>ML677363.1:11959711-12648855 GCA_007922305.1 Dermatemys mawii
TCCAAAACCCAGTGTGGCCCTCAGGCCAAAAAGTTTGCCTGCCCCTGGCCTAGGATGTCATTGACTATTTACATTGCAACATAATTCTTAGACATTTAAAATATGCAGTCTTTACCAAATGTGGTTGGGTTTGTTCCTCTACCTAAAAATAATGTGCTAAAGAAATATTCTTATAAATAGGCATTTGCCTTTCAGTTTCACTACAGTACTACTACTTGTTTGTTATAGGGAACAACTTCCCCAAATGGGCATAGCTACAGTATTCCATATTCTTTTGATCATTTTCATGAGTGCAAGTAATACAATCTTACTAGGACTCAATGGCAGTTAAAAGCTGTAATTAGTCTATATAATATATATAGTACTCCATGTAGCACTAGCAGAGTCTTGGCACTAAAACCACTTGGATGGCTAGTGAGATTGGGTCTCACTATTTTGAGGAATATTTGCTCTGGTTTCCATGGCTTATTCCTGAAAAGCCCTAGTAACTCTCAGTCTTCAGACCAAATGCCCCAGAATGGCACAGTTGGGTACCATATGGAAGATATTTAAATTCATAGATTAAGCAGAGCACAGATAACTTTAGAAATTCAAAGAACAGCTGTGAAAATTAAGAGACACATAACTGGATTTACTGTCTCTGGGAATGGAAGCCAACAGACAATTTTAATTTACCAGTGCACAAGAAACCATGCATGATTTTTTATTGGAAATGAAACTTAACCAATTCATGTGAATTTTGATTAGCTGACTTGTTGGGTTGCCTTTCCAGACTCTGTGGAGATGGGGTGAAAGGGTAGCCTGTCAGAGCATGCTTATGGCACATCGCATGGAGGCAAGCTGCAGAACCGTGCACTGCTGCTGTCTGTGATTAAAGGCATAGAAAAGGGAGAGAGCTTTTACCTTATTCAAAGAGCTGATTTTCAAGCCCTGTAATTCCGCAAGAGTACTAATGGCACTTGGCTTCCCTCCTGTGGGACTCTGGAGCAAGACACAGCACCAGGGCTGGTGGAAAGATATTTTGCACCCTAAGTGAAACTTCCACCTTGCCACACCTCCCGGCCCAAGGAGCCATGTGGCAGCTCGCCACTCCCTCTGCTCGGGGAGCCCCTCCTACGGCAGCTCCCACCCCAACTCACCTCAGCTCCGCCTCCTCCCCAGAGCATGCCGGTGCCGCTCCACTTCTCCCGCCTCCCAGGCTTATGGCACCAATCAGCTGTTTGGTGCAGCAAGCCTGGGAGGGGAGGAGAATTAGAGTGGGGGCGGCATGCTCCAGGGAGGAGGCAGAATGGAGGTGAGCTGAGGTAGGGAGCGGTTCCCCTGTGCTGCCCCTTGTCCCTCGGTTACTTGCTGCGGGTGCCCTCCCCACGTCTCCCTGCTCCATCTCACCTCCGCTCCACCACCTCCCCCGAGTGTGCTTTTTGGTGCCCCCAACCAGTTGGCACCCTAGGCGGTCATCTAGTTCGCCTAGTGGTTGCACTGGCCCTGCACAGCACAGTCTGAGAACTCTATGGTGAGATGGCACACAGTTCAGCAGCACAACTGAGTGGGCTCCACCTATCCAGCACCATAATAAACAGGGTTAAGGGACTGGTGCCTTCAAGTGGAACCTGGCAAGCTGCTTCCTTGGGACCGGAGACAAACATGCCAAAAGTCTTGAACTGCTGCTGGTCACTTATCCAAAATGTGCATGAAGTTTGACAGATGGGTGAGGTGGCTAAGGGCAGGTAATAGGCCAAGATTACTGGAAGGGAGAATTTGCATATCTGTTCTGGTCCAGTGGTTTACCAGGTTTGACCGTGTTCCATATTCCATAATACAGACTGACTTAGCTGTACACAGTCTGAATAATTTTATCAGATATTTGCCCTGTTAGTCACCCAGGGAGGGCATGCTGGTTTTCCCAAGAGACTGGGTAACAGCTTGAGCTGGGTTAGCTATTTATCAAGAGTCATATTGACTTTGTCCGTTTTTTGCTGACATTAACCACATGACAGAAGGGCTGGCTACCTGTGGGAGAAAGTGGAGAGGAGGTAAATTGCTTCTCTATATGGCTGTAAACAAGGACTTGTTCACTGAAAACTAAACTATTCTATAGCTGAAAGGAATATTTTAGAACTTGCTAGATGTCAACTTAAAGGAGTCTGTTACCCAACAGAAGAAAACAAATGTACTGTTCCTTGGGTGAGAACTGTCTACATAGAATTGTCGCCTCAAAAGTGACATACAAAACAATGAGTGAGTGATTAAATTATGTGGAAATGGAGTCTATGTGTATTACTCTTTTTTAAGTCAAGAATAAAGAATATGTTCAAAAGTATGTGGGATCAGAAAAAGCTTGAGTTTAAAACTTGTACTAATTGCAGTTATTGTACTATGGGATATGCTGTATGAGTCTCCTTTACACACTTCCACTGAGAATTGCAAGAGGAACACACACAACCACAGAAGGAAGAAAAACTCCTTTTTTTTTTATTTTTTTTTTCCAATGATACAAAAGATGTGTCCAAACTAAAACTCTGGGTCAGGACACTCTCAGCCTGAGGAACTTCAGATCAAAGCCAACTTTATAAAAATGGGAGTGAGCTTCAAAGTGCTGATCCAAACACCCCATGAACCCCGAGAAAGGTTTGTGTATAGTTATGCCTATCTCTGCTAGAAGATAGGTATTTGTATCCCTTCTTAAATGAATTAACAGTAAATGTCTTCAGTGGAAATTATTAAAGCCACACTTCAGCTGCTTGTCTCAAAAGCAAAAGGTGGCAGCTGGAGAGGACTTTGCATAGGAAGTCCCATTGACAGCTAGACTGAAGTAACTAATTTTAGTTGGTTCCACACATATTAAAGTAACTGGTCTTTTTGGGAAGAAACAAAAGATAAACAATTGTAGTCTTCAGTCTGGTTTATTCCTGGCAAACATTGATATAGACAGTGTTACAGTGATGAAGGATTGCAGTTGCATAACATTGTACAGAACATCACTTCATATGCGATCTGTTGATGTCTGATGGCTAATAACTTCTCAAATCCTTGAAATTAGTTCACAAAGAGGGTGTTTATCTGACCAACGAGAAGGAATAAATTAATTACAAAAAAAACTATGCATTTATGGAAGTGTTTTTGTAACACTAAGTAGTTTATGGAAGTGTTTTCTGCAGCAGTAAATTTGAGCTGTTCATAAAAATCTATTTACATTAGAATAAAGTTGTTACAGATTACTTAAAACTTAGTGTTTTAGTTGAGTTAAACCAATAGCCAATGTCTATTTTTGTTCAAAAAATGTGAAATGGGCTAAACCGTCATTGGTACCTCGCTCTTTAAGATTGGATCGCACCTTGAATGTTTTCACTGAAACAGAAATAAACTTCTGTCAGCCAGGCAAAGGATTTCTGCTCCTTAAAAAATAGGACACTGCACCTTCATAAAAATAGAGGTACTAAGCCAGGCTAAATTGCAACTTTAGGGGAAAACCAGGGTCTTGGACAACACCTTCAATCTGAACTTGGCTTCAGCACCAAATTTTGCATATAGCTTCTGGCTTTTTTTTTTTTTTTAAATGCATAAATAACCCTATATAACTTGGGATGTTCAAAATCCAGATCTAAAGCTTGTGTCTTGAATTCCTGTAAGAAGGGAAACTACAGTAGACTCTCGATTATCCAGGATGATAGGGAAAAAATAAATCTGGCTTAATTAAAATCCTGGATAATCACCATCCATAGGAAATATGGGGAGGAGGGGGTTGGTTCACCAGCCACCCTGCACAGGGGGAGAGGGTGTTGGTTCACTGGCTGCCCTGTGCCCTGGTGGTTTGTTGTTTTTTTTTGCTTGGGACAGCAACAAACCCAGAGCCGGCCCTGCGAGTTACACGTATATATTTTTTTTTTTTGACATCCTGGTTAATCCATTTTCTGGCTAACCCAATCCTGGATAATCAAGAGTCTACTGTATCCCTGTACTGGCAGTAGGTCAGATTCTCAGTTGGTATAAAAAAAAATACAGTTTTGCTAGAGATATGCAAAATTATTTTGGCTAAGGACCTAGCCAGAGCTTTCAATGTCTAATGGTCTTAGAGGACTAAAAGTTTGATTTACTATAGGTGAAGCTGATAGTTCAGACCTCAAATATCAAAAGTCTGATGTTAGTCTAGAGGAAAAAATAAGATCCTGGTTGACATGGTACAACTTTCAACTCCTAAGAACCATGAGAGAGCTTATGTGCAACCATTCATACTTTGAAACTTCTCCAGTCACTGGCCTGATCTTTGTACAATGCAGGAAACTTTAATGCCCACTGACGTCAATGGGAATCAAAAGGTATTTGTACCTTGAAGGTACACTGCTCCTTGAAAAGCCAGTCTCTATTAGAGACATTCTGACAATGTCAGTTTACATCAGTTTGCAGTAGATTGAAGCAAAATTGCTGGAAGGTCCTTTTCCCAGGTCAGTAGACTACTTTAAAAACTTCTATTTGAATTCCTTGAAAAGTAGCAAAAAATACACTGCAACTTTTAATGAATGAGTCACTTAATATCTGCCACTTTAAAAGCTGGCTTGATCCGAGAAGATCAAGTACTATTGACTGTACAGTACATAGATCTGTTCAGTAAGTAAACACCTTACTTCATTTCTTTTAAATTTTTTTTGCACTTCAAATGTGTCCTTTGACACTTATGAAAAAACAAAACAAACCTCCTTGATCAGATTAAATCCAAGTGTTTGAAACTAGGTTGACGTATTCTCTAAATGGAATTCCAAACCACTAGGAATCTTTTATGGGTCTGAGACTTGAACATCAATTGTTTTTATGCTTTCTGTTAAACTCTCTCTCCATTATTTTGCTTGCTTAATGGAAGCCTAACCAAGGTAGCCTACAGACTCAGGAAACTGGTTCAGTATAGCTCAGGTTGACAGGGACCAAAAGGCTGTCTAATAATGCCATCAGGCTGTCTAATTGCCTATGTGAACTGAGTTGGATGGCCTCAGTTCAGCTCCCAGCTGATGGGATATGAGAAAAGAATTGGACCACCACTACTAGCATCAACTGATAAATGTGATTGGGTGTATACCCCAGCTATGTCCTGATAGAATTGAATGAGCTCTCCAGCTCCACTTTGGAAACCTAGGTGCACCTGTAGGGAGGGCCATGCCTAATTAAAGATGAGTCCTAGCTCGGGGTGGAGTTGAGTGGCTACTATACAGAGGACTCCCAGAGTAAGAGGTGGAAACTCCTGCTGGTCTTCTCTTGGTAATAGTGGTAAGACCTGCAACGTTGAAGAGGAAATTAGGAAGAGTATCCCAAGGCCAATTATCAGAGGGGTAGCCGTGTTAGTCTGGAATTGCAGAAGTGTCAAAGAGTCCTGTGGCACATTAAAGACTAACTAAAGTATTAGAGCATAAGCTTTCATGGGCTAATACCCACTTCGTTGGATACTTCCACTGCAGGCATCCGAGCTTATGCTTATGTAATTTCTAAAACACAAATTACTTAGAATAGACAGAGATTAAAGTAAACTGATATGCATATCGGACCAACTAGGCGGCAATTTAAAGAGCCTGGGGCCCTTTAAATTGCCGCCAGAGACCTGCTGCCAGAGCCCCAAGGTAGCAGAGGTAGCCGTGGACCCCTGGGACTCCCATAGTGATGCAGTAGTATCAGCCTGGGCCCTTTAAATTACCCCTGAACCCCGGGGCTCCCACCTGCCTCTGCAGCTGGTGGCTCGAGCGGTGATTTTAAGGGCCCAGGGCTCACAACTGGAATCCAGTGCCCTTTAAGTCTCCATTTTAAAGGGCCTGGGGCTCTAAAGGCCCCATCCTTTCTAGTTGAGGCCACACCTCTTCCGCTTGAGGCCCCACCCCCTGCTCAGGACTCGGCGTACCATTAAGTCTTAAGTTATTTTCACCCCTGAGAATAGAACTGTAAAAGAGAAGCTTTTAATGAACAAAACATTACATTCCACTAGCTAATATGCTTCTGTCTAAGCAATAAGATCTCAGCTGGGTTGCCTCTTTGATCTTTAATCTGTCTGCAACATCTGTTTTGTAGTTTACTTTTAAAGTCAGATTTAAAAACCATTCAGAAAGGACAGTTTAAAATGTAAATAGTTTGAAGCGTCATATTGATCTAAACCACTGAAGGACTTTGAGATTGCAAACAAGCAATTTATCCAGCCCATTTGTTAATTTTACATGCAGCCTTTTTTCAGCACTTTATTGCTTAGCAAGTGGAACTGGGTGAAATTCTTTGATCAATCTCTTAGCAAAAATCTACATTGTTTGGCGGGGGGAGGAGGGTATGAAATCCTGGGACTGACATGGCTAAAACTACATAGCATACAATGTTTCATTTTGACATTTTCAAAACTAAACTTTTTGTTTTTATTTGAAATGACTAGAAATGTCCTTTTTAAAAATACACTTTAATGATCAATTGAAACAATATTTTGCTCTGGGTCAAATGAAACCCGTTGACTGGTGGGTTTTTAAAAAAATTCTTGCACTTGCCAGCAAACTGAAATCTACCATTCACCCAGTTCTGTTTGCAAGTCCAGACACACTATGAATGATTCTGAAGACACATGCATCTGAATAATCCTATTCTGAGCTGATGGGCAATTCATGTAAATAAAGTAACTTGTGGAAATGTTTTTAGGATTGATCTCTTAGATCCTAAACCTGCTCTGCTGATATGAATGAAAATTTTTGCCATCAAATGGGAGTAGGTATAAACCTTTAGATTTATATGAAGCAAAATTCATTCCGAATAGTAGTTCATATCAAAATGGGAATTTCAACCACACATTTTATGTTAACATTCTCTGCTAATTTATATAGTGTCAAATCTATGGATAGCTGTATCAGGGACACTATTTGTCACCAAAATCAGCATTTTCTAATAGTATGCAGTGGTGTCTGAAATCAGTTGTTTCCTAGTCCTATACAGGAAATTCAGAAGTATTGTGACAGAGTGTACCCTCTGTTCACACTTTACATACTATTATGTTTGAACAAAGCGTGCCTTATGAGTTTTCAGATGATACCTTACAACTTGCTGATCAACAATATCATGGCAAAATGCACATTGCAGCATTATATGTGAAGTTATAAATATAAGCTGAGATCATGACTAAAAATGTATGTTCCAGAGAAGTCTGGAAAATGGCCAAACCTGTTCCTGAGAGACAAAGGCAAGCTGATGCCTTGGCCAAGCATAAACAAAGGCAGGTCTACACTACCCGCCGGATTGGCGGGTAGTGATCAAGCTATCAGGGATTGATTTATTGCGGTTAGACAAGACGCGATAAATCTGTCCCTGAGTACTGTGCTGGTTGATTCCAGAACTCCACTGCCAGGAAAGGCAGAAGCGGAGTTGATTGGGGAACAGCAGCAGTCGGTGCACTGCCATGAGGATGCTGAGGTAAGTCAACCTAAGATACGTTGACTTCAGCTACACTATTTGCCTAGCTGAAGTTGCGTATCTTAGGTTGAAACCCTCCCCTCCAAGGGTAGACCTGGCCAAAGACTGATGGACCATTACCTACTAAGTGTCCGTTCTTTGGCAGGAAAGGGGACAGCAGCAAGAATCTAAATCTTAGCAAAGAATCAGTGTGGTGTTTCCTTCCATACAGACTGCCTGTTGCCTTGCTCCTAGCTGAAAATCTTTTTCAAGAGGGAGACTGAAATAAGCAGGGGCAAACACTCCAAAATACTCTTCTCTCTCTCTCCCACCTTCCCTCCATGCCCAGAAATCCTAGGGGTTTTTCACCTTCCTCTGCTGCACAGGGAATGGGTCACTTGTAGGTTTAAACTAGAATAAATGGTGGATTCTCTGTAACTTGAAGTCTTTAAATATGATTTGAGAACTTCAGTAACTAAGCCAGAAGTTGGGAGTCTATTATAGAATGGGTTGGTGAGGTTCTGTGGCCTGCAATGTGCAGGAGGTCAGCTTAGCTTAGGGGTAGGCAACCTATGGTACGAGTGCCATAGATGGCACGTGAGCTGATTTTCAGTAGCACTCACACTGCCTGGGTCCTGGCCACTGGTCTGGGAGGCTCTGCATTTTAATTTAACAGTAAATGAATTTTCTTAAACATTTTAAAAACCTTATTTACTTTACATATAACAATAGTTTAGTTCTATATTATAGACTTATAGAAAGAGACCTTCTAAAAATGTTGAAATATGTTACTGGCATGTGAAACCTTAAATTAGAGTGAATAAATGAAGACTCGGTACCCCACTTATGAAAGGTTGCTGACCCCTGGCCTAGCTGATCACAGTGGTCCTTTCTGACCTATGAGCCTGAGTGTTTCAACTGAAAACTCTGAGAAACTTTCATTTGGGTTGGCAGATTATGTGCATATTATTCCCTCCAAGGACTAATGGGCTTAATTTATTTGGACTGCCCAGTACAGGACATTTTCAGGGGGAAAAACTGGGACAGTGTGTGTATTGGGCTCACCCTGTGGTAATTTTTAAGGCTGGTAAGAGCCAAGAGACATAGCGGGGAGTGACTAATGTGCTGGGGGCTGTTTGTGAGCAGTCCAGGTTAGAAACTACAGGAGCAAGGTGTGTAAAGGGCATCAAGTTTCAGGATAGGGGTGACACAGCTATTGATTGATCTGGATCGTATCCTTGTATGTTACAGGTATTTGTTGGCATAGGCTGACTATTAAATTGTGACCAGTGCAACTAGTTATACACTAAATATTAATTTGGAAGCTTGAGATAGAAGACCTAGAGCAAATAATCCACCTACTTGCCAATGCAAGCTAGTAGCTAAAGGAGCTAAATAAAAGTTAGCAATTTAACTGCTAGAAATTCCTATTTCTAGACATATTCTATATGGCTACTCAAAACCAATATTGCTCTAGAAATCTATTTATCTTGCAGGTACCTTCACCAAAATGTTTCCCAGGATACAGAACTTTCTCCATTCATGCATGCAAGTCTGATAATAGAAGTTTCTGTACACTTGGACAATTCAATTGAAAACTATAGTCTTTCAATTTTTTTCTCTACCCTGGATCAATAATTAATAATCCTATATTGCATCTAAAAACACATAAATTGACATCCCTCATTTCAAATATCTTAGATTGGAGTGTATGGGATCCAATCCTGCTGACTTGCTTGTCCAAGTGCCCTCCTTGTATTCAGCAGGGCTAATCATGCAAGTGAGGTTTTAAACAGGACATCAGCCACAAATGAACTAGTAATACTTATCTACCCCTCAGGGGACACCTTAAATGGAACGTTTGTAAAACTTGTTCATCGTGGGATGAAAAGTAGGTCTTGTTATAATTTTTTGAACTATTTGTATCTTCCAGATAGCTAAAATGGGGAACAGGAGTTGGTCTTGTCCTAGTCACTGTCAGATGTGAGACTAGATCCCAGGAATCATGCTTTCCAGGCCCCTTCTTAAACTACTGAACACTCTCTCCTATGTGATGTAATAGGACAACATTTCCATATGGTCTAAATAAATTTCTTTCCCTTTCAGCCTACTGTACTGCTCACCATATGTGGTTTTTTTTTTATGTTAACACATCCATTCTATCTTGTCAGCAAATAAAACTTTGTGGCTGTTCCATGTGAGAACTTGTAAGAGATCAAAAGTCTGATTTCCCATGCCTAGTCATGCATTTCCCTCTGTAAATAGCTCATGTGGTTCAGAAATGGCTTATGAAATCCAGTAGTAAAACTTTGGCAAGGGGAAAGCACTTTGTTACCATAAAATGTTTTCCCATCATATCCATATGACACAACGTCCTGAAGCAAATGCTCAAATGCAATACTCTTCTTTCTCCGCAAATATACTTATGGTACTTTAAAATGAGACATCACCTACAATTAAACAAAATGGGGCAAATTTAATTCCAGACAAGACTTCTCTTTCTTTTGGCTCAATGTGTATTCAATTCATTTTAGAGCCAAAGGCTGGAGGATGCTCATGGAAACGGGCTCTAGTTAATCTGGAGGATTGGTATCTAGTGTGGGTACTGTGGCCTTACTACAGGATTCTTTCCTTGGGCAAAACTCCTCTTGATTGGAGTAAGAAAAGTGTGATTGGGTTCGATCTCGGTTTGTACAATGCTAATGTCTTCTCTGACCATCTTAAACTTCTGTAGTAGAACTGTGCTGGCACAACCTTTGGCTTTCATAAGTTCCTGCTACTTTGTGCTATGGAAATTGGAACAAAAGGAAAGGAAATGAGGTTAGAATATCAGTTAAACAAAAGCCCATAACCCAAACCCGCATAAACCAAAATGCCTGCCAATTTGAGAGAGTTTAAGCTCAGACACAGACAAAACGTAAGAATCTCGCAGGAAAGAGATGGATCTGGACCGGGACCCCAAGTCAGACACACCTGAATGTGTGGAAGGTAGGTTTGGAATTTGACTCTAGAGTGAAAATGGTGGATGGCCCCTCCGTCAGCAACGTACCAATCCAAACAGTTTTGAACTTCAGGAGTATTTGAGATGTGGATCCGGATGTGAATTCTTCCAGCAAGAGGTCATCTCTGGGTTATACTTTTGGATCATTTAATCCAATTCACTCTCCCCCACCCGTGCAATCTTCTAGTTATGAAACAGGAGGAAAAAAGAATATGAGCTCATGCTTGCTTTCTTTTCTTGTGGGACTGAACTTTCGAAGTGTGTTAGTGGAGACAGAGCAGTACGTCCCAGGTCATCTCTGCAGACTGTAGGATTGGGCCTATCCACCAATATACCAATTATATCTAGGACTTTGAAAGTTCAAGCTTATACCTGTGTGGAATTATACTAAACCAGAACAGTAGCATTTTATGCCCATGGTGCACAGATGGAAATTATAGGAAATGTAAGACCATGGAAAACTTGCTATGTCTCTTCCCTGTCCTAGCTTAACTTTGAACGTGCAATGTGATTAGACAGCATGGCAGAAACCTGCTTCAAGGGAGCGGGTTGGCTGGTGCTCTTGTTCCATGGATGTTGCAAGCCCTTAGCCAAATGATCCCAAACTTGCACCATTAATTCAACCCCATCCCTTCTATAATATAATTGCACAAGTGGACTTTGGAGAATTCTGGAAAATGTGTTCTCTTTAAACAGATAGGTTGAGAGTTGAGCTAACTCCTGCTGCTCCATAATAGTGAAGAATAGAACTCTGAAAGCTAAATAAGGGAGAAACTTCTTCCCTATCCTGCTATCTTAAATACCTCACTGAAGAGGGAACCTTTATTGCACTGCTTTTCTGTATCTGCTCTCAAAAGTAAATTATCTTTAAAAAGGAGTTTGGGGAACAGGGAACCAGTTTAAAAGATTTTATTTCTCATGTGGATCCATACAACTAAAGATTAATTCCACAATGGCTTCTTGTGGAATAGATGAGATGCAAACAACTTGTGGGGGTTTGCAACTTATCTGTTCAATCTTGAATAGTAAAATGGGAGCAGCAAATCTATGGACTCACTCCTACTTCTTAGTCAAACACAGACTGCTTCTCAGACCCCAGCTAAATCATGTTGAGAATAACTCACTGACGCAGGCTGGATCACTTCTAAATGCAACATCTTGTGGTTTTTATTCATGTCCTGCTTTCCCCTGATTTTTTTTGTAGCACACAGGCACAGAAATCAGATCAAGCCACTTAGTGCATGACTTTAAGTGGCTCATTTTAAATAGGATCCCAGGAGGATACTTCTGTTTCTCATACTCCTAGACCACAGTGCCTCCTTGGTACACAATGAAATCAATTCAGTCTGAACATTCAATAGCTCTAGCAGAACATAGCTCTGGCCATGGAGTAAGCTCCCTTGGTTCCCATATTCACTGTGACTCAAACATTTTTGGAAAGTTTCTCATGGTGGTTTCTCTTTTCACAGAACAAAACTCATAGCCTGGGGAGAGTTTGCAAGCAATCTTCAAAGGCCTTACTTGAGTTTGACAAGCTGCCCATTGCAACTCTATTGGCTCTCATTTGAGCTAAGCAAAACATCATTTTGTATTAGGCCAGGGAGACTTGAATGCATGTTGAATCAGTTCAGCTTTGCTGCATTGATCAGTCACACAGCAAAAAAGAACATGAGCACCTTGAGGTGGTGAGTTGATTGTGGAAGCCACATTTTCATTGTGTTTCTAAAACAACACTTGATCATTCTGTCTACCTCTCTAGCGTAGATTGGTGTCATCTTGCTATATAAGAGTGGGCGGTATGTATCTTAGGTGCCTTCATGTGGATGCAAAACAGTTTCTGTATAAACACACCCACCCAGTTTAGTTGCAGTTAGGAGGGCAAGCAGCACTGTAGGCCATGTCCTGTGCAATCACCAAAGTCTTCCCACAGTATGCATCAGAACAAACCTGCAAAGGCTTCCACACTTCCATCCTGATTGAATCTGACCTTGTTGAGCTGTGTGCACAGAGCTGCCTTGTCATTTCAATACATACATTGCTTGAAATATTTTCATAAATGCTAAATTTCAGGCCAGACTTTCAAACATGTTCCTGAATGTCTGCAGAATTTAAGTATAATACAAATCTAACTCTAGATAGTGACTTTTGGAACTGACCACTGTGCACACCTACGTAAACTCAGACTGGCATTATTTGTATAACATTGTTATGACTGACCAGCTGAGATATGATACTGGTATGTATGGTTGCATTTTCAAAGTGTACTCCAGGTTACAGATGCAACAATAGCTTTCTGGAATAATAATGGGCATGTTGGGCCTCTTTGGAAGTGAGTGCTGTGTCCTGCTAGCACTGCATAAATGGCTAACGTATGTTGAACATGGGGTTCGTACTCATGTTCTGAGATCACACACTGAACGTTTGAAACAAAAAGAAAAGCAAGCAAATATTTATCTTTTGTCTGATATGTTTTTGGCACCCAGAGTACGTATTTCCTCTGGCCCCATAGCCAAGCAGCTGCAAAAATCATCACAAAGTTCAGTGAAGGAAAAGTGAGAGCAAAGGCTGAATCATTGTGACAAGAGTGGGGAGGAGGAATCAAATTGTACTGACAGATTCAGCAAGTGCTGAGGAAGAATCTGCGCTGGAGGCTGCTGGCAAACAAACAAGATACCAAACAAACCACAGCTCCACAAAGGGATGAAAATTCTGCCTTTCCCCTCCCCACTCCAAGTCTGCCTTTCCATCACAGAATAGTATAATTACCTGTAATTTTCTCAAGGTTAAGCACTATAAACATAAGAAAATGATCACTTTTTTCACATACAAATGCTTAATGCAGGGCCACTTGCATCACCTGACAGGCAAGTAGCAGTTGAATGTTGTTTGATAGATAGCGAGGGGTGGTAGCTGAAATGCCCTCTGAGAGAGAGATGACAGAGAGAACTGAGCCTAGCAGCGTAGGAGAGAAATAGGCACCACTCTGAGTGATATACCTGGTTACTTAAAGTACTTTTAGGGACAAGCTCTGGTCCCATTTACACCAGTGTACATCTGGTGTAATTCCATGATGTCAATGAGTAACTCTAGATTTACCCCACTCAAAGCAGAACCAGAATTTGGCCAGAATTTCCCTTCCTGTGCCATAGGAATTTAGCTGATTGCTAGAACAGTTTCAGCAATGTTAACCTCATCTGTAGAGCTGGTCACAATTTCTCTGAGGCACTGCATTTGGAGAATACTGATTGGCCCAAACCAAAATTGTTTACAGATGCCATTTGAAGATGTGGCAGAACACAGGTGAGGTTCTAATGGAAGCTTGCATGCTGGGAGCTTGCAAGCCCTGCCTGCCTGGCTCCACCACAGCTCGTCTGTTGGGCAGGCCCAGAGGTGGGACTCCCAGAGCTTCTTGGATCACGATCATCCACGGACCCTACTCAAACCTTGTTGAGATCCTACTGTGCCAAGACCATTATGCACAGGATGACCAGATGTCCTGTTTTTAAAGGGACAGTCCTGTTTTGGGGACTCTTTTTATTTATTTATTTATTTATTTTTTAAATACCCACTCATTCTGTTTTGTGTTTTTTTTACAGTTTGCTATCTGGTAACCCTAACTGTGCAGCATGCAAGGATTTATCCCTGAACACAGTCACAAAGCTAGTAGTTTAACGTAGCTCAGCTAGTCCCATTATATTTCTATTGTGTCTGAGCTGGTTGCCATTGAAGTTGATAGGGAGGCAGGCGAGAGGACTCCACTTAGCTTCAGTAGGAGCAGGAGTGGGCCCAAATGTACCACAGTGAGGGCAAACTAAAAATTCCTTTGCTTAATATGCACTAAAGCAGAGGGATGGAGAATATTATGCCTTTTATGACCCCAAGCTGAATAGGATATTATTACAAACACACTGCAGCTAGTAGGAGCGATGAAATCTCTTGTTTTTTACAATTTTGTTTAAAGTGGTTGCTGTGCTGCATACAGGATGGAAAGGATAAACATGGTGACTCTGGAATTTAATTATGCTTGTGAAGTGAGGCTGATCCATGTAGTTCTGATAAGATTTTCCCAAAGTTCCAGCGTGGATGGATCCTAGGGAGAGGAGGGGGTTGGAAACACACCGATTTGTAACTTTTTAATCTTTCCTCTCTCACACTTCAGAAAGTTCTGTGTTGTGCCATTTATAGGATCAACTGTTCACTTTGCCTACACTTAATTTCCTTTGGAGTAGCCATGTGGGGCCAGATCTTAAAGGGGTTTGGCTCCAATTTAGGCACCCAAATAAGTGGCTGGATTTTGAGGGGAGCTCAGTATCCTGAGTCTGGAATTCTTCTTCTGAGAATCTGACCATGAGTGTCGCAGGTCGGGCTGCTGTGTTCTAAGCCCATCTGAAAATCTGGCCCCAGTTTTGGGTTCTGAGCATTTGAAAAATTTGGGTTCCACATGACTGTTCAAACCATAACTAGGAACAGAATATGCAGTGAAGCATGCTGAAAATAACTCCTTTTAGGTTCACTTTTTCAAAGGTAACCTAGCATGCAACCCTGATTGATCAGTTTACCTTCCCTTTTTCTTCACATTGTTTGCAAGGGTATTTAATGTATAGGTTTGTTTGTTTTTGGTGGTGGTGTTTTTCCAATCTGTCTCACAATATGTCTTTAGAGAAAGAAAGACTTTCTAAGAGAACTTGCTTCTCTAAAAGTGCTGCAATAATGAGACTTGCCTCCAAGTGTGCTCAGTGTTTTTACAAACATCAATCCATTTTCCTTCCCATTGCTACACAGTATTACTGCAAAACAATGGATTGCTTGTTCTCTGTGAACAGAGAACAGGTGTCTCTCTAGTCTCAGCCTGAAATAAATGTTTGGACCTGTTCCTGTGAGGTTCACAATTCCCCCAACTCCCACTAGCTGAGGATGCTCATTAACTCAAGGACCAAGCCCTTTCTATGAAGAATCTGATTAGGAAGAACTGAATCATCACACCTAACTAGGGCATGGAATTAAATTTGTAGGATGCCTCTTACTATCTTACACTGTCTTGGAACAGAAGGCAACTGTAAACACTTCATTAACCTCTGCTCTATTTCTTAAACTCACAAGGTATCTGAAATATCCAGATTATTGCTTGGCCAAAATGATTTATATGCTTGACATAAACGGATGTAGCTAGTTAGTCCATTTGATTCTGTCTGGTTTCATTAAAGAACAGGTTTGATGCCTAAAGATTCAATGTCAGGTTGTTTCATATCACTTTTCCGAAGGCAGTAAACACTGCAGGTACTCCTCCACCAGATCAGCGCTGGGACCCCATCTGTGAAAGGCAAAATTTTGTGTTATATAATCTCTCTTTCTGCAATAACTTTCAGTGAATTTGAATTTTTGGTTTTCTCCAATTTAATTGAGCTCCTGCTGAAACTTTGACTTCTGTTTTGGATACTGCTGCTTTTATAGAAAGCTTTAATGTGTTCAGCCTGAGTTGGTTAAGCTGCTTTAAGACTATTTGAATTCTGAATTCTGTTGTTAACAAGATAAAAAATTGTGACTAGCCACCAATGTTTCCCTGTTTCCTACAAAAATACTTTTTCAAGGGGGAAAAAACAAAGCTTCTGTTGCTGACGTGGGTGCTGTATAACTAAGGACAAAATATTTCATCAGGGTGTTTTTCTTGTTAAATAAATGTTTTTAAATATGGCTTAGTTTCCAAAGGTAATGAAACAATCTGCTAATAATGTTTTGAAATAGTCCAAAGTTCTAGTGTCGTGTACAGACACTTTTGAAAGCTTTCACCAACATCTGTTTAATTTAAGTGTGTCATAACTCAGATTAAACCTGCTATTAAAGAACAATCTGTAACGTGTAGTCCTTTCCCAAGTCAATCTCCTGCTGATTAGACTCAGCAGCTGTGTCAATTTATAATCGAGATCTGTGGAGAGAAAGGGAACCTGGATAGCAGTGGACTTAAAATGGATTTAGAGCCTTTTAACTCCTTTTTGCCAGATCAAATCCTTCCTAGGTAATTAGTGATCAAAAGACCGCTATTATATGTTGGCTATTTGAGGGCCTATTGTACTAGTGTGTAAAACTCACTGATAGTCTAAATCCTGTTCCAAATGGAGATGTTATGATAGATCCAATTGCATCTACCATCACAAAACTATGTGGAACACTCCCTCACTAAACTCAGCAGAGGTTTAGGACTCTGTGGATACAGGGACTTGTCTAAACTGGAGCTAGAAGTATAGCTAGCAGGGGAAATTATACCTCCAGCTCCATTGTATCTCTGTGTGTATGTCTAAACTTCTCTCTTTCCCCATTTAATGGTACTCTCCTTAGGTCAGACTCGGGGTATACCTCTGCTGCAGCTTGATCATGCTTTCTAGCATGGGTACACATAACACACACTAGCTTGAGTGGAGCTAGCATGCTAAAATTCGCATGTGGCTGCAGTGACATGGGTGGCATCTTGGGTTAGCCATCTGAGTATAAACCTGCCCAGACCCCTGGGTATGTACTTGGGAGGCTAGCCTGAGATGCTGCTTGTCACTCCTGACTGCCTCTGCTATTTCTTGTGCACTAGCTCGCCCAGAGATAATGTGTTTGTGTGTCTTAACCTGCACTGGGACGCAGGCTCCCAGCTGCAGCGTCGACATCCACTTAGAGGTGAAACCTACACAGGTGGTTCATTCTGTAGCTAACAGGGACATTTAGTCTTCCAAATTGTTCATATCGTGTGTGTTTGGGGTTTTTTTGATCTCTAGTTGACTTATTTAAGCCCTTGGAAAAGCTGCCAGATTGTCCCTCTCTCCTGAAAAGAACTTGCAAGAAGCAGCTCAGTTACTTCTACATGGGTACATAAGCCACCATGAAATTTAGTTAAAAATATTTAGAGGAAAAATCCATAACTCTTGATTGTAGGGTTTTCCTCTGCATATGAAGTTAACAGATGAAAAAAGATAAACAAAAATAAATACATTTAACTGGAGTACCCCCACCATAAAGAAATCCTTTGATATGACGCAGATAGCTACAGGAATAATGGATAGGAAAAATCATGTCTCCAAAAGGTGCAATGTTGAAGTGATGTACTTAAAAGCTGGCTGAAAACTTATAGCTGAGAACGGGAGCAACAGCTCACTATAAGCCTCAGACAGGGGGAAAACCTAAGATAAAACAAAATCACTTTGTGTCTTTTTCAGAATATCAGAAAATGGAAGACTTGTTACTTGTGATCACAGGAAGGCTGGGGAGACTGGGAGTAAGGAAATAATGCATTTAAATGGGGTCCCGTCCCACAGTTTGAGAACCGCTGTTCTGGTTCAAAGAACTGGCATTAACTTTCACTGGTGGGGGTTGCCAGAGGACAGCATGGTGCGGCCACTCTGCCTCCTGCCTCGTTTCATGCCACTCAGGGATTCTCCCAGGCTATGGAAATCCCCAGATGTCTATATATTGCATCCTTGATCCCCTTTTGCATTGCTGGAGCAATTGAAAGGGAATGTGGAGGAGATGAAGAGCTGGTCAATGGCTTTCTCTTCTTGCTCCATTCCAATGCTATTATGCTGTTTAAAAAAAATAACTTGGTTAAATCATTTTAGTAAGACAATATTTACACTAAACCTGAAGAAAATGTACTTGGGGAACAAAAGGGGCTCTTCTATGAATAGAATGCTAATAAGCTCACAAATACAACCTAATTTTGCAACAATTTATACCAGTTAAACATTATCTCTTGTTAACAAAATATTTACATTTGCAAGCAATGTGAGTCAGTACATTACACCAATAGTTTAAACTTAAGGACAGTTCTGAATTTTTCTTCAGCGTTCCTTGACGTATACATAGTGGAGTGTACAATCAGATGGAAATTCAAAATCTGTAAATCAACCTTTTGCTCAAACCAACGTTACTAATAACAATGAAGTTTACGCAACTGGGTTTCAGAGGTTGCTAAAAATAATGTCCCCGCCTCATCCTGCCAATGAATGGTAATAGATCAGTTAGATGGTGACGGGGTCTTAGCTACTAATACGTATGTGAAAAGTTCTCATTCCCCTATTTCCTCCATCACAAACAGGGGTTTTATGTCTTTTGTAGAATTTATCAATGTACAAGATGAACAATGCTTTGGGAATGAACGAGGGCTCTGTTGTGAAGGAGGCTGTTGGCTGTTGAGCCTTCATTTGTTGCAGGAGATAAAAGGTGTTTAATGAATGAGGAAGGGGTTGCAGGAAGAGAAAAGATATTGTAGTTTAGTCAGTTAACTATTACTCTGGACAAAGGGATTCTATCCCTGCATCTGAGTCCTTCTTACATGATGTGGGACAAGTTGCTTAAACCCAAAATGTTTCATGTGGTCACTAAATGTGTATGCCTCATTTTCTGGGTGCCCAACTTGAGTAATCTGATGTCTGATTTACAAAAGTGCTGAACACTCACACCTGTAACTGAAGCCAATAAGAGCTCCGCTCTGAGCATATAAAATGAAGCTCCCTGAAAAACCAGGTCATAGGTTTGTCAAATAGGGCTCCTCATATGCATGGACACTTCTGACCTTCATCTGTCTGTGCTTCAGATCCTCATCTGTAAAATGAAGACCTGTCCCCTCCCCAGCATGGTGTTGTGAAAATACATTCATGTTTGTGAAGCACTTGGATGGTGCAGTGGTGAGCATCATAGACCAGCCCAGGAGGAAATGAATAATTCTGTAGATAGGGCAGGGTTTGAAAAGCATGCAGTAAGTAAGGCAGACCCCCTGACACTGCATGGAGTAAGGGGGGCGGGGCGGGGAGTCAGGTGGAGGATGCCAAAGACAGACGGGTGCTTAATCAAGTCCAGCAACGATGGGGGAACATCAGCTGGTGACTGAGCCTGCTATACAGTGTGTCTGCCTAAGATTTGCTTTCCGTTCCCTTTTCTATTTCCTATTGGATATGAGTTTTAATGGCTTGGTGTTCTTTTGATCTTAGTTTCAGGACCTAGGAGAAATAGGTCAGTCACCTTTCTGGTGAAAGGCAGGTAGGGATTTTCCCAGTGAGCAGCTTGCCCATTGTTACTCTTAGGGATCCTTGGTATTCTCCCTAGAGAAACCTTACCTCTGTCATTGTTTTGCTTCCTGTTTGTTCCTCTCTATCAGTCTCCTTTTGATTTTTTTTTAACAGTGTGCAGAGAGAATAATATGCAGGTAAACTGAGGCACACACAGTATTCCTATAAAATATCTGTCATTCTCTTCATTGTATTACTAAAGACTATATCATCATGCATACATGTTTCAAGGGGGCAGAATAAAGTTGGCAGAGGCAACCTTATTTCTAATGCTTCTTAACTCTAGTGTGCTTGACTTTGCGACCTTAATGTTCTTTTGATATACTCTTTTTTGCACACAATGCCCTAGCTTTTTTAAGAAAGCAAACAAACCAGTTCCTGGCTGTGGCTTGTGGGATATTAGTTTTCTTTGACTGGTCCATTTACTAAGGTTAATCTGTATTTCTCAATGAGTTTCCTCATGTTGTACAGTGATACCTTGTTTCACAAGAGAAGATCAGGGTAGAGCTAATTAGAAGGTCTAATATAATTAACCTCTCCTCCCTCATACAAATACCAGAGTTTCGGTCCTCATGCATTTAGCAGAATTCTTCCTTGCTCTTGGAGATACTTTTCAAAATGACCCTTGTCCGTACCTGGAAGTCTAGAGTAGTTCATTCCACTTGCTGCCCCCAGAGCCTACAGAACTGCAGTTCTTCCTAGCATCTCTGAAGGGGTTGGGAGGAACAGAGAAGAAGAGGGGCAATGATGAAGGAAAGGAATGGAAGGGACACTCCAAATGTGCATTGGGGAAAACTGGTGAGAACTGTGCAAGCCTGGTAACTGAAGGGTGACACAGACTGCATCTGACTGACAGCATTTAAAAATTTGAGCTTATCAGTTCTAACCCTTTAATGTCTTAAGCTGGATGAAATACATTTGCACTGCTAAACACCTTAAAGAAATGCCAGTAGGTGTGTATGTGCAAGATTGCTACATACAATGCTATGATCAAGTTCTATTTACTGCAAATCTCTGATAAAAAGGTGGATGAATGTGACACCTAGCTGAAAATATGTAACATTCAAGATAAGATGATAACTGGGGCATGATCATTTGGTCTATCACCGTGGCCTACATTTTTTTCCCCCATAGCTCTGAGCTTGGAAGAGACTCTCCGATTGTGGTCATCCCCCTTTCATGCTGAAAGTTAGTCATCTGATTTTTGCTGTACCATTTACCCACCCTCCCTTCCCCAAGATTCTGCATAGACCTTTCTATGGCTGCCAGAACCTGCATTGGGAGACAGGTACTGACTGGGAATCGAAGAGGTTAGCTGGGGTTAGGGCAGGTCCATTCACACTGTTCTCCCTCCAGCCCTGTGAAGAACCTCTAGTGTGTTCTGTAGAGCTTTCCTGGGAATCCTGGCTGCAGCTGCCCCCAGGGTTAGTCCCACATTGCCAGGTAGGAAAGGACCCTGGAGATTCTATGCAGCATGTGTCTCCACAGATCTGCCAAATTTCAGGGCAAGTTCCAAAGGCTTTTATGGGGGTGAGATCCCCTTGCCCGATAGAGAAAGTGGAAGGATCACTGAGAGAGGAATCCTTGCAAAGACTTCCTCCCAGAGGCTCCCATATGGAAGGGGAAAGATCTGGTACCATTTTACCCATGGAATCAACAATGTTGAGGTAATATAGACTTTTATCTTAAATGGGACACCACAGGGTGCTGGTGCTATGAACGAAGAGGCTGTCCTGATAAATGTTGCCTTTTAAAAACAGTCTTAAAATTTTATAATTTATTCAATGTAAGAATGACTCACTGCAGCCACTTGTTATAATCTATACTTGTCTGCTTGTGTATTAACTGACTGCCATTCAGAGTCTGGCACCTGTTGAATAATAGGCTAAACACCACATAGTCCACTGGCACAGGCGGAAAGCACCCCTTTACTAGACAAAATACCTCCTGGTGTAATGGAGTCGTGCCTGTCATTCAGTGACAGGATAAATGCTTCCCTGGGACATTGAGCAGCTTCACTGAACCATTACTTAAATATGCCCTGATTAATTGGTGGGAGAATAAAATTGCCTTATCTCCGCTGTAAATTGATGTAGCCCTGAACTTATTGGAGCAATACTGGTTTATACCTGCTGAGGATCCAACCCACAATTCCTTTCTACAGCCGAACTGTTGACACAGTAATATGACACCAGATGTAGGCCTAACTCATTTTTTTTTCCTGTTTGAATAGCCCTGAGTCATAAGTCAAAGTTAAAGAGATCTTGGATTGTGCAAGAAATGCATAATGGGCAAGTAGGGAACATATTTTTCTCTCAGTCTGCGTACTGCTCCTACTGTGTCAATTGGAGTTATGAGCAGTGAATGAGACATCAGTGTCTAATTATAAATGATATAAACACATAAGGAATTGAGATGTTTTAAGCAATTTAAATTATGTAGTAGAACAGATCTGGTTGTAATCTGTTTTAACAAAAACCTGACCAGTGTTTTTGTCTAAATGGAGCCTACGAATGCAAGGTATGGTGTACTGCTCTGTGTTTGGTTTGGTTTTTTGTCTTTTTTTTTTTTTTTTTTTTTAAAAAAAAAAAAAAAAACAATAATTTTTAAAGAGTTTTCTTGTCCATCTTCTAGGCAAAGGGGTTCTCCAGGGAAGTGTGTGATTTGGGACTTTGAAAAAAAGCCTTTCTGTTTTTATGGGGTGGACATGAGGCCATATGTCACTGTTGGTCTCATCTCTCCAAACCTATGGATAGGAGCCTTCTGAGGGGGAAGCCCTCTGGCTGTCGAGAGGAGGAAGGGAGCTGAAGCAGAGCAGCTCATCTGATGAAGAAAAGAAGGTCAAATAAAAAGTGGAAGTATATAATCACTTAATGGGTTTAGCCAAAATTCCTCAAAGAACACTCCTGTTGTTAGAACTGTCCTATTTTAGAGCATCTGCACCCTGTATTCCCCCTGGGTAGTCCAGGAAGGGTGCCTGCTCTGGGCTCTTCAATTGTTACCTCTCTTGGGTAGAAACCCCTGTGTCTCGTGAAGCTTTTGTATGTTAAAAAAAAAAAACCCACTTCTTGATCTGAAGAAGTGGGTTTTTTTACCCACGAAAGCTAATGCCCAAATAAATCTGTTAATCTTTAAGGTGCCACCAGACTCCTTGTTGTTTCTGTAATATACGTATTATAGAAACAATTATTATATATATAATTGTTTCTATACTATTATGTGTATATATAAACATGTTCATTTTTAATGGACTCCTAAAATAATTGAACTTAATTCAAAAAGATTTATCCGGGATATTGACACATCTTTATAAGAATGGCCATACTGGGTCAGACCATTGATCCATCTAGCCCAGTGTCCTGTCTTATTACAGTTAACAATGCCAATGACTTTAGAGGGAATTAACAGAATAGACACTTACTGAGTGATCCATCTGCCACAATAACTCCTGTCAAAACCAGGCAGTTATGTGAATCACACAAGAGTAAGGTCTCATTTAATTTGCAAAGTCCTATTCTGAGCTGCAAATGCAAAACACAAACCAAACCTTTTATCTAATTTGGGGGGGAAAAAGGCCTGGGTATTTTTGTTTTCACTTTTTCACGTCTCTGAACTTCCATCCGAGACCAGAGATGATCAAAAGTTTATCAGTTCACCCAGACTGACCAGAAATGGAAAATGTCTCCAAAAAGATCCCCATCTCAGTGATGCAGACTCAAACATCTAGGTTTTTCAGCTAAGTATCTGACATGTTCAAGCACTTATCCAAATCCCAGTTCTGAACATTTTTGAATTTAGCTCCTCCTATAGAAAATCTGCTTTTAAAAGTGATATGGGACTCCCTTTAGTTGTGCTATCATTCCTTACTGCATCATGTGAAGGTACTGTGTATTTATGCTTAAAGCCGTTGGAACATAATGTAATATGTTTGAAAATGGGCAAAAGTAGGAAAACTAATCGTTATTTTTGTCAAAATGAAGTGGGAAAACAGCAAAAGGATGCATTGTCTCTTCCATTAATTCTCTTCTCCACAATTCATTGAATCCAGCAAAAGTAGAGCAAGAATAAAAACCCATTTACTGCATATCTTGTAATGGGTTATATGCATAAAAATATCAATATGCCTAGAACTAGTATGTTTTATCTGTTAGGGACAAAGAGGATTCATTCAATTCAGCTACTGGCATGAAGACCAATTTCTAAGTTCTTTGTACAGTGTACTGCTACATAGACAAAGAAAGGAAACAATCAAACTAAGACTCTTCAGTTCTTCATGTTTACCTAGAAGAGATCATTTAGTAGCTACTGCATGGCCATACAAAATATCCAGTCTAACAAGGTTCCAGAGTGGTAGCCGTGTTACTCTGTGTCAGCAAAAACAATGAGGAGTCCTTGTGACACCTTAGAGACTAACAAATTTATCTGGGATAGAATCCACATCATCAGATGCATGAAGTGGAAAATACAAGAGCAGGTATAAATACATGAAAAGATGGGAATTGCCTTACCAAGTGTGAGGTCAGCCTAACAAGTTATTAAGCTTATTTTTGTTTCAAATGCACTCAGCGTTAGGCCTGGCCTATGTAGATAGCCCGAAGCAAGTCATAATATCGTGTTGTGCTTCAGCTTTAACTTTAAGCTACAGCATAATTACTGAATCCATTTATAATATGCTTTAGACCAGTTTGCAATGGGCTAAATTCAATCCTATTTGAAAGATGATCGATCCTGCAATTGTCTTCATCAGCCATTCTTAAGATTAATTCTTTGTAGTGTGAATAGGCTGTATGATTTTAAAAAAATAATTGTAACTGCATACTGCTAAGATAATCATAGAATTGTAGGTCTGGAAGGACCTTGAGAGGTCATCTAGTCCAGTCCCCTCTACTCAAAGCAGGATTAAGTATTATCTAGACCATCCCTGACAGATGTTTGTCTAACCTGCTCTTAAAAATCTCCAGTGATTGGAGATTCCACAACCTCCCTATGCTGTTTATTCCAGTGTTTAACTATCCAGGCAGGAAGTTTTTCTTAATGGCCAACCTAAACTGCCCCTGCTGCAGTTTGAGCCCATTGCTTCTTGTCCTATCTTTGGCAGTTAAAGAGAACAATTTTTCTCCCTCCTCCTTGTAAAAACCTTTTATGTACTTCAAAACTGTTATATCTCAGCTGTCTTCTCTTCTTCAGAATAAACAAACTCATTTTTAAAAAATCTTTCCTTATAGATCAAGTTAAGCTGACTGGTCTGTAATTCCCTGGGTTGTCCTTATTTCCCTTTTTAGAGATTGACACTATATATCTGGAATCTCTCTTGTTTTCCATGACTTTTCAAAGATAATCTCTGGTGGCTCAGATATCTCCTCAGTCAGCTCCTTGAGTATTCTAGGATGTATTTTATCAGGCCTTGGTGACTTGAAGACATCTATCTTGTCTAAGTAATTTTTAACTTCTTCTTTCCCTAGTTCCCATAATGGTGGATGCTAACATAAGTCTACTTCTGAGGAACCTTGTAATAAGATGTTTGTGTGCTTGAGGTCAAAAGGCTGGGTAGGGGTGTTTCAGATGACCAGCTGTCAGTTGGTTCTACAGTTCTAGTCCTTCAATTGCTTCTCTAGCCATCCATTGAGATACTGAACAACTGGCTGTGAAATAGTTCAGTTCATTGTAAAACAAATTATGAATTAGCTAAAGAGGGAAAAGGCTGATCCGTGTGTTGAGATTATGTTTTATTAGTTTGATAACAGACAATAATTTGTGAAAACACAAGCATAAAAGATATAACAGCTCTTGGTTGCAATTAGAGCTTTGTGAAACGTCTTTTACCTAAAGTAAAACTCAGCAGAGAATGATTCCATTACAAAGTGGAAATACTACTTGCAAATTTGGCAATGAGAGCAAAATACTTCTTGTCAATAGAAATGGACTTATCCATTTTTAAAATGCAACACATACCCAGACAAAAACTTTGCTATGCTAAAGTCAGGGTCATTTGGGCTTTGCATTTCCATACTTTAAAAATGATGATTTTAAAGTGAAACTTTAAAATTTGATGTTCTGCCACTTTGTAATTACAATGTTATTTAAGGTTCTATTGTTTGGGATATTGGTTCAAATTTAACTCAATCTTAATGTATTTTTGACTCAGTAACTTTTAAAAATTTCTTTGCTTTGAAAAATTAAACTTGTATTACATCTGTGAAGGGTGATCTTGACAGCTGATCAATATGTGACACACAAGCCCCTGCAGAAGTTGCTTTAACTCCAGTCTTATATTCATACCATATTTCAGATATTACAGATATAGTGTATTGGATTTAATGAGATTGTAATGTTTTCAAACAAACAATCAGTTAGGGTGATTAGATTAATCTCTTTCCTGCTGCTTAGATCTGGACTCTCCCCTATCTTGTTGTTCTGGAGTCCTCTCTTTGTGTGAGTCCCAAACCTCATGAACCATAATTTTTGGTTATAGCAACTTCTGCAGACTGGTCCACCATATTTTTGAAAAGTACCATTTAAATCAGAAAAAATTACTGTAAGTTTGAACCCTCATGGAACTTTCCAAGGTTCACCAAAACCAGATTGAACAACCTTAAAATGAGCTTTAGCAGATATGATGAAAGCTACTATTTGTCGCTGAGACAAAAACTGGTAACCTGAATTTGTGGTCCCTGAACCAAGTCATGTTTGAGATTTCTAAAGAAGCTGAAGGGCACACTTGTATATACTGTTTAAATATGAGGTATAAGTGGGTGGAATGTCTCTTGTCTTGTTCAGTGAAGCAGCAGTCAGGTAAGGACTTGAAGTCTTGAGCAACTAGATCAATAGAAAGATAAGCAGCTAACAACCAAAAATGAGGGGGAGCCAGTGGCAACAGTGTAGAAGACTTGTGAAGGTGCAGTGAGCCCACAAATATTAAAAAAAAACAACAAAGCTAAATAGGGATGCCTAAACTTGGAGCACATATTTAATTTTAGGCGCTATACCTGATCAATCTATAATGAGGTCTTGATCATGTCATAAGAATATATGAATGGACATACTGGGCAAATCAAAGGTCCATCCAGCCCAGTATCCTGTCTACCAACAGTGGCCAATGCCAGGTGCCCCAAAGTGAGTGAACCTGACAGGTAATGATCAAGTGATCTTTCTCTTGCCATCCATCACCCCACTCTGAGAAACAGAGGCTAGAGACACCATTCCTTACCCATCCTGGATAATAGCCATTAATGGACTTAACCTCCATGAATTTATCCGGTTCTGTTTTAAACCCTGTTATAGTCCTAGCCTTCACAACCTCCTCAGGCAAAGAGTTCCATAGGTTCACTGTGTACTGTGTGAAGAATAACTTCCTTTCATTTGTTATGTCCTGGCTACGTAAAGGAACATTTCTTCACTACAACAATTCAGCATTTCTGCACAAGCACCTCATGTTTGGGCTTAAAAAAAAAGGAAGGGGAAGGAATTTCTGAATTTAATCAGATACTACACCTATGTAGATATTCAGAGGGGGTCCTAAGAAATTTGGGTATAAGACTCTGTAGGAGCCTACCATTAATTGCAATGAGTTAAAAAACAAATCTATTGAGTGTTATAGCCAAAAATGTCAGGATGGATTTCACATTATGTACTTCCAGCCCCATGATTCTAGCTTGCAAGGTTCATGTTCATTTTATTAACAGTGAGACGTGTTAGAATGGCTCTTCTTCTGAAAATGACTTTAACTATCTTTCTGCTCTCTCTAAATTTGAAAAATCTCTACCACTGATCCAGCTATTTTACACTGTGATGACAGAAATTAAATTTAGTACAGTATTTGCTTCAGTCTGCACTCTTCACCTCTCATTTTTCTGCAACAGCTACTTTTATTTAAATCCTTCTCAGCAGCCATGAATGCCTTCTCTCCTTTCACATTTCTGCTTCGTCCTCCATGTATGTGAATAAATCAGATACACTTCCATAAAATATAAGGAGAAAATTTAAGCTACAACTGTGGCCTGGGTGAAAAGCAAATTAAATTATCTTATGCTCAAATGAATTCCTGTAACTCAGAGAAAGTAGAGCGAGATGACAGAGTAGGGGAGAGAAAATGTGAAGATGATATAAGAGCCTGCCACTAAGTCATCCCATATTGTATATCATCCCATATTCCAGCTGTTCTTTACTGTCATTCAGATCCCTGCTCTGTGATCCTTTCCCCTGGGACGGTTCTTATACAAGCAGACCCACTAAACTGGACAGATCAACTGGTGTGAACATTACTCACAGGAGTAATGTCTTCAATCTTTCATTCTAAGCAAGCAAGCAAGCATGTATATAAATAAAGATCCCATCACCACAAACTATAACTGCTGGAATGTCAGTTCTTGGCAGAAAAAGCACCTCTGGGCTTTCATTCAAGTTCTCATAAGGAGAAGGCACACAAACTGGACAATATCAGTGTTAAAATGACTGTTTTCTAAGGGCCAGAGTCTGAACCTTGAATATAAATTTAATTCTCAATTAACCTGCCTGACTTTAATGGGACTACTTGTGGAATAGTATTTCTGCAGCAGAGTAAGTGTAACTGGCCCTAAATCTGTTGCGGTGGCTAAGTAATGTCAGATGTGTATCCTGACAATTCGTATGGTTCCCTTCCCTTCCCTTCCTCCACTCTCTCCCCACCCCCGTGTCTCAAGAGCCATCATGTCCTGAATGACAGAAATGACATGGAGTTTGACTTGGGGTGATTTGAAGTTGCAAATGTTACATGAATAATGGGGATAGAAAAAAGGATCCCTTTAAGAAACTCTGTACATTGCTGCCAGACTTGAGTGCCCAATGAGCTAAAGTGGGGAGAGGAAAAACACCAGCTGCATTGAAATAAATGTCATATTGCAGAGAACCTTTCCTTGCTGAGCACATCTTATTCTATCTCCCTATTGGTGAACTTTTGAAAGTATTCTGTCACTCACCAGCAAGACTCACAAAATCATTTCTCTAGCCCCATCAGATGACTATAATTTCCATTTATCTATCTCTTTCATTGTGAAGCATGTTACAAACTACTGGTTCATCTAGAAATCACTTCACCTATGACTCACCTGCAGTTGGTGAAATACTTCCTCTCCTAAACTGTTGCATAGTAAAGAATAGTGTACCCAACTAAATTGAAGAAGGAATTAAATTGCACAGAATAACTCTTCACCTTGGATTATATATAGGGCTGATTGAAAATCTTCTATCAAAATTGTTCTTGATGTAAAAGTAAGTTTTTAAACTAAGGAATTAATTTTGCAAAATGTCTGCTTTCTGTGGAAAACTTCATCTCCCCCCCACACACAAAAAAACATTTAAAAAAATGAATATCTTTTCTACCCCAAAATGCTGTTGATTTGCAAATGCTGCTATGGTGCCCCATTGGAGTTGTGGTTCAAGTGGCTCACATGCCCTCATTCTCCTCAGTGGGGTGGGGACCTCTGTGGGACATCATCTCCCATGATGTATGCCAGTGACTCAACAAGAAGGGAGATTGAAGTATCATGGGAGATATAGCATGGCCAGAACAATCAGCCCATAGAAGAGAATGGGGGTGTGAGGCACTTGAATTATAATTCCCATGAGGCACCATAATAGCATTTTTGAATTATTTTTTTTCTTGAAAATTTGAAGTTCCCTCCCCCACCTTCCTTGAAAACATTTTTTTTTCCAATCTGTAGATATAGTTCCTGTTCTGACAGCAAAAAAGAGGCATGGGATCTTTATTGAACAAACCTACTGAGAGAGCCAGGTCTACTTCAATCTTCTACTCACAGAGTGATACCCTTGTTTCTCCTCCCCCAGTCCCCAGTCACTTTAGGAATTGTCATACAGAAGGTCAGACTAGATCATCACAATGGTTCCGTGTGTCCTGGGAATTTATGGATGCCCTGGTGAGGCTTTCATTGACTCCTAACTGAGAGGGAAGAAACACCTTCTCCTGAAAACCAGCACCAACTGGATTTTCCTTTGGAGGTCACCTATACTGAGAGGTCAATCCCTGTTTATCTTGTGAGAGCAAATGAGTCTGATCTTTGAGTAAGGCTCTTTGGGTCTCCTCTCCCTTCCCTTCTTAAATATACTTTATTTTCATCTCTCTCCCAAGTAATTCTGGGCCTCTTCCAACTTCTGAATAGCCATGAAATCTCTTCAGTTATTCTAGCTCCTGTAACTTTCCTCCACTCCGTTCATTCAGAATCTGACCTAACCTCCTGCTGTCTTTCTAATGTTCTTCTGCAGATTCCTTTCCCCACCTCCTCCTCATGCCCATATCCCACTGAGGATTTTAATCTCTTCAGAGCAATCACCGGAATCTCAGCAATTTGTTGGGACTGTCCTCCTCCACATGCACTAATTAAAATGGATGTTCCTGCAGTGCAGGCTTTCCCAAAGCAGCCTGTATAGTGCTGTTTGATCCCCCTCGTCTCTGTTTTGGTTCAATATTTCCCAGTCTTGCAGTGATGGAACTCAAGCCGTGTTTCTGGCTGAAGACTACTCTCAGTGGAGTCTCATGAAGGATTATGTCACTATCTTTTACTAACTCTGAGAGAGAGCAGTCTGATATGCTGGGTGGAAATAATCAGTTCTGGTAATTCTTTAGCTTCAGAGCTTCTGCTCTGGCAATGTGCTACTTACACATTAAACATGCTGTTCCCCCATCTGTGGCAAAACTATTACCATGATGAAAACGTGTATGGTGTTGTCTGATAGATCTGATTGAATATTAGCTCTAGGGAGAGGAGCACTCTGCAGTATCTCATTTGTAAGATTGCCAATACACATAAATAAAAAGCTCCATTTTCACATTCTTGTTTTTTTAGGAATATGGACTATTGGCATAAAGACTTCACTGCAGCTATTGGCTCCTATCCATGCCAATAATCATACGCCTCCTCTGCATAACCCTGCCTGTAGGAACAAACAGTGAACTTCTTGTGTGGCAGCCAAATACAGATGAATCAGTTTGGAAAATAAAGCAAAACTTTATCATTTATATATAGCTAGCTCTTGTATAGTAAATGTCTATCTGTATGTGTGTACACATATAAACTGACTTCCAACAGTGTTGTTTGTTTGTCAGATAGTTCATGAGGATGGGCATGATAGGAGCAGTCTTTAATAATGGCTTTCTTAATCCTTCTGCTTGCAACATTGCAGCTCAAGCTGCCTGCTGATGAAGTAGAGGTTTTCAAGTTACAGTTAGATGCATAGGTGATGGGTCAGACCTCCCTTTTGGGGTCCCACTGAGCTCACCTGTCTTACTATCCTGGGTTTCCCTTACTCTGTGCTGCTGTGACAAGCTCTCAAGCCCTTTTCCAGCACCCTCACAAGGAGGGACACGCCTAGCTGTGGATTCACACAGTCTGTGATTAGCTTTCTGTGGGAGGGCTCAACTAGGGGAGTTCTCAACTTTTCTGTGCACACCCCCTCTGGAGTGTAAACCTAAAATCATATTGTTGTGCACTGTATAGGGATCTATATAGTGTAAGCACCTAAAAATCACCCCCTTCCTCAAGGTGGAGGGAGATATGCACAACTTTTTGACTCCCTCCCCACAGTTATGAATTGCACAAACTGGGTTTTGGAATAAATAAGTTTTTATTAACTACAAAAGGTAAATTTTAATTGATTATAAAGTGATAGCAAAAAGAACAAAGCAGATTACTGAGAAAATAAAACAGAACTCACAAACTAAGCTTAATTCACTAAAGAATCAGGTTTCAAATAATTTCTCACCCTAAATGTTGTTTTAGGCAGGTTACAGAGTTTCTGCAGCTTAGAGTTCCTGCAGCTTACAGTTCCAGTTATTTCTCTTCACTGGCTAGACACATGTCTCAGCCTGCACTCAGCCCTTGCCTTTCCCCAGCTTCATTCCTTTGTTTCTTCAGGTGCTTTCAACAGTTTTCCTTCTTGGCCAGGGAGGCAACAGAGAAGAGCACCGATTGCTTCACTTCCCAGCCTTCAATAGTATTTACATAAAGTGGGAATCCTTTGTGTCCAGTGGAAAATATGCCAGCAGTGTACAAGGCAGTACTCCATACCAGGTGACATTCACATGACCTTATGGTGTTAAACCCATCATGAGACAAGGTTCATATGTAATGTCCACAGGAAGGAACTCCAGGAAAACAAGAGATCATCTTCTTATAAGACCCATTGACTGTCTCTCCTCATGGTCCATTCACGCTGATTGCCTACTGCCTGGTCGGAGTTCCCCAAGTACACACACAGTTGTAATTGTTACATAGGCAATATTCCTAACTTTAGATACAGAACTGATAGATGAATACAAAATGGATAATCCCATTCAGCAAATCATAACCTTTTCAATGATACCTCACCTGACCCATCTTGCATAAAACACTAGTTATGCCATATTTATATCATAACAATATTTCTATGATGACTATGGGGCATAACCTCACAGCATCCATTTCTTTTAAAAATGGAGTTGGGCTGAGTTTCAACATTTACTCTTGAGGCTGGGGACATGTTCCCTGCACACTCAAGATTTACTGCACAGTTATAGCTAAAAGTTGTTCCTAAAGTCCCCTGTGTGCTTTCTTGGAAGAGACTAACACTGTAACTATCCCCAGTTAAACTACCTCCCAGCTTTTTCTATGCATGCTTATTTATTAATAGGGTAAATTTATTACAGAGAAAACACAGAAGAACTTACACACATGCTAATGAGCTTTCCAAACACCATTGCAACTCAATACAGGCTCTGGTAGGAGCAGTCCTTTAAAACCCTTCAAAATGGGTTTCTTCTATGTCACAAGTGCAAATCAGCTGTTAACTTTCTGTGGGTGCTCTAGTGCTGAGCTTAGTCCATTCTTTAGACAGCGCAGAGGTCTCTGATGTGGAGTTTCAGAAATAGGTAAGTGTAGACAATTAATTTTTCTTCTCGGGTGTATCTGCGAACTTCCTTCCCACTTACCTACTAGGAAATTAACTTCAGACAGATTTTCCCGAATAGCTCCTTGAAGTTCCTATCATTTCCCCATTAGTCAGTTTCCTAGAAATGTTACAAACACAAACACTGTGGACCCCAAAAGCATTAAAATTAACTCAATAAAGTTTCTCCATGATTTCTCAGGAGAAAGCCCTGTCACTTGCATGAACCTTCTTGAGCTCTCTCTGACTCTTTGGTAGTCTGAGTCCCTTCTGCTATTACATCTTTGAAGGGTGTGAGAAGAGACCAAAAATTATTCCCACAAATTTTAAAGTGTGATTAACAATTTTTAGCTGCAATTGTGGTAGCTTTGACTATCCTCTGAGCCAATCTCATCACCCCACTAATCAATCCAGAAACTGTTTCCAGACCTTGTTGCATGTTCTTATTTTTTAACCTCTGTTTCTTTCCCCTGTTGGTGTGAGACATATAATGTGACAGTGGAATTGACTACAAGGTGCTGTCAAGTGCCCAAAATTAAACTGTAGGCAAAAGCCAGATATTATTTTAAAATAATCTTGGGTGTTAATCTTAGTAATCTTAGATGTTATGTGCAATCAGATTTAGCGGCAGTTCTTCAGACTAGTAGGTGTTTTGCTTTGCGTTCTCTTGTGATGGCATCCTTTCTAAAACTAGGAGTACTGGAGAAGTTTGTGCAATGCCCCTACAGCTCAGCTCCCATAAAGGGAAAATCCCAGCTGTAGCCTCCACATGGTAAAGGGTGGCAACATTCTCACTAACTGTCAGATATGGGGACTAACAGTTCACCTGTATAAACTATCAACCCTAAAAGTGCCAGTGGCTAACTGGGCAGAGAAGCATATAGAATAGGGCAGCTTTTGTCCTGAAAACAGGAAATGGCTCTAAAATTTAGGTGGATCAGATTCAGAAGTTTTGGATGGCAGCTGATCTAGTGGAAGGTAAACTCTGAAAGAAAACCCCTGCAGAGCCAGCAAAGTGGGGCAGTGCCAACAGACTACTTAGCTCCTGGGTTCTCTGTGTATCATGGATTCATTTAAAACATGCTACTGCTTTTGGGGTAACCTGCACACTGCCTTCCATGCAATAGTGACAAATTGGAAAAGACGTGGGAATTGCAACCTGGAACACGGGTTTACTTATGAGTAGGTCAGAAGAGGTGGTTGAGGCAATGGCTAGAAGAAAAAATGCATCTACCATGTCTTTAGGAAACTAAGTGCTATGGAGGCAAAACTCAAATTTTTAATTATGGATTAAAATGTTTTGGTTTGGAGGAAAAAAGAAAGTGAATGGTGCAGCTAGGATTGTGAGCTCAGAGATTGCTGAGATTACCATCAGGGTTGACAGAAGAGGAGACCAATTGATAGTAGCATTGTTGTTGATAGAGAGTGGGTTAGGTATGTAAAGTCAGTGTATACTCTGCAGCCAGATAACCCTATGGATCAGAAGGAGAGCTTTAGAAATGAGCTGGCAGAGTTGGTGGTTATGGTTAAAAGTAACACCTGGTTAGTGGTCAGTGATGATTTAAACAGCCATGTTGGTGAAGGGAGTTTGGGAGAAGGAGTAGTGAGTAAATTTGGCTTCAGTAAAAGAAATGCAGAAGGAGAGGATTGGGTGAGTTTTGTGTTTGTTTAATGGGTTTTCAGTGGGGAACATGTGGTTTGAAAAGAATCCCACATGGTAAGGCACTACAGTCGAAAAAAGAGAGGCCAGATGGACTATATTTTGATGAGATGTGTGAAAATGGTGGAAGACACATGTGAGTGAATATGAATAAATATGTGGCAGAATACCATAAGGTATTAATAGCTGAAATCCAGCTGCAACCTGAGAAAATAGGAATGAAGATGAAATTGAGGAAAAAAATGTACTGGTAGTTATGTAAGAGGGAAAGGAAGAGTTCTGACAAAAAGTAAAGAAAGGCTTTCATACCTTATTGACAACAGTGAAGTCAATGAAGGAAGAGTGGAGGGAATTTAAAGAATGTTTCTTTAAGGCTGTGGAAGCAACATTCAGAAAAAGTGGGAAAATGGGATGCTTTCAGAGAACAAGTTGATAGAGGAAGTCTGATGTCCAAGAGAAATTAAAAAGAATGAATTATTCAAAAATTTGAGGAAGCAGGTCCCGATAATGAAAAATGCATACAGACAGGCAAAAAAGGAGGCAAAAGAGGTGGTTGCTAAGTCAAGAGTAGAGGCTAAAGGGGAATTATACAAAAAGGTGGAGGAAGATGATGGCAGGAAATTGGGTTTTGGATTGGCCAAAAAAAAAGGAACAAGGAAACACAAGATATGGAAAAACATCTGTGTGAAGGATGGGAATTATGTGGTGACTAACCTTAAAGAGGTGGTAGATATGGGAAAAAAATATTTCCAAAGGCTGTTAAATGAGAAGAGAAAGTTGTGAGTGCAAGCACTGCTGATAACCATGGGGAGTCTCAAAAGGAATCAATCTCCTCAGAGGAAGTGAAAGAAACACTGAATATGAAGAATGGTAAACAAGCTGGTGAAGATGAGAACTATTGACATGAACAATGCAATTGGAGGTACTGGGATGATGTGACTTCATAGATCACTATGTGGTTTTGATGAGATCAAGCAAGGATACCAGATGACTGGAGAACAGAATTGATTTGTCTCTCTTTGGAAGGATAAGTATGAATGCAAATGATCCTAACACCAAACAGGGGCATCACCTTGTCAAATCAGCCTCTTAAGAACTTGAAGAGTTTTTTGAAGTCATGGTTAAGGTGCAAGGTATAGAACAATACTGAAGATGAGAAACATAGTTTTAGGAAGGGAAGGAGTACTACAGACACAATACTTGCAATGAGATAGAAATTTGAAAGAATGATAAATGGAAGGTGTAACTGTAATGTAGCTTTTATCAAGCTTGAGAGAGCATATGACACAGCACTGTGGAAGCTGGTGTTTGGAATTTTGAGATGGATGGGAGGGGAACAGCAAGATGTGGAGACAAAAGAGGAGCTGTATTGAGGGCAAGAGCTAAGATGGTAACAACACATGTAATTTTGGAAAGTTTTGGGATGATGGTAGGATTGAGACAGCGTGCTGAGTCCACTTCCCTTTATCTTTGTTAAGGACTTAATTAGTAGGAGATCCGAGCTCGTGAGGAGACAGAGAAAATTAATATACATTGATGATGTGGTCCTTTTGTCTGACTGCAAAGAGGAATTGGTAAATGTGGTCTTACAGTGGGAATCTATGTTTGAAGCCCATGTTTGATGGTAACTGCAAAGAAAACTTATGCAAGCAGAGAAGGTGAAAGACAAACTGTTTCAAGGGAGAAGCTGAATCAGAAGAAAGAATTTGTGTACTTGCAGTACACTTAGTGTCCTCAGAGAGAGATCTGGAAAACTGAAAAGAATTTAATATTCATGGGTGGCAGTGAAAAAAAGGTAGCAGGAGTGCTGTGGATTGGCAACTAAGTAACAAAACCAAAAAGAAAAGTGTATGCTGCATACATCTGTCCCTGCCTGCTCTCTGATTTGGAAATGGTGAGTCTGACGGAGGTGGAAGAAAAGAAGATATAAGTAGTGGAAAATTATATACATTGAGGAGAAAGGCAAGGGAGACAGAGTGAGAAGAGAAAAAATTAGGGAGAAGATGAATTTGGGATTCTTAGTGGTAAGCTGGAGTGCATGTTTTAGGTGGGCTGGACATGTGATAAGAATGACCAGCAAAGAAAGCATGGGAAGAAGACGTCCACAAGAAAGGATGTGGAAGACTGAGGTTACAATGGAAACACCCTGCAGAGAACAGGACTGGAACTCCAAGAGTTTTGAACTCATGCATGGCCCGGGATGAGTGGCAAAGAACCATGGGCACCTCCGACCCCATGTAAACAGGAAAAGGAATCAAGAACTGACCTGATGATATTCTTTTAATATCCCCTAAATATTACCACTGTTTTTAAAGAAGTGTCGAAATATAGAGCAGACTTCTCACAATGAATGTATTAGGCACAGTGAGCTATCATACCACTCTTCCCGCAAGAATCAGAGGGGTAGCCGTGTTAGTCTGGGATTGCAGAAGTGACAGAGTCCTGTGGCACCTTAAAGACTAACTAAAATTTTAGAGCATACGCTTTCGTGGGCTAGTACCCACTTCGTCGGATGCATGCAGTGGAAGTATCCAGGGGCAGGTATAAATAGGTAGGCAAGAACCAGGTGGGAGATAACAGGGTTAGTCCAATGAGGCTGAACCTACCTACCTATTTATACCTGCCCCTGGATACTTCCACTGCATGCATCCGACGAAGTGGGTATTAGCCCACGAAAGCTTATGCTCTAAAATTTTAGTTAGTCTTTAAGGTGTCACAGGACTCTTTGTCACTCTTCCCACAGTTGCATATGATCATGTGATTTACACCTCTGACTGATTTCATTGCATGTTGGTGTCTGACAGACTCCCCGATTTTGAGCTTTTTCCTGCTTTGTACTTTGGTCTGCCTGTCTTGTGGAAGTTTTCCATTATCCTGTTCTCAATTTCTTGATGGATTTCTTCATTTCTGAACTATACAAATCCTGCCATCCTGCTTGACTTGGCTCCACTGAGCCCTAAATGTAACGGATAATAATCCCACACCTACAAATTCTTATGAACAAAACAAACCCATAGGAAGATGTGTACTGAATAAAAACCTGTTGTGACACTTGCCTTTCAACATATTGCTCTCCCCACCCAATGCCTCCCACCGCACTGCTCACTTTGCTCTCCTTTGTCTAATTTAGGTCTAGATTCTGTAAATAATTCCATCCAAGCACACCTTTGAGGGTTTTTTTGGAAGGTTTAGACCTTTGATTGTAAGACCTTTGGAGCTCTGATTTGTCTCTTTGGGTTGTTTGTAAAGTGCCTTGCATTCCTACGGAACCAGAGAGTAATAATGAAGTTGTGACCATTCTACTGCTGCCGTCAAATGTACTAACACAATATCAAAACTTCCACACTGTTTAAGGGAGAGAAAGTGTGTGTGTCATAAAACAGCTGCATTGCACACTAGCCACCCTGCAGCACCCAGCAGCAGCATCTCCTGGTTGATTTCAGAATTTCAAAGATATCAGCATAGAAATAATATCTGTAATTGAGCAGCTTCAACACTTACATCTTGTAAGCATGGGGTGCACAGAGCAGGTACATGTTGACAGGATTGCTACCCATGTCTCCAGAGGAGACTGCTGTCTAGATGTAGCACCTTAGATGCAGCATCCTGACCTGTCCATGCTTGATGTGATTGCTAATGCACATCTTCTGGGTGTGATCCTGCAAATCCTTACTCATTTGAGTAGTCCTTATTCTATAATCCCATTGAAGGCAGTGGGACCATTCACATGAGCAGACTACTCAAATGGTTAAGGGGTTGTGTGATTGGCCCCAAGGTTAGTCATTCAGCAGACAAAAACGAGTGAAATTAGTTCTTTGAAGACCATTCAGAAAATACAAAACACTTAAAAATTAAGTATATTTAATAAATAGCTTCATAACAAAGGAAACCAATGCACAAATAGAACAGATAGAGAAGTAATCAGTTAAAAGGACACACTCTTGTCTTTGGGCAAAAAACTCACCTTTAATAGTTCCCAATGAGCTAAGGAGAAACTATATATTAAAGTCAGAGATTGAAATCAAGTTTAAATTTTCAGAACAGAATATGATCAATACTCTTATTAATCCCATCTACCTCATATTCTCTTCTCTAGTGAATAAAAAATGCCACACGTGATTGCAATAATCTTAATTCCTTTGGGAAATACATTTTCATTCTGCAGTGTGTTTAATTTGCCAAAGGGAAAATGAGATTCAGCTAACAAGTTCCTTTAAAGGAAACTCTGCCTGTTGGACTTTGGGAGAAACATTTCAATACTATATTTGGAGTGGATGGGATTCAGAGATCTTGGTTCTATTCCCAGCTCTGCCACTGGCCTGTTCCTTTGCTGCTCTGTGCCTTGGTTTTGCCATCTGTAAGCTGGAGGTAATGATCCTGAGCTGCTTTGTAAACCGCTTTGAAATCTATGGATGACAAATTCTATATGAGAGCTAGGTGGTGGTATAACTATGTTAGGAAATTAAATGCATTCATTCTACTATTGCAGCAAACAAGAGTTTCATACCCAAGGTGACAATCCTTATCACCTTATTCATATGTGTGATTGACTTCAGTAGAGCTAATTATGCAAGTGAAATAAATGAGGCTCTGTCAATCTCCATGGACAGCAATAAAAATCTGCCCCTTCCGCTTTTTAAAGCTATGATAAAGTAGTTACTATGGTAAGGTTGCAATAGGTCATCAGTGATACAGGGACTTCCGGATCTTAATTCTTCATGTGCATGGGATGTACTTGCTCACTTTACAAAGCCAAAAGATAAAGTCGAAATGAAAAGAAGACATTGTTTTGGATATGGGAAAGCCTAACAAATCAGAATCTGCTATTGGCTTGTCACCTTTTATTTAAATTAAAAGTGTTTAGACTTGAGTAAAAAAATTGCTACAAACTATGTTTTGGATCCTATGGGGAGAAATGGGGATAGCGCCAATCACCTGTATCTGTTCTCCCCTCAGAACATACACACTGAACTCATAACTCCATGCAACCTTTGTATGTGTGTGTCTATATTCCTGTTGAAAACACATTTAATGATCGTATTCCTTGGTGTCTGCCATGGTCTTCTCAGTTACAATTAGAGGTGGGCACACCCTGCAAAATGGGTTCAAGAGCCAAATTTCTGAGACGTTTGGTTTTAGGGTTTTGCTTTTGGCCTAGCTCTAGTTACAGTGAAGCTCCTTATTGGCAGTTACTCTCTGAGTCAGTACGTGCTTTGCTGGCTTGTTCTGTAATTTGTTTTAGTAATTGGTGACTGGTTTGTTCTTCTGAAAGCTAACAGGGACAAGTTGCCCTGATACACAGTGAATTATTTAGAAGGAACAGATTGGAATATGTACAGTACTTTCTTCAGGGACTACTACAGATACTCACTTTGAAAAACAGAGGATTCCAGAGCTGGGCTGCTGGAGTCACCCATCTCCCTCTTGTGGGCTGATGGGATAAATGTCTCTGTAACATGGATGCAGGATGGTTGTCTGGGTGTTCGCTGATAGATGAAAATTGAAAAATAAAGTAGTTTATGTTTTAAAATGGTTCTTTGCCCTACATCCCCAAATCATTCCTTCTTTATTTAGCTTTCCCTTTTTAAAACAAGCAAATAAAATCTCCAATTTGAAAAAAAAAAGAAAAAAAACCATGCTCAGATTTCTCAAAGAGATGGCCCAAACCAAAACACTGAATTAAAAACCCTTTAATTTTGGGTAGGTTTGAATCTGTATCTGAACTTTGTGAGTAGCCCTATATCTATAGTGCACCAGACCAAAGCCACAGATTCAAATCATTCTTGATTTTGATTAAAATTGGACCTGAATCTCAATTTTATATTCATCTCTGTACCAGTACCATAGAGGGACAACTCCTATTCATGCCCATAAAGGACTATTTAACTATTCCCTCTCATCTGCTATGTGCAATAGTCACTGAAACATGGAGAAATTATTATAGTGCAATGGTGAAACTGACTAGATAGAAAATGTCGAATATTCAAAAAAATACTTGTACATGCACTGTAGAGTGCTGATATATTACAATGAGGGGCATTAATATGAAACCCTTTATGTAACATCTTCATGTTTAGTACTGAGCTGGTCTCAATGTAGTGACTATGACAAGTATGTGAATGTGTAATGTATGTGACAAGTTTTATAGTCTCAGCACAAATAACACAATTTGCATAATTCGTTGACTGATAGAAATACAGAATGTTTCCTTTCCTTTTTGCTTACAACTTACCTCTGCTTTGTGTCATTTAAAATTTATTGTAAATCCCAAAAGCATAACAATTATGTAATAATATTTACTATGACAGTCTTTTTTTGTTTTTGTTTTAATTTATTTTTACTCAGAATTTCTCTTTATCCCTATTTTTCCTTTTCAGACCTTGACAGCGGTCCTCAAAAATAGTTTTCTGCTTTTGGAGAAGAGGTTGTGATCAACTCTGACTTCATGCTTCTTACCATGGCTATTTTTCTGTGAGTATCTCTTTTCAGAAGTCCATCATATTTCATGATAATGAAAACCACTGGTTCCATTGCTTTATCGGAAGAGTCACTCCATCAATTGATGACACACATTTTTAACTTGATTCTCTTTGAAACTGGCAAAAATGTTCTCTATATTGACTGGTAAGTAACATTATTTTGTTCAAGATACCTTAAACATTTTATTTGTTTTGGTACATTGGAAATACGTCTCTGCTGATCTTGGTTTTATATTTCTGGTGCCAGGAATTTTTCTTGTGGATCATGTCATTTCTCAGGACCTTCCAAAACCCAGAGTAGCTTTTATTATTTGCATTAGAGATGCCTTTGTTTTTCATCTTGTTGTAGAGTTATGTACTTTGGGCCTAATAGTGTAGATGTCTATTGAAGTCAAAAGAGAGCCTCTCCTTAATTTCAGTGTGTTTGAATTAGAGATTCAGAAATGTGAAAGCTTCATCTGAATGTGCAATCAGCTACCTGAATGACTGCTTAATAATGTAGTCTTTATTTACATGATCACAAGTTGTGCTGGATAAATATATCTCTGTCTCACATGGGAGTATTTGAGAAATAAAAAATGGGGACAGAATTCATTTTGAGACAATGCAAAATAAACATTTTAAAAATTTTTTGCAAATCAAAAATTGCTTGACCCCAAACAAATGTGTTATTTCATTTGAGGTTTTTACCATTTTAAAAAAATCAAATAAAAATTCAAAATGAAAAGTTGTTTAAAATAAAATGCTTTGTTTCAAAAATATCAGACATAAATATTTCATCATTCTCAGATTTTTTTTTCAACCCCAAAATTTGGGGAATTCAACATGGATTTGCAAAATGTTTTCATTGATCTGAATCTTTATTTTTGGCAAAAATGTTTTATTTGAAAAAAATTTCCTGGCACTAAAAAGAACACATTAGCCTTTGAAATTTTCAGAACTTTTTTTTTTAAGGTAGGTGTAGACTATTATTGTTGGGAAAGTGAGAAGCTTGCAGACCTTAAAGATGTTTTCATGTGCATGAGTCTGTGTCTCTATGTCTGTGTGTGTTTATCTTAGACCTAAAGATCCTATCATCCCCAAAAAAGAATTGGTTTGGATATTCTGAGTTACAGGGTTGTTTTTGAATCCCTTGTACACCTCAAGCTCCCACTGAAGAAACTACATGACCTAAAACTCAAACTGTAATGCTAATAGGATGTGTAGGATCAGGCCCTGGTACAGTATTTAGGTAATTTATATACTTATATTTTGATTGTGAAAGACAACACCACTTCAGTCTAAGCAAGACCTGATTTCTTTATTTGCGTGGCATAAAGAAACACAGATTATGTAATCTGATGACAACTATGTTTTCCCTCACATTTGAAACGTAAATTATTTTTTTAAAACAACTGGACTAAGAACAGCAAGCTGCAACAAATTTTTAATTCCTGTGGATGGGGACTGTTCTCATACATATCCCAATAAGCAAAGCTCACATATTTCACAGAGCAAATCTTAGCATTGTTGTTATAAAAAGCCAGGTGGACTCTATGAATGAGTGCTGACTTGAAGTCCATAGTCTTGCCAGATCTGAGGGCATTTGACTGAAATCTTAATTTCCACACTTGTAGTTTGGGAGCCAAATATTTTCACTATGGATAATGTCAGGAAAATGCCACTTTTCTTCTGTTTTGAAATTCTCTAGTATGCAGTGAACAGCATCTCTCCAAATTCCCCCTCTCATTTAATCCACCATTCTGACTCTAGTGCTACAGAGCAACTGATGGTGTTTACTGACCTCCTGCACTTCTAATCCCTTGTCTTGGAGATTGAAATGGCTTTTCCTGATGTCCCCATATGAAGGCTGAGTACATGCCTGTCTGTAGGGTGACCCCGAGCACTAACAGATGGGAAGGCAGTGATTTTCACTTATGAGAGCCTGTTTCAGTATCAGAAGTATTTGAGGATTTATTACAATACATACTGTTTGACTCTATTAAACAATTACGGTCCAATTCCGAATGCCTTTCACATTCAAATCACAAGAAGCACAGGATCAGATCCTTTCTGTGCAGAATAGGATGCTGTTTTCCTGAAGTTGCATCATAGCCTGTGCATTTAGTAAAAAGACTTGAGCCATTTCTCCTATTTCCCCCTATTTTTCTAAATGATATGCTAAAGCTGAAAAAAGTAATGGGCTTGATCCATAAATGATTGGGTGTATGGCCTGTATGGTGCAGAAGGTCAGATAAGATTATCATGATGATACTTCTTGGCTTTTAAATCTCTGAATTCAAAATCATGTCAGCTATCACTTACATAAAGGCATTGCACTTTTCCATACACAAGAGCAAGTTTATGCTTTTTATGTGACTTCATTAAGTTTATTTTGTTCTTTCCTGTTAACATTTGAAAGTGTCTTTTTGGGGGAGAGAGAGAGCATCCTGTTTGTCTCCATTGTGACCATCTGTTCTGAAGTCAACACACAATGGTTGCATACACTAGACATCAGAATTCTGAGAGATTTGAAAGTAGAATATACAAAGAAAAAGGCACAGTATTTGCATGTGGATAATGCACCACAAGCATCAAAGTAATTGTGAAACCAGAAACAATATAAAAATCATCTATGAGTTTCCCCAGAATGTTCAGGCTTCTATAGAACAACTAAGTAATATAGTGTTATATTTGGTGTTTCTATTGTATAATCAAATCATAATTCAAATGAGCTCCTCAAATCACAGAGCACCTATAAAGCACAATATCTTGGTGCATTTTAAAATCAGTAATCCTAACTAAAATACTTAGTTTTCCATGTAGAATAAATACTTTCCTAATTTGCAAAACTTTTAACAAGAGGGCAGGAAGGTCATGCTGACCTATTGCATCTGGAGATCAAAATGGCTTTGAACTCTTTCCGCTCCTTTAATTTCTGCAGCGTGTTGGAAGATGTATCACAAGGCCCTTATTTAAGTATGTTCAATTAGAACAACACTGATGGAAGATTTAGTGCATTTGCTGTAATTACTAAACTGGCAATTCACTCATGTTGCCAGAAAGAAGGCAATGCTTCAGCATGATTCTGGTGAAGGGTCTCTTTAGCATTGTCACTAATTGGGTTGTCAGTTAGGATGGAGAAATCCGCTCACAACCTCAGCTGCTCAGGAAGCACGTTTCATTTCCTGAACAATTTTCAAGTGATTTTTCCCTTGTATAAAGGGCAAATCATTATTTCATATAGACAGCAGAATAAAAGGATTAAGAAGGGACAGATTCTCCTCTGTAATCTTTAGATAATATAGTGTTCATAAAACTTGTAGTATACCAAATATACTTGTGGCAACTGAGATATCAGTTACTCCTCCTACCTTTCTAGTTGCAGGATGCTCACTTAGGTGCATAGGACTCCTGTCTGTGAAAGCATAGCAGGTTTGGGCTCTAATTTAGTGGGAAAATATTGTGTACATTTTAAATTAGAGGAGTCAATTTAAGATAAAGCTACATATAATACTTCCTTTGTGTTGGAGAGACAGCACCTGACTTTTTGAAACAAAATTTTTAGCCCTTTTCCATTCTGTTACTTCAGAAATATAACTGTGTGCATTTGAATTAAATGTTCCCTTTTCTTACCGATGTCATCAAAATATTTTCTGAAAAGTGTTATCACTTATGAGCTCCTCCTAAAAAAGGGATGGACAAATCTTTTCAATTATTTTTGGGCTCACAGAACTAATTTAAATGTGTGAAATTGGATGGCAAGTATCTTAGAATAATGTGTTGGCCCCACACTGTCCTCAAGGAAAAGGATGAAGATTCTCAAAGGTCTGTTGGGAAGAATGAAAATAAATTTAGTCTTATCCTAAGAGCATCCATTGCTGAGAGCAGAGGCAAAGTTTCAGGCTATTCTGGATGGTTGAGTGTGTAGCCCAGCTGAAAGGTCTCAGGTGTCCCTCACTTAGAATGAAAGTCAAGTTCAAATTGTGTGAGGTGAAGCATACACAATTTTAGAACAAGAGGTAAAATATCCATTGAGTTGGAATTAGGGTGAGTGAAAAGTGTTCATATTCCAAAATATGGATATTTCACCTGAAAAAAATCAGAAAAAAGTTATTGAAATATTAATGAAAAAATGTTTCATGGTGTGTTTTCTGCCCTCCCGCTTTAGATCAGCTGTGGAGTTGATTGACAAAAAGGGAAAATTAAAAAAATTCACAATTTCCTCCTGCTTTTTGGGACCAGCTCTAGTTAGGCTCTTAAGTAAGAAAATAGCTAATGTAACCCAAAAGTATTTAGTTATGCCATTCTTTTTACTAGCGTGTTGGTGGCTTTCAGATCTTTGCTTTTTTTTTTTCATTTGCTAACTCTATCTGTCTGCTACTGCTATTAATACTGAAAAAGACTAGTGAAAAAGATCCATCCATTGATAGTGTTAGTCTGTCATCCTTGTCTTCTAAGTGTGACGGAGTCAGACCAGAAGGATATAGGAGACTGCTGGAAGGCAGGTATATTAGTCTCAGGATGTGCAGGTCCCTGTTCCCTGGATAGCCAAACAAAGGCTATTCCAGGCCAATCAAGACACCTGGGGCCAATTAAGAACCTTCTAGAAAGGAGTAGAAACAGCTAGCCTGATTGGGACACCTGAAGCCAATCAGGGACTGGCTGAAACTAGATAAAAACCTCCCAGTTAGTCAGGTGGCTGTGGGTGTCAGGAGCTGTGGAAGGAAGTTATGCTGTTGGTGAGACTGAGTGGTGGACAACATATCATCCAGAAGGAAGGAGGCCCTGACGTAAGGGTGAAGTGGAGTTTGAAGAAGCAGGGACTGCTGTGGGGAAGTAGCCCAGGGAATTATATTGTGTTTTGTGCCGAAAAGGTCAGCCATCTTAGCTGATACTACTAGGGTCCCTGGGCTGGAGTCCGGAGTAGAGGGCGGGCCCGAGCTCCCCGCTTTTTCCATCTTCCATACTGGCCTGTGATGAAGGTAACTCACTAGGCGGTGACTCTTGCCAATTATACTGAGAAAGGGGGGTCACTCTGGGGCCTAGATGAGTTTCTGAGGCCCCTAAATCTGCCAGGAAGCGCAGGACCCACAAGTACAGACTTGGAGCTTTGTCACATAAGGTTGATATTTGATAGTGAAAGGCGAACCCACGGAGACACCTTTTAGCGCTTGGTAACTTAAAATATATAAAATAAAGTTCAAACTGGTGGCAAACAAAATTTATTTTATTCTCATAAAAAGATCCACAATATATTGTATTTTGTGATGTATGATTAGATAGGAATTGGGGTTGGCAAATTTTATCCATCGTTACCCCAATGTTAACCCAAGTTGGTGTGCTTTTAGTTTCTTCTTGGATTAGTTGAAAATTTAAAGCATGCCTTTTGAGCTTAGGGGAAGTCTGTGCTGTCAGGTAGAAGACTCCTTCCTTCCCTTCCACAAACTAGACTAGCAAAAGTGAGTGCTCTCAGAAAGGGCTGATAGACACAAAAGGAAAATTCTATCATCAGACTCAAGGGGAACACTGATTTTCTGTCACATGTTACCAGGTGGTGATATTACACATAGTCTTCCATGTTCTTTTCATTACTGTGTGAGCAAATGTTCAGTCTTGATGTATGCTATGTCAGATTATGCAAGGTTCCATTTAGAGGAAACAATCTTTGGAGAAAGAGCTGTGCAAAGAGCAGGAGAGTTTGTTCTCTGCATTGGTCACTGATTAGAGAGAACTGTTAAGGCAAACATGCTATGCAGGAATTGGGCATTGATGTCGGGCTAAAATTCCTGAAAAATGGGATTGCTTTGCAAGCTGTTTGACCACCTCTGTTCTAGGACTGGTGTAGGTGTAAATAAGGCAAGTTATACTTAGGGATGCAGAACCTGGGTTTATTCAGATTTCTATTCTACCTAAAAGCTGACCTATACAGCCTTAGATATCTGCAACCACTGGTAGATGAGAGATACTGGTATCAATAAGAGGAAAAATACAGCTATACTAGACATGGTATATGATCTTCAATACTCTTCCATTCTTGCTCAAAGGTTATTAGTCCAATCTGACTTCTCAAAATCCTAAAAAATTCCAGTTAAATTTTCATTACAGGGTACGCACATTTAACATCCACTAATTCAGCTATGTGCGCTCGGCAAAAAACACAGTTTAAATAGTGTGGGCAATTCCGCCCACCATCCCACTCAATGAGTGTATGTCCCGGAGTGAGTGAGAGATGGGAGATGTGAATCTGCTGTTCCCACTACAGTACTGCTGTTCCCACTACAGTACTGCTGCTCCCACTACCGTACTCAGTTCCTGCATGCCTCTCATACTGTGAGCATCTCGCGGTGCTGAGTGTGATTTTACTGTACTGTAGTATTTAAAGATATAGTATGTATTTTTCATATAACATGGCCCCTAAACACAAGCTACATACTTCATCTGGTGCTGAATCGAAGAAACAGTGATCTGTTCCAATGCAGGAGGAAAAACTGGCTGTGTTGAACTTATTGAGAGATGGTATGTTGATCTCCAACATGCTGCATAAATACAGCTGCAACGAATCTAACATCCGTGCCATCAAGATTCGAGAGAGAGAAATGTGTTAAGCCATGGCATCAAGTGCTCCAATAACTGCTAAGATGACAAGCCAAGGGCATGATAAGACTTTGGTGAAGACTGAAAAGGTATTAAAGTTATGGGTGGAAGACATGAACTGTAAACACGTGCCTATCAACGGCAACATATTGCGAGAAAAGGGTCTTAGCTTCTTTGCGCTGTTCAAACCTCCCGCCACAGAGGGACCGCTTTCTGATAAGAAGGAATTCCAAGCCAGTCAAGGTTAACTTAACAGTTTTAGGAATGGCTTCAATCTCAAAAATGTGTGAACTATGGTGAAGCTGCATCTGCTGATGAAGAGGCAGCAAAAGCCTACCCCGAACAATTAAAGAAAATCACAGCCCTTTTTTCTATCTTCCAGAACAAGTTTTTAATGCTGATGAGACTGGGCTTTTCTGGAAAAAAATGCCCAACTGCACTTACATTTCAAAATCAGAAGGACAATCCCCTGGCTTAAAAGCAGCTAAAGACCATGTGACTGTGTTGCTTTGTGGCAATACGGCTGGGCATTTAATAAAGCCAGGCTTGCTCTACATGGCTGCAAATCCCCGTGCCCTAAAAGGCAAGAACAAAAATCTCCTGCCTGTGTTCTGGCAATCAAATGAAAAGGCTTGGGTGATGGCAGCATTATTTCTGGATTAGTCCTACAAGTGTTTCATTGTGGAGGTCAAGCAGTATCTTGAAGAGAAAGGACTTGACTTTAAAATGTTGCTGATTAGTAGGCAATGCTCCTGGCCACCCTGAGGCACTCCAGTTTGCACATAATGACGTTGAAGTCATCTTTCTCCCCCCGCAATACCTCCTCCAGACTCTTGACCAAGGCGTCATTCGCTGTTCCAAGGCCACGTACACGAGGCTTACATTCTCACCGATCCTTAGCACTATGGACGCTGATCCCAATCTTAATGTGATGGAGTGCTGGAAATCCTTCAACATTGCTGATTGTATCCATTGCCTGTTTAATATAAGTGATGCATTCAAGCCTGAAACAACAGCCAATGCATGTTGGCGAAACCTATGGAAAGAATGTGTGAATGAGTTTAAGGGTTTCCTGACCATTGACAAAGAAGTGAAACGTATTGTTCGGGTGGCCACACAAGTGTATGGTGATGGCTTCATCTACATCCTCGAAGAAGAAATTAAGTGGCAAGTGGTGATTAATTGAGAGCCATAGAGAAACAATGACTAATGAAGAGTTAGAGGAACTGGTAAAATCATCTACAGAAGATGATAATGAACAGGAAGAACCAGCAAGTTGGAATCTTCATAAATTTGCTGAAGTGTTCCAAGCAGCGAAACACTTAAATGATTTAATTTCTGAATACGATTCCTATATGGAATGAAGCCTCAAAATCACACGTAGTATTACTGATGATTTGAGACTGTACCAAGAAATGTTTGAGCAACTCAAGAGACAACAGCAACCATTGCCAATCACCATGTGGTTTTTCTTGAAAAAACCAGCAGCAGATGAGCCTACACAATCAACTTCTCGAGCTGAACCAGAGCCAACCACTTCATTTATGACTCACTCTCCATCACCCAAGCCTGGCCCATCGTCTCCTGGGTCAACATCAAGCCCTGATGACCCCCTAATAGTGTTGTCAGGACAAGAGGAAGACTACTCATTGAAGTGTGTACAGTACAAGACTAGTAAGAATACAGTACCCAGGATGAATGGTGACTGTTCAGGTTTACAGTACTGTACTGTTTTCATTTTTTATTCTTTCGTTTCTCTCATGTAATTAAAAATACTATAAAATTATATTTTGCATATGTACTCTATGTACTGTACATTACTGTACACATATATTTATACATTCATAGTACTGTACAGGGTTGTATACACAAAACTGTACTTTATGGGCAATTTAAGGGATTTTCATGGGTAATTTTAACTCTATGCTATTTTCACCTTACGTGCTGACTTTAGAACCTAACTCCAGTGTAAGATGAGACCCCCCCTGTACTCGCTTCTATTTTTTAATGGGAAAAATCTTAGCTCTTTTGCTTTACTGGCTTAGTAGGTGAGATAATTTTTTTTTTTTCTCAACTGATTCATCCCTTGGAACACATTCTCTTGGTCAAAAACATGAGCAAAATTTCACTGACAGGCCAAATCAAGGCCAGACTTTACCAATTAGTCTTGTAGCATCAAGTGTCCATTCCATCATCATCCAAACAACTGTGTAAATTGATAGCTCACTTCTCAAGTGCATAAAGCCTCTCTGCTGCCTGAAACTAGCTAGCTTAAAAAGCACTCGCAGCTACTAATGAGGGTTGGGTTTTATTCTCTAGTGACCTCAACTTTTATATACTTTTTGTAAATCTGAAGTTCCACCTACAGTTCAGTGCAATTGTGTTCAATCAAAAGGTGATTGGGCAGTGCTCTGTAGCAGCCCCAAGGATCATGATTAACCAGCTAAAAGGCATGGCCAGGCCTTTTGACTCAGCATATCTAATGCTATGAATGCCATGCAACATATGCTGCTTTTTTTTTTGGAGGAGCAGTAAGGAACATTGTTTAGTCCTGCTTCTTAGCTCCTCTACACTATTCTACCCCACACAAGCAACAAAACAGCAAATATCTGCTCCTTCTCCCCATCCCACGATGCCCTTCACAGGAACAAGGAACAGACTTTTGCTGTTAATATGATAGAAGCTAAACTGAGTTCTGACTTGAAGGGCAGGGGGCATATAACAAAGCACTGTTTAAGGCCTCTCCCTGGCTAGAGCTATATACGAAAGGGTCACTGAAAGCAAAACACCCAGAAACAACAGGGCATGAGCTCCTACTATTTCCACCTCCCTAGAATTTTATGTCAGGTTGCATTTGACTGTAGTTTGGTACTTTCCTGGAAACGAGGAATGTGGACTAAACTGCTGCGGTGAGTATGCCTAGCTGTACAATCACTTCTCCTCTCTCTGCTCTCTGTATAGGACTAAATCCTATCCTTGAATGAGTTGCTCCAACATGGCTCTGATTGGTGACTACCCTTCAGTCATGCTATTTAATTCTGTAATTTTCACCTCTTTGGCGCTCTACAGTTAAGTTTTGCATTCCATGTTCTAGCAGCCTGGATTTTTTTTCTATGGGAGAACTGATACACTGTCATGGAATAGCCATCAGTAGTCAGCTGTAAAATTCTTTCCCTTGGAATAACATAGGGTATAGATTTTTCCATATGGCTGGTGAATGCTTTAATTTCTTTGCCATCTATTTCCTTGCCCTTCACAGAACTACAAGGATTCCCCAGTTTAACCCTCACCTTTAAGGTTAGCAGCAATCACCGATCGATTAACTTTATGCTATGTGTCTTTGCCTGTCACTGATTTGGATGCTGAATTGTAGGCTACGAAATTGGCCTCTCTTCAAGCAGCACACAAATATACAAATACTGTCATAGGGCTCATCGTTATTGGTGCAGACATAAATTCATGTGTCTGTGTCCCAAGGAAGGTTTCTCTAACATGTGAATATAACTAAGCAAAGCTGCTACAAGCCAGAGTACAATTAAATTGCCTTGGAATGAAAATGATAAATCAATATCCTTCTTATAAGCTCCCATGGTTGTTACGCAAGGGAGATATAATTCTGCCACTGCTCAGAGATAATGAATATGGTGAAGCTCAATGTGCATAGCAAGAAGCTAACAAGACTGACACTCTCCTTCCTACCTCTGAATCTTTCATGTATGGCATGAGATCTCTTCAACACAGAATGCTAAATTCTGCATTCAGAAGTAAGGAAGTGGCTCCCATTTGAAGTCGCCCACGTGAGCTAAAAGGCAGGATCTGGACCAGAATTATTTTTCTATAGCTGAGGTAATTGTTGCAAAATTATTTTGTTTTAGATTGTTGCTACATCTTTCTCGTCTACACACTAGACTGAGAGGAGAAATGTTAGAATTCTTTTAAGCCTTGGTTATTGCAGCTGAACTTAATTATGTTTATACCTCTCTCGTACATCCCTCATACATAAATTCCTTCATTTTACCTATTTACCAGTTGTTGCTGTCAAATTCCTAGGTTATGAAAAAGCCAGTATCTGGGTTTTATTAAGGTGGGGTTTTTTGTTTTTGTTTTTAATATCCAAATTTTGGCTTTTTTGGAACCTAGCTTCTCACTCAAAGTCCTCACTGGTCTTCAGTGTGGCCCCATCAGCTTTCTCTACCCAGTAGGGGAGTGAGATGAGCTGGAAGCCAGGTCCCAATAGCTGAAACTGCCCAACCACAGCAGTGACAGGCACAAAAGAAGCAGAAAGCTGTATACCATGAGTACTGGGCCCCAGGCTGGACAGAGCTGCCTCCTGACTCCAGTCCTCCAGTGCCATCCCCATGGTGTTTGTGAGTCTTACCAGCTTGGATCAGCTCTCCAAAGTGAACAGCCCATATTTGCTAAAGGACTGGGAACTGGGGGTAGTGGGTTCTGTTGCTGGTTCTTTCACAGATGACTTTTGTGATTCTGGCCATGTCATTTAGATCCTGTCATCAAACATGAGTACCTCAAGCTAGGCACTTACTGTAAGAGACCAAGGCATGTGCAGTCTGGTCTAGTGGTCACAACTGAGTGGGTGGTCCTCAAGTCAAGGTAGTAGTCAGTGAGTAGGGATCAGAACAATCACTAGAGCCAGGATTGATAAGCAAGAGTCACGTCCTAGTCATGCTGTTGTCAGAGATTGGAGATCAGAGGTAATTACCAGGTTGGAATCAGGAGATCAGATCAGATCTGGGTTTGGAGACTGCAGAGGATTAAACAAAGAGTAATTTGCAGTCATAGCAGGCCAGAAGTCTGTGTGGTTGCCCAGACAACTTCCTGGGGCACTTTCCAAGGTTAATTAATGTGCATGGGCCATCAGACAACCACAGGTTGCTGTCACACTGGATCCCTTTGGTGATGTGGGAATGTCAGCAATCCTAGATTCCACAGACCCAGGTTCTAGTCCCATTGATCCTTGCACTGACAGCCAGCTTTAAGCATCTAAGTCTATACCCTTGTCTACAATTACGTTTTCCAGTATAGCTACGTTGGCAAACCCTCCTAATGTAGATGCAGTTTATACCGGTAAAAAAAGTCCTTTTTTAAAAAAGTATAATTTAGATCGATTCCCTGAGAGAAATAAATTATCCTGCCAAAGCAACTTTTTTTTTTACCAGTATAACTACGTCTCCATTAGGGATTTTGCTGGCATAGCTTTGCCAGCCAAAAATCATATCCTTAACGAATACATTTATGCCGGCAATGCTGTGACAGTCTGTCTTCCCTGCAAAAGAGAAAGATGTGATTTGACATCAGCTAACCCAAGATCACTATCTTGATGTAAAATCTCAGTGGAAACAAGGCCCAGGTAGTTTTTACCTTGATCTAGGACAAGAGTGGGCAAACTACGGCCCGCAGGCCACATCCGGCCCGCAGGCTAATTCTGTCTGGCCCCCTGAGCTCCCGGCTGGAGAAGCTAGCTACTCCCTCCTCCCCTGATGTTCTCTCCCCCTGCCCTCTCCCTGCTGCAGCCTCAGTGCTCTGGAGAGCCGGACTGCATGCTCCAGCGGGTCAGTGCAGCAGCATGTCTGGCTCTGGGCCAGACATGCTGTTCTGAGCAGCATGGTAAGGGGGCTAGGGCTGGGGATTGGATAAGGGGCCAGAGAGTCTCGGGGGGTGGTCAAGGGATGGCGAATAGGGGGTTGGATAGGGCATGGGAGTCCCAGGGGGCCTGTCAGGGGGCAGGGGGTGGCTAGGGCGCAGGGCAGTCAAGAGACAGGGAGAAGGGGGGTTGGATGGGGGTGGGGTCCTTGGGGTGGTTAAGGGAAGAGGGGTCTCTGGAGGGGGCGGTCAGGGGACAAGGAGCAGGGGGCTTAGATGAGGGTGGGGTCTTGGTGAGGGTGGTTGAGGGGAGTCTCTGGAGGTAGTAGTCAGGGGACAAGGAACAGGGGTGTGTTGGATGAGTTGGTGGTTCTGAGGGGGACAGGAAGTGTGAGGGGGTTGGATATGGGGCAGGGCCAGGCTATTTGGGGAGGCCAAGCTTTCCCTACCTGGCCCTCCATACAACTTTGAACCCGGATATGGCCCTCTGGCCAAAACGTTTGCCCAGCCTGATCTAGGAGGTAGAAAATATCAACCTCTCCAGGGTTCGTTCTTGACTAGCCTACTCTGAGGTGAAGCCACAGTGTCTTGTCTCCCGTGTAGCCACTTTTTGCCAGCAGGAGAGAGCTCTCCTGCTGGCATAATTAAATGACCCTCAGTGAGAAGTGGTAACTATGTAGGCAGGAGAGCCTCTCTGGCCGACATAGCACTGTGCACACCAGCACTTTTGTCAGTTAAACTTAGGCTGGTCAAGGGTGGGGTTTTTTCCACACCTCTGACCAACGAAAATTTTATAAATAGAAGTGCAGGGTAGACCAAGCCTAGGATTTTACATCAACAGAGTTATCCTGATGTTAAAAACATACACTTATTAACAACGAAGATATAGTCAGAATCAGAAGTGCCTGGCAACCACAGCCACAAATTGAAATCAGTTTAAAATATTAAGCACTAGAGCTGTCTGAATACTTTCCATTAGATTTTGAAAGAAAATTACTTTTGTTGTTTTTGCATCATCATTAGTAATATGTACTTCTAGGCAAATCAGGTCCTATGTTCAATCTGTGTATCACCCTCTCACAGTGATCTTACAAAGGAATAACTCATAAGAACTTACCAACCAGTTGCAAGGGAGATGCACAAGGAGAAGGACTCTCTTAGCTTTGATAGCTTTGCAGGCAACCAAGAAACAAAGGAGCACAGTCTTAAGTAGTAGAGTCTGTTGAGGAAAAAGGTGCTTTTTCACAATTAGTTTTCACAGTAGGACTACATGTTTAATTCAGATTTCCAAGATCAGATAGCGACATGTGGTGTATGGTGTTCTGAAGACTGAGTTGGAATTGCGAGTTTCACTCTTAAGAGTGGCAGTGGGGCTTTCCTGGTTCTGATTAGAGGGTAGCAGGCTCTGTCAGGAAATGTGCAATCAGAGACAGTCTGCAGAAAGCCAGCACAGAGTACAGTCAGAGGAGTTGTGTCCCTGTCTTTTTAGGGAGCAGCCTGCTTTGTCTGTTTCTGTTCTGGAGTTCTTGTGTTCATTGTTCTGAATTCTAAGAAATAAAGCAGTGTTACATTTCAACCTCCCAGAAAGAGTACTCTGTTTTTCTCTAATTTCTTTGTGTGTATGTTGTGAACATAATGGGTCTTTGAGTATATAATGACAAACTCTTGCTCTTGGGTTCTAAGTGATCTCTAGAGGACATAAAAGATACATTAACCTGTGATGGAAGGATTACTGCAAATGGCATGGCTCCTGTTTCCACTGGAGTCAAGAGGATTTTTAACCCCAGTAGGAGCAGGATTAAGCCCACTAGGTGAAATTAATTTAGCCTGAAGAAATCCCAATTATGCAGCCTATCTTTGGGTGTGCTGTGAAGGAGAGGATAAGTCAGATGAAAGCTACACAAGTAACCTATGACCCCTATGATGACTGGGTTCTTTTTAACCAGCACCTTGTTGGCTTGAATAGCTGTTGCAATCACTCTTTACTGCTTATATCATGTAGTAGGGCCACTGAAATGGCACTGACCAGCTCTCATGGGCCTTTCTCTGGCCTGTCCCTATTACAGGTCTATTAGGCTTGTACAAGGTTTGGTGTTCATCCCATTCATTCATACAGGGATAGCAGAGGCTTGCATGTTACAAAAGTCCTACACTGAATTTCACCCATCGCTAATACAAAAGCAATACACATTGAGAAATATCGCCTTATGGGACTAAAAATGTAACTAATCATATCCTCCCCACTGAGGAAGGCATCATTTTCCCCGTTGAAATTACCTCATTTTAACCCATCAGACAATACTACTTCAATGATGGGAAATGAGCAGTGCGTTCAGTAGAGGGACCGGAAAGCACTAGGGGTTAGTCCAGCTGAAAGCTGTGATCTCGCTAGCAGTTAATTCTAAAGACAGTGTTTATTTTCTCTAATGTCACTGGTGTTGCTATGGAATTCAGCTGTGCTCCACTTGAAGGTCATGTACACAGTTACTTACACACGTGCTTAAATGATTTAATGAAATGTATGCAGACTTTTGTGAAGGCAGCTTCTGATTTATTGAGTGTCTGCAGTGTGCTTGGCACTGTCTAAACGTCAGGGAAGACTCAGTCCCTCTCCCAGGAGAGTTACAATCTGCCTTGGCAGAGCAAGTCAGACAGGCATTTAGTGTTTCTGAGAAGAAATTGCTTTTTATCTTTTCTAAACAGGCAAACGTTTTCCTCCCTGCAGCAGTTTGAAGTCTTCGCAGAGTTTGATTTGTGAAGCACAATCTACATTTCAATGGGATCAACATTTTCTGTTGAAAATGGGTTTGGTTATTATACACAAGCATTAGAAATGGGGAGTAGCTGGCTTCCAGGTCTCTGACTCTGCCACTTCTATACAGTTCTGTTAGGCTTCGTGTCATGGGATGGCTGGCCCCTCTAAGGGGATTCAGGGCCCAGTCTACTCATGATGGGCCTCTTTCAGGAGAATATCTCCATGTTGGTCCACATGTAAGCAATTACTGCCTACATACCTGACTGGCAGGTAACTGGGAACCTGGACCTGATAAAAGGCTACTAGAGTTCAGTTAGAGGGGAAAGGGTGCTCCAAGCAAGAGGAGGCTTCCAAGGAAAGAAACCAAGGGTGGGACTGCTAAGAGAGATGAGAGACCCAGCCTCCCGAGAGCTGTGTGCTGCTAGGGAGCCTGAAGGGACCCTGCATCAGCAGCAAACTGGCAGAAAGTGACACAAGGAGCCAGAACATCCAGGGAGAAAGGGAAATGGCTCTGTAAAAAAGGGCCCTGGAGTCAGCTGAAGATAGTAAGTGGCCTAGGGAAACAGCAGCGAGTCTGAGGAGCAGCTCTTAGCTGTTTAATACAGGTTCCCCTACCAACCCTGAAGGGAGGGGATGCAAATGCTTCCCTAACACAAGGAGAGGACAAGGACTGCTAAGCCCAGAGAGGGGCTGACAGCGTGAGATAAGGCTATTGGATTGCTGCTTCATTGGGCTCTTTATTACCCTGGAAGGAATGCAGCCTATAAGTGAAATGGCCTGAGGGCTAGGACATGAGAAGGGGCAAACCACTTCAGCCTTGAAGGGGCTGACAGAGTCTAAGTGGCTGCTGCCCCATGCCTGGCAGTGAAGGAGTGCACTGGCTGGTGAATGACCCTTGCACACCTAGCCTATACTTAAAAGATTGTCTGGTATAGCTATACTGGCAAAACCCTCTGCATAGAGATAACTCTTTTTGGCTGGCACAAGCTTTTGCTGGTAGAGTTTGGTGAATGGAATAAGCTACACTGGTGAAGCACTTTTATGCTGGTATAAACACATTTATGTGAGGGCACTTGCTGTTCTAGAAAGGTAATAAAAAGTCACAACCTTCCTCCTGCCCTCTGAACCAATATAGATATGTCAGCAAAAATTTCTACTGTTGCCTTGCATTATTTCTCTTGAATTCTTATAATTGTTTCATTTGAGTTTGGTCAAACTGAAGGTTTGGTCAACCAATTGAGGATGAAGTAAAATGGGGATGATGGAGAAGTGTGTAGAATATATACTGCTGCATCACCATCAATGGAGTTACTCTCAAGCAAAACCTTACACACATGCTTAACTTGTACCTTGGGAGTAGTCCCATTGATTTCAGAGGTGTTACTTGTTCATGTGTCATTTTATTTTATTTTTACACATAAAATTTTACATAAAATTGTCAGGCACGTAGAAGAACATAAATTGTTGGGCAAAAGTCAACATGGTTTCTGTTAGGAGAAATCATGTCTTACTAATCTATTAGAGTTCTTTGAAGGGGTCAACAAACATGTGGACAAGGGGGACCCAGTGGACATAGTGTACTTAGATTTCCAGAAAGCCTTTGACAAGGTCCCTCACCAAAGGCTCTTACATAAATTAAGTTGCCATGGGATAAGAGGGAAGATCCTTTCATGGATTGAGAACTGGTTAAAAGACAGGGAACAAAGGGTAGGAATAAATGGCATTTTTTCAGAATGGAGAGGGGTAACAAGTGGTGTTCCCCGAGGGTCAGTCCTCAGACAAATCCTATTCAACTTATTCATAAATGATTTGGAGGAAAGGCTAAACAGTGAGGCGGCAAAGTTTGCAGATGATACTAAACTGCTCAAAATAGTTAAGACCAAAGCAGACTGTGAAGAACTTCAAAAAGATCTCATGAAACTAAATGATTGGGCAACAAAATGGCAAATGAAATTTAATGTGGATAAATGTAAAGTAATGCACTTTGGAAAAAATAAGCCCAACTATACATACAATATGACGGGGCTAATTTAGCTACAACTAATCAGGAAAAAGATCTTGGAGTCATCGTGGATAGTTCTCTGAAGAGGTCCATGAAGTGTGCAGTAGCACTCAAAAAAGCAAACAGGATGTTAGGAATCATTAAAAAAGGGATAGAGAATAAGACGGAGAATATCTTATTGCCCTTATACAAATCCATGGTGCACCCATATCCTGAATACTGCGTACAAATGTGGTCTCCTCATCTCAAAAAGGATATACTGATACTAAAAAGGTTCAGATAAGGGCAACTAAAATGATTAGGGGTTTGGAATGGGTCCCATATGAGGAGCGATTAAAGAGGCTAGGAGTTTTTAGCTTGGAAAAGAGGAGACTAAGGGGGGATATGATAGAGGTGTATAAAATTATGAGTGATGTGGAGGAAGTGAATAAGAAAAAGTTATTTACTTGTTCCCATAACGGAAGAACTAGGGGCCACCCAATGAAATTAGTGGGCAGCAGGTTTTAAACAAAGTCAGCCTGTGGAACTCCTTGCCTGAGAAGGCTTTGAAGGCTAGGACTATAACAGGGTTTAAAAGAGAACTGGATAAATTCATGGAGGTTAAGTCCAGTAGTGGCTATTAGCCAGGCTGGGTAAGGAATGGTGTCCCTATCCTCTGTCAGAGTGGGGTGATGGATGGCAGGAGAGAGATCGCTTGATCATTACCTGTTAGGTTCACACACTCCAGGATACCTGGCATTGGCCACTGTCGGTAGACAGGATACTGGGCTAGATGGACCTTTGGTCTGACCCAGTACTGCCTTTCTTATGTTCTTATGTGTGATTCTTGGCGGTTCAGGGCCTAAACCTGGAGTAACATGATGAATCGGAATTTAGTTTTCATGAGAAGTGCCAGATTGACAGTCCTTAAGACCATAGTCTTTTAGTTATACAATCTGTGTAGTTGTTTATATAACATAAATCGTCCAATGACCTGTGCTGGTGATAGGACACAATGTTCTTTCAATAGCTTGCAACAACTGGTATAAGATATTACAAATCTATATTTTATCAGGGGAATGGGTTTAAATACATATTGTGTGATACCCCTCTCTTACATACTGTGACAAAGTTCCAAGTCTGTATTTGTGGGTCCTGCACTTCCTGGCAGATTTAGGGGCCTCAGAAACCCATCTAGGCCCCAGGGTGACCTCCCTTTCTCAGTAATTAATTAGGGGAGGCAGAAATGGGGGAAGCCCAGGCCCACCCTCTACTCCAGGCTCCAGCCCCGGGACCCTAATAGTATCAGCTAAGACAGCTGACCTCTTAGCCGCAAAACATAATACAATTCCTTGGGCTACTTCCTCACAGGAGTCCCCACTTCTTCAAACTCCACTTCACCATTACCTCAGGGCCTCCTTCCTTGCATATGATATGTCTACCACTCAGTCTCACCAACAGCACAACTTCTTCCCATAGCTCCTGACATACACACCCACCTGACTAACTGGGAGGGTTTTTAACTGGTTTCAGCCAGCCCCTGATTGGCTTCAGGTGTCCCAATCAGGATAGCTATTTCTGCTGCTTTCTAGAAGCTTCTTAATTGGTCCCAGGTGTCTTGATTGGCCTGAAGTAGCCTTTGTTTGGCTATCCAGGGAACAGGGACCTACACATCCTGAGGCTGATATACCTGCCTTCCAACACTCTCTTATACCCTTCTGGACTGACTCTGTCACAGTATACACACAAAAAAGACTCTCCTACAATACCTAGTGCAGATGCTGATACCATAAACATTTATAATCTTCCTGAAAGATTAGTGTTATGTTCTTTAATTAGTTGTGTTCTCGGCACTACATGCATGACTTGTCATGGCTAATATTTATTGGGAGGTTGCTTCACAATACTCATTGCTATTATGCTGATCCTAATTCCTTGACCTACACCGGACATGCCATCCTAAATCTTTAGGTCTTGCAAAATGCCTCATTGTTTGTTTTTCAGACATGCTGGCAAATACTAAATCCTACAACAGCAGTTTTCAACCACAGCTCTGGGTCCCCCCAGGGGAGGGGGCACTAGCAGGTTTCAGCGGGTCCTCCAAGCAGGGCCAGAATTAGACTCGCGGGAGCCCAGGGCAGAAGGACAAAGCTGTGTCATAGGGTACTGAAGCTTGGGGCCCAGAGCCCTGCCACCCAGGGCTGAAGCCTGAGCAACTTAGCTTCACAGGGCCCCCTGTGATATGTGCGAATGCAGGTAACCGCCCTGCTTGCTACCCCCTAATGCTGGTCCTGGCTTTTATATGCAGAAAAACAGTTGCTGTGGCACAGGTGGACCATGGAGTTTTTATAGTATGTGGGAGTGGGGAGGACTCCAAAAGAAAAAGGTTGAGAACCTCTATTCTAAATCATGCTTTTGAGCATATTTGGTTGTTACTACATGGTGTTGGGAGGGAATTTATAGACGCAGCTCTGCTACTTGGCATATGTCACATACTAATTTATCTGCACTAGTGCTGTCAATTATTTGCACTATTGGGGTTTCAATATGTTTATAAAATAACTATTTGAAAATATTTGCATAAATTATTAAAGTTTGATAGCGTTAGATCTGCTGGGGTTTACTTATGTCTAGATATGGGCCTAAGACACAAAATTCAGTTTGAGATCTGAAATCTCTCCCAAACTTTGGTGTTTGGGTCTAGTTTGTGTATCCTGATTTAGAGTGGGAGAAGCCAACACAAACTGAGATCTGGCTCTGGGTTCAGATTCCTAACACCCTTCTCCCTCACCTTAAAACGTCTCTCTGAATGAATATTCTGAGGAGTTTTGGTGGGGGATTTTGGGTTTTTTTTCTCGCTGAGTCATCTTCCAGATCTTTTCCATTTTTATCATCTACATCACTAGATGATCTCTAGAGTAAGTAACCCCAAACTTTATCACCTTTAAACAGTAATTGAAACATCAGCCCTTTTTTTTTTAATAATCTGATTTCTTCAGGGAAGCAGAAAAACTGGAACTAAAGACATGGGATTATTCAAACATATCTGTGATACAGGGCCCCATCCCTGTCTCCTTTATTTTGATCACTAACTTACTCATTTTCCAGAAATAGTCTGTCATTACTCACGGTAAGTCTATGCTGCAAAACAACAACAAAAAAACAAAACAAAAAAACGGAGCAGGAGTCTTGGATGGCTGAGTCAACCATTTCTGGTTGGGCGGGAGCTGGGCTCAGAGACCCTCTCCACTTCAGGCTTCAGAGGCCAGGTTCCAGCCCAAGTGGGAATATTGACGCCGTTATTTTTAGCTCTGGAGTATGAACCCAAACAGTTGATCTGGACTCTGAGACTCTCTGCCTTGGATTGTGGGGTGGTTTCAGTATAGACAGACCCTCAGAAATCCTTGAAGTTTATTATGGCTCTTAGGCTGTAATACTTCCTATTGATGCAGTCAACTTTTTCCCACTCCATCTTTGGTGATATATGCAGGTCAGGCAAAAAGATCACCCTGGCAGCAAACGGAAAGACTCTGTGATAGAGATAATCTAGCTAAGTGAATGATGGATTATAAAACTCTCGTGTCTGTCTAGCCATAGCTCCAGTCAGGTTGCTGTGGTGATGGAGCAGTAAAATGCAGAAACACATTTTCAGAAAACATCACCATGCTCATGTTTTACAGAAGGTGTCACATTCTATAGCTTTTCCAAATTCTTCTTTCACCCATGCCCAGGTGATTCTCTTGCCTTCACTAAGGGCCAGATTGTAAAGTGTATATTGGGGGGCAGGGGGAGGTGTGTGTGTATATATAGGGATGTGAATGGCTCCATGTGCCTACTTTAAGCCCAGGCATCTTCTGGCTCTAATTACACCACTTATGCATTCATATTGGTCCAGCTTTAGAGACACAAAACTGTCATTGTGTTTCTTGTGTGCTCTAATTTATGCTGAAATGTAAGATGCAATAGGAAAAAATAATACAAAAATATGAGAGCAGGTGTCTCCCAGCTGTAGTAAGGACAAGAAGTCTATCAGGAAGCTGTTAAGGATACTAACAGCTTGGCACATTTTGATAAAGCTTGCAATAAATTCTTTATGCTGCCTTTTATTTGCATTGTCTGACTGCTGACTGATACATCTGACTTGCTTTGATGCTGGCTTAGGTGGAATTCAAGGTGTTGTATAGAGAGGAGTGTTCCTTAATAAAAAAGAAGGAAGCCATTTCAGATATCAATGTGAAAATGCAGATCACGCTGTTACTGAATTAAATTTACATCAGAAATGCTTGCTGCAGGGGGAACTCTTTCTTTGGCTGGCATGAAACATATTCTGGGTCTGATTCTGCTCTCACAGTGAAAAAAACAGTATAAGTGGTGATTTCATTGGAATTATCCTGATATGAATCAGATCCTTTGTTTAGTATTTACAATATAAATTATACTGATAGGCAATGGACAGCCATTTTCACATGCTTGCAAGCTGTGCCATCTGTGGTCATGTGACACTGAATATTACCCAATTTCTGACATGGCTTAGTACTAGAGATGATGTAACTTGATGTCCGACTTAAGTGGGAGTTTTTTTACCTGCTCAAGACTGCAAGATTGAGCCTTTAATAGAATGCAAAAGCGATAAAGAGTCCTGTGGCACCTTATAGACTAACAGACATATTGGAGCATAAGCTTTCCTGGGTGAATACCCACTTCGTCAAATGCATGCAGAAAGCTTATGCGCCAGTATGTCTGTTAGTCTATAAGGCGCCACAGGATTCTTTGTCGCTTTTGCAGATCCAGACTAACACGGCTACACCTCTGATAATGGAATACAGGTCACTCAGACTTTCAGGTAGAGCAGGACAACTTTTGTTTTGTGATCCATCTATTCATGTTACCCAGAAACAGATCTCACTGCCCAGTCCCTCTCAGAGGTCCAGAGAGGCCTGGGCCCCTTCCAGCTTTTGACGCTCCTAGCCATAATAATAATAATAAAAAGAAGACATGAAAACAAAATAAGGCTCCAAAAAAAGAGTGAAACATAATTAGAATTTTTCTTATTTAACAAATGCTTTCCTGGTCTGATAGGGATGCACATAAAAAGAAGTTGCAAAACTTATCTAGTGCCAAAAAATTAACGTGTCTAAATGCGAGGCCCCCTTTGAGCTTGAAGCCCAGGCCAAATGGCCCTCCTGGCTTCCAGTCTGATTGACCTTGTCACTGCCTCATGTGACATTTCAGGGGTGGTGGGTGGGGAAGAGGCAAAACCTTGGTGGTATTTTTATGAAATGTGGATCTTTTCACCTAAAATGTATTTGGAACTCTTACCGCACTAATGACTTACTATGAATAGGAAATACTATAACTCCTATTTCCTGCAGTAAAGTGGCAGGTGTTAGAAGTGCTGAAAGATTACCAAGTGTGGTAGGCATTCGACAGGAAACACAAATGAATGGGTCCTTTCTCCCTATCCTGTTCTGTACCTTGTAAAATACTCAGCTCACACATCCATTCAAAGCAGATTTCAAATAGAAAATCTGTTTGTTACAGGTAAAGTAACCAGATGTCCCTATTCTATAGGGACAGTCCCAGTCTTTGGGTCTTTTTCTTATATAGGCTCCTGTTACACCCTACCCCTGTCCTGATTTTTCACACTTGCTGTCTGGTCACCCTAGTACATGTGAACTTCAGCAGTTGCAGAGGTTTGCTCTGGGTAAATATTCCAAAGGTCAGAAGCTGAGTTGCAGCTATCTTGTCTAGAACTGTGCCTGCAATGTCACAAAAGCAGGTTTGCTTGTGAACTGTCTGGTACCTCCTGTTCCATGCAGCTTGGAAATACCAAAAGAAGAATCTCCTTCGCGGCATTTCAGATCTCTGGAGTTCCCCCTTCTGCTCACAGCCAATACAAGGAAGTGCAGGAAAAAGCCAAATCATTATTATTATTCTATTACTAAAAGGCCTGTTCTTATTGAAACTGATTAGTGAATTCTAGAAATTGCTAGTCACTCACAATTCCAATAATAAAATCATTTTAAAAGACATTAAGCAACTGTAATCTATGTAATGAGCCTAATTAGTTCAGTGTACCATTGTTCTAACATGCTGATGGAGTTAAAAGTTAATTATGGATGCTCAAAAGGTGTGGATCTTAGAGTTAAAAAACCCCACATACCAGTTCCAATGTGGTCTTTGTCTGACATAAAGATCAAACTTGCTTTTCAGGATGACTTTGATTTCAAACTGAAAAAAAGTGCTCTAAATCTGTCAGAGCCCTCTTGAATAGATTCACAGCACTGAAGCCTGGCAGGGGATATCTTGACCTTTTAAAGGTACAGCAGACAAGAAAACACATTTATAACATTTCCCCTACCTGCCTGTAGTGTCAGACACCACACTGTTAATCAGAAATCTATCAAAACTGTATGAAATTCTTGGGACAGCTGAGATCTCATGGGGACAGACTTTTGATGCCATTTCTAGTACATACTGCTTCTAGTTGGGCTGAAAACCATTCAAATGCAGCCTTTCTTACATGTTTCTTTAAAGACTTGAACTTCTGCCTGATGTAATGTAACAAATCAACTGGGTAAGGCATATGTTTGAAATAAAAGGGTAATAGGTGAAGAGCAGGCTTCCTTAGGTTTTCGAAAAGCTTTTGAAAAGGAAGCTGCTAAATGATTACCCAAGTAGCTCAATCATACAAACCTAGTTCCAATTTAGGATTTCATGCAACATGAAGTTGGTTTGGTCCATTGTAACTTTAGCAAAGCTAAATCAATCAAACCATGGCAGACTCTGCCCTCTCCCCTGCCCCCCACCCCGAATAAACAAACCAATATAATAGAAGTGGACACCCAGAAATAAGGCTCATGAGCTACCTTTCCTGACTCAGACTCATCTCTGTAGGAATCAGAGTTCTAAAGTGGAGGAAGGGTAGATGCTTCTCATGACATTTGCACAGTACTTTCCTGGGAGATTGTTTTAGGAAAGGCTGTATGGCTTGTTCTCTCTGTGAAATTCTGTGGTGAAGCACTACGTCACGACCAAAGAAATGTCAATGAGTGCCTGTGAGGGAAACACATCCAAAATATCACCCACATAACGGTGGCACTGATGACCTGCTTTGACAGATACATAGAGTTAGGGAGATGAATCTGCCTCTGCAGACCACAGCTTTTTAAATCCTGTTCACTCACATGGAATTAGAGGAAGAACAATAACATTAACTTTGCTAAAGTCAAAGCAAAATGCACCTCATCCATGTAGGCACATCCACATAGCTAGAGAGTAAAATAATCTAAGATCCATGAGGCAGTCTCTTGAATCCCCTATTGTCATGTCCTTTCCTGAATAGAATTCCAAGTCATACCCAGGGGAGGCCCCACAAATTAAGAGAACAAAATACCAGTCACCATTCTCTGTGAACATGTGAGAGGACAATTTTTCCTTCAGTGACTTTATGACAAGTTCAATAATAATTTTAAGGAAGGTTTCTATGACTCCGCCAGGGTTGGTCAGCCATGAGCTGTCACTTAGGGTTCATTTCAGTAGAACTTTTGAAATACTTAACTGGATAAGTAAACAGGAAAACATCTCCTGCATGAGGGACTATGATAGCAGAAGCTTAATAATGAAAACATTTATTTTTCATAACGTTTTTCCTCTACAGAAAATCAATGGGGAGATATTTTCTAAATGAAGAATGAAATTGTGCTACCAGGCAAAATAACTTTCCCTACGTAAAAGCCCAAAGGCCCAGAAATATCCCTCAAATATTCTTTTAAGAACATATTAATCACTTTTTTAAAAAAATTGTTTGGTTTTCAGAGAATTGAAAGAAAAGATTTCCCCAACCTGTTAAATAAAGGACCCTTTTACATGTTTGTACATCCTTTATATAGGATAAACGAGACACCTTTGAGAAGCAAAGGTTCAGAGCTAAGGACAAGTCACCTCTGTTTGGAGCTCCCAACATCTACTGTGCTTTCCAGGTAAGCCATGTAACGGGTGGAACTCTGCTTCTAATTTCTTTTGATCTCTTATTTATTTTCTGTTTGTCAAGTAAAAAAAAAAACCCAACCAAATAAACCTTCATCCAATTTATAAACTGGATCCAGATGTACAAGCTAGAATGAATAGAACCTCAAAGGCTACTGGTCTGGCTAGATTTTTTTTTTTGGCTGCCCCTATCTTATCTCTAATATGAAACAACTTAAAAGGGCCTGATTTTCAGGGGTTGGGTGCTCATCACTCTCAGTAAATCTGTTCTCTTTAAAGTGGCAAAAGTTAGACACCCAAAAATCACTGATCACTTTTGAAACCCTAATTCTTCTCTCACACATGGGTGTCAATCAGAAATAACCCCACTGAACACCAATGTAGAACTAATATAAATGAGAGGAGAATCAAGCCAGAGGTGGGAATGCTCTGTCATTCGTCAGCTGAAGGAGGACAGGTGCAGTTAAATTACTCAAATTAAAGGAAAAGATTTCCCCCCGGGGCTCACTGATATAACTGTTGGGATCACTGGTGTTGAGAATATATGACCTGTCATGACATTGACCTAAGTGCACATTTACTTTACTACTTGCAGTCAGGTGTGTTAAATCCATAATAAACTGCACTGTCAAGGCCGTGTCAAGGGTAGCTTGTGAATGATGTAATAAAGAAAAAAATCTTTTTGCATGTTACCTACTGCTCAGCACATACAGCTCATGTCATGTTGGAGGTGGTTACCATTGTTGAATGCAGAGAGAGAAAAGGAACCAGAAAAACTCAATAGCAAAGATAAAATACCGTGCACGCAGATACAGTATATCTAAAAGGTAAGTAAGTTTGCTCCAGTCCCTTAAAGGGTAAATAGCAGTTTGCCTCAACAGCGAAGAAAAGATTATCATAATTGATTATACTCTGTAGGAAGGGCACCAAATTAGAACTGGCTTTGTCTGAATTTCAGCCATATTGACAGAAGCCTCTTTGTGGATTATAGTAAATATTACTGGGTGGAAGAAACAAAACCAGTTACATGCACTTAAAAGTTTATATTTAGGTAAGAGAGCAGGAAAAACAACTTGATCTATGTTTTCTCAGTAAACCCTTATCAAGACTGGAGCTTGGAGAAAAAGAAGCCCTTTCTCTTCTTATACACAATCACCTGATTCCTATTGCTGTCTTTATAGGAATTGCGGTGTTTTATATGTAAGGTGGTCTAGTAGAGAGTGCTCTGGATTAGGTTTTGAGACCTGAGTTCCATTCCCAGCTCTGCTGCTACCATCCTGGGTGATCCTGGGCAAGTCACTTTCCCTCTCTTTGCTTGAGTTCCCCATGTAATGAGGAAACTTGCATTTACTTTTCTTGCAAAGCACTTGAGATCTACTGATGAAATCTGCCATACAAATATATTTATATTTATGAAAGGAGGTTTCCAAACATCTGAGAAAAGGTGTTTCCCTTTTGTGCCACCTGACCCAGCCCATAACCTACACTAACGGAACTCAAACTTTCCTTAGAGGAGTAATGGATGGAGGAGAGGATGGAGTGAGTGGGACTGGGGCTTCGGGAAGGGGTGGGCAAGTGGGCGTGGCAGTGGGTGGGGCAAGGTGTTTGGTTTTCTGGAATTAGGAAGTTGTCCACATTAGCATTACATTGTTGACTTACCTTCATTTTGTGAACCACTATAACCCCCAGATGCTTTTCTGCAGTACTGCTACCTAGCCAATAATTCCCCACTTTGTGCTTTTAGACCTTTTTTCTTTCCAAAGTATAATTTGTCTCTCTCAAATTTAATCTTGTTGATCTCAGACCAATTCTCCAATTTATCCAGGTCATTTGAATTCTGATCCTATTTTTCAAAATGCTGCCAACTCCTGCCGTCTTGGTGTCCTGTGCAAATTTTCTAAGTGGACTATGTGTGCCATCATCCAAGCTATTAATGAAAATACTGAACTCAGGACAGAACCCCTTCTCACAGCTAATCACTCTCTCTTCTACCTGATACATCCTGTCTGCTCTCAACAAGCTGTATCATATTAATGTAATGACTGCCGTGCCAATCTTCCAGGGCAATTTTTTAATGTAATAGATATAGCAAAGTTATTTCAAGCAGTACAATATTACTAGACTCTGTACAGCAACAATTCAGGGAGACGTCACAGCCTTCATCAGTTTGGCTACTTTAGGGCTTAATCCTAATTCAGGAAGCAAAATCATGTCACTTATCACTTCTTCCCCCCAGGAAATATCAGGGAACAAGAGTTTTGAGACTGCAAAGTTAGTGCCTCCCTCCTTCTCCAGCATGGGGAGGTATGAGCTGGTGTGTCAAAACAGACATTTGCTCATTCATTGCCTGTAACCCAGTGCCCGCTTCTGTAACCCACCCCGATTCTGAACCTGCTCTTCATGCTCCCAGGACTTTTACCCCAGCAGACCAGAAATCCATGATCCACAAGTAGCATATTTTCCCTCACAATTCCACTGTTGTTCAGGCCCTATGCACCCAGGAAGAACTGGGGTTGGGCCTATGCGAGAAATGCCATGGACACTGTGCTCAGGGAACGTCATCTGGGGAAAGAATATCAGAGGCTGACAATCCTTCTGCCACGGGGAACACATAGGTCTGATGATAAGAGTCTGCTATTGCATAGTTCCTATCTTTGGCCCATTACCATACAACTTCAGCATTTTCAGCTACAATATTTTAATTCTTGTCCATGAGTGTCAAGATTGAGGTTTGATCCCATACACAGTCCTTAAGCCACAAATGGAATCCCCATTGGCATAAATGGCTGAAGTCAGTTTGAGGTCATTTATTTGTGTGTAATTGCTCAAAAGAAATTCTTCTTTCAATTTCAAAATATATATAATTAAGGTTGAAAATGGATAGTTCAATCTTACCCTGTAAGAGGTAGACAGACTTGGACAAGGTAATATTTTTTCCTTCATGCACGCTGCTTCTGCCAGCACCTCAGCATGTACACCTCTTTCTTACATTGCCTAAAATGTGTAGCTCTAACGTAGTATCTTATGGGCTGTCCAAACTCATCTTTACCCTCAACTCATCTCTTGTTTAAAACTGTTAAACTAATTCTGGGAAATCCAGAGCAACTGAAAGCTTTGAGCTTCAATATTCTACATGAAGCAAGCGTATCACAAATCTTATTAAATTCTCCCTTGAAAAACAGCTAGCACATACCTAATACTGGGAATAAAACAGAAATGAAGGCAATCAATCATATTCAAGTCAGTAAAACAGCCCACAGACATACATTTCTCTGTGGTCTCATCTGGATCATGCTAGTGGGCAAATTTGCCTGCTTTATTATATTCAATATATTATCCTGTGTTATTAGAAGAACATTGGAAGCATTCGCGATGATGCTGGAAGTGGTGATCTTTCTGGGTGGGTTAGTTAGGATCCTGTTATTAATGAATGATCATATGGGTGACTGTGGCTGGATTGCTCATAGTCTAACCTGGGAGTGGGTGTGAGGCTTTCATTTGTGTGCATAGCAACCATTCTAGATGTTGTGTCTTTGAGCCACCTCTCTGGTACAATAAATTCCATATTCACATAGATGTACCGGTTCTGATTAGGCCCTGTTCCTGCAAATTGTAAATGGGCATAATTTATCTGGCAGAGGGCCTTGTGGAGGAGATCAGGGACACTTCACCATGCTTGCAGGAGGGAGGGAGGGTGCTGGATGGAAAAAGACATAAAGGTGACTGACTACTTGAGCACATGGCCAGGCAAATGCAGCAGGCACCCTGCAAGGAAGAAGGGGAGTGTCATGATTTGCCAGGTCCGCAGGTGTCATTGAGAGGCTCAGTGACTGGCTAATGAAACAGGTAACCAAACTCTCTTTTAAGAGGTAATAATTGAAGGGAGAAATCTATTTTGCTCTGCATCGACAGCTTGAAAGTTCCCCACCACCACCCAAAAAAAGGTGTAAGTATTCAGGATGGTGTGTGGAGAATTTCTGTAGGTACATTAATTACTAGCAATAACTGAAACTGTATTTGAACACACTCAACTGATAAGCACCCAATGTGGATATTTATTCAAGTCTATCTCATGCCTATTAAGCTCTTGAATAGTTGAGGATGTCTTTGCACAAGGATAAGGTTATTTTATATGCCTGTAGATGCTTAATTTATAATTGTAGATACTTGAGGAAAAGAGTAAGCCCTAAACAGGGCCATGATCACTTTGAAATCTAGCCAACTGCAGGAAGAGAGCAGTTGAATGTTGTTTCAAGTAATATAATCTGCTCTTGAGCTCCCCTGCCAATTTTTCCCCTTTCACCTATTCCTGTGTGAAAGGCCCATAAAAACAATGGAGATTGAGGGATATGATTATTCCCCTCTATTTGGCACTGGTAAGGCAACATCTGGAGTATTGTGTCCAGTTTTTGGCTCCCCACTAGAGAAAGGACGTGGATAAATCTGAGAGAGTCCAGCGGAGGGCAACGAAAATGATAAGGGGAATGGGGCACATGACTTATGATGAGAGGCTGAGGGAATTGGGCTTATTTAGTCTGCAGAAAAGAAGTGAGGGGGGATTTGATAGCAGCCTTCAACTACCTTACGGTGGAGTTCCAAAGAAGGTGGAGCTAGGCTGTTCTCAGTGGTGGCAGATGACAGAACAAGGAGCAATGATCTCAAGTTGCAGTTGGGAGTTCTAGGCTTGATATTAGGAAAAACTGTTTCACTAGGAGGGTGGGGAAGCACTGGAATGGGTTACTTGAGAGGTGGTGGAATCTCCATTCTTAGAGGTTTTTAAGTCCCAGTTTGACAAAGCCCTGGCTGGGATGATTTAGTTGGGGTTCGTTCCCCTTTAAGCAAGGGGTTGGATTAGATGACCTCTTGAGATCTCTTCCAACCCTAATCTTCTTTGATTCTATGACTGAAACTTCTTGTAAAAAAAAATGAAGAGAAAATAATGACCATTCTATTCTGGCCAGAATGTTTTGATGAATAAGTATTTGGGCTAACATTTGTGAAACTTCTGGGTTCTGCAGATGTTTTCACAAATATCTGTCTGAATACTTGTGACTGACTAACATTACAACACTAGGAAACACAGTGACCCAAACTCAGGCCTCTGATATGTGAATAGGTTATTTTAATATTCAAACAGCTCTAAATGGGTTTACAGCAATAAGATTAGGGAAGAGAATTCATTAAACTGAAAGAAAAGAAAATCATGTGAAAGGCTTATATAAAACGCAGCCAGAATCTCTTCTTCTTAGCCACTGTACTATATTCATGAGTTTAATAAATTTTAAACTTCAGAGAGAATCAAAGGAAAGTATTTTCTGTCACTGAGTCAGAAGTTCAAATAGGCTGATTTCTCTTCCATACTCTGACCCTTAATTTTCTTCTTCCTCATGGCCAGGTAGATTTATTGGATATATTGGCTCATTTAGTCAACAGTGGATATCTTGCCCACGCACCAGGTCACTTTGGATTTCCTCCAGTACAGGAGACGTCACCTATAACAAGTCCCTGTTAATAATTAAAAGAATTCCTCTTGGGACTGGCTATCCAATTTCCTTTGCTTCTCAACATCAAAACCCTCCACTGTGAAACAGATAATCTATTTTAATCAAGTGTGTCACAATCTCTGTCCCTGATGACTGGACCCCACTTCCTTTCAGCACCTGTCTTCTGACACACTCTGAAACCTTTAAGGCAGTTGGTATTCAGACCTCAGTGTTTCAGGAGCCAAATTAGTTGTTTTGTTTTATGATAGTATTATAGATTCACATTTAGTGTGTATGTATGTGTGTGTGTGTGTGTGTGTATTCTCACAGCAAAATGTAGTTGATTAATATTAATTAATCAACTACAATTGATTAATAACAAAATAAAATCATCCTGATTGGTTAGTAACTTAGACTGGTTAACAATTAAACCACATGGTGTTTTAATATCATGTGCTACAAAGAGCTGTAGGAGATAAATTGAAGAGCCACTTGTGGCTCCCAAGCCTCATTCTAAGTATCCCTGATTTAAGAAATGCCCCGAGTTATACCCTGGCAATACAAGTCTCTCATGCTTGTCTTAACAAAGAGATCTCTTTAGCACTAGAGTTGCATTTCAGACACACTTTCCTGTATGTTCGGGCTAATGAAGACTAACGGAGCCATCCATAATCAACAAGCATTGATAACGCACATTCCTGTATGCAAAGAGAGTTTATTCTTGAGCCACAGAGAGATTTTAGCTACAGATCCAAACTGTGGCTGGTCCCACATGAGTAAACCCCAGAATTTAGAGGGCACAAAGAGCTTCCTGCATCATTGCACTTTGGCACAAAGGTGAGCCTCAGTCCCAGTTGTGCTGCCTCCACATGCAGACTGTGCATGTTTCTCAGTGCCTCAAGCCTATGCTGTCCTGCATTTCTTTTTCACCTCTTAGCATAGCTGGGAGCCCTGCACTACTGAGTCTCTGTGGGCCCTTTGTGGGGAAGGCGGGGCTGGCTTGGCGAGAGCGGTCAGTGTCAGACATCCTATTTAAGGGCTTGATGTACTCATCTAATGTCCCTTCTCTAGCTCTGCCCCCTTGATAGCTTTGTGGAGCCCCGCCACAGAGCTGCAGGGGAGCTCTGTCATGCTTCTGTCCACATCATCATGACTCTTTCTGGGAATAGTTAGGTGGGTGCACAGTCTCGTTTAAAAATAAATATATATTTAGGGCCTTCTGGGACAATGCTTGGCTGGAACCAAGTGATTCTAATACCTGGACTTGTCCAGCAGGGCAACACGGTAGCAGTAACAAATCCAAATGGAATTCAACACTTCCTCCTTTAGGCCCTGCTTTTTTAAAAAAAAAAAGGGGCATCAGGTTGGGTGAATAAATGGCCTGCTCAAACTCAGTCAGTGAAAGAGACCTTTGTTATGACTCATTTCTTACATCTGCTCTTAGTCACAGCTGAGCTCCGGAGTCTCAGTGTTTCCCAAAGAATAACTCAATCTCTATGAAAAGGAGTGGAGGGGGAAGATGTTTTATGCTCAGAACAGACCTCAGTTTGTCAAACATTATTTTGTTATAATAGGGAGGTATTTGAAATAATTTTCTGTTTATAAATGAATCAGAATAGTTTATTATTGTGTCACTACTGTTAGATGTTGGGGATGGGGGCATTGATTGTTTGCTTGCTTAATGGATCATGGCTCCTTTCACTTGCTTGAAGCCTTGACCTTTAGTTACCAGTAAAACAACATTCTTGGTTCCAGTGCTGTCCCTTCAAGGATGACAGGCACTTCCATTTTAATTTACACAACTTTGACTTCACTCAAGCTCATGTCTCAAACTAGACCAGAGACTGTGTTCTAAAAAGCTCATAACCTTTGCAGCTGAGGATTTTCAGTTACTCCTACTGATAGGGATGGGAATGGGATATTTACAATGCTTCTGCTTGCATCTGTACAGAGGTTCTGAACAAAGACAGTTCCCACTTTTGTTCTCAGATTTTGCCTTTTTTTTAAAGTAGCAATTTGCTATTCTGCAACTCACCAGATATCATTTACTTTTTTATTTTTTAATTGTAATTAGAGGAAACACCAGAAAGAACAAACGTAAGCACTGCATGATAGGACAGTGTATGTGTGATTCAATGATTGCATCCATTTTGTACTGAAATTGCTCTCCACATTGAGGAGACTCTGAACAGGCCAGCAGATTCCTTAGAAATTCAAAGATGCAGTACAGAGAAAAAAGGGCTTTGATAGTTACATAGCAACACAAGCCATATTCATCTCTTCAAGATACTGTTAATATTAGACAGTTGTGATTTTTGCCAACCCAGTTAGGTGTGTTGAATTTGTAATACTAAGAGGGGTACAATATACAGGAACTCAGCCTCCAGCCACTCCACATTGGGTTCTGTGACAGGTCTTGCATGCTAAGTGGGGTCAGCCTGGTAACCATTTTGTTATATATGGTATATACAAAAGGGAGAAGCTTCTTTCTTTCTTTCTTTCTTTCTTTCTTTCTTTCTTTCTTTCTTTCTTTCTTTCTTTCTTTCTTTCTTTCTTTCTTTCTTGTGATTTAAGTGGTGCTGGTGGCCAACTTAGTACTGATCCCTCAGCATCAGCATTGAGCAAATAAGCCAGTGTGTTTTAAAGATGTATCATTGTGCTTCAGCAGCTGCATTTTGCGTGAGATGTACAGTTGAAATCCTGACCATTGGAGCTGATAAAGGCTCCATGGCACTTTGCATTACAGCAGGGATCTCAGTACTCTAGCCAGACTCCATTTACATTCTGTTTCCCAAAAACAAACTCACTCCCCACCCCCATTACTCTCGCAGCTGGATAGTCTTCTGAACTTCCTATCTCATTAGCATTGCTGTGTTTCACATAGGACAGTTTCCATTTCAGTGACAGGTGGGCCCAATCCTACTCCCAATGAAGTGCAGTTGTTTTGTCATAAAGTTCCAGGGGCCCAGTTCATGGTTGCTCTGCAGCTCCTTTGCATTGAATATACTGGTGCATATTCCTATATTCCCACCCTTCCCTATTCCCTGGGGAATGCCCCTTGTGCAGAAGACCTTCCCCACTAAGCAGAGTCAGGTCTGCTAGTTCTGAATGCTCTGTGAGAGTCCTTGGGGCTCTGGTGCAAGGAATGTTCTGGGACATATACGGAAGTGGCAGAAGAAGGGGATGTTGCTGTGATGGTCCTGTGCCCTGGTTATTCTGTGATGGCTGAATATCCCATACGGCAAACCTTGCACAAATTAGCAGATGGTACTAAACTGCTCAGGATAGTTAAGACCAAAGCAGACTGTGAAGAACTTCAAAAGGTTCTCACAAAACCAAGTGATTGGACAACAAAATGGCAAAAGAAATTTAATGTAAAATTTAATGTGGATAAATGTAAAGTAATGCACATTGGAAAAAATAAGCCCAACTATACATACAATATGATGGGGACTAATTTAGCTACAACTAATCAGAAAAAAAGATCTTGGAGTCATCGTGGATAGTTCTCTAAAGACAACTGCGCAGTGTGCAGTGGCAGTCAAAAAAGCAAACAGGATGTTAGGAATCACTAAAAAAGGCATAGCGAATAAGACAGAATATCTTATTGCCCTTACATAAATTCATGGTGTGCCCACATCTTGAATACTGCATACAGATGTGGTCTCCTCATCTCAGAAAAGATATACTGGCATTAGAAAAGGTTCAGAGAAGAGCAACTAAAATGATTAGGGGTTTGGAACAGGACCCATATGAGGAAAGATTAAAGAGGCTAGGACTTCTCCGCTTGGAAAAGAGGAGTCTACGGGGTTCTAAGTTCTCAATAATTTAATAATTGGGGTGGGGAGGAGAGACTGTTATTCTTTCTTCAGCAGTAGTTCACTCTCTCCTAATAGAACAGATTACTGCTGCCAGTAGTATGGGTTACTGCCTGTTCTTCCTGGTGTTTTTGTAGAATCCAGGGACAATAAAACTTCAGCACTAATCTTCCAGATCGGGAGGCTGCTACTTTTGTGCCCCAGAAGTGGATGAATTATCTATGTATATAGTCTATCAAGCACTTTGGGATTCTTCAGGATGAAAGTTGATAAATACTACATTAACAAACTTGCATACTTATACTAACACCCTGTGATAAGCACCCTCTTTCCATCTCCTTAGTAGCTGTAGGTTACAGATGTTTTCATAAACAGAGAAACATTGCTTCTTAGAAAGCAACTTTCTTTTCTTCAAATGGTAGATGATTAATATAGACAGTTTTCTGGCAGGAAACCTTAGGGGAAGAGGAAAATTAATTTCCTTCTATGTACTTATTTGCTCCTCTGTGTGTGTGTGTGTGAGAGAGAGAGAGAGTTTTTCACTCCTTCTTGAATAGACAAAAAAATAAAAAATCTTGAGTACCAAACTCTTTATAGTGCCTGTCAAGATCTGTGTGAACTTGAATATGCTAGGGACTACAGTTGTGCCAATAACTAATTTTTTTTATTTTTATTTTTTTGGCTTAGCGGCAGTTCTTCCTCATTCCTCCCCTGCAAAAAAAAAAAAAAAAAAAGGTTCAGGCCAAACAGAATCAGAAATTTTTCAGAACTTCGGGTGAATTGAAAAAATCCCTTTCAAGTCTGTTTTGGAGCAGGAATTCAAACCTGAGTCTTTGACATTCCAGATAAGTTTCCTTAACAATGCATTAATACCTGTGCATAAGATTTTTTTAAGTGAGAAGACATTTGCACTGGGGCAATCTCACTCTGTCAGCTGCTGAAGTTGGAGACCAGTGGTGGCATAAAACAACCATTCAGAACTTCATTAGTGGCAGTGAATTGCCATTGATTTCTTTTGTGCCTTGTCAAGCCTTCCGTATTCAATAATAGGTAATTGCAATGCCTTTCTAGCCATTGGACCAAAAGGTCTCCTCTGCCTGATCTGCCAAAAGAGATTTAGCATATGGCTATGCTACAAGCAATACAGCAGCAGATACACTGCTATAAAGTAGACACTTCAGCAGCTGATGGGGTTTTTCTGTTGCTGAAGTAGATCTACCCTTTCTAAGGGCAGTAGCTAGGTCAATGGAAAAATTCTTCTTCTGTCAACTTATCAGTGTCCACAGTGGGATTAGGTCAATCTAACTGTGTTGAATGGGGTGTGAAATTTTTTACAGCCCTGAGCAATGTAGCAAGGTTGACCTAATTTTTAAGGATAGACTAGGCCTTAGTATGCCTGGGATAGATGTTTCTCCTTATGGCTAACCTCTACTTGGTTTAGACCACCAGTGGAAGTAGTGTCCCAGGATATGGCTACTGTTGCATATTAGTAACTACTTGGAGCCACAGGTGTGAGCTAGGTGAGAAGTGAAGACCAATGAAAGAGAACCATTCAGAGTGTAACTGTGCTGACTTTCAGAGGCACTACCTCTCCTTGTTCACCCCAGTGCCCTAACCAGTGGCCTAATGGTGATAAGGGGGCACCACCTTCTCCTCCACCTCCTGTCAAATTCACAAATAGTTTTAGGTCAATCAAAACTGCTTTTTAAAAAATTGAATAAACTATTTTTCCAAAAATGTTTGCCCAGCTCTACTGAGGACCTTGTGTAACTGCACTGGTCCTTTATTTCATTTTCCACCAGATTCCACTTAAACCTGTGTAAGTGTGGGGAAAAGGCACACAGCCATGTAGACAGTCTGGGTTACTTACATCCCTGCTTGCCAATTTCACAGCACCAAGACTGAGCTGTGAACAGACCAGAAAGCTAGGTTATTACTGGGGCAGATGGCAGACTCCAGCTAAAGCCCAGCTGCCCCCAGGACTCCCTGCTTGGCTGCACCTGCCAGGCTTCCCACTCCCAGCTCCCTTGCTGGGAGCCTATCTATCTCATAGAGCTGTAAAGACCTTGAAAGGTTATTGAGGTCAGTCCCCTGACTACACTAGCAGGACCAACTACTGTCCCCGACAGATTTTTTTCCCCCAGATCCTGAAGTGGCCCCCTCAAGGATTGAACTTGCAACATGGGGTTAGGCGGGTCAATGCTCAAACCACTGAACTATTCCTCCCCCACAGCTATAGTTATGCTCCTGTCAGGGAGAGGAGAGCCCTGTCAGCTGCTGTGCTCCCAGTGGGGAGCTGAGAGCCTCCATATTGATATTTCTGCATCATTTAGAAATAATCTGGTGGCCTAAATGGCTGCAAGAGTGAATGATTTCCCTTCATTATTTTTTAATGTGAATCTTTGTGCTTGATTCATCATCTAGGGATGTTCTTGTTAAGACTATGTGCTTCATCTCTGCTCAAAGCAGCTGAGCCACCTAGGGTGACCAGATGTCCTGATTTTATAGGGACAATCCCAATTTTGGGGTCTTTTTTATGTAGGCTCCTATTACCTACCACTCCCATCCTGATTTTTCACATTTGCTATCTGGTCGCCCTACAGCCAGTCCAGCTATGTTGTTTTACTTAGATGTATAGGATTTGACAGGTAGCAGTCAGTCCTATCTCTCAATTCTCTATTATCTATCTCTGGCTCTCTATCTAATATAGTGAGCAGCTGATATTGTTATTGTAAGTGGACTGCAGACTGCTTAATGTTCTGCACCAATTGCCTTCCTGATGAATATAAGCTCTACTGGTGGATCTCAGGGGAGGCAGCAATTGCTGCAAAGCCAGAAAGTAATATTAAGAGCTACAAAGCAACATATTTTTTTTGTTCAAATTTCCTTGAAGTCATTGCAATAATAATTTTGTTGATTAGTGATAAAACCTGTTTGCTTACACATCATCTCTGCTAAATTCAAGATTCAGATTAGAAGGATACTGCCAACTTAAAAAACCATACTTCTGTTGGGACTTTTTTAACTTGCTATTGTTACAACCAATATCTATGATGACTATACCAGAAAGATTAGGGGAGAATATTTGTCTTTCATTTTGTTTTCTTTCTGCCCTGGAAAGCAGTAAGGGATCAATTTGTTTTGCTCTTTCCTCTGGATAGTGATTTAATTTATTCATTATAATTAATATTTGTACTGTGATAATGCCCAGCCCAAAAGTGCTAGGAGCAAGCATATAATAACAAGAGTAAATAAATATTGCCCAAAGAGCTTGCAATCTCAGAATGATATAAGAGGTAACAGATGGATACTAGTAACAGAGCACTAGGTAGCAGACCATGATTAACACAACAAGCATCAGTTGGGGCACACCAGCTTCCTAGTCATTATTGAGTGTTTTGTAGCCATCATGGCTGAAATGAGTTCTAAAGAGTTTTAATTTCCCTTGTTTTTATGGGCCTTTCACACATGAATAGGTGAAAGGGGACATTTGCAGGGGAACTCAAGAGCAGATTATATTACTTGAAACAACATTCAACTGCTCTCTTCCTGCAATTGGCTAGATTTCAAAGTGATCATGGCCTGTTTAGGGCTTACTCTTTCCCCCAAGTAACTACAATTATAAATTAAGCATTTACAGGCATATAAAATAACAGATCTTGACTATTTCTAAATATTCTATTTTTGAAAGACATACACAAGTATCTAATTTTTCGGTCAAAACATTTTCAGTGGAAAATTGGGGTTTCAATTAAATGAAAAGTATCTTCTGTCCATAAAAATATTGATGTTACATATAAAAAATTGAAGACTTTAAAAAAATTGAGACATCTCTCCCAGCTTTTGATTTAGCAATGCTGCAAAGGTACCTTATAGGACTGGTAGTTTATGTACATATTGGAATTGGAAAAGGTTATAATGGAATTGGAGAAGGTTCAGAAAACGCAACAAAAATATTAGGGTATGGAATGGCTTCCAGATGAGAACAGATTAATAAGGCTGGGACTTTTCAGTTTGGAAAAGGGGCACCTGCGGGGGGATATGATTTGAGGTCTGTAAAATCATTAGTGGTATGGAGAAAATAAATAAGGAAGTGCTGTTTACTTCTGCTCCTAACACAAGAACTAGGGGCCAGGTTTAAAACAAACAAAAGGAATTATTTCTTCACATAACACACAGTCAACCTGTGGAAATCTTTGCCAGAGGATGTTGTGAAGGCCAAGACTATAACAGGGTTCAAAAAAAAGAACTAGATAAATTCATGGAGGATAGGCCCATCAATGGCTATTAGCCAGGATGGGCAGAGATGGTGTCCCTAGTCTCTGCCAAAAGCTGGGAACGAGCGACACTTGATTAATCACTTGATTATTACCTGTATGTTCATTCCCTCTGGAGCACCTGGCTCTGGCCACTGTTGGAAGACAGGATACTGAGCTAGATGGACATTTGGTCTGATCCAGTATGGCCATTCTTATGCCTCAGGCCCCCATTCTCTTCTATAGGCTGAGTTCTCCAACCCAGCCTATATATCTCCCATATATTTCCCAATATATGACTCCCATGATGTACTGAATAAGCTTAGCAAGAGAGGAGACCATGTTATATCATGAGAAATGTAATCTGATAAGGGAGCCTAACCCATAGAGGTCAATGTGGCATGAGGCACCACAATAATATTTTCAGTATTGCAACTTCAGATTTTGAATTTTTTTCCTACCAAAAAGTTAAGTTTCCACATGGGTGAAACCTCATTTTTTGACCAGCTCTAACTTATCTTCACATTTCTGTATATTTTTAACTAGCAGATCTTGCACTTTCAATGTAAGTTCTCCAGTAACCTAAACCAAAAAGCATGAAAAGTGAACTACCTTCCTACTTGAACCTGTACAGCTCTGTTCTCAGAAAAACAACAACGAATAGCAATAATAAAAATTAATAACAATAATTGGGGAGAGGGGCATCAAAACTGGACTTTTTTGTAAATTAAATATGTTACAAATCTAATCGCAAATGTCAAATGTCAAATAATTGTATATTATTTTCAGGCAAATTGAAAACTGGCAAAGCCATGTCCTGAGGTGTTCACAATTATTTATTTTTAATGTCCATATGCTGGATAGCTGCTTTCTTCACATCGCTAGGGTTCACTCGTGTTACATTTTAAGGAAAAAAAAATCAAACCTAAATTTGCATATGTACTATTCATATTTGGACAACACGGTCAACATTTCAACATGTGGCCAACCCTCTTGTATGGATCTGAGAGCATGACTCTTAAAACAGAGACAGGCATGACTCAGAGTGTTAGAGTTTTGGTTTTACAGAAGAATATTAAAAATTTGCTCGATAATAGCTAGTCACTTGTGATAGCAAAACTATAAATGATGAGGTGATGAGAAAGGTGAATTTAAAAAGTGTGCAATTATTGGAGACACTAGGTGAAGGATAACATCCCTCTGTGAGCACATTTCTAGCCGATCGCAGAGTAACTCAATTCCAGCACTCATTGTCAGGCAAGATTGCAAACAAAGCAGGAAGAGGAAGGAGAGCTGGTTGTATCAGGAACATTGCTGATTTTTTTAGAAAAGGAAAGTGCAGTGGATCTAGTATACTTGGATGTCGGTAAAGCACTTGACACAATATCACATGGGAAATAATTAGTTAAACTAGGGAAGGCACAAGGGATCAGCACAAGTATTATAAGGTGGATAAGGAACCAGCTAAAGGAGAGAAGGCAGTGGGTTATATTGAAAGGTGAATTATTGGACTGGAGTGATTTTACTAGTGGAGTTTCTCAACCATCAGTCCTGGGACCAATCTCATTCAATATTTTTATTAATAACATTGGCACAAAAAGTAGGAATCTTTTAATGAAATTTGCTGATATAAAGTTGGGCAGCATCATCAATACAGAGGAGGACTGCAATGTTATACAGGACGATCTTGATGAATTTGAAGATGAGTGATAGAAATTCAGTTACACAAAAGTCATGCACTTATGGTCCAATACCATGAATTTCTGCTACAAACTGGGGAATCATCAGCTGGAAGCAACAAGGAAGAGAGAGACCTGATGACTGAGTCATTCTGTGATCGACCGATGTGATATGGCTGTGGAAAAAGGCAAATCAATCCTAGGATGTTTTAGGAAGGCATGTTCAGTAGAAATAGAGAAGCGGCAATGCCACTGTACAAGGCACTGGTAAGACCTCATCTGGAATTCTATGTACAATTCTAGTCACCCATGTTCAAAGAAAGCTTAATTTAAATTGGAACAGGTGCAGAGAAGAGCTACTAAGATGACAGGGGAATGGAAGGCCTAACTTCTGAGAGGAGTCTAGAAGAGCTTGGCTTGTTTAGTCTAACAAATTTCTACAGTATAGTCATATACTCAGAGCAAAGTGCAGAAAACTTAAATGAATTTGATAGGTGACTCACTTCTTACCCTCACCATTTCAGAATTATTCATATGGTCTGAAGAGACTTCTAACTCTTGTTAATGCAGACTGGTTAAACTATTGCCAAAAATACAATAAATAGTAGACAGATTTATCCATACCACATCCCCACACATGCTTATGCCTCCTGTTGCTGAAGATGGTTTGAACCCATTAATTTCAGTGTGTTGCTGCAGAAATTAATTAGCAAAAGGTGCTATCAGAACATCACAGAAGTGTAGGAGTGGAAGGTACTTCAACAGAGCATCTAATCCAGTCCCCTGCACTCAGAGCAGAAGTAATAATTAGATCATTCCTGACAGGTGTTTGTCTAACCTGCTCTTAAAAACCTTCAATGAAGGAGATTGCACAGCTTCCCTCAGTTTGTTTCAATGCTTAACTACCCTGACAGTTAGGAAGTTTTTTCTTAATATCCAACTTAAACCTCCCTTGCTGCAATTTAACCCTGCTGGCTGCTTCTCCTATTCTCAGAAGTTAACAAGAACAATTTTCCACCCTCCTTTTTGTAACAAAACTGTTATCATGTTTCCCCTCACTCTTCTCTTCTCCAGACTAAACAAACCCATTTCTTTTTCAGTCTTTCAACATGAGTCATGTTTTCTAGACCTTAATAATTTTTGTTGCTCTTCTTTGGACTTTCTCCAGTTTGTCCACATCTTTCCTGAAATGTGGTACTCAGAGCTGGACATACTACTCTGGTTGAGGCTTATCAGCATGGAGTAGATTAGAACTTGTCTTGCTTACAACACTCCTGCTGAAACATCCCAGAATGGTGTTAGCTTTTTTGCAACAATATTAACTGTTAACTCAAATTTAGCTTGTGATCCACTATAATCCACAGATCCCTTTCTGCAGTACTGTACTCCTTCCTAGGCAGTCATTTCCCATTTTGTATGTGTGCAGCTGATTGTGTAGTTCTTTGCATTTATCTTTATCGAATTTCATCCTATTTACTTCAGGCTGTTTCTCCAGACTATCCAAAGCATTTTGCATTTTAATCCTCTCCTCCAAAGTACTTGCAACCCCTCCCAGCTTGAGATCATTCACAAATTTTATAAGTATACTCTCTGTGCCATTATCTAAATCACTGATGATTTATACATCTGTTTGTGCAGTCTTTCCCAAGACTAGAAGTGAAGTGACTATCAGAAAGAGAGGACTTGTGGTAAAATGTTCAGTTTGGCACACATTGGGCAACCTCCATTGCAATCATAGTGTTAAACTGCATGGGAAATCTTTGAATTTATACCAGTACAAGGTCTGTATCACAATCCTTACTGGCACTAGAGGACAACATGGATGGCAATAAGATGTATAAAGAGGGAATGATTTTTAAAAAATCCAAAATATTCATCTTTTGTCTAAAAACCTTTGCATTTAAGTACTTTTAGTTAAAATGGCACTTATGAAAGTAGCCGGAGTAACAATCCTGGAAAGTGATTTTTTTCTCGTTAGCCACTAGGAAGTTACAGAATTGGTCACTAACTACCTACTTTGCGAAGATTTTAACTATAAGTAAAAGGCTTATAAACTATTACCAATTTCCCGCGCTATAGTGTATTTCTTTCATCTGTATAAGGCTGCATTTTAGGAAATAACATACTAGGTGTGGAATTGTGAAAAGCATCAGAGTGACTTAGCCAAAAATCTAACCTAAAGTGTCTTCCTTCCGTTATTACAACTGTTACTTTTTATCTTTGCCTATTCTGAGAGGAATAATGGGATAGGCATGATGAAAAAACAGTTAGACTTCATTACATATCACCATGATGTACTGTAAATTTATAGGCTTGATTCGGTAGGTACAGTAATATCAGGCATTTTATGACTGTATGTGTGGATACTGTAAGTTGGCTGAATGGTGTACATTTCAAGGCTGAAAACACAGCAAGTCTTTGCAGTGGTTTCTGATTTCTGGAACTGCAAATTTGTACTTATTGAGTTACTAAATTTATAAAACTGTTTCCAACCTGCAGTGTATATGAAAATATCTAAAAACAACTCCAGGAAAATGTGATTACTGTCATAAAAGGAACATGGAAAGACCAACATAGATCAGTGTATTCTCTGAAATAAGTCACAATTCTGATTGCAATTCCTTTACAGTTCTGGCACATCAGTAAGGAGAAAAATATAACTTTCCTAATAATAATAACTATCTATAATAACTTTCTTCTGTCTTAATCTAACCACGAAACTCTCACAGTGGAAAAAACTGTAAAGGATGGTTGTTGATTTTTAGAAATGACTAAAACAAGCAACTGTTGGCATGTTTTTCTTTTACTAAAATACATGAGATGGTTTTATATCTCTAATATTCAGCGACTGAGGACATTCCTTTTGCAGAGGCAGTAAACGAAGGAAATGAAAATGAGACTGAATCAGCACCTTTTAATATTTCCATGTCTCAGTGCTATAAAAGATGGTGACAAAATTGGGGGGTTGAGAAAATCAATGTAAATGTAAACAGTGTTTGACAGAAAGTTAAGAATATCACATCACATATTTCTGTGTTAGAAAAACAAATCAGTGTAACGTAGAACTTTATTAGTGAGCAATAAGCAACAGATGGTAAATTAATGAATACATTATTTAGTTCTTGGGATAAAAATGAGACTCTGGAAAACAAGTCATATAATAACATGTCATATAAAAAAATGTCATATAATAACATTCAGCTGTGTTAGGCCTATCACATGATGTCTAATTCATTGAATTTGTTGAACAGTTTAAACTGTTTTCCATTGAGTTTAAGGATGTATTATTACCCATTATGCTCTCAGATTCTACAGTGATGGGCATTAATACAAAACCTTAAGATACACAAATAAATTACATGCATGAACTGAAATAACTAGTAATCATCTCTGAAAAACATGGAGAATCCAGAAATATGAAAGGATTGGGGGGGAAAACATATTTGCTACTTATCTTCATAAAAAGAGCATAGGCTGTCAATCTTCATGCTTCAGGATGTAAACTGACCGCCAACTAGAATTCAGAGAAATTACCACCATCCCACATCAATTTACTAATAGCATTCCACATTTTTCTGTCCTCTCATAATGTTTGTGTATTCCTACTTTTACAGGATGACATATGAAGCCTGCTCAAGAGATAATTTCAACCTGTTATACCTAAATATACGGCACCAGTTTTGATGCTGCCATTTCTAAAGTGTGTAATTGTTGACCTCCAGTGTTCAAAGTGTATAGAACATACAGGGCCAGATCGTCAGCTGATTTAAATTAGTGTAGTTCCATTGAGTCATTAGAGCTACACCCAGTTAGCACCAGATGAAGACCTGGCCCATGAACAGTCATGTAACCAGTGGTGCAAGTAGAAATCATTTCTTGCCAGTACTGCACTCATGGGAGGGACACAAGGAAGGGCAGTGGCACCTGACCTGCCCACGTGACCATCCAGGTGACTCCGCCCCAGCCTGAGACCCTGACACTCTCCCTGTCCCTTCTGTGCCCTCTTTACCTGTCTAAAATTTTACAACTTTATCTAGTGCTTTGGGCCCTTGGTGCCACCTGTACTTCCAAGTGTGACTGAGGATCCAGCAGCACCCCAAATTAAAAACTTCTTAAATTGAAGAAGGATCAGAAGGACAATTACCCCACTTTCCCTTAACACACCATCAGTTCCTCCCTTATGTCCAAACTAAGCTTTTGCCAGGTTACCTTTATCTCAGGGTATGTCTTCACTACCAATGTTAAAGCTCTCCTAGTGCTGTAAAACAATCACCCTCACAAGGAGAATAGCTACCAATGCTGGGATCACAGCTCCCAGCGCTGGTGCACTGTCTACACTGCCACTTTACAGTGCTTAAACTTGCATCGCTCAGGGAAGTGTTTTTTCACACCCTTGAGCAAGAAAGTTTCAGAGCTGTAAAGTGGCAGGTAGACAAGGCCCAAGAGTTGCTCTCTGCTAGGCACTAAGAAAGCCAAGATGCTGCACCATCTGAGTTTGATGGGAAAAAGACCTAGAACGTGTGTGCCATGTGCATCTTGCTAGAACTACAGCCCCAATTGTTTTATTATTTACCTCAGCATGACATACAGGAGGGGCAATCAAAATCAGCCTGGCAGAACTTGCATGAGAACTGTCTCTGGACAGATAAGCAATTGACCAAAATCACATTTTCTGATCTCTTGGGGACAAATCCTGTTCCCACTGAAATCCAAAAGAAGTTTTGCTATTGAGTTCAATGGGAACAGGCTTTGACATTTGGAGAAGAAAGAACAAAACCACTCAAGCAAGGGCTATGTTGCTTATACCACAGGTATCAAAGGCTGCTGACTCATGTGAGAAAGCCAGCAAACATCTGATCTTTGTCCATTGTAAGGGAGAATTCAGCAGTCAATGATGCTAGAACAGTCTCTGAACCATATCCAACTCATAAATCCACCTGCAAAGTATGAAGGCTCCAGATTATCTTAAAGTTCTCAGTCCCTTGGTTGGAATGCTCCCATCAGTATATGTCCATAGTCCAGAGGCTAGAGCAGGAATCATAAACACTGTTTAAACATCTTCCATCCTCCCACTCCCCATTCCTCCCCTCTTAAGGACTCCTGACCAACTTAACAGCACAATACCTATGCTAACAAACTTAAACAAAGCCTTTGTTAGCATATGTATTGTGCTGTTAAAGCCATATAAAGAATGAATGCCCTCCCTAGCCCAGCCCTGCTCCTTTAAGGAGCAGAGCCCCCCACCACCACCTCCAGGGGGTGGGAAGGGAGGCCTAGCCCCAAGTCTTTCCTGTACCCCATACCTGCTAAAAATCTCTTGCCGGTACTATGTACTGGAGCATACCACCCTACCTTCACTCCTGCACGTAACTACGCAGACTTCCATTACTTCCAGAAGTATAGGGAAAATGGCTTTGGGATTAAGTTACTCTTTTTGGGGATAAAAAACTGCTTTCCATGGAAGATTTAGATGATTTGGGGGGTGGGGAGATGAGGGAGATGGGAGTGTACCAAAACAGTGAACACCTTGAAGACTGAAGTTTTTTGTTTTCAGACAAAAAACAAAATACTTTTGATTTGGATATGCTGATGTGATGCTTCATAGGAGCAGTAGTTCGAGTACATGAGACAATCCTCCTTTATGTGGCGGGTGCCCCAGCCAGACTACATCTCCTGTGCTGCATCACCTCTCCTCTTGAGAGATGTCCAAGTGCAGTTCCTAGCCCATAGAGAAGAATTTTGAAATTGAAATATTTGTTTTTGCTCAAAATATTTTGGATTAAAGTTTTTTGCCAAAAAGTCATAACTTTGAGTGGAGGGACTCATTTCCAGCTACTTCTAATACAGCACAATTGAGTGCCTTATTTCTAAGAAGCATGTAGCATTGGCCAATGTTGAAGAAAGAGAAACAGGCTAAATGGGCTATTGATTTGCTCTGATATGACAATCCCAATGTTAATCTCTAACTTCCAACTTTCATTATGCCCGCAGAGAAGCATAGGGCTAGAATGACCAGATAGCAAGTGTGAAAAATTGGGACACCTTTTTTTCCAGGCTGTGTGGGGAGTGGGATAGTTGTGTATATAAGACAAAACCCCTAACATCAGGATGTCTGGTCACCCTAAGTAGGACATTGTCCATAACATCATCCATTAACAAATGAATCTAAGCTTCATTTGATTCTATGGAAGATTCAAGGATAAAAACATTCAGCAGGGCTTCTCATCACTCAGCTGTTATTGAATCCAGTACTAAAAAGTTTCAGTTTAGAAACTTTGAAAAATGGTCTGTGTTGCACATTTCTTACCAAAAGTGGGCATTAATAATGAATAGTAGATCAAATCTAAAGAACTACACAAGATGTTATCTATCTTCTTGCAGCTATTGTGCTGGATAATAGAAAAGGTTTTTTAGGAGAGGCGGATGATATGATTTAGCAGAGACAGCTTGATGCTCATTGTTGTCATTCACACCAATTTTTAAAACTGTGCTGGGGCCCAGGGAAATATTTCATTGATATAAAAATGCAGATGGGGAGAATAATGTAACTTAATATTTGAAGAAAGTGCAAAAATATACACATGGCATGTCTCACCAGGATGAAATACCTTCAGAGCTTGAATTCCAGCCTTGATCCTGCAAGTCCCTGTGCAACAGTCAGCAGAGTGCAAGATGGATGTGATCCAATGCAAATACAAGTGAAGGTTACCTGTAGAGATGCAACTAGCATTGTCTTCTGCACTGAGTGATAGCAAGACTTCCTTGCTCTCAAGGCTGCAGAGTAAGGAGTGAGGTGTAGGAAGAAAGTTGGTAGTCTTGCCTAGAACACCCTCCCGTGTCAGGCTATTGCAGAACAGATATGCCTGCCTCAGTTTCTCTGCTTAATAGTATCCAGTAACTGAGCTTTCTTGCCTTAATAACACCCCTCTTTGGGGTCAGTTTAGTACAAAACCATAGTGCAAAATACTCCAACAAAACTCCCAAAACATAGTCCATTGATTACCCCCAGTGCATGTGGGTCTTTAAAAATCTCACATCTTGTTTCCCCTTTGTCCTACATACCATATTCTGGCATCATCCACCCATCTGGGCTCACTGTTGGTTCACCACCTGAGCTAGAACACAGACCCACTCTTCCCAGCTGGAAGCCTGCCCCCTTCCCATCACTAATTCTCTGCTAGTGGAGATCCATCACTCCCCCTGTTCTGTTAACCTGTGATGTCACAGACAAGACAATGGATAGGCCCTTCCTCTCTTCCCTGACTCCAACTCTCCAGCAGGCTGACTTCTGCTCTTCTGGTTTCAGCTCAGGGGCTACACACTCTACTGACTTCCTCACCAGCTCCTCTCTATTCCTAGGGAGCGTCTCCAGACTTTCCACTCGCTGCAGTGACCTTAGCTCTTAGCTGCCTCTTTTCTTGCACCTTCCATCTGTGCTCTGACTCCAGGTCTCCAATTTTGCCTAGGACCAGGTGTCCTCTTTTAAGCCCAGTTGGGAGGCTGCTGACAAGTTACAGGTACACTGGACATTTCAGGGATTTCCCTTCACCTCCACCCTCCTGAAATTCCTTAGCACTAGTTACAACTAGTTACAGTGGCAGTGTTGACAATTTAGTCACTGGTTGGAAATTTGAATTGAAATTGAAACATTAATACATACTTTAAAAGCATATACAGTATATGATAAAATACTTGTGCCTGAAAAAGCATAATAGGTTTGAAAACTATGAAAAAAGAATTCCTCATACTGCTGGGGGGTACGGGAGTTATGACAATGTAGGTGCATTTGCTTCAGTGATGTTGATCATCATAATAATTTCAAATTATGATTTATAAGCAAGGTCTGAATGAGCTCTTCCTGACAGCTAGTGATGATCCAGAGGGCGGTGGGGGAAAGGCTTCAGGAGCAGACTGTTTTTACATGAACTTACCTACTTTGCCTAAGTATCCAGCAGACAGAGCTGTGTTGCCCAAGTGACCAATTTTGGCTGGTGTTGGGTTACAAATCACTTTAGCATTGAATAGAGTGATAATGAAATGTTATCTTTATTATATGAATTAAGGGCAGCAGAACTTTACTTAGTCTGTCCTGATTGAGGAGGTCACCCACAGTGCTTAATTTTTGCCAGAACTGCATGCAGAATTCAAGAGGTGAGTTTGGTTTGCCAGGCTGAGGCCTGGTCTATACTGGGGAAGGGGAGGGGAGAGAGAGAGGTTCGATCTAAGTTACACAACTTCAGTTATATGAATAACATAGCTGAAGCTGACGTACTTAGATCCACTTACCGTGGCGTCTTCACTGTGTTAAGTCGACTGCTGCTGCTCCCCCGTCGACTCCGCCTGTGCCTCTCAGGGTGGTGGAGTACAAGAGTTGACAGGAGAGTGCTCAGGGGTCAATCGCTGCCCGCCAATCCGGTGGGTAGTGTAGACATACCCTGATAGGCAAAGCCAGTGCTGACAACCTACATGAAAAGGCTGCAAAACACCAAGCCTCTCGACTACATCAACGTGCAGAAAACCTTATAAGCCAGTCACTATCAAAGCCAATTTTAGAAGTACTTAATGAGGCTGTGAAGAATGCTGTAGACACAACACAGTTCATGGAAACATGGCTGTCACATTATTTTTTCTATTTAAGCAAGAGATCCCACACTCTACAAACTAGAGGCCACTGCTAAGTGCATTATCACTTGTTAATCCTAATCTTGGTTGGAAAGTATCTACTGAGATAGGATCGATCTAAGTAGTGAGGCAAGTGGACTACTTATGTTACAACGTTCAGAGAAGACAAAGGCTGTTCTCTCTTTCATAAGTCTGCTGGTGAAACTGGTTAGGTCATTAAACAATACCATCCAGGAATTTGCTACAACAGTAGTAGCTCTTTGTCCAACAACAGAAGTTGGATCAATCAGAGAGGTATTCCTTGAAAATGTACTGAAAGAAGCAAAGACTTCAGTTCAGAAATTGACTAATTAAGGCACTTGTATTGACTCCTTAAGTGAAGAGGACATGAAGTGTTTGTTAAGCCAGCTGAAAAACTGCATAGATTTGATTCTTACAAATCTACAACTTCTAGATTCCACTCAATCTCTGTGTAGGTTTTACAAATGCCTCTCTTATAAAACAATGAAAGTTAAGTGGAGTGAGGCACTACCAGCAATGGGGCTGCCATGTAATCAGGGCAGAATAGAGAATTTGAACAGAGTGGAATATCATATGATGAACAAATGAAGATTTGACTTCAGCTTCTTGTTTATCATCACTAGTGGTTTGACCCAATCTTTGGACTATGTTTCCTGGGATGAAAGAAGTAGGAATTCATCTCTTGCTGTTCCCAGTCACAACAGCTACAGTCGGGCATTTTTTCTCTCATTGAATAAAATGTTGTGTTCTAAAAAAAGTCACCTTCTGTCTTATCATGAGCATAACATGAAGGACTGGAAATACCAGACACATGAGAAGCCACAAAAGATGAATGCACTGCATTCAAGAAATTCATTAATAAAGCTGTGCAAAATTACAAGAAACCAAGAAGGATCTAGATGTTGTGCTTCATAGAAGGCTTGAGTAGCCAACTTCAATTTGTGTGGTGATTTAAAAACATGAGTTAAATCTAATAAAATGGCCATGAAACATTTTTCAGTTTTTACTATAGTGCCAAACAGCTCACCTTTATCCTCATGGTTGCGTCCCTTGTCAGCCCTCATCCCATACCCTGTATATTCAAACAACACCCACCCAATTTCAATTCCTGGGGAAAACACTGAGTGACGCTGCTCATTCTGAAAGGAGCCAGTCACCCTGTGAAAACATGATCCTACTCCTCAGTGAGGCACTTAGCTCTAAATAATCCCTTCTTTGGCCTTATTCCAGCTATTAGGCAGTATTATATTCCTGGCATACACACAGACAGAGAGGTAGAAACAAAACACTCTTCCTGAAAGGCTGAAATCTAACATTATTTCTAAGAATCCAGAAGTCTAAAACACAACAACCAAGTACTAAGAGAGATTCGAGCTGCTATTTAAGGAAACACTCCTTGTCTCAGACAGGCTGTTTTACAGACTGACGACCCAGATTGCATGCTCCCTTACAGTGCCAACTAGTCTGCAAGCAGGACCAGGAAACCCCTTCATGATAGCCTTAATGATAACCCTGCTTAATGACGGCTTGTAATTTTAACAGTGTTCAATACACCACAACTAGGAGTAATTTAGTGCTTTTCTACATGGACATTTAATTCCTGGAAAGCTAAGATATAAATCTACCCCGTATTAGCCTACTGTGCACTTTGATCTGAACCCATTATAAGTGGGGGAGATTCCCATTCTCAAGGAATGATTTAGTTTTACTTGTGTAAGCAGTGTCAGGAATGGGATATATTCTGACATCTGGTGGCAAACTATGGGAATTGCAGTGAGTTATGGAAAATAACTTTGGGGCTGATCAATTTGCATAGACACACCCTCTGCGCCTAGCCTGAGCCCACAGCAGCCCACATGGCCACTTCGGCTGATGTGGGAGCCCCAGTTTCTATGTTGTGGGGCAGGAAATATAAAGTGATGTTACCCTGATTATGTGAATGAAGGACTATGGACACGTACTTGGCCCTTGTTATGATGGAGGGACTCGCCATCATCTAGGTAGCACTCGCTAGGCAAGGGCCAGGCATTTCAGAACACTCTGAGATTGAGAGAGGTTGGGGACAAGCAGCTATACCTTTTGGTGAAGGTTTTGTCTAAGGGCCCCTCAGGCCTATTGCACCCTGCCTCTCTCCACTGTGGAATGTCAGAGTTAAATTTTGCTTCTATTAGGAGACTGGGTTCAGACTGCTGAGCTGAAATCACTTTAGGCTCACTGGTGCACTTGTACTCAGGCTCCCCTGCCATATGCTGAAATCACTAAAGAGCTGAAATCTGCTAAGAGCTAAAGAAATCTCTGAGCACTGTCTTACGTCGGGGGGGCTGAAAATAGTGCAGAATGGCTGGTGCCGCAGAGCAGTCTGTGTGTCGACGAGCGGAGCCGTTTGTGCTGCTGGCGGAGTGACTGGCACCGCAGAGCTGTCCGTGTGTCGGCTAGCGGAGTGACTGGCACTGCAGAGCAGTTCGTGGGATGGCCAGCAGAGCAGAGCGGATTGTGGTGAGGGCTGCAGCGGAACCCCACGGAGAGGCGGTGCAGTCGGCCTCGGACCACGTAAGGTGCTCCTTGCCCTACCCTCCATTTCCACCCAGGCTTGGAGGTAAGACTTGCCGATTGACTTTTGAACTCTGCACTGACCAAGAATGGAGACTCTTGGGCTGTTGGACTTTTGGGACTATTGGGTGACTTTTTGGGGTTGTGGAACTCAAGAGCCAAAGGGAAGGCCACGGCCTATTTGCTGGGATGGGGGCTTCTGGTTCATGGTTTGGTTTATTAACCTTGTTTGTGGTGTTTCCCCAATATAATGCCACATTGTTTCTCTCTGTTATTAAAAGGCTTTTGATACACTCAGACTCTGTGCTTGCGAGAGAAGTATTGTCTCTTACAGATGCCCAGAGGGGTGGTATATGGTTGTTCCAGGTCACTGGGTGGGGGCTCGAGCTGGTTTTGTATTGTGCTATTGGAATGGAACCCCTGGATACTGAACCCGGCCCTTGTTACTGCCAACTCTAATGGGCAGAAGGGTTACATTTTCAAAAATGTTATGAACTCTGCATTCTTCCATACTCCAGCAATATGATGTACTTGTAATCTTCAGTCTTTGAATAATCTTTGTTGTAATACATGTCAGCATTTATGTGTACTGAGAGAGAAAAAACATGAGGTTTTTTTGCTAAATATCTTTGGTCCGACTTTGGCGAACTGTTTTACTGCTGCAGGACTTGTGTTTTAACCAGAAATCCCAAACAGTCAATCAAGGTAAGAGAAACACACAGTAATTGACATTTGCTTCCAGCCCTTATTTTTTTAAAAGCAAACCAATGAATGCTGGTTGAAAGCCACAGTCGATATTCTCAAGACAAGTTTAAAAGATCACTTTAGAGATGCCTGCATTTACAGCTTAGTATTGATGGAATTACAGTTTAGGAAAGTACTGTGAAGCTATATGACATTTAATCTTGAATCTATCCTATACTTCCTAGACTATTTTAAACTCCTAAAATCATGGCCTTGAAAAAGAGAAGAAGGAAACGCTGTAATTCAAACCAACAGTGTTTATTATTTGGTTTGTTCTAATGTGAGTGGTACTTATCAAAGAAATAGTATATATGAATGCCAAATTATGCACTTATTTTTGTCACATACTTTACAAATTTAGGGGAAGAATATATTTCCAGTGGTATGTATCAGTAGAAGTTCCTTATCCTGTGAAAATCTTTCAAACTTATTCAGAACATCACAATACCATCTGCTGCTGTGGAACACCATTTATCTCCATTGATTTCACCTTGACTTTATTATTTTCTAGCCATCTCACATCATGGACCTCTTAACTAATGGTTTAAGTAGGAATGTATCATGCTGGACATAGACACGTTTGGAGCTCTTGGTAAATTGAAAAATACCACATAAAATGCATTTGATTAACAGGTAGCAAGATCTGCCAAGTAACCACTTAGGTTGGTTCCTTGACTGATCACATAAGTTGCACTTCACTGTATCTCATTCTTCTTAACTTTGCAGCAAAAAATTGAAATAAAGTAACAGTCTGGATACTGTCCTGCCCACAGCAAAGGCAAAACCTCTATTGGCTTAAATGGGAACAACCTGATGCCTAAATCTGTGATGCATCAATATTTTAATGACATGAAAATATTAGACTTTAATTCCTTAACATTGATGGGAAATATTTAGGGAGAGATCCAAAGCCCTTTGAAATCAGAGGAAAATTTTCCCTTGAAAGACCTGAGTCCTGCTGTTGGTAACAGAAAACTCTATTATTTATTTTTGAACAAAGAATTTTCAGATGTAATTGGTTCTTTTCCAAGTAAAGTTTAATGATGATGGTGAAGCATTTTGTCAATGCAGATGTTGCGTGCATCTCTTATATCTGTGCCCTTGAAATGTTGTTGTTATAGCAACGGGGTTATCTATTATACAGGTTTTATTCCTAAGCCATACTTTATAACACCTATAAATAATTAGCTATCTGCAACATTTTGTGTGTATGGCAAAAAACAAAAACTATAGACTCAACATCTTTAACAATCATGCTACCTGATAGTGGATAGAAATCTTACCTACTAAACCTTGTACTACTTACTTACTCAACCTAGAAGGTATTGTTATGACTCCATTGGGATTTGCGAAATTCTTTCTACAAAGTATGCATTATTAATATCTAATGAATTTACAGATGATAATGGCAAAATTATTTCAATTTCCCTCACCAAAAGAGACCTCAGTCTGATTAATGTGCATGCAAATGGTTTGATTCTAAGAGCCTACTTTGCTAAAAATTTTAAAAATCTGTTCACAGTTGTAGCTACTAAGAATTTGAAAATCTGGTACTTCTTACTTGAATACTTATATCCATTATACAGATCACATGTTGCCCTGAGCCTGTTTTGCAGAATTTGTTTGCAGCACAAGTTAGAATTAGAAAAGCAATGTCATGAAACTAATTACTTTTGGTATTTTATGGTGAGTCTGTCTTGTAAAAAAAACAAAAAAAACAAAGAAAACTATTCAGGAATCAAATTGCTCTTCTTTGCTCTATGAATTTCAACAGAAGAAGCAATCTCAGCCCAGAACTGGATTTACTAGCTTCCCGTGACAGAATTAACTCCAAAGTCAGTTATCCCCTCTTCACTACTCTCTTTGTACAGCTAGTGTTGTTTCTCCAGAATGGAAATCTTGGGGGGGGGGGTGTCTCTCTCCAAGCAAAGGGTTTGCAAAAACAAACCTAGTTATAGAAAAACTTCCAGCCATCAAAAGAGGTAGCTTTGCCATGAATGCTGATGCATGGCAACCCTTTAACTCTACAGAAAATACACAAAAAGGGGTCCATTTCTTCCACCTGGCACACAGTTGAAATTTGTACCCCCTATGCCAATGGGTACAATTGCACTATAAAGGGAAATTTGGTCTTTGAAAGAGCAAGTGATGATGATGTTTTCCCTGCTCCTCAAGGATTCTGCCAGAGGAAGAAAGTTGAAGTGTAAATAGGTGCTCTTGTGGCATGCCCCCATTGTTACGTCTCCATCTGTGGATAGAGCAGAGCTGTTGTTCATTTTCTTTTGGGGTGAGGGCATCCTTCCGCCCTTTACTCACTACACCAATGCTGTACCAGTCTTTTCTGAACCCTATTTCCATTTGAAGAGGGACTTCACAATTTTATTTAAAGACAAAAGGACCTTTGTTGTTCAGTATAACAAATGAGTTTGACTAAAGTATTCTCGAAGACAATCATTGCATTATGTGCACTTTTATGGGCTACATCTTCAATATGCATCTACACACTTTCTTGCCCTCTTGGGAAGGGTTTCTAGAAGGGCAGATGGGATGGGATGAGCTGCCTATATGAGTTTTGAAGAATATGTTGAACAATAACTAAATAGATTGTATTTTAACACCAACTGAGACCTGTGCTATGGTCATTGATGGCATGACCATCTCCTCATGCACTGCAGTTCATCCTGCACAGCACACACTCTTACAGAAATGCCTAAACTTCCTTGAAGTCTTGGCTTCTTCCCATTTTTTTCTTTTAAGATCTTTTAATAATTTTGCTGGCAAAACAGTTAAATGTGAAACAATTATTTGAAAGAGGAACAAAATATGCCTCTGATTATTGTTTTGTAAAACAACTTACTATAGCTCTTATGATCACTTTTCATCTGCATTGCTTTTCTGTAAGCAAAACATTTAAAGCTATATCTACACTATCGGGCTTACAGAGTAAGATCACTCATGTAGCCGTTCTATACCGATGCGGGAGAGTCTCCCATCAGCATAATAAAACCACCTCCATGAGTGGCAGTAGCTATGTCGGCAGGTGAAGTTCTCCCACTGACATAGCGCTATGCATGCTACCACTTACACTGGTGAAACTTATGTTGCTCAAGGCAGGGGAATGGTTTTTTCACCCCCCTGAGTGCCCACATATCTGGTAGTGTATACGTGGCCTAACTTTCGGAAGTGAATGCCTATTTCACTGTCTCAATATCAAGTCCCATGATAAGCCTTTCTTCTCTAAAGGTCTGATCCAAAGCACTTTGGAGGCAATGGATCAAGCTCTGAAGAAACATGAGAAACAGTACAGAGGGCTAGGTTTTCAAAAGCAATCTATTAATTAAGATGTGAATATACTTGCATGTCTACATCTACATGCTCAGTTCATGTATTTGCACACACACATCAGGTAGTAGTGCATACAAATCGCTAGTTGTCTAAATATTTGCATATATAAATACATGATTTGCATGTACAGTTGTGACAACTGAGCACACAGTGTGAAATTACATCTATATATTTATGCTGAAGCCTCAAACTTCCCTTTTTGAAGCCATGGTCCTGAGTTTCTTTCACATTGCCTTTCTTGTTACTAATCAGTATTATTCTGCAATAAGAATAAATGAAATTGATGTATGTTAATGAATTTTTTTTCACTGAATAGTGACAGCCATTGCATTTCTTCAGTGAACTTGCTAGGCAAAAATGTTCTAATACTCCTCCATTTTGTTCTAAAAAAGTTAATATAGGATCTATAAACCTAATCCTTGCAGAAAATTATACTAGTTAGTCTAGCACAATGTTTTCAATATATTTCAGTATGAGGACTGCACAACAGGAGAATGACATGGATTTGGAGAGTTCTATTTCATTTAGTGTCATTTCCCATAATCCATATCTGTCAATCATTATACCTGCAGTCAAGTGTTTATTTTTATGACCAAACAAGAGCTTCCGAGACAATCAGTTTGCTAAGGTAAGCCTGAATTAATGTAAAAATGGTGCTTATTTTTCCTCTTTCCACTTCACTTTTATCAATTATTTTAAAAAACAATAACCCAGAGTACTAGGTACACACTTTCAATCAGTCTGTACAAATTGGTTCCATAACCCTTTGGAAACTTCTCTATTAATGTGGAAAGCAAGTATTCAAAACTCAGAAAATATAATTGTGCAATCTGAATTTTCATTCCAAAGATGTATCTGTTCAGCTCAATTACATAGTCTCTCAAGAGTGCAATTTTCTGTTTTTATAAATATGTATTTCTCTCTCTGGGCTTGTCTATGCAGTGGGCTAATGTGCTCTACAGGTGTGTGGTTTCTAAAGAGTGCTAACGTTTTGCCCATTAATTGGTCTGTGTAGTCCCAGTTGGTGCACTTTATCACAGAACAGTTTGAAACAGGACTATGTTAAACATATTGCGGAACCTTTTTTGCTTACCGGCAGGATCTGCACAAACCACTTACTATGAAACTGTGGTTTTTATTTTGCTTTTGTCATTTTCTGTTTTTAATTAGTTAAGCGTAACAGGGTATAAACATCTAGCTTATCCCAGTAAAAGGGATAAATTCAGTGCTGGAGTAGTTGGATACAAGCCTATTGAAGTAATTTGTTTGATTTGTTGAACTCATTCATGCTAGTGGTGAAATTGACTCTATAGCATGTGTAAGAAAGAGAGAACACCAAACTGTACAAAAATGTTATAGTGAGAAACTTACAACAATTCAATATTGTACATCAGATGACTCTTACTATGGGTTGCTGCATTGGAGGGAGGGAGCTGAAGAGGAGAGCAGTCTTCATGGAGCCACAAGGAACCCCTCAGCACGCAAGGGAGCACCCCCTGTGCTACGCTCTACCTCATCCAACATTCTGGCCAGTATAGCTGTACCGGCAGTCATACACCGGGCCATCAGTAGACTGGGCACAATTCACTTTCCTCACCAGACCAAAGGGGTTCTGTGTGAGTTGCAGTCTGATTCCAGATCCGCTCCTGGGGCAGTGAAAAAACACGCTGACTGACTCGTGAAGAAGCCATGATTTAGCCCAAAGAGCTAATTTATTTAGCCACAACGGACGTTAAAATCCAACATAGCCCCATGGAACTGATTTCTTCTCCTGTTAGTCTTCTGTGTTGCCTGCTCACTCACACTAATTCTATGGTGGAAAAACATAAGTCTATGATTAGTCACTAGAGGGAGCTCATGAATCCCATGAATGTAATAAGGATCTATTGATATGGAAGAAGAAAAATTAATTTAAATTGTGTTATAAGAATATGGATTATATTTTCCTGTTCAGAATAACTTCCCTTGTACTTTCATGCCAAAGTTTTATGAAAATTAGTCCTGATTGATTATTTTATCATACAATTGCTGAGCAGAACAAGGCTCTCAGAAATGCTCCCAGTTTGGAATTGTAACAAATTTATTAGGCCAAATTCTGCTCTGAGTTATGCAACCACAAATCTCATGAAGTCACTGAAGCTGAAGATATGGATAATGGATAGCAGAGTATGACTCGTGTCATCTCTTTAAATGATAACAGGAAGTTTATTTTTTCAGAACTTCACACTGAAGAGCTACATGAAATAAGCGTATGCAGAGAACCTCAAAACTACAGTATAAATCTATCTGCTTAGCACAAACAGTGCGCTCTTGAAAATTGATGTAGATTTTTGAAGCTATTTAAAGTCTCTGTTAAAGATGAAATCCTGAGCCTGCTGAAAGCAATGACTAAACTCCCATTTACTTTCACAGGGCCACGATTTCACTCAAGGTCTTTATTTTTTTCCATCTCTTTAATGATGGTGGTTAGACTCATAGATTCACAGCTCCAAAGGGGACCATCATGATAATTTAGTCTGATCTCCTGCACATTGCAGGCCACAGACCCTCATCCACTCACTCCTGGAATAACCCATTAACCTCTGGCTGTAACTTTATTCAGAGAATTCACCATTTGCACTAGTTCAAACCTGAAATTGACCTGTGCCCCATGCTACAGAGGAAGGCGAAAACTCCCCAGGGTCTCTGCCAATCTGACCCAGGGAAAATTCCTTTCTGACCCCAGATATGATGATCAGTTAGACCCTGAGTGTGTGGGCAAGAACCACCAGCCAGATACCAGAAGTAAAGGCAAAAGATCACTGAAATTAGTGGAGAGAGTGTCATTGACTTCAGTGGGGTTTGGACCAGGCAATAAACTACAGAGCTTGTTTGCTTATGAACTGGAACTATCACAATAAGCATAATACACGTTTTCTACAGTAAAGGAGTAGCCATCACAGAATACTCTGCTGTGAGTGAGAGAGCTGTAATTCTAAATATCAAATATTCAAGAATGGTTTTTAATCCTTTCATTTCCCCTGACTGCAGCCTCCACATAATCTAGTAGCTCAGCTAAAAGATGTTCAAGAAATACATACTGGATAGTATAAAATCAAACAAAAACTGTTCCTTTTAGTTTGCCATGATGTGATTTTAAACAGTGTCACTTTCATATCAGTCTAGAGACCTATAAAAGTGTGGGTCTCATCTTCAGTGAAGAGTGTTGTTATTAGGGCTGGACAAAGCTGGAAAAAAGTGAGTTCAGGGATCACTGAAGTTCAGCAAATTCAAGTGTGACCCTAAGACAGAATTCTTCCCTGTGCTCTCTGCATACCCGGGGGCAGGGTTCTTTTGGGCTAGTCTCACAACATGCTGTCTTTACAGTGCAAATGTGTCATTGCAAAGATATGCCCATCAGATCCAAACATCATAAAGTCTCAGTTCAATATGGCGGGTGAAAATGCAGACATGAAACATGACTGATACACTTGGCAAAAACTAGGACTTGTAAGCACAGTTTTCCACAGAAGCTGGGAATGGGATTGCATTCTTGGGTTCTAGAGATTGTACATTATGGATGGATGGTTCATGGGGTACAGTGAACGTCGCCTCTAGTGAAATCATCTCCTGTGAGGTTTATCATCTTAGACAATGCAACTCTATTAGAGATGCCGTGGTCTTGTAGTAATTTATTTTTTTGTCTTGGCCTATGTGCTTGGGAGATACATGGTGGGAAGAGAGAGAAAGCAGTTCTTCCCAGAAGCTTCTTTAGATCAATGGCTTCGAAGCTAGGGTCTGGATTTGTATACGCAGCCAGATGAGAATAGACTTCATGGCATAGAACACCATGGCACTTTATACCATCATCAGTCAGTATTGACTTATCTTGACTGATGGGTGAGAAATTATAGAACTAGGGTTTGGTTAACAATGTGCTATATGGATGGAATTTCTAGCCTTGTTCAAATGTCAGGTGATCTGCTTGTAGATATTAGCATTCCCCCAAGCAGCACCTTATCTCTTGATTTCCTGCTCGTTGCAACAAATATAATGATCGAGCCAACCTTTTAAAACTGACATCCATCATCTCTATTTGATTGTAAAAGGTGTGGAGGAGACAAATGCCAGGGATTGGGGGGGACACACACGAGAGCGGGTGTATCATTTATCAGCTGCATTAGAATTTGAAATGCAGTAATTTCCCTGTCTACTTCCAGTTTTCAACTGTTTTTGGAGAGCAGTTTCCTGTCCCAAACATTACAAATGATGAGCCCTTTCACATTTAATAGCAACCCATGCCATTAAGATGGAACATCTTGTGCTTTTCTGGTTGCTAAATATCCCATATTTAAAAGTGCAGTTTGAGGTGGAAGTTTATTAACCCTAAAATGTTCATCTTTTTTCTACACAGACTGATGAAAACTCTGACATTAGTTAGAAGGAATATATGTCTTAAAAGAACAAACTGTGCTTCAATCATTCCCAATGACAGAAAGATGTCTCATTTCAAAATTTTGAAATGTTTTGTTCTGACTTTTTGCTTTAAAGCAGCATTTCGAATTCAAATTTGGCCATTTTTTTAAAAAAACCACACACACAAAGGGTGAAAAACACCTGAAAATGGTCAAATCAAAATGAAAGGTTTGAGAGAAAAAAATTTCAAATCAAGAAACCCCCAAAATTTTCATTTCACATCAATTCAAAAAATTTGGGTTGATTCTAAATCATTTTTTCCATGCAGTGATAATTTTTGAAAAACCAATTTTGGTTTGAATAGGATTTTGAATGTGTGTATGTGTATTTTTTTTGGTTTAGTCCCTTCATCAAAAAATCCATCATTTTCTCAGTTCTAACTGGCACTTCAGAAATGGTACAGTTGGCCCACTTCATTAATGTTAGATTTGTGTTTATTTGTGGCAAATAGTGTTGTTTGTGATTTCTCTATGCACTTGCAAGTACCTTAATTGACAGCTCTCTGAATTAAATTAAAGCAAGTCAACATATTTTAGTTTGTTGCTTAATCTGCAGGATCAAATAGCCTCCTAAAGCTAGCAACACGATTCTGATTCTGAAGGGGAAGCAGAAAAACAAAGAGTGACATGCTTTGGAATCACAGATTGCCTCAAGGAGAAAAACGCAGTGCGCTGAACAGACCAAGACAATCTCTCAGAATGCAATGTTCATTTAAGCACTGTCATGTTCGAGTGAGCCGAAATCATGTGAAGTATTTGTATTTCAGCAGGGTGCTCTTTTATTTTGCTTGTGTTTTTCTTCTAGCCTCTTCACTCTGAACTGAGCATTTGACTTGTGACTTTTAAAACATAGCTTATGGTTTCAACCATAAAACCAACAAACTCTTCCTGCTCTGGTTTCAGTTTATTTGTTTTTCTCCTTTTGAAATTTAGACATCTGAAAATTGTGGGAAATTATGAGCAGGAACTTCATGTAACTTTACTCCGTGCTGGTGTTTACTACATCTAATATTTTTTTTAACCTTTTTCGGTTACCAGAAGCTACAAAAATCAGGATTTAGTATGACATATGGGTCAGTATTTGAACAGTGAAGAGGCTAAAACTAACATATAGCTCATATCAGTAAAACCCTTTTTCTGCCTCTGGAGTTCTCCACTAGAGATTGTCAATATAATAAGATGGGGCAAAATCTGGCTGCATTTGGTATTCATAATTGGCCAGGTGCTTTGTTGGAAGTGTTTTTGCCTTTCTTTGCAACAACCAGTATAAGGTTAACAGACTAAATGAACCTTTTGCTCTTTTTTACTATAGCAATCTGTGAAGGAATACACCCCTTTATTCATGCCCTACACACTGTTGTAATAATCTTTGTACACAGTATATCCTGTGAGGTATGCTTTGAAAAATCATAACTTGCTGATCAATAGTATCATGATGAAATGTGTGGCAACACTGTTTGTGAAGTTATAATATTCCCCTGTATGATGTTATTAACACTTATTCCAAACCTCTACCCCACAACCCTGCCCAGGCAGACGTAGGGCAAACAAGTCTGTCCTTAACAAAGGAATATATGCTTGCCTTAATTGCATTTAAATAGTAAACAAAGTAGCAAACAGGGAAAACAAAGGAAGCTCCAACATATGGAGAGGGGGCAAACAGCAGCGAACATCCTTCCACATAGATTCTTTGTCTCCTGGCTCTCAGCTGGAAATGTATTTTCAAGAGTGGGACTTCTTGAAACTGTAAAAAGAGGAGCAAACATACCAAGGGACACCTCTCTCTCTCTCTCTGCCCATCACATTCTCTGCACCTGAGAAGACAAAAGAAAACAGCTGTTGGACTCTAGGGGACGGTCCTGACCTGAAGAGTTTTGGTCAATATTCTTGCTGGAAGCATGTGGTGAGAAATTTTGCTTGACTCTCATATAGTTTGTTAAATTAGGCATTAGAAAACATTTTATCTTTTTTTTCTTGTAACTATTCTGACTTTTATGTCTCATTATTGTATCACTTAAAATATCTCTTTGTAATTAATGAACGTGTTTTATTGTTTTCTCTAATCCAGCGTGTTTAAACTGAAGTATCTGAGTAACTCCATTTAAAATAATAAGCTAGTGTGTGTTAGTGCCTTGAACAAATAACAGACTTAATATAGTTGGACTGTCTAGAAAAGGGCTGGGCAGTATAAAACATACATTTATGGGGGAAAGTCTAGGAGTGGGGGTGGGCTGGGAGTCACCCTATAGTATAACAAGGCCAGTAAGAGCCAAGGTGTGACTGGCAGGCTACAACACTAAGGCATTGCAAGGCACCCCAGGTTACAGGGTAGTGATAACACAGCCCCCAGTGATCTGGACTGTACCCTGGTATGTCACTCAACTGAAGCAGCATTTTCAGAGTTCTTGAAAGTATTATAATGAAGTGGCTTACAAAGCTCCTAAACTTGCTAAGAGTTGAGATAATTGCTGTTGTTTCAATGGATTTTTCCTGCCTTAAATTTTTTGCTCTAATCTGTGGTATCTCTTCTCAGGTAGCCCTACCCATGCATGTCCTTTAGACTCTATTAAAAGCACTGTCTAGCACTTTAGCATCATATGCACACACCTTGTCATTTATTGTCTTCATCTTTATTATTGAATATTTAACTGTAGTTTGCTGCTAATCATTTAAAAAAAATTCTGCTGAATCAAAGAACATTCCTTAGCTGTCAAAATAAGCTGCTTGTTTCTCAAATCCATGTGTTTCTCTCACTGTGGATTGCATTAGCTTGTGCATTGTGACTGCTGCAGTATACATTTTTCATTTATTTCAGATCATAGGCATAGCTGATCATAACTGATAGCTGTAGCTAACTGTTCTACTGCTGCCTCTGAAACCCACTACAACAGACAAAATGTATTTTGACTTCTGGTATATGAGCCAGATGTATCATTTCTGAAGAGCGAGTCTGAGATGAGCAAAAATTGATCTTGTGGCTTGGGGACTCAATCTAAATCTGAACAAAAAAAAATTCTGATTCAAACTGAAACCAAATTATTTTCAAAATTTTTCATTGTATTGAAAAATTTATTTTTGAATCGACCAAAACTTTTTTGGTCAATTCAAAATGAAATGTTTTGATTTTTTTCAATTCATGTTGAGTTGACTGAAACATTTTGTTTGACCTGACATAATATTTTTCCCAAGGCTTTTCAGTTTAATTTTGCACTTTTGGGACGTTTTTCATCCTTGTGTGTGTTTAATTGGCCAAAATTAAATTGAAAATGCTGCTTTGAAATGAAAAAAACTCAAATTCATGAAATGTTTTGGAGCACTGAAAAATCTGTTCAGTTTTCTTTGCCCATCTCTAGTGTGTAGTAATATTGGGATATGATGAGATGGAATAAGCTAGTGGTTTAGAAGAACTTTAAATTGAAGAGCTTTTTTTGATTCCCTATGTTTACCCGACAAGTGATGTATGGGAACCAAATTAATCTAGGATAGATTCTTCTATTAAGAGAGCTCCTTGGAATAAAGACAGACATCCTTAAACTGGGGAAAAAGATAGGATGACCAGGATCCATCTGAAAGTGTGTGGCAACCCAGAACAACAAAACTAGCAATAAAGGTGATAGAAAAAAACCATATCAATAGTACAATATGAGAAGGGCTTTTATTTATTTAGAGATAAGCTAGCAAACTAGACTAGATTAGCAAACTGCAAAGCAAACAACTCTGAAAGACAAAGACCAAGATGTTAAAGTCCAGTTACTGAGTCCACATTTTGGCACCTACATAATTAGACTGAATTTCTTTGAGCACCAAGCAATTCCCATTTAATTTAGATACCCAGAACCTGATTTTCGATGGCTCTGTATCTTGTGCATTCATGAACACCTGTGTAAAGATGATGGGAAACACCCCTAAAAACTACCTTGCCTTAGTTCAAATAACTACATAGGATGTAGGGCAATGGAAAATCAGGTCTCTTTTTTTGAAAACCTTGATCAAGAATGATTAATTTTGAACTGAAGATGCAAGCAGCATACAATTGATATATTAGCTGTACTATCTTTGTCAGTTTTGACAAGTTCTCAGTGACTAGTTCAGATACAGGATGATGAGACCAAATGCAAACAATAGAAAGGAACTGAAGACAGTAAAAGGAGAAATTCCATAGAAATAGCTTAACAAAAATCAGGAGTAATTCCACTGCAATTAGTGGAGTTATTGCAGACCTGGGGTTTGTCTACATGGAGAAATTGATTGGAATAGCTATTGAGGGATAGGCCATTCTGTAATAGTTGGCACACTCTTCTGGAATACAAATGATTTTATTCTAGAATAGTTACTCCAGGTGTGCCTTAATTATTCAGGAATAAAAGTCACTGCATTCAGAATAGAGTGTCCACATGAGGAGCTATTTTGGAAAACCTATTGCACAATACCTTATTCCACAATTGCTGTCCTGATCAATTTCCCCATGTGGGCAAGTCCTTACGCTGATGTAACCTGGTAGCAGAACAAAAGATACTGAGTAAAACAAACAAAAGGTACTCATCTGACCTTAGCAAACAGGAATCATACATGAATGCTGCCTGATACTAACATTCACACAAATAAGTTTACTATGCTACAGAGAAAATTGGGGAATCTAATCAGAATGCCACCTTTGGGGAGAAGAAAATGATATGATTGCAACAAAATACTTTGATAAAAGATAAATGTATTTCTTTTATTCTTGTTTCTGCTCTTTTTTTTCAGTTATCTTTTGCATACAGAAAGGAGAAAAGAAAAAGCACCTTTTATGTGCTGTATGCTACTGCATCATAAATTTATCATTCAGGCCCTTGCAGTAATACAAATACCTATTTATATATCATATATAGGTAAAAAAAATGTGAGCACACACAACACCCCCATATTAAAATTCCTTTCCAAATGAAACCAAAACTTTTAATGCATGAAGTTACACACTCTCCTTATGTCTGAAAAGATGATTATCTAGCTGTCTGTAGCTGAGGTCTGGCCTGACATGAGTCATTAACACCTGCAGAGAGGCCTCATTTCTTGGAAGACAGAACTAGAGAGGTAAACAGATTATTAGGCTGACAAAGACAGAATGTTTGAGCCAGCTAAAATAAGAGGAGGAACTCACAGGGAACCATTTACTATTCGCATGAATAACAATGAACAAGATCATAAGTTAGGAATGTGGAGATGAGGTAAGGACTAGGTGGAGCATGGACAATGCCTGGACAGAGTATGCTGCACAAGGATCGGCTCTTGCCAAATAACCAAGCCACTCCAAAGAAGTGTGATGTGGTGTATAGGAAATGCATTGAAATGTGTAAATGTATGTAAAGGGAGAGGGTTTCTGTGTAACTTTGGATATGTGGTATACCCTACATTCATCTCCCTGCATTTGAGTCTGATAACTCAATGTAGTGTTGCAGTATGACAAATAAAGGAATCTAAATGATGAAATCAACAGTGGTCTACAGGTCTACACTACCTGCTGGATTGGTGGGTAGTGATCGATCTATTGGAGGTCAATTTATTGCATCTAGTCTTAATAAGATAAATCAATCTCCAACCGCTCTCCAGTCAACTCCAGTACTCCACCGCCATGAGAGGTGCAAGCAGAGTTGACAGGGGAGCGGCAGCAGTCAACTTGGTGCTATGTAAGTATGCCAATTTCAGCTACACTATTCTTGTAGCTGAAGTTGTGTATCTTAGATCAATTCTTCTCCCCTCCCCAGTGTAGACCAGGGCTAAGTTTACCAGATTCCAGAATGTTAAGATCTTTTTATGTGCATTGTTGTTGTAGCCATATCAGTCCCAGGATATTAGAGGAACAATGTGGGTGAGGTAATATCTTTTATTGGACCAAAGCAGCTTAACATTGACCTAATTCGTGTCTACAGTGTAGCTCCCACCACTGTAAGTAGTCTCTTGAACCAATTTAATAATTCCACCTCAGCAAGAGGTATGGGCTTAGTCAATGTAGTTTGGTCTATGCAGTCTCAGCATAGACATGGCATTCCTTATATTGACTGTTACTGCCTTTCAGAAGCCATCCCTCAATGCCCCACACTCAAAGTTAAATTGATACCAGTGCTCCTGGTGAGGACATGCACTGCCAGCACAAGGAGTGCTGTGTGGACATGCAAAATCAGATTAGTTACAGCAGTGGGCTGCAAATTGATGCAACTTAGGGCATGTCTATACGTACAGCACTGCTGTGGCACAGCTATACCAGTACAGCTGCAGTGCATATAATGAAGACACTCTATGCTGATGGATGAGAGCTCTCCCAGCATAATAAAACCAGCTCTCTGAGCAGCATAAGCTATGTCAGCAGGAGTTCTCCTGCCGACACAGCACTTTGCACACAAACCCTTATGTCAAGTGTTGGAAGAAGAACAGGCTGACCCAGAGGCGGATTTGAGTCGATGGGCTTCTTTACTGCGATACTTGTTCCCCTGGACCCAATTGTCCAGTAAGCACTGGATTAGTTAAATCATACTCTTTTTATTTACATTAGTATGTAAATTCCTACATTTATTATAACATCCCCAAAATCCTTATGGAGTAATATGAATGCCCATACAATGAATATTGATAACCCTATAACTGAATATAATTATTCCCCCCCCCCATTACTATTTAGCTCATTAGAATATTCTACTGATAAGTTTTACTTTGAAGATACTCTTCTTTGCTATAATTACAGGCATGAATTATACCTTGAATCAGCAGTTTGCAGGGGAGGGAGAAAGGGGCCATGACCCAGGGCTCGCTAATGTAGCCGGCGAAGAGGAAATAACACTTCTTTACCCAAAAGGTATTCTTTAGATCCCCACAATTCTTATGCAGGTACAACACTTATTAATTCTTAGCAAGGAGAAGGGAGGGGAATCGGGTAACACTTTATCTATGAAGCGAAGGAATAGTGTGTGCCTGTGTCTACTCCCTGAAACAATGGCAGCACATCAGCAGTTTTTCATGTCTTTACTTAACCCTTACATATCCCAACACTCCCTCACTCTCTTCAAAGAAGGGCCCACACCCCTCTTCTCCTTGCACACTGAATGGCGGAGCATTCAGTGTGGGCGGCCCTGTGTCCAGCTAGCCTGATAACTTGGTCCACTGATCATGCTATGAGGAGAGAGAGAAGGCCGGTGATAAAAAGGGGTAAGCCACTGAATTTACAAATATGACCTTTGTGGAGAGGCTAAGGCAGCACGTAATTTTAAACACCTTATAAATATAATTAATATTACAATTAATATGAATAATATTCCTACAACATGAGTAATACAACCATTAAGTGAATGACTGTCCATCAGGCCTGTCCACAGGCAACATTAGGCCAAGCACAATTATCAAGCAGTTCAACAGCCAGTTGGAAGACACTAATTCCTTGAAGGGACTGGGCTTTTAAAACCTGCGTTCGGCATTGCTTAGCCTGGAGCTGCCCCTGCAGTGTTCTTGTACGCTTGTCTATATCATGAGTTCATTGAATATGTACAGAGAAATGGGATAGTGTCCAAACCAGCTTGACCACTTGGTATGGAATTGGGTAATGTGCTGGTTCGATTGTCTACAGCAATGAGTTCCACAGATCCATTTATGCACCAAAGTCCTAATGGCAGCATGTAGATGTGTGTAATTGTGTCAGATGCTGGTGCACTTGTACTTTCAAATGTTATATTACAGAATTGTGCATACTTTTAGCAGAACATTTCATTCCCCATATAGATTACATTCAATTGTTTACCCTGGCAGTTAGGTCTCCTTCTTTATGGCCATTGGGGAGGGGCACATTTAAATATTTTCTTTGGAAAAACAATTACTTAATTGAATTTACTGTCCATTTTACACCTTTCAATTTCTCCTATTTATTTCCCAGTGCTTCCCAGGGAGCTCCTCCCTTTCTTATTGTTTCCATAGGGCTCATGGGGACCACCTTAACTGACATCTCATTCTGAGGTACCATGGCAACTGTTACCCAGGAGCTAGCCCCTTAGCTGAGCATTTTGCATTCCCATACACACCTTTTATTTCCAAGTTAGCCTTTTGAAGCCATCCTCCACCCATGTCCCAAAGTTCCCTGTTCGAGTTAACCACAGGTTCACCTCTGCTGCCCTTTTCCATCCCATTGCAGTTGCAGATAGTTGCTGTGCCAGTAGTTCATTAATTTGTTGTCAAGGTAACTATGTCACTTGATAAGACGAGGAAGACTTTGTAGCACCTTAGAGACTAACCAGTTTATTTCAGCATAAGCTTTCGTGGGCTATAGCCCACTTCATCGGATACACAGAATGGAACAGAAGTAAGATGCATTTATACACACAGAAAGCAAAAAAAAAAGGTTGTACATTAGCATACCAATTCTAAGAGGCTGTTTAATTTCGATGGGCCATTATCAGCAGGAGAAAAAAGTACCTTTTGAAATGGATATCTGTGTCTGACAGGAGAGATAACAACTATTGAAGGTAAATTAACTAGGGAAATGCAATCAATTAGTGTAATGAGCGAGCCATTCGCAAGTTCTATTTAGTCCTTGGTTTATTGTGTCCAATTTGAAAATTAATTCCAGTTCCTCAGTTTCTCGTTGGAGTCTGTCATTCGAGTAACTATGTCACTATTCGCCCCCCTGAGTGACGTAAGTTTTGCCGACATAGGCTATAGTGTAGTCTTAGGTCAACTTAATTTTTTAGTGTAGATTTGCTGCACAGTGGCTAAATACAAGAAGGATTAGTGGGTTACAGATTGTTGTAATGAGCCATGAATCCAGCCTCTTTATTAAAATCATGATTTTTAGTGTCAAGCAAAGTTATGAATTTAAGCTCCCAGGCTTGTCTTTTGAAAGTGTTCTGCAGGTTCCTTTGAGGATGAGGACTGATAGGTCAAATATAGAGCTTTATCTAGACTGATGAGGTTCTGACCAGAATCCTGAGAAGAGCAGAAGTTTGCATAGCACCCAGAAGATGTTTGTGTTGGTATTCGTTACTTATGAGGCACACTGCTGAGTCCTTCACTCATCTTGGATTTTGTGTAGCATTCAGCCCCTAGAGAGAGGAAAATGCAGTACTCTAACTTTGGGGTGATTACATAAGGAGCTCATAGTTCCTCAGACTAAATCTTTGTCCTTTACCTATCCTATGCTACTCTCTGTCCCTTTCTGTATGCTTTTGAATTGGATAAAGATAATTAATGTCCATTCGGCAGCTAAGGGATCTGACTTACTTTTCCAGTGTCTTACTATAATTATTTTTAGCTGTTATTAATGATAATTTAATTCTTATCTTGGGCCTGATCCAAAGCCTATTGAAATTAATGAGATGACTCCCATTAAATCCTGTGGGTTTTGGATTAGGGCCTTTATTTAGTAGAGCAAGCTTCACATATCATTTTGTCCTTTAATTCCCAGGCAGTCAAAGAAAACTGAAAATCTTACGCTATAATAGGACAGAGGACTTTCTACAAAAATTCCTGCATAAACAAAAATCCTGCATAGACAAAAAGCAAAACAACCCAATGTTAGATTGGTTTCACTTTCATATGTTTTGTGACAACAGGAATCCATGTTGGTCCCAAAATGGAGTTTTGCGTTCATATGAGCTATAGGTTAAGTTTCCCGCTCTTTTGATTTCTCCTGGAGTTGTAAACAATTTACAGTCAGAACCAAGTTTTCCTAAGGGATTTCCCTGAAGGGGCATCCCGCCCTCTCTAAGGGGTTTCCCAAGCGAGTATATAAAAGCTCTCCTGAACTCAGCCTCAGGGCTATTCATCTGAGTGGCAGCCAGGGACGGGCATGGGTCTTACCTGAAAGCATCTATCCATCCCAGTGATAAAGGGTTAAGGATTTTCCTCCAACACCTTCCTCGTGTGCAAAGAGAAGGGAGAAGGAGAAGATAAAACACTTACCTTTTTCATTTGTTCTCCTGAACACATCATCTGCTTTATCCTGTTGTCTCGAGGAAACATCAAGGGACTTCTTGGAGATCCTCTCCAAAGGCTTGCCATTAGCCAGAGGATTGAGGTCCCAAGTGCCCACCATCGATTCGATCTGTGATGAAGGTTTTTATATATCTATTTATAGGGTTGAATTTGGGGGTAATCACTGTATTGTGCAATTTTGCTGTTTATTCCCCTTCTTATTTGTCCCCCTGTTTGTTATAAACCTTTCAATACACTTTATTTACCTCTACTGATTGACTCCTCATTATTTAGTTTGGGAGATGTCCTCTCTGCAGAGAAGGGATCCTACCAGATGACAGATACTGGATAGGGAGGTCAAACCTAGGGAGACAGAAAGCATAATGGTGTCTTCACTTATCACACACTCCTCCTTTGCCTTTCAGCCCTTTCCCCCTGAATATTGAGAATTAACCAGGTTGCTTTTCTGCCAGGGAAGGGAGAAACTATAGTTGACAACTTTCTATCTGCAGAAAACTGAACACCCTTGCCCTGCCCCGCACCCTCTTCCCTGAGGCATGCTCCTTCTACAAAGCTTCTCTGCTGCTTACTCCATCCCTCCTCCCTCTGTTGCTCACTCTTTCCATCCCTCGCTGACTCACTCATTTTCTCCGGGCTGGGGCAATGGGTTGGAGTGCAGGAGGGGATACGAGCCTTGAACTGGGAGTGTGGGCTTTAGAATGGGATCAAGGAAGAGGGGTTCAGGGTGCAGGAAGGGGCTTCTGACTGGGTCAGGATGTTGGAGTGGGATATGAGCTCTGGGCTGGGGCTGTGGGTTCTGGGGTGGGGCCAGACATGAGGGGTTCAGAGTGTGGGAGGGGTCTCTGGGCTAGGTGAGGGCTCTGGTTGGAGGTGTGGGCTTCAGGAGGGGTCAGGGATGAGGGCTTTGGTGTGCGGGGGGGTGGGGGCTCCAGGCTGGAGCCAAGGGGTTTGGAGTGCAGGAGGAGGCTCCGGGCTGGGGCAGGAGGTTGGAGTGTGGGAGGGGTGTGGGGCTCTGGGAGGGAGTTTGGGTGCAGAAAGGGTCTCAGGGATGGTGCAGGGGGCTAGTGTGTGGGAGAGGTTGAAAGATGTGGGCTCCAGGAGGGAGTTTGGATGTGGGATGGTGCTTCAGGCTAGGTCCAGAGAATCCGGAGTGTGGAAGGGGGCTCAGGCCTGGCAGTGGGGATGCAGCTGGAGGATTCCACAAAGGAGTTTGGATGTGGAAGGAGGCTCAGGGCTGAGGCAGAAGATTAGGCTATAGGAGGCTATGGGATAAAAGGGAAGATCTTTTCATGGATTGAGAACTGGTTAAAAGACAGGGAACAAAGGGTAGGAATAAATGGTAAATTTTCAGAATGGAGAGGGTTAACTAGTGGTGTTCTCCAAGGGTCAGTCCTAGAACCAATCCTATTCAACTTATTAATCAATGATTTGGAGGAAGGGGTAAACAGTGAGGTAGCAAAGTTTGCAGATGATACTAAGCTGCTCAAGATAGTTAAGACCAAAGCAGACTGTGAAGAACTTCAAAAAGATCTCACAAAACTAAATGATTAGGCAACAAAATGGCAAATGAAATTTAATGTGGATAAATGTAAAGTAATGCACTTTGGAAAAAATAACCCCAACTATACATACAATATGATGGGGGCTAATTTAGCTACAACTAATCAGGAAAAAGATCTTGAAGTCATCGTGGATAGTTCTCTGAAGATGTCCATGCAGTGTGCAGCGGCAGTCAAAAAAGCAAACAGGATGTTAGGAATCATTAAAAAAGGGATAGAGAATAAGACGGAGAATATCTTATTGCCCCTATACAAATCCATGGTACGCTCACATCTTTAATACTGTGTACAAATGTCTCCCCTCATCTCAAAAAGGATATACTGGCATTAAAAAAGGTTCAGAGAAGGGCAACTAAAATGATTAGGGGTTTGGAACGGGTCCCATATGAGGAGAGATTAAAGAGGCTAGGAGTTTTTAGCTTGGAAAAGAGGAGACTAAGGGGAGATATGATAGAGGTATATAAAATTATGAGTGGTGTGGAGAAAGTGAATAAGGAAAAGTTATTTACTTGTTCCCATAATAGAAGAACTAGGGGCCACCCAATGAAATTAGTGGGCAGCAGGTTTTAAACAAATAAAAGGAAGTTCTTCACACAGCGCACAGTCAACCTGTGGAACTCTTTGCCTGAGGAGGTTGTGAAGGCTAGGACTATAACAGGGTTTAAAACAGAACTGGATAAATTCATGGAGGTTAAGTCCATTATAGGCATGTCGCGTCTGAGGCATATTTAACATACACGATTTCAACTTTACGCGGTCCGCAAAAAAAAAAAAGTTTTTTAAAAAACTTCCTGTTGGGGGCACAATTTCACCTCCCATTTAAGTCAATGGGTTCTGGCTATACGCGGTTTCCGCTTTACGCGGTAACTGCGGAACGGAACCCTCGTGCAAGACGCGACATGCCTGTAATGGCTATTAGCCAGGCTGGGTATGGAATGGTGTCCCTAGCCTCTGTTTGTCAGAGGGGGGTGATGGATGGCCGGAGAGAGATCGCTTGATCATTACCTGTTAGGTTCACTCACTCCGGGGCACCTGGCATTGGCCACTGTTGGTAGACAGGATACTGGGCTAGATGGTCCTTTGGTCTGACCCAGTACGGCCTTTCTTATGTTCTTGTGAGGGGTGTGAAGTCCAGGCAGCACTTACATCAGGTGGTTCCCAGAATTGGCTGGCTCCTAGGTACACGGGTGGCCAAGTGGCTCTGTGTGCTGCCCCTGTTTGCAGGTACCGCCCCACGCAGCTCCCATTGGCTGCGATTCCCAGCCAATGGGAGCTGTGAATCCAGCACTCGGAGTGGTGCCTGTGAGCAAGGGCAGCGCCTAGAGCTCGCAAGGCCACCCCATGCCTTCTGGGAACCACACAGAGCAGGGTAGGCAGCTAACCAAACTTTTAATGCACCACTCCGTGGTGCTGACTGAATCCGGCAGGGTCCCCTTTTCAACTGGGTTTTCCAACTGAAAACTGGATGTCTGGCAACCTTAGGAGAAACTGCTGTTGTTTCTGTTTTAAATACTTGGGATGCATGCAAATACTATGTTAAGAGTCATATAAGCTCCTAACTAGAAAACTGCCACCCCTCAGACTGTTTTGAACATTGTGCCTATAAACATAACTCCTGTCTTGGTTTGAGCTGCAAGAGCTTCTATAATTTTATGCATATGAGTTATCAGACTTTCGAAGGTAGTTTTTAAGATATATAGTTTTATTTGGAGAAAAATAAAAGCAAACAGAAAATGGGCTCAAATTTATAGGGTTCGTTAGTTGTTTTTAGTGCAAAATATGCTGCTGTGGTGAATTTGACCCACCTCTCTCCCTCAAAATAAATAAATAAAAAAGCTGCAAAGCTGCATAACTTTTGTAACTTCCAAAATGCTGCTGTTCAAACTGTTGCTGTTAATGAACCTCTGCAAATTCTAATATCAATTATGGTTCATCAGTTTCTCTGATCCTTTATATAAAATTGTACACTCCATATTTCAGCAAGGTCTATTTATAACTGAGTGCTGCTTTTTTTGTGCTTGAATTATAAAATAAGTGTGCAATTAGTGCAATTAGCTAAGAAATTAGCCAGAGGCTTTTTACCTCTGGAGCCATGGTTTAGATTTACTCATCAAAAGAGCAAGTGAAAATCATTTTGGTCTGTAAATGATCTGGGATAAAACAATTTTGGTAATCTACCCACTTGTCTCTTAGAAACATTTATTATTGCCTCAGATGATGAGTTGAGGCAAGGTGGCAGGCTTCACTCAAAATGGCCCACGAATGAAGAAGCTGATAAAATTATATCCACTTATGCTCCCGAATGCTGTGTTCTTACAGCTAATCTTTTCATTGGAAGTAAATAAATTAACACAGTTAAGCAGATCTGTTGGGACTGCATTGACAAGAATGCCTGAAACAATACCAGCCCTGAGTTGGATTGCTGATTTGGTAATCTACAAACTCAATGTTTTATGGGTGTGACTCAATTTGAATTGATGCTGGTGGGCCTATAGTGTTTGTTCTACATCGGAATCAAATGTTTTCCATATCTCAAATGCTCAGTCTAAGCTTGATCATCAGCTGTTGGGGAGAGAATTTATAACCCAGAGTTGACAATAAAGTAGGTCATGTAAGAAGAAATGATACTAGACTGATCTCCTACTTGGGTATGTTCAATATATGTTGGTACAATTATTTTTAGGTGAGCTTAGGACTGAATTCATGACATAGGACCATGTGTTTTGTCCACATAGAAACCCTTTCACTTTCTTTCTTGTTTGTTTTAATCCTTCTGTCTTGTGCTATGTTTTGCACATAAGAGTCTCTAACAAACTTTGTAATCAATTCTTCACCTTTCTGACAACTAACCACCCTCATCACCCCCAAACCAGGTTTTATTTTACATCTAAAACTTTTCCAGGGGCTCTTTGTTCTTGATGTTGCTGCTGCAAATGGCAAGCACTGTTTTCTAAACCAAAAAAAGAAATTGCCATAATAAAAAAGCCAAGAAGGAGCAGTGCTTTGAATTATTAATTTATTAAAATCTTTTTGAACTGCCATCTGGAAAGGTATAAAGAGGGTTTTCTCTTTCAGTCTGAAGACAATGGAAAATCATGGGTGAAAGAATATGTTTTCATTCGTATTTGTTGTTGATTCATTCTTTTCCCCCTCACTCTTAGAATATGATTCAGAATTCTTCACTGTCTTATTCCCCAGAGGTATGTGGGTTTGACTTTAAATTCTGCTCTATGACATAAAGCAATCTGAAGTCATGACACCCTGAATCTAAAAGCACCCTGGACAGTCCTGATTGTCTTGGCCTGATAAATGTAACTGTTTCATTCTAGCAGCTAGGCTGTGTATGATGCAGATATTTAGGCATGAACTAGATAAGTTATTCATCCCAAATTCCTAGTGGTTTCCCACTGATTTAAGGATAAGTACATGCATGAGTGCCTTGCTGAATCAGGGCCTGCTTGCAAAATAGACATGGGGAACAAATTTGTGATATCTTCTAATAGGGAAAAGATAAGGTGTCTTACAGTGAATCAAAATATTTACCCAGATGTTCTATGACTTTCACAAAGCTATTAAATTGCAGGCAAAAAATAACCTATTGAAAATGTATAACCTATCATTGCCGGTTGAAACCACCTCTTTCTCTTTTCCCAAGAGAGCAGGTATTCCTAGCACTGAAACTGTTACTAAGAGACAAAGAGCCACATGCTGATCTCATTTACATCAGGGTTATTCTATGAGCCAGAGGACTCTACCTTCCTGGAAAGCAATGCAGATTGCTTTGATTTCACACTAGAGTAACTAAGATCAGAATCTAGCTCCCTGTCATTGTGTAAGGATGTGTCTTTTTCTAGAAGTGATCTAAATTAAAGTTCTGTCCTAACTATAGTGCTCTAACATTACTGATACAATCTTCACCTTAAAAACACGTGATGTTGCAATTTCCTTCTAAAAATGGTCCCAGACTAAGCCCCAGATCAAAACAACCCCTAAATCCAAATCTTGTGACTCTGGTTTGTTTCCAGATTTTTATTAATTTGTAATGACTTTACAAGTATTTTGTTTGTTGTGGTGTTTCCAAAGGATCTTGCTTGGTTAAGGCAAAGGACTGGTAGTCAGGAGACCCATGTTCAGTTCCCAGCTCTGCCACATATTTCCTGTTTAATTTTGGGCAAATCACTTATTCTCTTTTGTTCTTTCTCTTAAACTGAATGCCACTTCTTGGCTCTCTTGGATATTTCAATTGCAAGCTTTTGGGAGGCAGACGGTGGGTTACAGTTATAGTGTGCAGCATCTAGTATAATGGGGCTGTGATCTTAATCGGATCTACTGTAATACAAATAACTAATAATAATCATTCAATTGGAAGTAAAAACAGAATTTGTTCCTTACCATTTGAGGATTTCATTTTTAAAAATCATAAATATGAGCACGATTTCATTTTTATTTTATGTATTTAATCTGTAGTGCCTTTAATATTCTGTGTGCATGGGCACCTCTTCCTGTATTTTTATTATCCTTTTGTGACTGCTTAAATTATCTTGTGGTGTTCAGTAAAACCCACAAGATTATTTTTTGTGCAGTTACTCAGAGAAAATGTTCCATTATGTGACAGCCCTACAAACTCCATTTTAACCACAAAATTTCCCTTTCCTCTGTAACTTCCGGTTACTTCTGAATACCCCACGTCTGAAGAGGTAAGTCAATGTTAAAATATTATTCTTCCTGGCCTCACTATCAGGCTATCCCCCTGAAGTAAATTGAAAAACACCAACTGATTTTCATGTGGGCCTGATTGGCTTTTTCCAATATAATAGAGATCTTGGACCTGCCACTTTATCCAAGGCAGGATTCTTTGAGTTGACTGCTCTTCATATTTCTGAACTTTTAATTTTATCTTAGAAGTGCCGGATCCTGATGCCCTGAAATCACTTGTAAGGAGGGATGATGCAGTGATTGGGGCACTAACCTAGGACTTCGGAAACCTGGCTTCAAGTCCTCCTTCTGCTACAGACTTTGTGATTTTGGGCAGATCAATTAGCCACTCTGAGCCTTGGTTCCCCATCTGTAAAATGGGAATAGCAGCACTTCCCTACCTCTCCAGGGTGTTGCGAGGATAAGTACACTAAAGACTCTGAGGTGGTTGGATGCTATAATAATGGATGCAATGTATGTGCTAAGGACAGATTTCCAAGGAGGCTTTTTCCTTAACTAATTTCATTGCAAGTTTTTTGAATTCACTAATGAGAGTGGGCCAGCTCCTCATCCCATGTAAACCAGCATAGCTTTTTTTTACTTTAATGAGCAACTGGTCTGCTAAGCTTTACAAATCCCTCTGTGATGGGTCTGAAAGACAGGGGACTACAGCTCCCATCAGTCCCCTCCCTATTGCATTTCCTTCCTCCTGAGTCAGCAGCACTTCCCCTTTCAGTGGCCAAGTAAGGGGAAAGGTCCTGAATCAGCAAGTGGCTGGGCTGTGTTTGGAAGTGGCAGCCACATGGCGCAGCAGCTAGGCAGGGAATCCGTGCAAAGGGCTCTCAAATGTGAGAGATGGATTGACCTGGCTTGGAAATCCCCAAATGCTTATTTGCTTGGACAGAGACTGGACTGGAGAGGGCAACCTAGGCACCAGGTCTGTGACACTTGAGCTGAAACTATTTAAGCCTCTGTACCTAGGGTATTTGCAACCTTTCCCCTTCTGCCAACCTTAGCAAAAACCTTTCCCTTAGCCATGTGTTTGAGTGGTTATTGGGATCCACCTGGGTAGTGCCTAGCTGCTGAAGACCTACAGTGCTTGCCCCCAAGACACAGTACCCTAAGGGTCTGTGGTACAGAGTAACATCAACAGTCACACCTCTTTTTGTTCAAGCCGATGAGATGAGAGAGCCGTGTGCAAAAGGCCCCTCTCCTTGCTGTTCTTAGGGGCCCAAGGCAATAGATCCTAGTGGAATGAGTGCTATTTCAGCAATGTGCTGTAAATTATAAACGTTATAAATTGGACATTCTTGGCTAGTGTGAGTTCCTGGATTTGTAAGCTCTCGAAAAGCCTTAGAAAGGGGAAAAGTTGACTATTGAACTACCTTATTTCACAGAAAAGCTGGTAGCTTTGTTGTATCTTAAAGATTTCTTTGGAAAAGACAAATTATATTCTCTATGTGTCAACTGAACAGTACTGGGCAGAGAGCCATAAATGATTTTAATGTGCAGAGCTGTCAGTCTTATCATGGCTAAATTAACCAAAAAATGATAAATAGTCAAACATAAAATAAAAAGTTAAAAGGTATAAGAGGGCCAAGATCTGCAGCAGCCTGGATCTTTAAAATCAGACCCAATGTTGAAGTACTCTTTGGGGTTTTTGTTTTTACTCTCTAACCAGCCTTCAGGTCAGTTTAGGCCTGCTTAGGGAATAGCCTGAGGTTGGAGCGGGAGTCCTTTCATTACTTATCAGTCAGAGGAGCAGCATACTAATAAACAAGTGATCTGGTGTTTTGTGTTACTAAAGCCACTTGAAAGTAGTGTGCCAAATAGATTATTGATAATTATATTTTTACTAAGATTAGAGTTGCATTTGATTTTTTTTTTGCTGTATTTCTTTGAATTTCTAAAATAAATGATTGGGGGGGAGGTCAATCCTATATAGTGGTCGGCATATCTCATGCAAAAAAAAAAACAAAAACAAAGAAACCGCAGAGTGGTCAGAATGCCTGCCTAACAAAATTCACCAGGGCAACGAAAGGAATAGATTAAACAGTGAGATTCCCGCTGTGCCTCAGAGCTCTGTTCCTGCTAAACCTCCACTCTCTCCACATGCCTGGGAAAGGCTTTGCAGCACGCGCTGGGATCAGCGTATCTGAGCTATTTTGGAGCTAATGTTTCATATATCTGAACTGGGGAGAATTCTGTCTAAGCATTCATGCGGCTTATGTTGCTGTAGTGTTGAAGAACTTGGGGTCCAATATTTAAAGATATTTAAGTTCCTAAAGATGGAGAGAAGTGCCTAAATCCCATTGAAATTAGTGGAAGTTAGGAACCTGGGTGTGTTATTCCATTAGGTGCCTATCTGCATCTTTAGATGCTTAAATATCTTTAAAGATCAGGTCCTTGGTCACTTACAACATCCAGCATAATATAGCATAATTTTCTTCAACATAAACAAAGGTTGATGTTAGCTAGGATGTGTATAGGAGACACAAGGGATTATGTCAGAATTCAAAGCCACATTAATTCTCTTAATTGCTCCGGAATGGAGCTACATGAGCCCACGCTGACATAAAATACTTGGGAATTGTGCATTCCCCTGACCTGGGAAACATGGCAAGTTTGAACTTCTATCTTTATTGCTTAGGGCATGATTTATTTTTGTTTTTAAGGGGAAATATGCTTTTTTGCATTTATCTTATAAGTGTTCTGTATTTTGTAGTCAGATTTTTTAAATTACAAACCACTTTACAGTTAATAGCCTGTGTGTTTTCTTTTTCTATAAAATTTTTATCAATATTTGCAGGCACATCTACTATTTGTGAATGTATATAGAAATAAGTGAGTGTACCTTTGCTAGAAATTCAATCAATATGTATTTCAAAACAGCTAGGCCCATCATTTTAAAGTGGGGAAAAATAGATTTGATAAATTCTACCCTTTGATAGATATTTCAAGTTTCAAAATGTTTTCAAGATCAGAACGATACAACAAATTATATGTTAAGACTGTGCCTTTCCCCTTTGCGTTAAGTTGCGTTAAAGAGTCTGGAATCTAATTTACATTCTCTTTGGTCAAGACTTGAGGTCATAACAAGCAAATATTTGTTTATCTTGTGAAGGTGTTTTTTCTGAATAATAATGAGAAAACAATAAAATGCAAATAAGGCTTTTATTTTCCTATTTGCATATTTTGGATAAGATAAATATGGGCTGATTCTGGAACCCTCACTGATAAGTAATACTTATATTGAATGTGGCTAAGCCTGTGAGTAAACACTATTCCTTGCAAGGAAGGTTTGCAGATTCAGCCCCTGTACTAGCAATTAATTAAGGGCTGATGTTGTCAGGGTAGCAAAGTAAACATGTTTGGAGACACAGCCTAGGCTGGCTGTATTCTTCTTGTGGATGATTATTCCGCAGATAGCAGAGCTGTTAATGAGAAAGCTGACAGAGAAGATTTAATAGGAGAAATCTGAAGGTTTACAAGTGAGTCACCTCATGATCACTGGTACCAGTGATCAGTGCAGGGCATGTTTATGACTTTCTGGATGAGTCAGGTGATGGAAACTTAGTTACAATTTTCCAAGTCTGCTGCTTGCAAAGCTATTTAGGGCCTGGGCCTGACATCCTGACTTGTTTTCAGTTGTGGCTTACCCGACGCTTAAATCAATTGTACTGTTCAAGGAGTAACACACTATTTGCTGTGAGTAAGTGCATCAAAAGCTAGTAATAAGGTAGGAGGAATGAGATACAATTCCAAACGGACAAATAGTTCTGGAAAAATAAGAAACTTTTCCTTGAGCCTTTACCCACTTTTTTTAAGGAATTGAGCCATATTTCATTATGGTGTTGAAAAGTATATTTTCCTTTCTTGTATTTCTGTTACTAGAGCATGTTGTGCCAAAATATAGCATCTCACCTTTTGTAGTGCTTAGAACTGTGTGGAGAATGGAAATTCTTTTTCACAGAAAGAATCAAAATTTGTTTTCATTGCAATTAGGAGAGAAACACTAACATTTTGAAATGCTTCAAAAGAAAGTTCTGAAAAATATTCCATTTTGGGTCAATCAAAATGTTTCATGTGACACAATCATTTCAACACTCTGTTTTGATTTTGACTCCTTTGTTTTATACTATAACATAATCCAAAATAAAACACATTTCAAAAGGGAAACTCCTTTGGAAAGGAAAATTTCTAAGTGCTTCATTCTGAAAATGTTGACGTTGTCAGAATTTCCCTCTCTCTTCCCCCTCTCCCCACACCAATATGAAACTTGGGTGAAATTGACACAGTTTTGGGAAACATTTTGATTTGGATGGAACTTCATTCTCCAACAGAAAATGGTTCCAAGCTTTCCCAACCACCTTTATTACTGTTCTTTCAGTGTTACTTCCAGAACAATTTACGAGGCTTGAGAGGTTTGGAAACATCCGAGAGGCTACCAAGAATCATCCAGACTGCACACCAGCTCAGTCTCCTGGGGTTTCCCCTCCAGTCATTAAGGTGGAACAAAGGAATGAATCTGCAGCCATCACTGCTGATTCACTAAAGCTTGGGCTACACTACGAATTCATGTCGATATAATTACATTGCTCAGGGTGTGGGAAAGCCCTGGTGTAGACAGCACTATGCCAATGGGAGGCTTCTCCCATTGACATAGCTCCTGCCTCTTGGGGAGGTGGAGTACCTATTCCAATGGGAGAAACTCTCCCATCACTGTACATAGCATGTTCGCTAAGTACTACAACTGTAAGTGTAGACAAGCACCGCGTAATGTAGGATACAGTCCTAAATGCAGCACCATATGTAGGCAAAATAATGGAGTATTCCAGCTGCTATAAACAAACACAGGCCTCATTTCCATTAGGGTCAGTGGCAGTTGTAAATATACCACTCTGCACGCATAAAAATGTACATAAGTATCAACACTACAAGATAGGAGAAATAGAGGGATAACTCACTTGATACCACTACCCAAGATGCTGACCAGAGGGTTACAAAGCCTGCATTCTCTTTGCTAAATTCTGAATGCCCAGTGCAGGTGCCCCAAAGGAGTAGGGAAGAAGCAAAAGAGGTATATATTGCCCCTTGATTGTACTTGTTTCTGGGCTTTCCTCTGGAACTGATCTCTGTAGCATAGCAGCAATACACACACACCAATGGATTTCTCCCACACACACCTCTGATCAACCCCCTTTTAGAGGCAGGGGGAAGTGATGGAAGAGAGAGATTAAGTGACTGGCCCAGTGTCCCAGAGAAAGTTTGTGGCAAGGACAGGAACTGAACTAGAATTCCTGAATCCCAGTACATTGCTTTTCCCACAGCATGCATTTTCAAAAGCCAGCAACAACATAGACCTAGCATTTACCAGAGCTCTAGATTGAATGGACAACTGATATACCTGGTGATGTTGCTAGGATCCAACCTGTTGTGGCCAGTGTGTGACCCCAATCTTCTCTGTCTCTGCACACCACGATACCTATAGGCATTGGGCATACAACACTGGAAGAGGTGCATGATAGATTGTGTTATTTTTTCAAAATCAGCTGCCAGCTGTTCTCTTGCATCCTTCCTGTGTAGGCAAAATGGCTCCAGAGACGACTTCTCCTCTCCCTCTTTCTTCTTGCCCCCTTCCTGTAACTCCTCAGTGTGCCCATGGAGACAAAAGCCACAAAATATCATTTTGACAGGATCTTTGGGGTGCAGCCTGGGCCTGTGGGACTGCTGTGCCCCCCCTTTACTCTCCAGCCTGTGCTGTCTCTCTCAATGCTTTGGTAGTGACAAGCAGCAAACCCCTCTAGTTGCTGTTACACTCAGCACAACCGCATGTAGAGCTCCCCCCAGTTAGATTGCATGAATGCTCCCAGAGTCACTCATGAATCACAGAGAAAGGCACCAGCCAAATCCCCACAGCTCTCAGCCTTGCACCTCAGGAATATACTGTCTTGCGCTGCTCAAGAAGAGTAGTGAAAATGTGTTAATTAGTTCACCACTTCATCAAGTGGATACACCAGTCTTTGTAAAACCTGAGTAAAGACCTTACCAAACACTTCAGGCAAACTCACTGGTAAAAATAAACAGTTAAATAAATGTATTAACTACAAAAGATAGATTTTAAGTGATCATAAGTGACAGGCTAGAAGTCAGAGTTAGTTATCAAAATAAAATAAAATATAAGCACGCAGTCTAACCTCTCAACTCTGTTAGACTGGCAACACCTAAATTAAGCAGTTTTTCTTGCCCCACTGGATATTGCAGTCCTTAATATACAGGTTTGTCCCGTAAACCTGGGCCAGTCTCCTCTGCTGGAGTCTTCAGTCTTCTTCTCAGTGTCTTTGTTGCCTGCCGCATAGGTGGGGACAGGAGAAAGGCCACGCATGTGGCCCCTGTGTTTTGTTTTATATCCTGAGTCCCATCTACTTGGAAAACACAAGTTCAGGCATGTCTGTGGGCATTTCTGAGTCCCCAGTAATGTTGAGCAATTCCCCTGGTATGGCCTCCTGAAGGTGAGTCATTGAATTGTAACTTCCTTGGTTATTGATAGTTGTGTGACACCCACCTGGGTGTTGTCTTTGGGGAGCTGTTGTCTCCGGGGAGCTGATATTTGACTGATTCCCTAATTTACAGCATGAAGAAAGGTTACACCCTTAGAAAACACTGTGGAGAGTGATGTTTTGTCTGCAAAGGAAATTCTTATATTGATAACTTTTTAATATCTATCATTTCTGGTCAAATTGAAATAAAATATTTCACTATTATCACAACAATCACTATTATTCATATATGATTATATCACTAAAATCACTATTATCACAACAATTACAATCACTATATTTATTTCAAACTCTGGTTGCAAGAATTTCCCACTGTTGAATTGTATATGGAATTTGGCTATTTGCACTAAATGAGGGTGATTTCAAAGTATCACTGAGCAGTTTGCAAACACAGATGTTTTATTGCTCCACACCCCTTTTTCTGTAGACACCTGTTCTATTCGTAATGCATTCATATAAGAGACAGCGTGCTTCTCTCTGCTCATGAGGCACTGTGCAGAGGTGAGGAGACTGTCTTTTTAAATCTATTTGCTGCTCCTCTTGTTACTGTGCTTCTCTGTTGCTAAGGCAGGTTACTATGGCAAAGGCCCACCAAGTAAGTGAGGATTACATAGAGTAAATGTTCAAAACAGATGAACTTGATATATCAGCAGCTGGCTTCTTCAAATGGAATCAGATGGGAAGAAAGAAAGGTTACACCCTTAGAAAACACTGTGGAGAGTAACGTTTTGTCTGCAAAGGAAATTCTTATATTGATAATTTTTTAATATCTATCATTTCTGGTCAAACTGAAATAAAATATTAAGTGATACTGTGACCTCATTAAAAGTGTCATCCTGCAAGGGACTGAATGGCTCCTAAGCATCCTTCACTGCCATTGACTTCAGTGACCAGTGAAGGAGCTAAACAAATTCACTTCTCTTCATGATCTCCTCTGTTCAGCTTCTTTAACTGCACTCTGGAGTATTCTTGTAGTGGAGTATTCTTGTAGTGCATTAAGCAATGTGACTATAATATCTATCATGTGTTGTTTGTTCTCTCATCCTTTCCTCGGGGTCAGACGTGCACACATTTAGAATGCCTTGTTTTGCCTGGGTTAGAAACTATTCTTTCGGGCTGTTTGTGGGGGGTATTTTGTTTTTTGTTTGTTTAAATGTATTTACATTACAGAAGGCAAGGTCAGAGAAATGCACCTTGCACTTCGAATGGAAGGTGATTTGGTTTATGATGGTCTTCTGGGGGAGTTTATGCCATGATCTTGGACTGCCCCTGAGAAAGTTCTGGCTCCTGCACAGATGAGATTTATCCTTATTGTAGAGAGAAAGGAGTGGAGTTATCAGTCATGGTCTTTGCAAGTTAGGCAATATTTAGCTATTACAGAGGGTGGTGGTTGCAGGCCAGGGAGATCCTTAAAGACAAAGACTAAGACTTGGTTTGAAATTCTATGAGACGCCATTATAGAAAATAGAGGACAGGTTTGATGATCTCTTGGTAGTCTGTGTTGCTGAGGAGACTTGCTGCCAGGCTCTGTACTAGCTGAAGTTTCCAGAGCACTGAAGGCTTTGTGCCAAGGTACATCACATTTCTGTAGCCCAGCTGAGAAGTGACAAAGTAATGAGGCCAGGTCATCATCTGCCCAGATGGGAGGGAGTCTCCTAGCCAACCAGAGAGGATAGAAAGCATGGATGCTCCTGTGGGAAAGCTTGGCATCAGCAAGGAACCCAGGAGTATTCCTAAACTACCAAAGGAGACTGAAAATCTTCAACGTTCTTTCCTCTGCCCACCACCACCATCTCTGTCTTGCTAACTTCTTGTCAGCTTCAGCCAGCTGTTCTTCATACATGTGCTGATCTCATCCAGGTTCTGGGCCACCTTGGTACACTAGTATGGCTATATGCGGTGAAGAAAAAGTAGAGCTGTGTGTCATCTGCTTATCACTCACATTTGAGTCCATGTTATCTGACCTGTTCACCTAGTGGTTGCTTGTAGATGTTGGAAAAAAACTGGAGTGGGAATTGATCCTTATGGAACCCAACCAGTGGACTAGCAATGTAGGTGCACCTTCCCATCACAAATCATTTAAGCACATTATCCTATACCTCTGCCACCTCTCTCAAGCAAGACAGCAGTATCTTATGGTCAGCAGTGCTGAATGCCACAGAGAGGTCCCGAATGGATGTCTGTCATCTATCCAGTGACAGTAGGAGATCATCCATGAGTGTCATTGTCCTGGCCTGACTCCAAATTGTGCCAGGTTAGCTTCCATTAAATGAGCTGGTGGCTGGCTTTTGTCTAGCTTCTCTGTGAGCTTGCCCAGGCGTGGGATATTTGACACTGTAGTAGTTGGCTAGAACAGATGTATGCAGGGTAGAATCATAGAATATCAGGGTTGGAAGGGACCTCAGGAGGTCATCTAATCCAACCCCTTGCTCAAAGCAGAACCAATCCCCAACTAAATTATCACAGCCAGGGCTTTGTCAAGCCTGACCTTAAAAACTTCTAAGGAAAGAGATTCCACTACCTCCCTAGGTAACCCATTCCAGTGCTTCACCATCCTCCTAGTGAAAAAACTTTTCCTAATATCCAACCTAAACCTCCCCTTCTACAACTTGAGACCATTACTCCTTGTTCCGTCTTCTGGTACCCCTGAGATCAATCATCTTTGGAACCCCTTTTCAGGTAGTTGAAAGCAGCTATCAAATCCCCCCTCAGACTTCTCTTCTGTAGACTAAACAGTCCCAGTTCCTTCAGCCTCTCCTCATCAGTCATGTGCTCCAGCCCCCTAATCATTTTGGTTGCCCTCCTCTGGACTCCTTCCAATTTTTCCCCACCTTTCTTATAGTGTGGGCCCCAAAACAGGACACAGTACTCCAGATGAGGCCTCACCAATGTTGAATAGAGGGGAATGATCACGTCCCATGCTCCCACTTATACAGCCCAAAGTGCTGTTAGCCTTCTTGGCAACAAGGGCACACTTTTGACTCATGTCCAGCTTCTTGTTCCCTTTAACCCCTAGGTCCTTTTCTGCAGAATTGCTGCCTAGCCATTCGGTCCCTAGTCTGCAGCAGTGCATGGGATTCTTCCATTCGAAGTGCAGGACTCTGCACTTGTCCTTGTTGAACCTCATCAGATTTCTTTTGGCCCAATCCTCTAATTTGTCTAGGTCCCTCTGTATCCTATCCCTACCCTCCACCATATCTACCACTCCTCCCAGTTTAGTGTGATCTGCAAACTTGCTGAGGGTGCAGTCCACGCCATCCTCCAGATCATTGATAAAGATATTGAATAAAACCAGCCCTAGGACTGACCCTTGGGGCACTCCGCTTGATACCAGCTGCCAGCTAGACATGGAGCCATTGATCACGACCCATTGAGCCCGACAATCCAGCCAGCGTTCTATCCACCTTATGGTCCATTCATCCAGCCCATACTTCTTTAACTTGCTGGCTAGCATATTGTGGGAGACTGTATTAAAAGCTTTGCTAAAGTCAAGGATAACACATCCACTGCTTTCCCCTCATCCACGGAGCCAGTTATCTCATCATAGAAAGCAATTAGGTTAGTCAGGCATGACTTGCCCTTGGTAAATCCATGCTGACTGTTCCTGATCTTTCCTCTCCTCTGAGTGCTTCAGAAGTAATGCCTTCAGGACCTGCTCTGTGATTTTTCCAGGGACTGAGGTGAGGCTGACTGGCCTGTAGTTCCCTGGATCCTCCTCCTTTCCTTTTTTAAAGATGGGCCCTACATTAGCCTTTTTCCAGTCATCCGGGACCTCCCCCGATCACCATGAGTTTTCAAAGATAATGGCCAATGGCTCTGCAATCACATCTGCCAACTCTTTTAGCACCCTCAGATGCAGCGCATCTGGCCCCATGGACTTGTGCTCATCCAGCTTTTCTAAATAGTCCTGAACTACTACTTTCTCCATAGAGGGCTGGTCACCTTCTCCCCATGCTGTGCTGCTCAGGGAGCTGACCTTGTTCGTGAAGACAGAGGCAAAAAAGGCAGTGAGTACATTTGCTTTTTCCACATCCTCTGTCACTAGATTGCCTCCCTCATTCAGTAAGGGGCCCACACTTTCTCTTACTTCTGTACCTCCTTTACCTCATGGCATGGCTGGTCAATGGTTAGGCCAGGAGTAAAGGATGTGCTCGAAAAGGATTCAGCAGGTCCTCTTGGAAAGTAGGCAACCCTCCACGCATCAAGCCTACTTGGCAAAGTGGTCTACTTTTTTCTGATGGGTGGCTAAGCGGGGTGTTTTCCCCGTGGTTGCCCCAATCCAGCTCATTTTAGACTATCTCCTGCAGCTTAGACTCCAAGGCCTGGCGCCCTCGGTCCATCAAGGTGCACTTGGCAGCTATATCGGCCTTCCACCCACCGGTGCAGGGGCACACAGTTTTCTTCCATGCTATGACTGGCCAATTCCTTAAGGGATTGGATCGTCTCTTCCCATACATTCGGCCCCCAGTCCTGCAATGGGACCTAAACTATGTGCTGGCCCAACTAAAGAGCCCCACCTTTGAGCTGTTAGCCACACGCTCCTGGTCACGCCTCTTATGGAAGATAGCCTTCCTGGTGGTGATCATGTCTGCTAGACAGGTCTTGGCACTCAGGCCTCCGAGCCCCAATATATGGTATTCCATAAGGATAAGGTCCAGCTCCAACCACATCCTTCGTCTCTCCCAAAGGTGGCTCTGCCTATCACATGGGTCAGGATATTTTTCAGCTGGTCCTTTGCCCCATATCCCATGCATCCAGAGAGGAGCGCCACCTCCATATGCTGGATGTGAGATGGGCTCTGGCCTTTTACCTGGAACGGACTAAGACATTCACAAAGTCTTCGCAGTTGTTCATTGCCTCGGCAGAATGCATGAGGAGTCAGCCAGTCTCCACTCAGTGGCTCTCCAACTGGCTCACCTAGTGCGTCTGTACCTGTTATGACCTGGCAGGAATCCCCCCACTGCCAATTGTGAGGGCACGCTCAACTAGGGCGCAGGCCTTGTTGGCTGCCTTTTCAGCCCATGTCCCCATTCAAGCCATTTTCAGTGCTGCCCCTTGGTCTTCTGTTCACGCATTCATCTTGCATTATGCGATCATCACCCACACCAGGGAAGACACCAGGTTCAGCAGGGCTGTGCTTTTCGTCTCAAGAATTTGTGAGCTCCTACCCGCCTCCAAAAGATATAGCATGGAATCACCTACTGTGGAACACACATGAGCAATCACCCGAGAAGGAAGAAAAGACCGTTACCTTTTCTGTAACTGGTGTTCTTCGAGATGCATTGCTCATGTTTATTCCACATCCCCCCTTCCTTTCCCTGTGCCAGAGCTGTCTAGCAAGAAGGAACTGAGGGTGGGGGGAGTGTGCAGCACCCCTTATACCCTGCCATGGAGATGCTACTTCAGGGTTCTGTAGGGGTACTGCTAGGGGAAAACTTCCGACACTGGTTCAGGAGTCGAACACGCACCCCTACTGTGGAATAAACATAAGCAACACATCTCAAAGAACACCAGTTATGGAAAAGATAACTGTCTTTTACAATGCCTAACTGATGAAGGAACCTAAAACTGTGCCCGTGCAACACTTAAATACTTTGGGCCTTAGTCTGTCTACCAGCCTGACAGTCTGTTGTTTTTTCCTAGCTATTCTTTGTAGTGGCCTAAGAACCGAGAAGGGACTGATTTAGTGTCCTAACTGAAAACTTCAAGTCAGTCCACCAAAGTGATGGGGAAGGATTGGAGGGAAGGGAATTTCTGACACAGATTATCAGTTTTTAAAGGTACAATAAACCACTACAACTTAGACCCTAATCCTGCAAACTGTTCCCTGGTGGTAGACCCTGCAACCAGGAGCCATGTTTGACTAGTTATTTCAATGACTTTTCTTTGAGAAGCTTATTATATTTATATGGTATTATAATTGTCTTACAGGCATTATTCATAATATGAAGATATTAAAGAAAGTTGGCAGAGCTGTGTTGAAATAGCTGCACAGATTTTTTTTTCTTATTAGATAATATTCCCAAAGTGGCATAAATCTCCTCCTTCGGTTAAACAAGTATTCTAAATGTCACCATTGTTTACATTATTAACAGAGCTCTCACAATAACAATGATCTGTGTTCGTACTGTGCAGAAGACTCAACAAACAGCCTGTGGATTTATCATTTGGGGAAAACTACCTCATTATCTCTAGCAGTAAATTCCTTCCATAAATAATCTTGTGTGCTCTGGTTGAAAATAATGTTGCATACAGTCTAATGAAATATAATAGCTACTTATGATTCTAAGTGGTCTGATTTGCTTTCACTCACAAACCCTCCTCAATGGCTAGCTTTCTTTATTGTCTAAACAGCCTGATGAGTTTGTATCTATTAAGACTTTTTGTCTGTGGACTACACAGTAAATTCATAGATTCCAAGGCGGCAAGGGACCAATGTGGTCATCTTGTCTGACCTCCTATATAATACAGGCCATAGAAAATCTCCAAAATAATTCCTAGAGCAGATCTCTCAGAAGAACATTCAATCTTGATCTAAAAGTAGCCAGCAATGCCCCAGTCGTTAATTACTGTCACTATTAAAAATGTATGCTTTATCTGATGTCTGAATTTGTCTAGCTTCAAATTCCAGCTACTGGATCATGTTATACTTTCCTCTGCTAGACTGATGATGAGCTCATTATTAAATATTTGTTCCCCATGTAGTTACTTATAGACTGTAATTGTCACACCTTAAACATTTTTTTGTTAAGCTAAATAGATTGAGCTCTTTGAGTCTATAGCTAAAGCATGTTTTCTAATCCTGTCATTTAGGTGGCTCTTCTGTAGACTCCCTCCAATATAGCAACATCCTTCTTGAATTGGGGGCACCAGACCTGGACACTGCATTCCCTCAGCAGTTGCATCAATGGTCTCTTTTCCTATTCCAGATTCCCCTTTCTATACATCCCAGGATTGCATTAACTTTTTTGGTCACAGCATCACACTGGGAGCTCATGTTCAGCTAATTATCCATCATGACCACCAAATCTTTTTCAAAGTCACTGCTACCCAAGATAGAGTTCCACCCTTGTGTAAGTGTGGCCTGCATTCTTTGTGCCTTGATGTAAACATTTACATTTAGTCATATTAAAATGTGTACTGTTTGTGCCCCATTTGCCAAGCAATCCAGATTGCTCTTAATCGGTGACCTGTCCTCTTCATTATTTATCACTCCCACATTTCTGTGGCATCCAAGGGTGGCTTGAGGCACCAGCGCAGAAAGCGCACGCCTGGGGCGGCAAGCCGCAGAGGGCAGCCTGGCAGTCGCTGTCAGGGCTGCAGTCAATCTGCATTCGGCGGCATTTCTGTGGGAGGTTGGCGGTACCGCTGATTAGGTGGCATTTCGGTGGCAGGAACACCAAAGCAGAGGGACTGGTGGACCTCCCACAGAAATGCCGCCGAATTGGGGCTGGACCACTGGACCTCCCTCAGCCATGCTGCCAAAGGCCGCATGACTGCTGCGCTTGGGGCGGCAAAAAACATAGAGCCACCCCTGGTGGAATCTGCAAACTTTATCAGTGATGATTTTATGTTTTCTTCCTGATCACCAATAAAAACAGTAAATAGCATACGGCCAAGAACAAACTGCTGTGAGACCCAACTGGAAACACATCCCCTCGGTGACAATTCCCTGTTTATAATTACATTTTGAGACCCATCAGTGAGCCAGTGTTTAATCCATTTAATGTGTGCCACATTAAGTTTGTCATTCTTGTTTTTTAATCAAAATGGAGAGATGTCTCAATGTAGTATTCATGTGCAGCCAGCTATAGAAGAGACAGACAGATTTTGTACTCTCCTAGGGGACCTTACTTGTGTTCTCTCTTCAAAAATCCAGTTTTGTACAGTGGTTAAATAGCAATAAGTGACATGTGGAATAGAATATGAGAATTGTCATGCTAGTTCAGAATTACTTCCACATAATTTAGACATAAATTAGAATCTATCCATAAAGATTTTGTGAATGGAAAGCAGGACTTCAATTTGAATTGAATGTCTTTCACAATGAATAATTCGAGCAGCTCAAATACTAACCCACATCAAAATAATGTCATGAGGCTTAATTAATGAGCCAAAGTCCACTTGTCTTATTCAGATGAACCGAATTTGGCCAAAAACATGTAAAGTGCTTTGAGTGGAAATTATTATTTAGGATCCATGTTCTAAATACCTCTGTGAAATAAAAATACAGGGGAAAAGCATAAGACTACAGTGCATAGCATCATGAACTAAAGAGCTCCATTGTGTCAAGAACGTTTTTCCAATGACACTAGCCAATATTATGAATTTTCTTCTTGAAATATATCCCTGAGCCTTCATTCAGGATACATTTACAAAGCTGCATGTGAAGTTGTAAATGCTTACACTTCTCCAGATATTTGCCTTTATTTAGCCATATAGATCAACAATATAGAGCCAGTAGATCAACAAGAGTCATGAACCTTAACCCTTGAGAAACAAGAAAAAAATACTTCTGATTGTAGTGTAAATGAAACTTATAGAAACCAACGATATGTCTGTTCTAATTACCAGTAGTTTGTTATACAGTGTACAGTTATAAAGGAATTGTACTAATTTCCATACTAATAACAGTCCTTTCCTGTTTCATTTTTATATGTAGCCTTGTGTGACAGTATATAGCATAAGGAAGTATAAGGAGGACAAAAATGTATAATTCACATCTAACATTCTGATCTACTTTTAATTAATCAGATCCACAGAATTTAAATTCCCCTCATGTAATCTACATTAGATGGGCAGATAGCTCTGTTGAAAGAGATCACCATGGCAGAAAAATCCCTTTCAGCATCAGGACTGAGAGACACACATACGCACCCAACAGGAGAAGCAAAGCAGATGAATGCTGATAATGAAATTGGAAATTGAATGACAGTTTACACCACCATTTCCCCTGAGTTCTCTCAGTAATTTTCTTGTGAATGACTAATGGAGCAGCAGCAGCTCTTGCTGCTGCTGCTAACAGGAACTGATATCCTATCAGGACTGGTGACTCACCAACCTGACTCTTTGTATTCATTTGAAAATGTCAAAAGAAATTAAAGAGGCATCATTACATTTCTGGGATGCTAACTACACACCAGTGACTTAGAATCTCATCATATTTTTACCCCTTTTTGGAATGAATACAGAGTACATTACTGCTTTTAAATAACCTGCCTTTGGACAGCTAATTATATCTACCACTCAATTGTTTCAGTGCCTCCTGTGAATGTAACTGTCTGAATTGTAATCCTAAACTCTTATTCTGTGGCTATAAACATCCAGTTACCAGTAGGTGTGGGTTTTTTCCAAAATATTCAACACTAATATTCAAATTTTTACTCATCCTGTATATTAATAGAAAGTCAATATGCCAATTAACCCTAAAACGTACTTTTCAAGGGCTGCAATTTTTAAAAAAACTAAACAAAAACCAGAACCTCTGTTTGGTTTTATATGCGCCATATAGGCTTTCCCTTTTGTGCATTCCAGGATAATCTTATGAGTTACTTGGATAATGCTAAATGCTGTAGACAGCCAGTGCTGTGGACAGCTCCTTTTGCTCCCAAGCAGAGAACAAAAACATGATCTAAAACCCTAAGGAGCCAGGTAAGGAAGGATCTTTAAATGCATTGAAAGTATCCTCAAATGTACTGAACAGCTTGCATAAATTTATTGCTGCTTTTAGACTATGTTGCTGCAGCCCCGAGTTTTGTTTGACTGGTTCACAATATTGATGCCATTTGCACCTTTTGCAAGATGTGCCGGATGTGCTGGAAGTGAGCAGGTCGGGTTTCTACAGCTTCCTTCCCTGGAGGTGCAATAGGGGAAACTGGTCTAGTTTATGACAGGGAATCCACAGAACCTTGACAGGTGAATTTGCCTGTGAAAGTGAATGAATAAGTGCCTTCCCCAGACCCCTAGCTGTGCTGCACACTCTTGGGGCTGCACTGGCTGGATTTGGATAAATCAGTGGTTGTAGGTGATTTTGTACAGGTCCAATCTTATTGTGCACAGACTTGCTGCTTCTGGGTACCCAGTTTCTCTGACAGAAGCCAGTATATCAGAGTGATGAATCTGGCCGCAAGTCTCCAGCCCTAGGCAGAGTGAATGTGAGTATGTTGGCCTAGCCAGTGCTGGCCCTTCCAGAACTTGGAATGCAGAAGAATCCACTCTCTAGCCCCTCAGGCAGGGATGTGGCAAGTGGAAGAATTAATATCTGGCCCAACACCATAATTTGAGTAACTATCTGTTAAGACTTACGCTGTGTGTGTAAGGAAAATTCAACTCACGCAGCAATGCTCATTCCAAACCAGGTGCAACAAATGATTGGCCTAAGAAGTTTGTGAAGAAATATACACTCCCTCTCCTTTTGGTATTCTTTGCACCAACCACTGGTCCCAGTCTTGGGCCTCCACATCACAACTTCAGACCTGGTAGAAAGCGGGTATCTTCAGGGCCATCCCTCCCCATACACAAAGTACACAGCTGAGTAGGGCACCAGGAAATTTGGGGAACCAAATTTCCTGATGCCTTGCGCAGCTGTGTGCTGCTCCAGCTCCTGCCCTGCCTCCGCCCCATGACCCCGCCCCTGCTCCACCCCAGCCCCGCCTCTTTTCACCCCTGCTCCACCTCTTTCTATCCCTGCTCAACCCCAACCTCACCGCCACTCCACAAGCACTGCAGCAGGGCCAGGCCTGCACTCACCGGCAGTGAGAACTGCAGCAGCCATGGCCCCAGCCGCACCACCGGTGAGTGCTGGGGGTGGTTCTTCCCTGCCCTCCAAGCCAGCCCTGCCCGCCCCCACACAGAGGCCTGGGGCAAGTCCCCCCCTTGTGGAGGCCTGGGGCATCACACACCAGTCCTGTGACGGGGCTTCATAGAGTCCCACAATAGCTAGGGGCAGCCCTGGCTACCTTTCTCACTAACTCCTTTCTTCCTGCCTAAGTATGGCCACTTAACTAGGTAATAGTCCATCTGATTTTTGTTGATGCCTGGCTGAGGCATCAGTTTACCTTCTGTCTCTGAGGAACTGGTTTGTACCTGATTTTCTAAACTTGGAGCAAGTCTCAGTAAAGTCATACAGTAAAATCTTATAACTTTACATACGATATTGCCACACATATTTTACCAGTGAGTTTTCAGATGATACCTCTGTGACCTTCCCTACTGGTGTTACGTGGACTGGTGATCTACTAGGTCACTCCAATCTTTGACTCTAGGAGCCAGCCTTACTCTGCTGTGCTGTGAGAACCCCCACTTCTCGGCTGTTCATGCACAACCTCTGGAGCTCCCAGCTCCTTGCAACCAAATGACACTAACCTATATGTGCAGACCCAGACACAACCCTAGGAACCTCCATCTTGTGGCATCCAGTTATGCCCACTGGATGCTGCAAACTTATATGAGTTCGTCAATTTAAAAATTTAACAAAATCAAAACACATTCTAAGCTGATCTTAGCATATTCAATGTCCTTACAAACATAGATGCTTCTCACCACAGGCTGATTGGTTGCTCTTCAGCTAGGCTCTCCCCTGTGATCAGCGCTTCAGTTGCTTGGTGTAGTGTCTGCAGATGTAGATGGAAGAGAGAGGAAGAGCAGAGGAAATGTCTCTGCCTTTTATCATGTTCTTAAATTTCTCCCTCTTGGCTTTGCCCCCATCCTTCAGAGTCGGGGAGCATTACCTCATCGACGTTCCAAACCGACCAAAGGAAGAGAGGGTAACTCCCTCAAGAATCTGACAGATTCTTTTGTTGCTGCCTAGGCCAGTACCCTTTGTTCCTGTGAGGCTGGGCTGGGTTTGTCCCATACATGCCCTGATAAAGTGTGAACTGCTTCTCTGCTCCTGGACAGTTTTTGTGCTTATTTTAAACCACGAGGACACATTTTCAGCCTCATAATTACATACATGAAATTATAACCTGTAATATTACTATAACATTACTGTAACAACAATGCTCAGTGTGTAATGAGCCTTCTGAAGGCACCCAACACGACAGACTTTGCACTGGATACCACACAATCATTTTACAAGGATGAACGTGTGGGTCAGAGGTGTTCCCCTGAGACACAGAGTGTCACAACCTCACAAGATGTACTTTATACAAAATTTATCATAGTCTTGTAAAAATGGTGAACACAAGGATACAGACTGTTACAGTGACCAACCAAGATAACTATAGCAAGAAGTGAGTGGTAGTAAAGGAAGTCTTGATTGTGTGTCAGAGAAATGTGCACACAAAGGTTGTAGCAGTAACCTGGGTTTTCAGGTGTACACAGAACAGTCTTGAGCAGGGGTGGGCAAACTACGGCCCGGGGTCCACATCTGGCCCACGGGCCTGTCCTCCCCGGCCCCAGAGGTCATCGAGGAGGCTCCCCCGGACCCTCCCTTGCTGTGCCTCTACAGCCATGCCACCACATGGGCAGTGCTCTGGGGGGGTGAGGCTGCACAACAATGTGTCTGGCTCTGGCCACTGCCCATGTGGTAAGAGTGTCAGGGCCAAAGCTAGGGGGTTCAATAATGGGCAGGGAGTCCCAGGGGTGGGTGGATGGGGTGGAGGTTCGGGGGGGGGGTCAGTCAGGGGATGGGGAACAGGGTGTTAGATGGAGCGTGGGAGTCCTGGGGCTCTGTCAGGGAGTGGGGGGGGGTATGGATAGGGGTTGGGGCAGCCAGGGGACAGGGAGCGGGAGGGTGAATAGGGGGTGGGATCCCAGGGGGATGGTTGGGGCGGGGGAATCTCTGGAGGGGATAGTCAGATGACAAGGAGCAGGGGGGTTGGATGGGGTGGAAGTTCTGAGGGGGGCAGTCAAGGGGCAGGAAGTGGGAGGGGATCAGATAAGGGGTGGAGGCAGGCTGTTTGGGGAGGCACAGCCTTCCCTACCTGGTCCTCCATACAATTTTGAATGCTGAAGTGACCCTCGGCCAAAAAGTTTGCCCATCCCTGGTCTTGAGGAAGGAGAATTTATGTTGGGGAAGCAGGGAAGGCTTGTGGTAAAGAAAGGGAAGTTTGGCAACAGGTAATACACAAAGGGAAAAATCTTTGAGGTACACATGCATTTAGCCAGCCTGTCATCAGTTTTGCTAGCTGAGCAATGGCTCCTTCTGGGAAATAGTAGATAAGTGTTGCAAAAACTAGATAATACTTATTTCTTTCACCTCAGAGAAAATATTGTGAAGACTCCAAAGTAAAAGGGGAAAGAAAACCTTCCTCAAAAACCTGTCAGTTTAAAGAGAACTAAATAATCAGATCTCATTTCTTCCTACCCTGATGAACTACCTTAAGTCCATTCTGTTCTTTCCTAAAGGAATACTGTGACTGAAAATGAGTCCAAGGCCATTAGTCATTTTCTTGCATTTTATTAAGCAAAGTGGCCTAAAGTCACAGTTCCAAGAAAGCAGCAGCTGTTCTATACTTGTCAGAAATTCAGCTTGTGGTAATGTGTTGATCAAGCCAAGTAACTAACTGGATGGATAGATTTTAGGATTGTAAGGCTGCTGCTTTTTTTCCTGTTGTTTGTTGTTTCCATCCTTAATGCAAAGGTTTAAAGTTTTTTTAGTGGCAACTTATTGATAATTAAGAAATGTCAATACAAGGAATCAAATAAGGAATTAAAAATATTTTTGTTTGCTATACGTTCAGTAGCTGATCTTCTAGGAAAATAATATAGCATAAAGTTGAATATGTACTGAACTTTCATCCCTACCACCTCTTATATGGGTACTTGAGGAGGACTGCAAGTTTTCAAGTGATTGGTAATGGGATGTGGATTTTTTTCAACTTTAATTCAAATCCAATACATGTAGTCAGTGGACAAAAGCTCTTATCAACTGCTTTCTGTCCAGCAACTATGTCCAAAATGTTCTCTGTCCAGTTTCCTTTGGACGTGTCCACATCATTACTGATGCCCATTGACATTCTTGGCAATCTCAGTAGAAAGGTGAAGAATAAGAGAGGTAGCCGTGTTAGTCTGGAATTGCAGAAGTTACAAAGAGTCCTGTGGCACCTTAAAGGCTAACTAAAGTATTAGAGCATAAGCTTTTGTGGGCTAATACCCACTTCGTTGGATGCATCCGACGAAGTGGGTATTAGCCCATGAAAGCTTATGCTCTAATACTTTAGTTAGTCTTTAAGGTGCCACAGGACTCTTTCTCGGTAGAGAGGTCAGTAGCTGAAGGACCAAGGGATCCTTAGAGATCCCTTCAGAGTACAAGTAGGGAAATCATTTGACATTCAGCTTGTGATGTATATCTTTGGTGGATAAACAGAGGCTTTGATCCAGCAAAGCACATGCTTAACTTTAGGAACCTGATTATTCCCTTTTTTAAAGTTATTTGCTAGATCAAAGCTTCAGTTTCCAACGTTATCAAACCAGTACAATGTGAAAGCAATTCACTAAGCCTGGAACATATTTAGAAGCTACTTGCTCTTTCACTTCATGAAAATGTGGTCAGAATAAAGAAACTTCATGGAGAAGATTTGGTTTTGCCACATTAGTACCTGACACATTGTTTGCCATTTTCTCCATCGCTTTTCAGAGGGTGGGGGTGCTCAGCATTTCTGAAAATCAGGGCCCTTTCGGGTGTCTCAAGGCACCCCAAAATCACTAAATGCTTTTCAAAATATAGGTCATATAGTCTCACTAGTCCCTTCTGTGGTCTATTTTGTGTAGTCTGCATCTGTTTTGGTTAGATTGCAATGACTTCGGTGCAAGGATTATCCATCTTTTTCTCTTATGCAACTACAGGCACGTTCCTGATGTTTAACAACAAACAAAAGTAATAAAATAATAATAATAACATGTTTCTTCAGAGCACTGCAACAGCAAATTAGACTCAAGAATATAAAATTCCTAATGGAAACAGTAATACAGTCCTATGATTGATTAATCTTATGAGTTGTTGGTAATGTACATTTGAGAGAGCTAAAGCATTTTCAGATCACTGAAGAGCCTCTCTGTAACCAAAAGGAATTGTTTTCATTAAAGTACTATAGCTAATTGCTATCTCAACACTTTAATATGCGTACTATCACATTTTGTGCCAATACTATACTGTGTGTGCCTGCTAATACCACTAATTGTTTTATTGTCCTTTTAGTACCTTCTAAAATTGACTGAAAAACATACTGCAGTCAAGACAAGTCATACCGCGCTTGTCTTCCAGCTTCTAGTCTTACTATACAACTCCTCCACATGGTCATCTCACAATAACTGTGCGCTCTCTTATGTGTTTTGTATGGAGTCTTCCAGTTATCCCTTTACCAAAAGGATTCCTGCAAGCCTGTTGCGGGTGCTCAGATGATCATCTGAATATCTCGGAAGAAGACAGTTTACATCCTGTTCTCTCCTTCACTCGTGCATAAGGATGGAGGGGACAGAAGGAGTTTCTCATATGCAAGCAGACAGGCAGAATATGTCTATTGTATACAACAGTGTGCTGGGACATACAGCTGGCTGATGTGCTCAATATGCCTGAGGGAATGTAGTCCACTGGAAAAGGGATGTACCCAACCTTTCTGATAACTAGCATGTAGCCTGTGCTCAGCAGCAAGGGCTAGTTGTTAGCAAGTGAGAGGAGCAGTAAAGGGAGCATCTCATTCTCATTGCACTTCCACCAAGGGCAGGACTTAGAACTGCCCCTCAGATGGTAGCATGCAGCTCATATGGACATCACTAGGAGATGCCTGTGTGTATCCAATAGAACTGTTCGGCCCTAAATATTTATACACAATAAGTAATAAAACATTTGCGATTTGAAATTTCCACTGGGGGAAAGAAACTCTGTAAACTACAATCGATTCATTTTGTGTAATGTGAAGTATTTTAAAGCAATTTTTAAAAGTGGGAAGGTGATAATTATTCATGCATTTCTCTCTCTCCTTCAATTCACTCCTTTAGACATATCTTTTTCATGGCACTTTCTCAGCAAAGATATTTCCATGCCCTCTCACATCTGCTCTATTGACCCAGTTTGATGATGTGTTACACTAAACCACAGGCCGTGCCCAGAAGAGTTTGCAATCTCAGTTGCTAAAGTGCAATGTTAGTGAAATGCCACTCTTGCACTTACTTAAGTGCATCCCGTTGAAGCAACAAATAGGTATATGTGAGAATAGAATTTGGCACTATCTAAATATTTAATAATCATTAGTGAATGCTTTTCTTAAAAAAAAATAAATCGGAAACAGGGCCAAATTCGCATTAACTCAAATCAGTAGAGCTGCAACAGTTTACACCAGCAAAGAATTTCATCTAATGGCTGCAAACAAAATTCTACATAAAGAAAAAAGAATAAATACAAAAGCTTTTGTTTTCAGAGTTCCTTGGGATCTATCAGTGCTTAATAGCTTTGAAACTCAAGCTATTTTAATATACCTATCTAAATATGGATTTAGGTGCCTAATTTTCAACACCCAAGTTTGCAAATTTGATTGAAATACATAACGTCTAGATAGTGCTAATGAAATTCTTTGGCCTTGTCTAGCACCTTTCATCAGAGACCCTGAATGCTTTGCAAATGTTATTTAGTTAAGCCTCACAAAATCCTTGTGACGTATGCAAGATAAACTGTGACAAAGTGCTTTTACTGACTTGCCCATGATAATATGACACATCAATGATAGAGAGAATAGAATGCACATCATCTGATTCCCAGTCCACTGTTTTAAACACAAGAAAACATATTTCTCTATCTCATCTGTTATTTACACTACTTTTTCCTAATACCTGAAATTCTTGTTGCTATGTGTAATAATTAGAATGATAAAAGTAGATGATTGATACTGTTTGGAACAGTATGTTTTATTTTTTCTGAACACCTATTAAGGATCATGTAAGCTAATTTTCCCTTCATTTGCTTTTAAAATGAAAAACAGACTTAAAATAAAATAGCAAACTGTAGATCTGACTTTGTATTCATACTATATCATCATTATGCCCTCCACCCCTCTCAGGGTATGGGCCGCCAACAATAGATTGCCAGAAGATTCTGTCCTGGGCCATTCTTTCAAGTTGACTCCAGTTGTATCCCATTTTCGTGATGTCTGCCTCAAGGTCACGTCGTCAGGTGTTTCTTGGACGGCCTTTCTTCCTCTTGCCTTGGGGTTCCACCTCAGAGCCTGTCTGGTGATGTTAGTTGGTGATTTCCGCAGGGTATGTCCTATCCAGCTCCATCTTCTCTTCCGGATTTCTTTTTCTATAGGAAGTTGGCTGGTTCTCTCCCAGAGGTTGGCATTGCTGATGGTATCTAGCCAGTGGATCTGGAGAATCCTTCTGAGGCAGCTGTTGATGAATGTCTGGATTCTTTTGATGGTAGTTTGTGTCATTCTCCAGGTTTCGGCCCCGTACAGCAGTACTGATTTTACATTGGAGTTGAACAGCCAAATCTTTGTTTTCAAGGCCAGCTCTCTGGAGCCCCAAATGTTTCTGAGCTGTAGGAAGGCCACTCTTGCTTTGCCGATCCTTGCCTTGACGTCCGTGTCTGTACCTCCCAGATGGTCTATAATGCTGCCCAAGTAGGTGAAGGACTGCACTTCTTCGAGGGAACGTCCATTCAGGATGACTGGTTTGTTACTGCTGGTGCTAATCTTCAGGATCTTGGTCTTGTCTCTGTGGATGTTGAGTCCAACCTGCGATGATGTGGCTGCCACAATATTTGTTTTCTCCTGTATCTGCTGGTGACTGTGGGAGAGAAGTGCAAGGTCGTTGTCCTCCTACATAGTATATGTAGGAGGACAAATAACCATAATTTGTTAGCCAAGTATGGCGTTAATAGATGAATTGTTTTTCATCAAAAAGCATATGAAGGCTCATCCACTGAAGTTTATTGCTCAAGAGGTAAAATATGCAATAAAAATACATGTATGTTCAGAGGACAGAGAAAGCAGTTTCACCAAGAAAGAATATTTAAAATAATTTGCTAATGATACTTGTGCTGTGGCTATTTAATTGACCAACGAGTGAATGACATTGTACAACCAGAAATGTATACTATAAAAGATGAACTACTAAATTATGTATGTTTATTAGTAAAGTTCATGTAGATTAGATGGAGGGAACCATGCCTTTGACCATCATCTGAGAAAGAAGGAAAGGTGGAGGAGACAAGATTGTATTGAATGCTTGATTGCTTTTCAGACTTTTTCCATTAGGGATTCTGTCAATCAGCCTTGGAGAGACTATTCTTTCTCATGACATTTATGGACTTACTGAATAGTCCTTATCATGACTCTAAATATGTTTTTGTACTTGAGCTTAGCTCTGTGTTTTTAGGTTCAATCTTCCAATTGACTTAGAAAGAGGAAAGGGAATTGCTATGTATGAATAGTTAATTTCCTATCTTGGAGTCAAGAGATGTGTAATGATGCATAGATGTTTACTGGATTTAAAAATTGGATTTATCAAAGATGAAAAAATTAATAAAGAATTCTTTGACTAGATTTTTTCTCATTTTGCAAAAAAGTTTTGAAACAATTTCTCCAACAAAAATTTCCAAAATATTAAGTATTTTTGAAATTATTCCTTTCAAAATGATTGTTTAATTGCACTACAATCCAACATATTTTGTTTTGCTTTTACTATATTTCATCCAACATCAATATTTTAGATTGAAAATTTGTGCCACATTTCACCATTCCAGTTCTATCTGAGGCTAAGGCTATTGGTCACTTCCCATTTCAGTTACAATTTCATACATTTGCATTTATCTTAATCCAGATCAATCCAACAATTCTTCTCAACTCCATGCCTTACAGTGTTCACTATTTTTGTTGCTATATCCATCATGATGACTGTGTTGTCCGTTGGATAGGCACAGAGATAGGAACCTGGTAACCTAGATTCTCTTCCTACATCCAACACTGCCTTATGTATGGGCAGACAATTTAATATCTCTGTATCTTGTTTTATCCATCCTGAAAATGGGATAATAGCACATGCTATTATAAAGTGCTTTGTGGTCTATAAATGAAAAGTGCTATATTTTTAATTAGTTTTTATATAATATTGGAATCTACTCAGCAAATACTGATTATCATTATCATAGCTTTAATATGCCTTTTGCGTGGGATGATGTCCATTTTTAAACATAAAATCCTTCTAAAAAAATCGTAGCCCAGCTCTGCGTGACAGTTACAAACCATTAGAACAATGAAATTAGCAATCACCCAGAGGGAAGTTCATGAGTGCAGAAGACAGAACTTTCACAGAATTTAAACCATCTCTACAGGACACCAGATTGGCCATGGAGTGGCACACTTTCAGAACTAAATGCAAAATTCATGGACTCATGGGCTCTTCAATTTAGAAGAGAAGAGTATAACATGATCCAATGGCTGAAAGTTGAAGCTAGACAAATTCAGACTGGAAATAAGGCATACATTTTTAACGGTGAGAGTAATTAACCATTGGACTAACTTATCAAGGGTTGTAGTGAATTCTCCATCACTGACAATTTTAAAATCAAGATTGATGTTTTTCTAAAAGATGTGCTCTAGGAATTATTTTGGGGATGTTCTATGGCCTTTGGTCATATGGCCTGACAGGAGGTCAGACCAGATGATCACAATGGCCCCTTCTGCTCATGGAATCTATGAATTATGCATTTTTTTCCTCCCTAATTTATAAAAATAGCTTCAAAAGATCTGGAAATTTCTTCTCACTGGACATTAGACAATGTTCAACCAGACCACCTTCTCTGGATCAATGATCTTGAAGTCTGCACATTTAGAGCATCTCTTTTATTGGAAGCTTGCTTGAATGTGGTCCCAACTGCCTTCTGCAGAGCTGGCCTTACCATGAGGCAAACTGAGGTGGCCGTCTCAGGTTCCAGACTGCGTGGAGGCACCAATAGGACCCAGAGCGTAGAAAATTGTATTTGCTGCTCGTGTATATGTATTCTCTCTGCTCTAGATGCACAGAAATGGTGGAATGCTGTGCTGGAGGAAGGAGAGCACAAGAGACATAACAGGCAGGCAGGAGAAAAGGTGAAAGGGAATAACAGAAAGCAACAGGAGCTGCAGGAAGAGAGAGGAGAAGCCTCTGATGTACGTCTCTAACACCCACAGGAGCCTGGATTGATGAGAAAGTCGAGTGGAGTCAATAAAGCCTATCAGACACCAAATTGGGAAGATAAATGATACCATAGTTGCCATTATGGAGGATAATGCTATGGCAGGAACTGTTGGTGGGAGAACACTGGCAGAGGGAAATGGAATCACCAGAAACATACATAACTTCAAATTTCTGTGTGGCTTAGTGTTGTGGAATGACATACTGTTCGAAATAAATGTTGTAAGCAAGAGATTCGAAGGTGTTTACCTTGATATATCTGGAGCAAAGGAACAACTGGACAAAGCAAAGTCGTACCTACAGTCTTACTGGTCAGATGAGGGATTTCAGAATGTTTTGAAGAGTGCACAGAAGTTGGCGGAGGAACTTCACACTGAAGCTATTTTCTCACCCATTCAAGTATACAAGAGTCACCGAAGAGACGACATTTTGATTACGAGGCATGGGATAATCCCATAAGAGACCCAAAACAACAATTCAAATTTGAATTCTTTAACCAGGGTTAGACTGTGCAATACAGTCAGTTGAAGAACATTTCATGCCGCTCAAAGAACACAACACTATATTTGGGATGTTGTGTGATATTCCAAACTCCTCACTATTCCCAAAGAAGACCTACACTAGCAATGCAGGGCACTATAGCCAGTGTTAACACACGATGACATGTGCGATATTAATGTGAGTGATTTAGGTGATGAACTGAAAGCCCTTTCAAGATACATTTCAGGAGGATCAACTTCAAAAGTGGTTGTGGAATATATGTGCACAAATAAGATGACCACCCTCTTTCCAATGCTTTCGTTGCTCTGTGCATACTTCTAACACTTCCTGTAACAGAACACAGCTTTTCCAAGCTGAAGTTAATAAAAACACATCTACACTGCACAATGACACAGGAGAGGTTGGTCAGCCTTGCAGCCATCTCAGTACAAAGCAAGCTGGCCCAGACTGTGGACCTTCAGGAAGCAGTTCAAATCTTTGCAACCAAGAAGGCATGGAAAGCACCACTTTGATTACTCAAACAGATAAAAATGTCAGTGTTTACTACGCAAACAAGAAAAGTTACATTTGCTGTTCAGGCATTTGAAAGTTAAGTGTTACTTAACATTTTTGAACAAGGCATTTTAAGTTGTTAGTTCTCTTTTATTGGGGTAGTTAGTAGAGGAGTAGCATGAGAGGAGTAGAAAAGGAAGAAGGCTGAATTGAGACCTTTCAAAGTTTTGGCCCAAGTGAGGGGCCTGAGGACATCATTTGAGCTCCCCTCCAGGGGTGCCAAAATGTTGTGGGCCAGCTCTGGCCTTCTGAATCATAATAAATCGAAACATTTTATTTTTGGAGAGACACAGGGTAGATATTGGGATGAACATCACTGAGTGGCATATTTAGGTTTGCTGACAGTGAATCTGAGATTGTCTAAATAGCCATAAACCTGTGGAACTTTCATAGCTCATTGCCTGTATTTTTTTCCGGTAGAGACAATCTGAGAAGGGTATTCAAAAGCTCTGTACATTGGATCTGTAGTCTCTAAATAATAAAACTGCTTACAGATGATTTTAAACTAATATACCCATAGTATATATGTACAAATGAATTGGAATTTGTCCCTTTTCTTCCTTCATGAGAGGAAAAACATTTTTAAGTGAACCAGCAGTTCTAAGGTGTTTGCAGATACACAATGATTTCCTGGTGTAACAAGATCTCTTATGGGAAACATTAAACACATTTAATCAGTCACATTTACAGCTCTTGCCACATGAATTATTAAACATCTCTAATGTTCTAGAATCACCGTCCAAAAGGCAGGAACAAAGTTGCTCTTCAGGTAATCGACGCTGATTCAGGGCGCATCCTTTCCATTCTATACACTGGAGGCTTGGCACTTGCTTGCTGCTATTAATTTGATTGACTTGTGGTGCTAACTGAGTTAAATCTGACCTTAGACACAGAAGAGGTGAGCAAATTCAAAGACAGACTGACTTTGGACAGAGTAATAACACATTGGAGGGGCTACATGGGGCACAATTCCCATGTGCAATTCATCACCACAAATGAGTTATCCATATAAATTCTCCAGTTCATTGATAGGAAACTATCCACTTCCTCCTGAACTTCTTACCGCAGCAAAATTCCTGTTGAAGTCTATGGAAGATTTGCCTGTGTAAGGATTGTTGAATTAGGGTTTACAACCGTTTATTTTCCTAAAATAATGATGTTCCCATAAAATACAAGTAGCAGAGTGAAACCTATGGATAGAGCACTGGACTGGGACTCAGAAGACCTTGGTTCTATTCCTGGCTCTGGCCAGTTAGGCAAGACACTTCACAGCTCTGTGATACTGACCTCCTTTTGTGTAAAAAGTTTTAAGATCTATAGATATAAAAGTGCTACCTAAGAGCTGGGTGCTAGTAGTTTTCTTTCCTGTCCCACAGTCCTTGTGATACCAAACCAGACAGGATTATGTGGTAAATCAGCCTTTGCTATGGAAGAAACAAGAATTGATGTGCTAATATCACTTACATAAATACCTCTTTGTAGAGAACAGTTTTTTCACAGGTGAAATTCGCCATGCAAGTCAAGTTTCATCAGCTCTAGAAGATGACAGGAGCGCCTCCTCTTCACTCCCTGGGAAGTGTGGAATCTCATCAGCCCATCCATCCACGCAGGTACTTTTATGACCCTTGTCACTGAGAGCCTCACCACCATCAGTTGGTTTTATCCCCAGCAAGGGAGGAACAGCATCACTTTTCTGAGTGTATGTCCACATTTGACCTGGGAGGTGTGAGTCCCAGCTCACAGAGATGTACCCGCACTAGCTCTGCTTGAGCTGGTGCCTCAAAATAGGTGTGTGCCATGTCAATAAGGGTTAACCTCCTAGGTATGTACGCAGGAAGTCAGGCTTGATTGTACTCGGGCAGCTAGCTCATTGGCCACCTGTGCCACTGTAGGACACACTGCTGGTTTTTGGCACTAGCTCGAATAGCTTGTGCTAATACAGCTACACTGGGAATCAGGCTTCCCATCTCAAACATAGATATACCCCTAGGCATCAGCACTGGTCTCTTAATGTTCTTTCCTGCAACTAGTGAGGGCGATTTCAGCAGCAGAACTCCTCCCATTCTTCTGCACCTGCAGAGAGGACTTTGGCCTTTCTTCCCCTGCAGCTGCAGGGATAATTTGAACAGGGAGACTCTGTTTTTGTCCTTGCATCCAGGAAAGTAGGGCAGGTTTGGGTACTAGCTGCTCAGCATTAGGGAGGCTTCAAAAACTTCTTCATAGTCAGAGAAAGACATTATTTTAAAAAGAATGAAACCTAGTGTCGACTACAGCCTATAAGAAGATTTGAGTCAGGTACGGCTCAAGGTACCTACAAGAGTGGCCACAAGCCTGATGATGCATTAATCATAGTGGGAGGGCTAGAAGGAGTCAATCAGTAGCGCATCTCTTCCAAACCAGCTTATGAGCAGCTGTAAAAGGCAAGAATATTTGTCCTGCTCTCTCCCCTTGCTCTCTCTGCCCTTCTCACAGACACCAGGTGTGCCCATGTGGGGGAAGGGTAATGATCCATATTCAGAGGCTTTCAACCATCTCCCCTTACAGATGGACCACATAGGGTGGGTGTCTCTATGCTTGGCCTTCTCTTCTGGGAAGGGAGAAGGGCATTAAATTATAAATCCTGGTTCAGTTAAACTGCTTTTTCTGCAACACCTAAAGCAGAACCAGTGCATTGTAATGGAGATTTCACTCTGCAATAACAGCAGCACAGAAACGTTTACACAGCCTTAGTGGTAGTACGTCTGTTCCTGGGGACCTGTGGGTGTCTAGCAAAAAGTACCTACAATAAACCTTGACTCCTTCAAAAAAGCAAATGTGGCCAAAGTGAACAAAAGAAGTCCCCAGTAAATATCCCCAACAACCAAACAAATTAATTCAACATGCAAAGTGTATACACTAGTTGAAGCTGCATATAAACAAATGCAAAAAAACAAAAAATTGTTTTGCCTTAAGATTTACTCTGATGATAACTGCAGTATGTGCAGAAGAACTTGTCAGCTCTTCATAGAGAAGGTCCCATACAACATTCTTTCTAGATTATACTGAAAGGCAATCACTCACCAGTTTATTGGAAGTGGAATTTCTGCCCATTTTAGCTGAGGCTGATAGTACTGAATTACAAATATGAGACAATTCAGGACCTTCATAACCTGCAGGGTGAGAAGATTAGTGTGTAGCATATTCGTTTGCCTGCCTACCCATTACATTATCTAGAATGTACAATCTAAAGCTCATTGTAGAGTCTTGTATCCCAACAGGAGTTTTAAACTCCATGCTTCTGGGAGTAAGGTCTGAGTCTGCCAAATTTACTCATTAAAGCCAATGGGAGTTTTGCCTGAGTAAAGACAGTAAGTGTAAGCATAGGTATCTTATTTCATATAAAATAATAAGTGCAGTATTCAGCATAAGGTATTATACATTCTATTTGCATTATTAGCAGCATGGCTGTTTGTCCCATAACACACATAAGGAAAACAAGAAAAAGGTAAAATTAGAGCAGGCACCATGTTTAGTATTAGAAACAATGAAGCACTAAGACAGGGATGGGCAAACGTTTTGGCCTGAGGACCACATTGGGTTTGCAAAACTGTGTGGAGGGCCAGGTATGGAAGGCTGTCTCCCCCCAGACAGCCTGGGCCCTGCTCCCTCCCACTCCCTGACTGCCCCCCTCAGAACTCCAAACCCATCCAACCCCTGGCTGCTGGTCTCCTGACTGCCCCATCCTGAGACCCCCCCACCTTAACCACCTCCCCAGGACCCCACCCCCCTATTCAATCCTCCTGTCCCCTGACTGCCTCCCTCAGAATCCCCGACCCATCTAACCCCCCACCTGTTCCTTGTCCCCTGACTGCCCCCTCCTGAGACTCCCTTCCAACCCTAATGACCCCCCCAGAACCCCACCCCATATCAACCCCTCTGTTCCCTGTCCCCTGACTGCCCCACCTCCCCATCCACACACCAGCCCCCTGGCAGGCCCGCCCAGGGCTCCCACATTTATCCAATACCCCCCTTCCCTGGGCCCCTCTGCCCCTTCGCCAACCCTCATGTCCCCAGCCCCCTTACCACACTCAGAGCAGTGTGTCTGGCTCTGAGGGAGCAGGGAAGCATGCTGAGGCTCCAGAGGAGCAGGGAAGGTGAGGGAGGGGCGGTGGGAGCCTCCCCAGTGGAGAGCTTAGGGACCAGACAGGATGGGCCCGCAGGCCGTAGTTTGCTGACCCCTGCACTAAAATATATGTTATAAGATTTGGTGAATTATTTTGGAGTGGCTCAGCCAAGCAGATATGATGAGCCATGTGACATTCTCTTGTGCCTTTTGGTAACTATAGGCTGCGAACTCAATTATAAACAACTGCTGCTTTACAAGATCCTGGGTTAAATACCATGGGATTACAGTTGCTTTACCAAGATATTCTTAAGCACTGTTCTGCTTGCAGTCTTGTTTTTATAATCATGCATGTCGTATCTGGGTTAGACTATTTTATTTAATACTTTCCTATTTTATTTCTTTTCTTTTTTTTTCGTAAAAGTGCAGCAATTTTAATGGATTTTTTATTTGTTTATTAGTGACAAATGATTTACACTGTATTTCCCAAGTAAATTAAACATTTATTGCATTTGCTTTCTGGGAATGGAAGAGTAGAAAACTTCAGTGAATCTTTCAAATGTTAAATCTACTTAAAACCTTAAAGATGCTCAGTTATACAGGCAGACCTCTTATGTCATTCACAACATTTGTTTTATTTGCAAAGATGAAAAACACAGACAAGAAAAAAATCCTAAAGAGATTTGCTTAAATGTTGTAAGTGAGAATGTCTTCTATAATGTAGCAAACAGAGTTTATACCTGAATTTTCCAAAGCTCAGTGTTCTAGCATAACCCTTAAACAATGGTTGTGCTATTCTCTGAAACTCTGCGGGCCATACTGTCATTGGACTGCATTGGATTTGTAAGGGGTTGAGGGAGAGTGGAAGGAGTCTTCTCACACAAGGTCCCCTATGCACGGCCCAACCTCAACTGCTGTTCCTCAGTTATCATGAGTACAAGTTCAATGGGGCAAGGAGATGAGAAAAGGAAACAAGGCCATGACTGCATCTGGAAAATCTCTCCATGGCTCCCTTTGTCAAGGACCTCCAGCGCATCATCTTCACAAACAATGGAGAAAGGCAAAAGAGGGGTGGCAATTTCCCTTTGTTTCTGCTTCTGAATATGTTTTCTCTGGTGAGAGCACAGCCTACAAGGATGTGTCCATATGTATATGTTTAAGAAACTGAGACTCCATTGTATCAACTAGACCCATGATGATTATTCTTTTTTTCCAAAATTTAGATTCTCTTGTACAGAATCCTTTGGGGTCCTGTGTATAATAAACAACTTCAAAGAGCTTTCCTCTGACAGAGAATTTCACAAGTTTAGGGAGAACATAAACCCAACAAATTAAAAAAAATGTTGCTTTGGCTGCAGCACAAATCATTTGACTTGACATGTAAACAAAAGTATATTATCTTCTGGTAAACCAGTCAAATAATGGCTGAGGAGGAAACATCTGAAACTCACATTCCCTGCAGGCAAAAATGTTCTCTCAAGAGAAATGTAATGCCTTAAAGACATAATAATAAACTGAGTTACATACCCTTCTTATTTTTAAATAACTTTTGTGTTTCTATGAATTAAAAATCCTGTGGGTAAAAAATGCATTATGAAGAGTTGGTTTCTGAAGGAGATATTGAGTACTACTTATTGCATGCTTGCTGAGTAACCTCTATTTCCGTGATTCTCAACATATTTACCATTGTGGGCCGCATATGCAGCTTGTTCTATGTTATGTGAGCTGCCTCCACACAATATACATACTACCTGCATGGCCCTGAGGATGTTACATGGGCTGTAACATCTTCAAGGCCATGCAAGTAGGCCATAGGTTGAGAACTACTAATCTATTCCCTTCCAAAATCACTAGAATCTAGCTGGTTTCAACGAAATTAGTAGAACAAACAGTGCTTAACAATACTTGTATATACTGAGTCAATGAAAAAGAGAATTAAAAATAATTTATTGAGCTCATCACACAAATCTAAATGCAAGGTTAAGGCTTAAAGGTCTGAGTGAGAGGCTATGCCTATATAATTTTTAATACTAAGCAGAAACCAAGGTTGAAACTTCAAAGCAATTTTAATCTGTAAGTTCTTTAGCGCCCGGATGCATTGTTCAGTTACTACCTAACAGAGTGGTCGAGCAATGAACCCCTCACTGTGCTGATCTTGTTCCTGCTGCCATAGCAACCTGTTGGTTCAGAATTGAATGCTGGGATCATGGCTAAAAGGGAGACTGCAGCTCTGAGGCATTCTGTTCAGCAAACATTGATGGAGAAACAGAATAAACATTATTTTGATAAGCCACTGTATGTCATCATTTAGAAAATGAAGCAAAAATCAAACTTTAATTTCCAAGTGACAAGTAAAAAGGGTGATTTGTTTATTATTTTATCATCTGTCTTGGAGGCATGGAGAAAAATCCTTATATAGTACCTTTGAGGTACAAGAAGTGACACAAGATGTTAGCTCTGATGTGTAACCTTAATATTTATCCACAGCCACTCTGTGTATAGATTTTAAAACCACAGGCACAGTAATCTAATATAAGAAAGTGAGCCTAAATTCTCTCTGTGAGCATCTAATAATATACGGGACAGACTCACAATTGAGAAATGTATTATCCTGGAGCCTTATCCAAATCCCATTGAAGTCAATAGAAAGTCTCACAATGACTTCAGTGGGTTTGCATCAGGTCTCTAAACAATAAAGAATACTGTTTTCATAGACTCATAGAACTGGAAGGGATCTCGAGAGATCATCTAGTCCAGTGCCCTGTACTCAAGGCAGGACTAAGTATTATATAGACCATCCCTGACAGGTGTTTGTCCAATCTGCTCTTAAAAATCCCCAAGGATGGAGATTCCACAACCTTCCTAGGCAATTTATTCCAGGGCTTAACCACCCTGACAGAAAGTTCTTCCTAACGTCCAGCCTAAACTGCCCTTGCTGCAACTTAAGCCCACTGCTGCTTGTCCTATCCTCAGAGGTTAAGATGAACAATTTTTCTCCCTTCCCCCTTGTAACAACCCTTTATGTACAGGCGTATCGCGTCTTACGTGAGGGTTACGTTCTGCAATTACCGTGTAAAGCGGAAATCGCATATAGTGAAACCTTCACTGAGTTCACTATACAGAACGTTTACCCTGGTGGCGCAGGGGGGAGGGAGGGGGGCTCCAGCTCTGATCCCGCGAGCAGGCGGACTGCCGGCTCCAGCCCTGCCGGCCCCTGCCACGGGCTGCGGGCTGCCAGGCTGCCGGCCCCTGCCGCGGGCTGCCAGCCCCGACCCCGGATCCCGCCGCGGCAGTCGGGCTGCCTCCCCAGACCCCGCCGCGGTGGGTGGGCATCCGTATCCAGCCCTGCCGGTCCCTGCCGCGGGCTGCTGGCTTCAGTCCCCGCTGCAGTGGGCAGGCTGCCGCCCCGGACCCAGCTGTGGCGGGTGGGCTGCCACCCGGTTTTTTGGTTTTTTTGTTTTTGTTTTTTTTCCCTGGCTAGCCACAGAAAGTTAAATTCGCGCAAGTTAAATGCGCGTAAAATGCGACTGGCCTGTACTTGGAAACTGTTATCATGTCCCCTCTCAGCCGCCTCTTCTCCAGACTAAACAAACCCAGTTTTTTTAATCTTCCTTCAGAGGTCATGTTTTCTAGACTTTTAATCATTTTTATTGGCCTTTTCTGGACTTTCTCCAATTTGTCCACATCTTTCCTGAAATGCGGCACCCAGAACTGGACACAATACTCCAGCGTGAGGCCTAATCAGTGCAGAGTAAGAGCAGAAGAATTACTTGTTGCATCTCGCTACAATACATCCCAGAATGATGTTAGCTTTTTTTTTCCCCAACAGCATTACACTGTTGACTCATATTAAACTTGTGATCCACTATGACCCCCCAATACTCCTTCCTAGGCATTTACCATTTTGTATGTATGCAACTGATTGTTACTTCCTAAGTGTAGTATTTTGCATTTGTCCTTATCGATTTTCATCCTATATACTTCAAACCATTTCTCCAGTTTGTCCAGATCATTTTGAATTTTAATCCTATCCTTCAAAGCACTTGCAACCCCTCCCAGCTTGGTATCGTCTGCAAATTTTATAAGTGTACCCTCTATGCCATTATCTAAATTATTGATGAAGATATTGAATAGAATCAGACCCAGAACTGATCCCTGCAGGGTCCCACTCATTATGCCCTTCCAGCATGACTGTGAACCACTGATAACTACTCTCTCAGAATGATTTTCCAACCAGTTATGCACCTATCTTATGGTAGCTCCATCTAGGTTGTATTTCCCTAGATTATTTATGAGAAGGTCATGCAAGACAGTATCAAAAATCTTACTAAAGTCAAGATGTACCACATTTACCACTTCCTACCATCCACAAGGCTTATTATCCTGTCAAAGAAAAACTATCAGGTTGGTTTGACATGATTTGGTCTTGACAAATTCATGCTGATTGCTGCTTATCACCTTATTTTCTTCTAGGTGCTTACAAATATATTGTTTGATTATTTGCTCCATTATCTTTCTGGGTACAGAAGTTAAGCTGACTGGTCTATAATTCCCCGGGTTGTCCTTATTTCCCTTTTTATAGATGAGCACTAAATTTGTGCTTTTCCAATCTTCTGGAATGTCTCCCGTCTTCCGTGACTTTTAAAAAGATAATTGCTAATGGTTCAGATATCTCCTCAGTCAGCTCTTTGAGTATTCTAGGATGCATTTCATCAGGCCCCGGTGATCTGAAGACATCTAACTTGTCTAAGTAATTTTTGACTTGTTCTTTCCCTATTTTAGACTCGGATCCTACCTCATTTTCACTGGCATTCACTATGTTAGATGTCCAATTACCACCAACCTTCTTGGTGAAAACTGAAACAAAGTTGTCATTAAGTACTTCTGCCATTTCCACATTTTCTGTTATTGTCTTTTTTTAAAAATTTGTCTCCAATACATTCCAAGAACTTATTGGATAATCTGTGCCGCACTAGGTTATTTTCCAAACAGATGTCTGAGTAGATGAAATCCCCCATCACCACCATGTCCTGTGCTTCGGATGATTTTGTTAGTTGTTTTAAAAAGGTCTCATCTACCTTGTCTGCATGGTTTGGTGGTCTGTAGTAGACCCCTAACATGACATCACCCATGTTTTTATCCCTTTTATCCTTATCCAGAGACTTTCAACAAGTCTATCTCTTATTTCTAGCTCAATCTGAGTGCAAGTGTATATATTTTTAATATATAAGGCAACACCTCCTCCCTTTTTTCCCTGCCTGTCCTTCCTGGGCAAGCTGTACCCTTCTATACAAATATTCCAGTTATGTGTATTGTTCCACCAAGTCTCAGTGATGCCAACTATGGCAGAACTGTGTTTATTTACTAGTATTGCAGGTTCTTCCTGCTTATTCCCCATACTTCTCACATTAGTATACAGACGTTTAAGATACTGATTTGATTCCCACCCCCACAGTTCTGTCTTGTCTTTCCCTTATTTTTGCTATAACAGCCCATGCTCCCCCGAGAGTCCCAGTCTTCTCCCAGGTCTCCATGTTTTTTACTTACCTGTGGGCTTTGGTCACCTGATCCCATTGAACCTAGTTTAAAGCCCTCTTCACTTGGTTAGTCAGTCTGTAACCAAATATGCACTTCTCCTTCCTTGATAGGTAGACCCCATCTCCTTAACAGTCCTCCTTCCTGGAACAGCATGCTGTGGTCAAGGAAGCTGAAGCCCTCCTGGCACCACTATCCTTGCAGCCAGGCATTCACCTCCAGAATGCATCTGTCTCTTCCGAGGCCCCAACCCTGGACGTGAAGGACTGAAGAGAACACCATCTGCATGCCCAACTCCCTCACTCTTACTCTCAAAGCCCTGTAGTCACTTGTGATCTGCTGAGGGTCATGCCTCGCGGTATCATTAGTGCCCACATGGATGAGTAGGATGGGGTAGTACTCAGAGGGCCAGATGATCCTCAACAATCCCTCTGTAGCATCTTGGATTCAGGCCCCTGGCAGACAGCATACCTCCCGGGATGCCATTAGCTACCTTGGTAATCTTTACTATTTTTATTGAGTCTAATATATATGTCTGTCATGTTTTTGGGATCACCCTGCAAGGTGGTAACCAAGGCTGGGGGAGACCAGGATGGGGCTGTTGTGTTGTAGGTAAGCTGCTGGTATTACAGTGCTGAACCAGGCTGTACAGCACACAGACCCTTGGGGGATTGCATGCTTGTCTGCTGGCTGTTGGGTCTGGGCTGTGAACCACAGCAGCAGAGCATTTAAGGCAGGTGGTGACACAACCTCTCACTGGTCTGAATTGCACCCCCAGAATGTTACAGTGGTGTAGGTGAACGGGGTGTATACACTGCTTGCTGTTTTAATGGAGGTTTATGCCCTTAGCACTGGTAAAATTGTTTTAAGTGAGCTCAAGTACAAGGGGTAAAGCCAAAGCAGTTACAAGTGAATAAAAATAAAATACACTTTCCAGTGGCTAATACAACAAGCTACAGCCTTAGTTTGAGGTAGATTTCTTACCAGTTTTCTTCTTTCCAGCCATGACTGACATTCTCTCAGTCAGGACCTTCCACAGAAGTACAAGGTGCTGGTTTCCCTTGTGCTGTGTGAAAGATCTTTGCCTAAGCAGGTTTCTCACCTATAGTCAGCTCCCAGGGACTTCAACTCCCTGGGCTGAAGGACCCACCTCTTTTAGCTTGCAGGAGCTCTGGCTCCTTGTGTCCGTCCCATGAGCAATGTCAAGATGGCTTCTTCTGTCTGCTTACATCTTCCCAAACTCTCTGTTCTGTCCCAGACTCAAGATGACCTCATGCTGTTTTTTCCTTCCGGTGTACTTCCCTTTGCCCTGGTGATTCATACCTAAATGAGGCTTCCACTGGTTTTGGTTACACTTTGTTTAATTTCATTGGAGACAGGTAAGTAGCTGCCTTCCCTGCCTTCTGGGAGAAAACCTGTTTCTCCCTTTGGTCACAAACTTTAAAGAATAATAGCAGTGAGTACTCATAATTCCTCATATAATAGTAGATATATTTTACAGTGATATTAATCATCATTGTGTCATTAGCTTTCGCAGAAGACTTACTTGATTCACTTTTATAATACAGCAATAGTGTATACAATCAGGTGATTTGATTACTTATCATTTAAGATTCAGACCCACTTGTCTTTGTAGCCCAGTAAACCATTGAAATATACGCTCAGATAAAATTCCTTTTCTTCTTCTGGGAAGAGAGAAACCCCATACAGTCTGATAAAGACTTCCTCCCCCGCTGGTGACAGTGGTCGGTACCTCCTCCCCCTGTTAGCTTGATGACTTTGTTTTCCATTTAGGCAAATGTATCTTTATTGTCTCTCCCTGATGACCAGGCTCATCAGCCAAGCAAATATCCATTCCATTGTTTATGGCAGCCTAGTCTTATGCATTGCTTGCCAAACACATCTTCAGAACATAATTCTAGCATGTTTCTAATTCTTTCTAAACACCCTGTACATACACTACACAAAATTATTAATGATCACTAAGTTGTTAGTTTTCCAGTTATATGACACTGTTTAGATACAGGTGATGACAAAAGTGAGTTATGAGTAGTAAGTGTGTCAGGCCTGACAAGTGTGGCCGATACAGAATAGTGAACCACAACGGGGCCTTTGTGTCCCAGGTTTAAAACCAAAAAGTCTATTGTCTTTGTAAGACTTTATAGTGTAGGTTCCTGGAGACCTGGGCTTGCACAACAAAGATTTTTTTTAAATGAAAACTGAGAAAGTCTAGCTATTGCGGTTAAGAAGATAAGCCTGAAACTGTGACATGAATGTAACTAATGCGACAATGTTTGCCTGAGTCTGCAGCCAGCCTGAAACACTGCCTCTGAGCACTGTGAACTGCTCTGTTTCTCACTAGAGGGTGCTAATTGCAAGACCTGCTTCTCTGGGCTGCTCTCCATTACCATCACAACAGCAGTGGATTCTGTGTGGCAGGACCAAGATGCAGGAGCCGTGCCCAAGCAAACAGACCTTCCCCCAACAAGGCTGGGGTGGCAGAGGCTGGAGGGGCTCTGCTGCAATCCCTGCCTTTCTCAGGCTGGGAGGGAACCGCTGCTGACAGCCCTGATGCACCTCAGGAAAGAGTGGGTTCCTGCTGCCACTTCTGGGCAGTGAAAGGGGCCCTGTACTACTGCCCCTGACTCCCTGATAGGGGAGAACGGCCCCTGGGCCACTCCAAGTACGGGGTCAAGGCCCTGACCTAGGCCTAGGGCCCCAGTTGCCTTAATCCGGCCTTGAGACTACAGTCCAATGCTGAGAACTGCAGAGAGAATGGTGGAGAGACTGTGTCCGCTCTGCACTAGCTGGGACTCATTCAGGGGTGAGACCCAGAGAACTGGTTAAACATAGTTGTTCAGGAGCAGAAAGGGTCGTCCAGTATAGTGCACATTGTGGAATTTAAGCTAGAGGTAACATTCTTAAATTTTTAACATTTTTAAATGCCCAAATGGTTGGGGGAGGTCAAGATTAGTTTTCAAAAGAGATTTAGGGACCAGTGCACAAGGAACTGTAGGTGCCTTGTTGCCACTTTACGCATGGAAATCTAAAATTTAGGTACCTAGACCACTCACTCAGCTGTTGCCTTACCCTGTAGGTGCCTAAATTGTTCCTGGAAGATGTGCATAAAGCTGCCTTAATCCTGACGTCAAAGAAAGACGCTATAGCCACTATGCCCACAGAATTAGAGCACTCATCTAGTACAATCAGGTTCCAGTCCCTGCACCAATGAATGGTTCAGTCTTTTGTACAAAGTGACACTGTTTCAACAGCAAGAGAGGCAGACCTATTTCATAGCCTGGTTGGGAGGACGGCCACACGGGGGGACACACACGCACACGCGCACGCGTTTAAGACCATACGCCAAATAAGGCAGAGTAGGAATTGGAATCTGGGTCTTCCATAGCCTGGGTGAGTGCTCTAACCCAGGATATGGGCTAAAGGATATGCGCTATAGGATAAAGGAGGGGCTTAGAGCCCACCCCTCTTGTCACCCTTTCTGCTGGCTAGTTTAGGCAATGCTGGTGTTAGTGAATTCCATTTGTCAGTGCCATTGTTTTGTACAGGGAGCCTGGGCACATAACTCAGGGCTGTGACTTCCACTGGGCGGAGGGGGCGGGGGCAGGGTGCCTAAAAGTTTGTTAGCCATTGCAAAGCTGAGTCTAAGTCCCCTTTGTAGGCTCAGCTCTTATGGCGCATTAAAACTCAATGGGCATTGGACTCCGAAGTCCTTTCTGAAAACTGGACTTTGGCGCTATTGACCAGTTCACTCTTGAAGTCATAATGGCATGGATAACTGGTAGGATCTAGATTCAACAGAAATGCAGTTGCAGTTGCTTAGCCATGCAGGGCGGCGCCGCCGGGGGGCGCGCCCCCGCCAGGACAAATAAACACTCCCCAATTGTGATGAAATGTGGGCACAGTTTTAGTAGCCCTAGCAAGCAATACTCTCCATGCTTTCAAGATGCTTTCACCAACCTGCCCACCTCATAGCCATCTGTTTAATTTCAAGATGATGCTGTTCATGGCGATCCCAGGCTCAGCTACGCTCAGGAAAAGCAGACAAACATGCCAGCTGGGCTTGATGGCAGAGACATAGGGATAGATCCTGATGGTACATCGCAGTTGGCTTGGTATGGTCATTTGGAGCAGTGCTGGGCAACCTGCGGCCTGCAGGCCATACACAGTCTGCCAGGGTAATCTGCTGGCAGGCCTCCAGGCAGTTTGTTTACATTTTCACAGCCGCCTGCAGGTTCCATTGGCCAGGAATAGCAAACTGCAGCCACTGGGAGCTGTAGGTGGCCGTGTAAATGTAAACCGTCTGGCAGCCTGCCAGCAGATTGGGCCATGGGTTTGCCCACCACTGATTTAGAAGCACAAACGCACTGAAAACAATGTTACTGCCAAGCCCTAGAGAACCTCTGCTAGGAGATGGCACACTAGTGCCTAGGGAACTCTGTGCTTTACAGTATAGCAGGGGAAAGTGGGTAAGTGTTTCCACTTTGGATCCATGTGAGACATTGTTTGGAGGAAGTGGGAGGGGCGGGGGCTGCCTCTACAACTCCCAGTATATCCTGCGTCTGAACTGGCCACATGCCTGGTATCCCAGCCTGGAGTGGAGTCGTCCATCCCGCCCCTATTTAATGATAAAGAACACTTTCTTGTACTGTCACTCTACTTGGGCTGAGCCCGGTTCTCTGGCTATGGCTTATTTCCAGTGAAACATTTATATGCTACAAATCTTTTCTTTTATGAGGAAAATAAGTTTTAGAGCACAGGCAAAATATGGAATCGCATAGTACTGTCTAATGAGATCATGTCTTCTGGCAATTTTAAATTGAACTTTTAACATGAAAGTGGCAGAATTCATGCTGTGATTTAGCATTTACATCATATTATACAAAACAGAAGATCAGTATTTGTTACCTGTGGAATATATGTCTTTTAGAAGCAACCTCATGGTTACTACTTAGAGAAAACTACAACCAGTAAGCTAATTCCTATTTTTTTTAAGCCTTCTAATAATGTTGTAGTTTCTGCCAGCTGAATTAATATCAGTACAGAATTAGTACATTAGCTAATCAGATAATTAAAAAACAACTTTAAAAACCCTGTAACATGAACTGTTTTAAGAACATAAAGTCACCACTTCCATGATGAAGTGTATTGCCATCAATAGCAATGAAGTTATGCCATCTTAGTCCAGTGGGAAAGCTGGCCCAATGTGGTATTTTTTCATTTTTGTGAATATATGTTTACTCATGTGACCAAGAACATTTTTTAACAAAAAATCTAGCCCAAAGCAAGGAACCCTGATAGTGGAACCTGTAGTGGAAACCTGATAAACTGCAGTTGAACAGGATAATTATGAGACCTAAAAATAAAATAACCGTTTCTCTCTGCTGCATTTGTGTAGTATCTTTATTAGCTATTTTTGTAACCCACACCCATATCCTCTCACACCCATGCACCATAAGTAGTGATCAGATGCTTCAGAATAGGGGAGGAACCCTACTTTGGCCTCAGTCCTGGACATACTTTAACTACACCCAGGAATAGTCCCCCTTAAAATCAGTGGACATCTCATATGCATAAGCTTTTGGAGGAACAGACCCTTAGAATTTTCAGGGAGTCCGCTGAAAGGTCTTAAGATCTGGAGAAGAATTTTAAAGGGATATATATCGCTATTAAATCCTTCCTTAACATACATAACTCAGGAAAGACATTTATGGCAATCATTTGCTTTTACCAGGAGCCTAATTAATGGAACAAACTCCCATGCAGAGTAGGGGCCATAATAGCCAAAACTTTTTGAAATGGTAAGGGAAGTAGGCATCATTTTTATAAACACAAAAACTATATAAGGAAGGAGTCCCCCAACCATCGTGCTACCATAGTCACAAAAACAAGTTTTCTTAGCACGTAGCTGTGGGTTAACGTCTGATTGCTACACAGCAATATATGGAAAACTTATGATATTTTGAAGAACTTGCTTGTCGGAGCTTTCCCTTTCCTGATTGGATGTAGAGCTGTCATGAAAAGTTTGGGTTACACTTGGTTTTATGTATTTTATAGGCTTCCAGTGCAGTTTGTCTTTTCTGTTGACTAGATCAGCCTCCCCTAGATCCATAACCAATCATCTTTTGTGACAAGATTTTCAAAAGATTCTATGCAGCCTCAGCTCCAAATGACACCAGGAGAACTTCAATTGCTCAGCACATTCACTAATCCAGCCAGTACATGATTGGGTAAGCCAAAAGGCCAGAAATATTTTCTGCTGAATAATTTCAAAAAATCAGTTAAAGCTAGGGAGATTGGATATCAAAGTGATTTTTTCTCCTAAAACTCACATTCTATCAACTGTCATAAAGAAATACAGTCTATGTCCAGAAATAATATTTATTCAACAATAAAACACAGAATAGAAAAAGCCTTATAAATAAAACTATATATATGCTGTATTTTTATTCAGTACTCCACAAAAAAAACACTACAGACAGTAACAGAATAATTGAATTAATTTTAAAAACTTCAAATATGATAGCACTGTTCATTTATCGTGTTTTATCAACAATGCAATGGTCATTTGTTTACATATTACGATTTTACTTAAATTCATAACCCTGCTCCTTAAAACAATTGAACCAATTAGTTACTTGATCCAAGATTTATAACATATATATATATATATATATCCAAAAACAATAACAGCTCTGAGAAAGTTATGCAGACTCTTCAACGGTAACTGCAAGTTGTTTGGGGGGAAAATATCACAAATGAATTGGGGTAAAAATCAAAACATGGCAGAAAAATGATATTTGGGTAACAATTACATATTTTCCATTGCTCTTTTAGTAATGTGATCTCTTCCATTGTCTGATTGCTCCTGGTTTAGGTACTCCAGCACCTTCACTAGCATATCTTCATCCAGATACTGCTTGTTTTGTGTGTCGTCATTCTCCCAGGCCATGGACAGCCTTTTGCTGAGTGAAGCTAATTTATCAGATTCTTGTGGTCCCAACTGATTTAGATGTTCTTTGATTGCTTGCTCAAGCTGGTCGTCTTCCTCTAGATCATTTTCAGATGAAACTGGGACTGGAATGCGTTTCAGCTGGTTTGTGTTGATAACTTCAGGGTATTTTGCCAACATCGTTGCCAAGTAATCTGCTAGTTCTTCATCTTTTTCATTTTGTTTTTCATATTCCATTTGTCGTCTTTCCAAATCATTAATCCAAGCAGCTTTAGGAAGTTGATGTCCTTTGGGTCTTCTGGGAACATAGGAAAGTCTTGGCAAACTGGTCTCGTCATTAAGCTGATTTACAAAATAGGAGGTTTTCTGATTAGCTAAATTATCTGTCCCTAAAAGATTGACAATATCTTCAATATTGAGTTCTTCAGGTAGATTATGCGACATAACATTAATTGGCTGCTTCATGTAACCATTTTTAGGGTTCATTTTATTTTTAAATATATCTGTGTGGTCTAGAGTAGTTTCAGGGATGTCATCCTCAAAATCTTCTGGGAGTTCTGGTTCTTGCTCTGTTTCCACCCTTTCACTCTGCTGCTGCTTTTCTCCAGTTTTCAACATGTCTAGTAAATCCTCTGGAGGAATTTGTAAATTCCTTGAGATTTCTATTAGTTGAGAGAGAGACTGAGGATCAAGTTTTTCCAAAAATGTACCTGCTCTTTTTTCTTCATGTCCAGTCCTTAACCTGCCATTTCCAATATTGCTCATCAGCCTCTTCAGGTAATAATGCATTAGCTTTGTAATGTCATCTGACATTCGATCTTTACTGTCTCTCCTCATTTCATCCTCCAGGGAACCTTGCTTCCCTGATCTCTTCACTTCATCATCAATCTCTTCTTCATTTTTATCAATTTCCTCTTTATGATCTTTTATCTCTTCTTGTGTTTGGCTTTCCACCTTTTCCTCTATGGGATTCCAATCTTCTCCTCCCACTACATCTTCATAAGCAATATTATTAACTTTATATACATCATCTTCATCTTCTGTGTACAATTTCTGATCCTCATCCAGCCTCTCTTTTTTGTGATTACTTGGTCCTGTCATCTTCCCCAGCTCCTGAAAGACAGACTCCAAAGTAGCCAGGCTTTGGGGTGTATATTGTTCTTCTACTATTTCATTGGTGCGCTTGAAAGGACTGTCTCTTGAACTTTCTTCATCATGTACATATGGCATTTTGACATGTTTGTGTCGTCTCTCAGGCCACTTATAAGCCTCATAATCATCACTCACTCCAGTTGGGAAGTTATCTGAACTCATACTATATGGTTTATTTTCTTTTGATAAAGCCTTTGACTCTTTTTCTGTTTGCCTCAAGGCTTCCAACATTGACCTAACCCATTGTGACTCATCTTCAGTCAAAGAATCTCTTATATTATCTGATAGGTGGCTCTGATCTTTGCTTTCTTTCTGCTGCAGAAGAAATGGGGCACCTTGATAGAAATTGTAATCTTGGGCATTTTCTCCCGTGTTAGCTTGTTTGCGGAGATTTTCTATATATTCCAAAGCTTTGATCATATCTGGGCTTGGGAGCCTTTGTAAATTTTTCATTAAGTAGTCTGGATTTTTCTGAAGCAGCTGATAAGGTTCGATTGAAGCTGCATCAATACAACAGATTAGGACAAAGAAAAAGGTGAGAGACGAGGCTGCTCCAAGCCAGCAGGTTTTAGCATCTGCCATGTTTGAAATCTTTCCTTAAAATAAAGAAAAAGGACAGTTAACATACAGAGATAGTTAGTAAATGCAAAGAAAAAGAAAAGAGATTGCTACTTTGAACTGGAACTCATGATATTTATGTTTTTCTTAATTACAAAAAGCCATTAGAATTCCCATATGATCCCTTTATGGCAACCCTAGATTTATTGTGAGTTTATCTGGAAGTCTTTTGAGTCATTCCTTTGATAAGGTTATTGGAATCTATTGGTTTGAAATGATAAAACCATTGCATATTCATACTTTGGCAGGTAAAAAGCATTTAATATCGTTAATTTATATATAAAGGAGCTTGATTTTCCAATCTAAACAGAAAATCTAAATCCTACCGAGTTCATAAAATACCTACTTATGCATCTAAATTCTGATTTGAACATCAGCATTTGAAAATTGGGCCTAAAATATTAATACAACCTTAGTGATAAACTCTACATAGACTTCTATTGCCCAGTTGTCCATTCTGCTACACTGACTCCACTGAATGGTTTTATTCCAGGCTATTGCCAATGTGACAGAGTGGAGAATCTGTCCAATAAAATCATGAGGTGATTTATATGTTTACTTGTATGACTATTTTAAAAATATTAAAATATTCCCTTATGCTGCTTTTCAAAAATATTATTAATACACACGTTTGTTAATTTTTCCATAGGCAGCGAGGAAAGCTAAGACCTTTTGTGGATTAATCTATTCTGTCCCTTAAGGGTATCATGCTGATGTCTTCCTAAATTGCTGTTTTTAAATGGACTTGGTCAGGCAGAGATTGAGTGGCAATTTCTTCTGTGGTGGCTAAACAGTCTTTCATTTTTGCTTTGAAATGAAAATGGGTGTTTTGTCATTCACTTCAAGCGAGTAGGTTGGATACACATGTAGAATCTTGGCATTATGGCCAAGTTCTCTGATGGGTGAAAACCCCATAAATTAGTGGAGGTGCATGACATCAGAGAATTCTGGTCTATAAAAAACAGAAGTAAAATAAGTGAACATATTATTCCCATCCTGTATGAGTAACATAATCATGTCATTGCAACATACGAAAATATTTCTATAAAAGTCCCAATCCTACAAGGTGCTGGGCATTCTCAGTACCAACTGAGGTTAAAGACTCCACTCCCAGGAGATGCTTAGCACCTCATAGGACTTGCCTATAACAAATGCTAGCCTATTTTACCCAATTCAATTATATTATTCCTCAGTCATGAATAAAGTGCAGTGAATGAGAAAAATGGTGAGGACAGAAAAAAACACTGAACTTAATTGACTTATTTTGTTTTATTCACTTTTCCCATGAGCCTTTGGTAAACATCCTGGTAAGATGTTCGTGAGTCATACTAGTAGAAGGACCTACATAGACTAGAATTTACTCATGGCTGTAACAATGGATATATTCACTTCAGCTTACATAGAGGGTTTCCATTCAGATGATTCTTTATTGTAGTTTAACATGAAATAATTTGACAAAATAAAGCAAAATAAAGTAGCCTCAGTTACCCACAATTGCTTTTTTCCACTCCATGCCTGCAGCAAATTATCGTTGTGAATATCAAATATTTTATCCAGTCAAGTATTAATACTTTAGAATTAATTCAGAGTAATCAATGAACACCATCTCTCTTTATCCTTAAACAAAACCAAGACAACCCTGTACCTTCTGTTATGGAAAGGAAACAGCTTTTAGCTTTGAAAGGGATAAAAATCAGTCAAAAAAACCCCACAAAACCATGCACAGTTACGATTTTTATGTTGATTAGAAACCTATAGTTGCAATAAAATGAAGCTAATGTTTTTCAGTGGAGAAGTTGGTTATTGCTTAATCTTTAGTTTATTAATAAATAAAATATTGCGCATTTTCAGCTGCTGAAAAATTATTTAATAATAATAGATCTTGATCTTCCAGATAAAACAGTCCACTAAAATCTTCCCTCTGATGAAGATGATTAATTCAGTCTCTGACAGTACATGCTATTTATATAGTATTAGATCCTCTGTAAAACTCAGGAAAATCTAAGTAAAATCATGAAAGAGATAAACACAGGCAAAGTTTAGGCTGGCATTCTACTAGCATTTTATTTTAAAAAATATTTCATTTCGAGAGATGATCTCTTATGAATTCCTTTCTGAGTATTTCATATGCACTTCTGTCTGGATCAGTTTCACTTCCAATTTATTGGTAGATGATATTTGAAATACTGTATTTGAAAATAACAGTTAGATATAATTTGTTTTAAAATCTCTGAAACTAGATTACAAAAATCAGTTCATTAAATGTAATACCTTATTTAGGGAAAATAGTCTCCTCCTCAATCCTAATTTATAAATATGTGAAAAATAGAGTATATTTTGCATTATGTCAAATCTATAAAAAACATTTTCTATTTTTCCTTTTAAAGCACATTACAATAAAACAGCTGTTCTCCCAACAGCTGTAGAATTGTGGTGCTAGTCTGTATTGTGCATTCTGATCTGTTAGCACCTAACAAAGAGAGAAGTCATTTCTTTCCCAGACTCTTATCCACCAAATTAAGTAGTCACCATTTGTAAAATGAGGGGATTGAATTCTCAGTGTAATGTGTACTGGCAAAGGAAATGCAGAGTGACAGGGGGTCTTCTGAGAAGAGGCAAACAACCAAAAACAAAATTTCCTTTCTAGGGTGTTTCCATGGCAGCAGTAATATTTCCCCTTGAGCCCTTTCCTGTAGATTCACATGGTGCTCTGATGGGAATATAATATTTCCAATTAAAATTTTGCATGAAAACTCATAAGCTTTCCTATGGAACTTGCACAGAATTCATAATACTCTGTGAATGACAGCAGGAATCCCTATGGGAGTTGTCCATAAGGAAAATGTGAAATGCAACACAGCCTCTTCATCACTTGCTTTTTGAGCAATGAAAATTGGATGCAGTCAGTTAGCTTTCTTAAAAGTTTGCCTTATTGCTAATATAGAAATTAGGGTTCATATTAAGATTAATTTTAGTATTTGTAAATCAAGTGATTTCTGAACTGGCATACTTGATTGTTTAGATAGGTGGAAGATTAATTGAACTGTACATGTATCCAAAGCAAACTCTTATTTTACGAAATTATTTTAAACATGTCAGTGAACCATTGAGAGTGAATGGAATCACAAAGAGAAGTATTAAATGATGTTTGATAGCTTCAGAGAACAACTGAAGCTGATGTCAAATTGTAATCAGCAACTGAAGAACCATTAACTTTTCCCACTTATTCAATATTTTAATTATGCCCTTTTAATTATTTTTAAATCCATATCTAAATCATAGGTAAGAAATAATAAAGGGAAAGATTCACCCATCTGGAAAACGCTATTTCTATGCTAAATGAAGTGCATCAGGTTGTTATAGTCCCAAATTGCGCTGCTTTCCTAATGTAAAGTGGAACGGGAAAAGCTCTGAACAAACAACTTTGCATTCAGTCTTTGGAAGTACGAAGAAAAAAAGCTCTCTTACCTGTGTGACTTAGATAGCAGGACGAACCCAAAGCATGATCTTCCTTGTCTTTTGGCTGCGAGTTTGTGGACTGTTTTCAGCACTAGGACAGCTCCCTCTGCTTATACGGTACATCACCTGACTCTGCACTGCCACATTGACGTCACCTCACCCAGTCACAAACCACAAGCTCGGCAGAGCTGTTGAGAGAATGCTGGAGAAAAATAAGTTTGAGCTATTTTTGAGAGAATTCTTCTGTACCATTACGCCCTCTGTCTGCCTCTAGAGAACACTGCAGGTTTCATAGAATCAAAAAGACTCAGGGCCAAAGAAACCCTCTGAATAACAGAGACAAGAACACTGGGGAAAATCCCTCAACAACAATGTTTAAAAACTACAGTGAACATTCTGTGATCTGCATACAATTACTAGACGGCAGCGTGACTTTCAACTCCTGGCCCCCCCTTTGAGACTACCCGTCAAAACGGCTAAGAAGTTATTTTTCTAATCTAATACAATACTAATGCTCTCAGTTTATAAAGTCAGCATACACCTACCCCAGCATTTAAACTGCATACAGTCCCTGCCACGTATGCACTGAAAAGAGCTCACACAACTGTTTCCAGTTTGATTTTCAATAGGCTGACACAGGTGACTGGACTACACCTGCAAAGACTGGATAGCAAAGTAGAAATATATGTGTTTTATAAAACATGTGCACTGCTGGCCAAGGATTAGGACAGGGTATGGAAGGGTTCACATGATATACAGGGTCAGGCTATCTATTGCCCAGTTTTGCAAATGCCTTTCCTGTGGGGCCACTGTGCCTCTCAGGAGCTGGCCCTCCACCATTTGAGTGGGATTTTCAAAAGTACTTGAACCGGCCATCATGGAACATTTATGAAACTCCCATTTCTTTATCTCATAAGGGGTCAATCCAGCCATTCCCAGCTCCCCCTGGTATAGAAGTCCCCCCACCCACATACACACAAAAGCAGTGGTGAGGAGAACACAGGCACAAAAGAAAGTTTCCACTCCACATATTGTGTGCACTGTGGGGGAGGTGATGTAGCCATTCCACTACACTAATGCACTGGCCAAAGCTGCTGCCTAGAAGTGCAGAGTACAATGCAGTTTCTACTGAATCCCATCATGACAGTAGAATGGCTCTTGGCTTCAGGATGAAACAAAAGTCCGGATCTAGCTCTCCCATTCTGTCCTGCTTTTGTTTCCTTCTGGGTGCAAAAGGGGTAAGAAAGGCTCACACTTCTTGCACCCAAGTATTAACCTATTGACATGTAAACACTGATGTGTCATTTTAGTAAACCCTACGCTCATTTATCAGCATAGAAAGCTTGTACATGTAGGTAATAGGGCAAAAATACTGCTTGGCTATAAATCAGAAAGCACAAAATATAATGCACGAGTAAAAGCCATTCCTTGAACTGCAGTTCTGCATGTTAGTGAATTCCTTCTGCTTCCTTTTTATTCCATAATGGTCAGTTTACTTCAGCTATTCCCTTTCCCCTAAATAAATCTTTCTTGACAATTCTGACCTTTCACAGCACCAAATGAAAAAACTAAGATGAATGCCCCTTCCAAACCAATAAATATTACTAAATTAATTTATCATAAGGAACAGTCAGGCAGAGAAAAACTCTCCCCTGAAACTACCCACCCACCCACTACACTCATTCCGTTTAGCGTACCTGACATGGATCTCTAAAAAGGGTGTAACAGGCTGCTCTTCCTTTTCACTTAGCCTAATACAATGGTTAAAAACAGGCCATGCTGTGCCTGGCCCCTGTATGGATACACAAGGGAGAGCCTTTTCTTCCCCCCATTGCATTCTCTGTTCGGGATCTGGTCAAAATCCAGCACTTTCTGTTAGGACCTCAAACCTAATGGGGAGGAGGGGACAAGGAGAACTGTGGCCCTTTGCAGCTTCCCTGCTGACAGGAGAGAGACAATGATTTAGCTGCAATATACACGAAAGTGATTTTCCTCATTTGAGACATTTGCAGTTGTTGGTTCTCTCTGGTTTACAGATTGTTGAGCATAGTGTTGTGAGGCCTGTTCCCCTCCCCCAACGTTCCAGCTAAATCCTGGCCTGGATTAAGCAACTGTGGAATGGATTGCTGAATACAATTCACCCTGTCTCACTCAGCATGGACTCTGCACTTTCAAGAGGCTACAGTTACAAGTACGCTCCTCCAACATCCTGAAGAATATGTTGAGGCGTTAGCTTTCTCTGAGACATTTCTCACTGCAGCAAAGCCACTCTGTACTGCAACAATTCTACAGTGGCACTGAAGCCCTATGAGGCAAACACAATCTTTGTTCTTTTCACTCACACAATTATCGTCCTTGTTCCCTGTGTTATAAGTAGCATGGATAACTTTAACCTGCTCTTTTGAACCTCTAGCAATAGGACCAGCATCCTTCACTGGTTTTGGAAATATATCAGCTACTGTGGCTGTCATCCAGCTTTTTCCTTCCTCATGATGTCAGTCATTCAGGGCCCCTAAATCATGGCTCGACTTATACCACTTACTCTCAGTTGAAATCAATGGATGTTAGGCATCTAAAAATCTTTATGAATTTGGGCCAGAGGCCCCAGGCGTTTTAGGATGTTAGTGTCTCTACAGAGATACTGTGAAGTTGCCACTTCTACTGAAGTCAACGGCACTACATGCATGAACAAGGGTTAAAGGACTACCATACCATTCCATAGGATATACAAGGGTTACAGGACTACCATACCATTCCATAGGATAAATATACATTGTACCAGCCTGAAGTCCCTTACTAAGTAATCACATCTTGACAGTGGTTTTCAAAAGCATTTTATCCACATTATGCTTTCCACTACACTTGGGGCAAAAACCACACTAGTCAAATCCAGTGTTTTAAAAATGCTATATCTATATGCGTTTTGTAGTTTAGATAGCATTTAAGTGAGAGCCCAAGATGTAGATCCATTAATATAGCACGTAAATTCTCCACCCTACCTGGCCCTGTATGAAGTAAAAGCTAAGAGACACAGAACCTTGTGTATGAGTTTGAGAGTAAACTTTAAAAAGAGATTTTGCGTCACGTTAGGAAAAGAATCCCCTCTCTTTTTTTAAAACAAAACCAAAATGACTTCAGATTGTGAGTGTCCTGTATAGCACCCTCAAGGTAGTAATAATGGAGAGGAGGGGGAATCAAAATTTGGAAGAACTGCTGCTGGAAAACAAGTGAGAGACAGCATGGTCTAGAGGACTGGGAGCCAGAACATATGGGTTCTATCATCATCTCAGCCCCTGGCTTGCCAATTGTCAAGGCTCTTCTCTCTGTGTGCTAATGTTACCTCTCCCACCCTTTCTCTATTCAGACTAAACTCTTAGTGACAAGATCTGTCTCTCACAATGTGTATGACAACCCGTAGCAAAATGGGGCCCTGAACTGGGGTGGTATAAGTAATAAACAACTGACAGCATGTTTATTTGTTGATATAACCATATTTGCCCATGCCAAAGTGAGTTACAGTTTGTGAAGAGTTAACCTCAGTCTGTTTCCTAGTTCATATAATTGGTGTCAACAAAGGTCAGTGATGCTTAAAAATAAAATGGGATTGCGTCAATACTGAAGTAAATTGGATTTTTGTGTCACTCTCTCCCATTGGCAACCAAAAATAATTTACTGAAAATGCATAGTTTATATGCAGTCACAACATTTTGAAATTGCTTTCTTAGCTGACATCAATATCCATAACATCTTTTCTCCTGGGGAGGGGGGGAAATGGAACTTAGAAAATGTCATTGTAGACAGAAGTTGGTCCAATAAAGGATATTACCTCCTCCACCTAGTCTCTCTAATTGCAGCTATGGATATTTTACTTAATAGATACATTTGACATCAAACTTTAGTCCTATATTGGACCATTTATTTCCTGCACATGGTTGGTGCTCGAAAGATCAGATGTATTTGCATGCAAATCTCTCTGACCTCAATAAACTTAGTTCAGAATAAAAGGCTCATATTTCATTTTCTGATTCAAACAGAACAACAATACAAGAACAATTTAAGGAAAAAGTTAGGGCTTTGCTGGTTTGTAAGGACAATCCTGAAGGACCAGAGTAGGGCAAGCATTGTGTTGAATGCTTGCCCTACTCTGTACATACAGCACGTACACAACTTGTGCACATATATGTGCAATTATAAAGCCTCCTTCAGTATAGGTCCTAGGAAGGGCTCACTGTGGTTGATTGTTACAGCTGATATACCCCTAACACATCTAGGAGAAAGCATCAAAGGACAGACTTAATAAAAGAGCAGGCATCTCATCCTTGTTTTCAGGGCAGCACTACTATAGTCCTAGATCAATGGGAGAAATTCCACACTGCATCAGAATTAAATAGGTTCAAAGTGCTCATTCCACAGGGATGCTTCTAGAACACAGAACTCTGGGAAGAGCAAAGACCATTTGCATCCAACTTTTACAGGCTAAGGATCTTATTCTGCTTGAATCTAAAAAAGAAGCCTAACTCTGGCTTCTGATACATGGGTGAGTAGCTACAGCAACTGCACTGATCTCATAGTCCTTTCCACTAGGATAGTCTCCTGAGCATCCAATTCTGTTTTGTTCTTCTGGTGTAAATCACAAGTAGCTCCAGTTACATGGAATTACCTCAGGTGAACCGGGGTAAGCAAGCTCAGAAAATCAAGCCCTGTGTGAAGTGCAAGTTCTCGTGTCCCAAAGACAATGGGAAAGTCTGTCCTCATATACGCATATGCAACTTCACTACCAGCGGTGGGCACTTACCTTGTCTGGTGTGACTGTTACAGGCCAAATTGTGCTGCAGACCCATTGTAGTCCCTTGCAAGTGCATCTCTGGGGTGTCAGGTTTTGGGCTGTGGATGGAAGCCCACTCTTAGACTGAGATTCTAGGTGGCAGCCCTCTATGAGAAAAATTACAAGCTCAATGATATTTGGTACCTGCAAGAACTTTCCTTCTGGGATCCTAGGATCAGTAGCCTGTTAAAGGGACTCAAACCAGCTTCTTCAAAACACAGTATGACTGAGTTACCCAAAGGTACGTATCTTCAGAGAAGTGAGTTAAAACAGCGAAAGGCCTACAGATGTGGGTCTCACCTAAACATATCCTTTCCTTGAAAGTTTTGGCAAGTTCCACTCAGTCCAGACACCCCTACTCATGGGCTGGGAGATGTTGGCAGCCACTACAGAATACACTGCATCTCTCTCAGTCTGGATCCCAAGCAGCTGCTACCCAATCACCCCCACCCTTCCTTTCTAGGAAGGGAGTCTAACCATTTCGTTTAGGAGGGATTGTTTTGTTTTGCTATTAATCTTCAGCTCAGGCAGCTGGGCATTCCTGAATTCATATCTCCTCCATTATTCTCTTAATGCCCTTTGGTATTTTCCCTGGTGCTATCTTATCTCTTTCACAGTTTCATTTCCTGCTCATTTCCTAGCATCCTCTGATTTAATTCTGTGTGGTCAGACAGAATATCAGGCAAAGAAACAGTACATATAATAGTCATACAAAACAATACAGCTTTCTTGCTCAGTCTCCAGAATGGTTTAGGTCAGAGGTTTGATCAAAGAGCCTGATTTCTTCAACACTTCCTTGCGTATGTTGCTTAGGAACCAAGATCACCCCACAACAGGAATCTGCAAAACCATAAGAGACTAGCCAAGATGGAGCATTGGCATATTATAACAATAGTTTCATAGCACCTGCTCCTACTCCCATACCCCCGTCCTGTGGCACCAACTTGCTTGGGGAGTTAAGCAGAAAATCAAACACAAGAGAATAACATATTCAAACCCAAAGACAGATCCGACACCATGACCAGTGAATGACCCTGATTATTTTCATTTTAAACATTGGAGAGGATTCAGGCAAGGTAGAGTTCTAGGAGAGGTGTTTCATATGTTAGGGACTGTCACAATGAAACCTCAGCACCTTCCCACCCCAGATGACAATCAGGATAAGACTATTATGTAGTTATAGCACTATGACATTACCATTTAGGGACTCAAATAGAGATCAGGCACAGTGACTGCCCAAAGCCAGTAGCAGAACTGGAAATGGACCCCAATATTCCTGAGTTTCAGTCCAGTGCTTGAGCCATTAGACAATATTTGCTAATTTGGGGTCCAATTGGTTGGTGCCTTATGGGGCCCAATTGGTTGTTGCCTTATGGCTCCTTTGTATCCGTTTGAACTTCAGAAACCTTGTGTTTAAACCCGGTGTGTTTGAAAGGGTATCTGTTTGCCAAAGGCTCTGAACAGATGCTAATCTGAGTAACTGCAATGTATGCCAAGAGAAATCCCATTGAATTTGATGATGTTTTTTGCTACCATAATGGATCAGAATCTGGAACTCCTAGATTTCCCCCTCCTTTAGCGCTTTGAGGTTTTCATGCTTCTCTTGTATTCATAACTGGGGAACACCCATCATGGGGGCAGTGCCAAAGCATCTCATTTTGTCTAGCCATACAGCCAGGGCTTCCTGTGATCACTTAAGGTGCAAATGCTAAAGACAGTGGGCGAGATCCTCAGCTAGTGTAAATCTGCCCCGCTCCACTGACGTCAAATCAATGTGTCATGTTCATAATGGTAACTCCTTTGAAGGCAAGAAAATTAATACAGTTACACCATGAATTAATTGAGCCAACCATGTCAAATGCCTATCAGAGTCAAATGTATCAAAAAACTTAAGCATTTGTCAACTAAAGTAACTTGCTGTTTAGTGTGTGTGGGAAGCATCGTTCATGATTTTAGTGTTGATCCTTTCTCTGACACTAGTCCCAACCCTCTGCTGCATGATAGCCAACATCTGAAGCTATGCAAGTTGGCTTCCTTTACACTGAGTGTACGTGCTTCGTTTATACCTATACAGCATTCCAGAAATCAGATGATCAAACAGCACACACAGCAATCCCTTCTCCCGTTCCTAGGGAGAAGGTCTGCCTCAGGAATTGACTCTAATCAGAGACCAGGGCTCAGAGCAAACTTACCTGTTGATCTCACAGCACCCTCACCCTCAAAACTGCATTTGCTTGGAACCTTGTATAACCCAAAAACTAAATAAATACACAACACATCTTCCCAAGAGTCAGTCCATATTTTTACAGCAGTACATTCAACTCAAATCAAACCTAACAGTGAGGCAGAATGTGTTGGGAACTATTCCAGTTCTTCTCTGGTACCTATCAGGTCTTGCAGGACTTTTAACAGAGACCAGGTCAGCAAATGTCTTCCTGTGTCTGCAGACACCCAGAAACAATGAGCCCATTCCTTGGATCCAACTAAGCTGCCTGAGCCTCTGGCATAGGTTAGAATTGATTTATACCAGGTGGTAATAGTCCCTAATGCCCAACAGCCAATGAGTCATCACAGCATTGCAAATGAGCCATATCTGAGGCCAGGGTCAGAGAGACGTGACCTATTCCCTTCATCTTAGCATGAGGTGAAATCTGATGGCAAATTTTTCAGTTCATGAGCCAACTATTAATTATTTCACTATTGTTCAGTGTGGTTAAAGATCACAGAATGTAGAGATGGATTAGAACTATTTGGTCTATTTGTGCCCATACCGGTAAGTGGCAAAGCTACTTTTGACTTAATGATGCAATGACTAAATGATTTTTGACTTTTGACTAAATCATGCAAAATTAGGCCCTTAATTTGCTCACTACCAGTGGAGGTTTGTCTCTTACATTATTCCCTCTAATGTTTTGTCCATTTCAATTATGGGGCTTCCATTAATTCTTTTGGGTTACTTTTCCACACTGTGGAGGTGCCTGGAAGTAATTCGTGATTTTATGCCTTGCCTCTGAGTTATACCCCTTGTCTTGAACAGAGAAGCCAAAATGAGGTCACCAGCCACCACAGAAGGGAGAAGGGGACAGAGCCCACCATAGGAAGGAGAATGTAAAGGAGAGAGCAAAGCCAGCGTGACTAGAGTTCCACTCTTCTTTTCCAGTTCAGCCCCTGAGGCGGGTAATGTGTACTAAGGCAAGGAAACATTCTAACAAATTTAAATGTGCCTTTTTTTAATTAGTAAAGTATTTTTATCCCCTTCCTGTCTCCTTCACTCTCTCCCCCTCAGTAGTTTAGATGCCTTCACAGGCATATGACATCGGCTTCCCAAGGTTTGGTGTAAAAATATCAATATCTGTTTTGCATAACTGCTATGAGCGAGTTACATTTACCAGCCGGCAAAGATCAAGAGTCTTCTGGGAGCTTGCTGGATCAAACTGTCATGATTTCAGCACTGCTTTGCGTCAGACAGCTGAATTTAAAGTCAAAACACACAGTTTCAGGGAATAAGACAATGAGCAATTCTGACTCATACTCTGCTGAGGGTGAAAAGAACAGATTAATAGACAGCAAACATGAATGAAAGTGAATGTCTCATTTCAGTCATGCTGCCACTTCTTAAACTCAAAATAGGATTTATTTTTAGTCATCCGGAATGAAGAGGATTTCTTTGCACCTTGCTAAAGGGAGTTTAGAAAAGATTTTAATTGCTGCGGGCCAGACTCTGATTTCATTTGCACCAATCAGAACATGGCTCTGTGTAGTCAGAAAAGGTCTGCTGCTTGCTATGAACTCTTAATGATATTTTTTCATCTATCAGCTTTAGCACAAATTGCTCTCATTGGCGCGTTCAGTGTCATTAGGGTGCAGCAGGACATAGTCCTGTCCCATCCATTCCGGCAGACAGGAAAATAAGTTGCAAACATACCAAAAGTTCAGCCAGAACTGAAACATAAAATAACTTCAAGAAAATAAGGCTGTGTACATCCTCACATGCTGGGTCACTGGAGAACCACCTACTGCAAGTGTTGACATGAACCAAACCTCTGATCTCTTCACTACAGTGGTCGTCACAGAGGGCAGCATCGGCTATTGACGCCCAGTTATTTCTGCTTTTCAGAATAAAGACAACAGACTGGTGGCTTGATTCTGTTCTCACTCCCACTGGTGTAATTCCATTGACTTCAGTGGGGTTATTTCCAATTTGGAATTCCCGCTGAATTTAGGTGCTTAAGGTTAGTTAGAAAAATGTGGCCTGCCATTTGTGACTTTAGACCAAGGCCACTGAGTAAGTTTGTGTCAGAGCTTCAGTTAATCTCAATGCATTAAACCTCACTTGCGGCCTCAGAACCCCACCTTATTTAGACAGTTACAAAACTTACCTAAAGGTTTGCAGCTCAGCAGAGCTCCCAGCACAATGTATTGAATTCCATTTCTCCCACAGTAGGCACCTGGGGTTTCCCTCCACATGCTTCACATAAAATGAGTCCATGTGGGGACTATGCCAAAGAATTAGCACGCTAACCTACCCCTAAGTCCTCGATGAGCTTGTTGTGTTTCAGTCCTTTAGAGCAGGGAACAATTAAAAAAAACTGATTTGCAAGCCCACCCAAGAACACAAAGTTTGGCTCCTGTGTTGAGCGCCACAGAAATACTAATGGAGAAAAGACCCAGTCTGCCTTTGATGAATTCTTCCAGACACACACACTACAAAAATCTTAAAATCATGCTGGTACACTAAAGACCATGGTCCAGATCCTCATCTGATATAAAGCAGAGCAGCACCATTAAAGGCAATGGAATTATTGTACGGCTCTCCCCCCAGTCACTAGACAGGCTTTACTTCAGTATGAAGAATAGACTGGAGTTACTAACACATTGGTTATATTGCACATTTTTTGTTCCCATACTGAGATTGCAGCAGAATATAGCTTTAAAAAAAATCCTCCACACTGATCAATACCAACTTGATGTTTTCAGTGCGTTAAGACAGACAACAGGCTTAGGATTTGTGAGCTGTCATGACTGCTGTCAAAAAGCCTCATGTAAGACACTGTAAGAGGAACTCGTATGCAAAAAAAAAAAAAAAATCAGAGAAAGGGCAATCTGCAACTTTGAGCTGCTTGAGTCTGAGTCAAAAATAGGTGCAACCAAAGTGTGATTACAAGGGACTCATATTTTCGAGGCAAAAAACAAGATGTAGGGGCGAGTTGATTGGGACGGGGGTTCATAGGACGGTTTTGCCAAAGTTGGGGGGAAGCCAGGGGAGGGGGAGAAGAAAAAAATGCCCATTCTGCCCTTTGATATTTTATCCTTTCTTTACTCTCTCCTGTGCACTCTACGCCTTTCTCCTTCCCTTTGCGTCTCTCATTCCGCCCCATTTATTAGTCTCTCTCTCATTCTTGGTCATATTCCTTTATGTTTCCCCCTACCCTACCACAATTTTCTGTGCATTTGTGGTGAGGGAGAGGTGAGCAGGAGCATGGCAGCTGGCCCTAGCCTCAGTCTGTAGCCACCTGCACATGAGTGTGGAACAAGTTGAGCTGCTTTCTGGCTCTCCACTGACAGCTGTCGCAACATGGCTCAGACACTATGTGGGGGAAGGCTGGCTTGAGAGGGCTGTTTTCTGGGAACTTCATGGAGAATAAGGTGACAGCATTACTGATAGACAGACCTAGGAGTAGTCCCTGAATTGCTCTCTTCCACCCTCCCAACCACAGTGAATTTCACAACTCAGCTGGCTGCTCTGTAAGGTAGCTACTATGAATGGGTTTAACAAAAACCAGCAGCTCTGTTTGCTGAAAAAGGAACGGGCATTACTTGGGGACATACCTGGTTTCTAGGGACACATTCTTAGCTTATTTCTTTATAACCATGGCGATTGGCATGTGATCATCATGGACAAAGGCTAGTTTGGGGGTGTGGAAAGTGGATCAGGCATCAGTAATTTTGAGGCTGATTTTGTGGTAAATATGTGGCAAAATGGTTCAGAGTCCTGGCAAAAGCATGTTAAGTTTGGCACTGGAGATGATAGACTGTCGCCCTAGCTTTCAAGATGCATTGGCAAGTTCAAGGGGAATTAATGAACTTCTTTTACATTCTATTGTGCTTTTAGGATGTAAAACATACACGTTCATAGTGTATGCCATCAACAATTTACCTTGAATGAGGATTTCATGAATGAACAAATACACAGTGTGGGAATGTGGATTCAAATTAGCTCAGCGAGGGTGTATACATTAGACTCCTCCACTGTAATCACTGGTTTGAGCTTGCTACATTTTAAACAAGTAGATTGTGTTTGCTTATGGACAAGGCTTATTTACAAATTAATTCTTATTCTGATAAAGGATTTACAGAAACTCTGCTCCAGAAGAGATCTTGGGGCTAATCCATTTGAAACCCTTAATTATACTAAAACCTCATGATGATGTGCTTTAGTCATTCACAAACCTGAAAATATATTAAGGCTGTATAACTACATCTCTCTGGGGTGTGGAAAATCATGCTAAAGGCAGGTGATAGTGAGGTGCCTCACAACCCTGGAAGACATCACACCCACCAGTAGTGTTGGGATTGATCACAATAACATGGGCTTAGACACATGTCCACATGAGTCGACCCCTTTATAGAATGTATATTTCACAGCCATTGCCAAAATTCAGTTTAAAAACCATTCTAAGTCAGAACCAAAAGAAAAAGCCAAAATTTCAAAGTTTTCTGCAGAACAGAAATTTCCCTTCCAGCTCCCCTACCCCCAAAATTGGAACCATCAAAACATGTAATTGGAATAACACTAATTCATTTCATTTAGACTTTCATGTTACATGTTTAATGTTATAGTATTGCAAAAATATAATTTTAAAATATGTTTAATATAAAAATCAAAACAATCAAAATGATAAAGTGGAAAAAACAGACTTTTTCCCATTGAAAATTTCATCAAAATTGACATGATCCAGCAAAATATTTAGATGAAGCCATGTCTTTCCCTAGGAAATTGTTCCCCTGAAATTAATTTTTGACCAGTTTTTGTTGTTCTTTATATTAACAAAGAGTTTGTATTTTATCAGTTACATTATTTTTATTTAAACCATACATGGGAGAAAAGCAACACGAGCCTGCTGTAGGCTCATACCCCACTGATCTCTGGAGTGCTGGCCTCCCCGCCACTTCCAAAATGGAGGGTGATCTTTGATCTCTACAGCCACATCCCACATTCTTGCAATCTGACGGCTGTTCTGTGGGGTTGCAGGATCAGCTCTAGAACTGGCTGGAACATTTATGTTGAAAGTTTTCAACTGGAAAATGCTTTTTCTGTAAAACTAATTTTGTTGTTGTTGCAAAAAAATTATAGTGATTTCATCAGTATCTAGTGACAAAATCAATGAAAATTTTGTTATTTCCAGAGTTTTCATTTTGGAAAAATTTTGAAATTTCATTTTACAATAACATGTTATTTTATATTTTTACTTTTATCATCTCTGTCCTTGTGGTAGCCTTGAATCATGTTATCAGGGTCCTGAAAATAGCTGCTCCTCTAATCAGAACGCTGAGTGTTCACTCTTCTTTTCCTGTTCGTCAAGTCAAAGTGTCAAATTATTTCATGACAACAAAAAGCAGGACACACTTTGAGCAAGAAGAGATAAGATGATGTTTCAAGCTTCACTAAATAGCTGCCCTTAATGATTTTAAAAATAAAATAGAATACTTTTACTATTATGGCATATTGTAACATATTAGTAGCACATAATATGCCTTGCCATGTCATAATATATGCTATTATGAACTATAATAATGTAAAATGAAACAAAGTTAAAAACCATTTCAAAAAGAATTTCATTTTTAAATGAAATTTCAAAAACATTTCCAAATGGAAAATTTGGATATTTTGTTTTATTGGAAGTTTCAAATATACGTTTTCATTATGAATCGGTGGGAAAACAAGTTTTTATATGTCAAAATTTCCCATGAAATAGAAAGTCTGTGTTTCAATCAGCTCTAACCAAGACCTAAGGAGTTAATCATCTCATATCCCAAACAGGTACACAAATTCAAATTTCATGCCCAACATCTTGATTGTGGAAAATCACAGGATGCTGAAAATTGGACCCACTTTTTCTATTCAGGGCCAGTTCTAGGATCCCATTGTCAGAGGGAAGTGAACATTTTGGGACCTCTGGATATCACTACTTAAGAAGCAAACAATTTTCCAGGACTCCAGGGCCTAGTTCAAATCCAAGATTTTCTAAGGTCTAAGAGTTTAAAATTTTTGCTGCGCTTTATAATTTATATAAAGGATGAAGAGTCACAAACCTGCTGCTGTTCCACTGCTTAACATTGGATAACTTTGTACATATTTTGGCATTTCAGACAATAATTTGAAGCCACTTGAAGATCATCTGGGAGGGGAGGCAAATGTCCCCTTTGCCTTCCTCCCCTCCTTCTAATAGCACCAGGCCTGTGTCTATAGGATCCTTATGGTACATACTGATTTGCCCAATGCACCCTGCAGTTTTCATTAGTGCAATAGGTATCAAAGTGCCTGTGAAGGTGGTCAATTTAGTAAATTTGGTCATAAAAATCCATTAAAAATATAATTCAATACATATAAGTCACCAAGGTCATAAGACTTCATTAGTCACTCAAAAATCCTACTGAAGATACTATTAGGACAACTGCAGCCACAACTCTCAAGCAACTATGCAAAGGGAATAGAAGAGACCTAGGTTACTAAGCTACCTCCTGGCAAGCAGGAACCAACTGATACTTAAAATACTTGTTCACCAATATTGCAAGATGTTCTACATCAAACTTCATAGATCATATGTGAGCATGTTCATTACCTTTAACATTTCTGACAGAAATATGAAATCCATAAAACTAACATAGAATTGAGAATAGAAGGGAGAATTATTTGAGATCACAATGGAGCTGACAAAGGCTACAGCTCTCTACCATTTATCATTTACATTTCTCCATACTGTTTTTGGCTGCAAATGATTTTGGCTGCCTTTGAAAATGATTGACTGGCTGCTTTAAAAAAAGAAGTCATTTAAAATCAGGGAAATACAAAAGTGTGACAGTTCTCGGAGGCTGTGAACAACCAGAAATTATTTCTCTGATGGTTTATCATTTTGAAAACTCAGTTAATGATTAGACTGTGTTGTTTAATATCACTCAGTCTAGAAAAGCTCATTTGGGCTAGACGAAACAGACAGATTGCTCTGCACATTATCCGTCAAAAGTCAAAATGCAATCAATCAATATTATTCCCCCAAACTAGCTGCAAGATAGCTGAAAACTCATAATATATCTGCAGGTTGGAGAGAGAAATTGCCTTAGACCTCTAAACTGTACTCCAGATAGTCCCTGATGGATGAGAAGTAGTGTGTTAATGATAGACAGCTCTGCTTTAGCTAGAAGTCTTCAAAAATTCTTACTTTGCTTCTCTCTCTGGTGAAAGGATCTTGATTGGCAGCTATAGTACATATAATTAGGGAAAAGCACTGTGATTTTCCATTACATTACAGTAATACATTGCTCTATAGCCTGCTCTCTCACCTGCAGATCACACACAGTACCCATCAATATTATAGGGCCCGCCGTAGTCACAAGGATTCTGCTTTGGAATGCTCCAGCAGCAACCACCCCTTAGACTACCAGTTAGTCTCTATGGCATGCACTAGATAGAAGTTGAGATAACGGGTGAAGAAATTGATTTTACCAGTCTATATTGACTGGACTGAACACCCTCCCATTGGGAAAAGGCAACCAGTGGGAGGATATAGCATTGTGTTCTTTCACAGGCATTGCTGAGCTCTTCCCTGCCCCCGTTTCTCAGGAAGTCGGAAGCATACACAGTGGTGCAGACAGAAGGGAAGATTGTCAGAGTGGACAGACATTGGAGTAATCTCTGCTAGTTCTGCTGTTGATACACTAATCACGAGGGGATTTGGCAAAAGTGTTCCCCTGAAACAGTCTCTCCCATACAAGGGGAAAGGGAAGGGATAAAGGAAGGAAAAGGGAGTTTCCATCTTCCTTAGAATTTGGAAAAGATCAAACTTTTTACCTAATTATAGTAGATAACTGGAGGATAGGCATCAGAGATTATAGGGTATGGATTCTTCACTGGCTAGTTGCTCACCACAGCAGCAGTAGGTGAGCATGTTAGCCTCCCTCAGGCTAAGCATAAAGCCAGAGGAAAGGGAAGAGGGGAATATATGGTTTTGCTCTCAAACAAGAGAATGTCATGAAACTTTGAAAGATTTTACAGAGATTGTTATTTCTGCAGTAACACAGAAGAAATATACAACATGGTTTAGAAAATGTTAAACATATGCTATTTTTCCAGTCTAATAAAATGTACTCAAACAAACTGTTCATGTCAAGGGATCCTCAGAGACAACAGAAGGTTTGTCAGAAAACTAGCTGCCAGAGTGTTGGTCTGATGATTCATTTTCAAGAGGGTATGAATTCTTAAAGCAAACAGACACATAGTTGAATCTCCGTCTCTAAATCTGCAGTGTTCCTACTTCTGTGATTTCCCCCAAGACCCATTCAAAAATGAACATCAGACTGAACAAGCATAAAACTTCACAGGTAATAGGTACCTAGATTCCAGGAGTCAGAATCCACCATTGGGTTTTGGTGAAAGTAAACAAGTTTTCAATAGGATTCAGCTAGATTATTTAATTTAACTAAACTAACTCAAAGAGCCCCTTACTCATGGTGAGTAGTGCTTTAATTCACGAAAGGTTCCACTGACTTCAATGAAGCCATCTATGGTGTAAGTAATATTCAAAGTGAGTAAGGGTAGCAGAGGCTGACCAAAGATGATACAGTGCTAGACCATGATCTTCTCTTGGCTCCCCCGTTAAATTCCTTTGACTGTTCTCAAACAGACACTGCAATCCCTCACACCTTAATTAATTAATAATAGATATGTCTAATCAGATCTGCCTGCATGCACCTCTAAAAAGCATAGTTATGCTTGCATTTGTGAGGCTTGACCACCAAGTGGTATGGGTATTCTGCCATCCTCCATATTGGGCAAGTCTGCATCTTTATCTCCTGCACTTGTACAATGAGGGATCACTTTGAAGGAACATAGTTCATCCAAGAAAGTGTGTTTTTAGCCAAGACAAAAATCTACTGTCTAAAAATAGATCGGGTAGCAAGTCACGGCCAGTCTTACCTGGAATAAACTTTTCATATGTGTCTGCATAGATGAGTAGTCAGTAGGGAGTTGTCTGAAGTTTCCTATTGCTATGTCTTACAGTTATATCAAAGAGCCAGATACTAAATCTAGCGCTCCAAGATCTTGTTTTGAGGACTAAAGGATTTACTCATCCATGCATGGAGATTTTCTCCAGTTGTTGCAAATATAATATTGATGAGTTGCTTAATTTTATTTAACTGCTTCAGGATATCATGTGATAAACATCCCAACAAAGTGGAAATTGCTTATTTTTAATTAGGAAATCACAATCATAAATGGTGCAGGGGACTTTGTGTTGTGCTGTAAACAAATCTCTGTATTGCATTATAATTAACCAACTTTTTTCATTTTAAATTAAGGGCTATAGCAGCTAATCAAACTTGCCCTCTCTGTGGAAGGACTCAATTTGCTGATTTTTTCATGGGAATACAAGATGTCCTTTCCCCTCCACCCTACCTCTGTTCTGCCGGCATGATTTATAAGTTAGCATAATATTTTGAGCAGAGGTGATTCTCTTTACTAACAAAGACCATGGAACAATTTCCCTTCCCTTGTCTTTTTAATGATTTTGTGAAGGCTGGCAAGCCCTCAGTTTCCTTTTCTATGCAAATTCATGCACTCCTTGCAATTCTTATGCTCTTGTCATTGACTGTCAGAACTTTATTTAAGATGTTTGCAATTGTGTCATCTAGATGACAGCTACCAAAGGGATTTTAGACACTTAACCTTCACTCCCAATTTTTCTAGACTTAGAAGTAGAGCTTGGAACTATCTGGTACAATGAAAAAAAAAGGAAGATCTTGCCTTGTATATCAAATGTATATAAGTGCACTGAGGCTGAGATAGAAGCGGAGGGAAGACCTGTCAAAAGTCCCGGGGGCAAAGCTAGAAGGGGTTAAAATAAAGGGTGAAGTCATGATAAATGACTACTACAGAACACATAACCAGGAAGAAGAGGTGAATGAGGTGGATTTTTTAAACAATTAATAAGATCATTCATTAAAAAAAAAAAACCCCACAGGGCTTGGTGGTGATGGGAGATTTTGACTAACAAGACATCTGCTAGGAAAATAATCCATCTGAGACCAGCAAATTCTTGGAATGCATTGAACATAGCTTTTTATTACAGAAGGTGGAGAAAATGACTAGGGAAGAGGCTATTTTGAATTCGATTCTGACAAATAGGATGGAACTAACTGAGAAGCTGAAGGCAGAGTGGGTGACAGTGATCGTGAAAAGATAGGAGGAAAAAACAGCAGAATAAAGACAATGTACTTCAAGACCTTTAGTAAACTCAGCGAATTGGTAGGTAAGATTCCATGGGAAGCTAGTCTAAGCGAAGAGAGTTCAGGACAGCCAGCAATTTTTTAAAGAAATATTATTAAGGGTACAAGAGCAAATTATTCCAGTGCATAGGAAAGATATGAAATATGGTAAGAGGGCACCCTGGCTTAACCAGGAGATCTTCAATTACCTGAAAATAAAAAAATACAAAAAGTGGAAACTAGGTTAAATTACAAAGGATGAATATTTAAAAAAACACAACACACACATGTAGGGACAGAATTAGAAAGACCAAGGCACAAAATGAGATTAAATTAGCTAGGAATACAGGGTAAAAAGAAAACATTTTACAAATATATAAGAAGCAAGAAGACGACCATGGACAAGTTAGGCCCATTACTCAATCAGGAAGGAAAGACAACAACACAGCAATGGTCAAAGTGTTAAATGCCGTTTTTGTTTAGTTTTCACCAGAAAAGCTTAGCAGTCAGTATACAATTAACAGAGTGATCGTCAGTGTAAATGAGGTAGAATCTGAAGCTAAAATAGGAAAACAACAAGTTAAGAAAATTACTTAGAAAAGCTAAATATTTTCAAGTTGGGAGGGCCTGATGAAATACATGCAAGGTTACTTAAGGAACTGACTGAAGAGATTGTACTACCTAGCTGTAAAAAGAAAATAAGGACACCGCAGGGAATTACAGACCAGTCAGTTTACCTTTGGTATCCAGAACGATAATGAAGCGAATAATCAATTTGTAAGCGCCTAGAAGATAAACCAGAGGTCGGCAACGTCGGCACACAGGACCGCAGGGTAAGTACCCTTAGCTGGCCCCACTGCTTTATTTACTTGTCGACTCACCGCGCGCCACTCCCCATGGCTCCCGCTGGCCACGGTTCACCGTCCCGGTCCAATGGGGGCCATGGGAAGCAGCGCGCGGTAAGCCGGCAGGTAAATAAAGCAGCGGGACCCACTAAGAGTACTTACCCTGCGGTCCCGTGTGCCAACATTGCTGATCACTGAAACTAATAAGTAACAATCAACATGGATTGCTCAAGAACAAATAATGACAAAAATGACTTAATATCCTTCTTTGACATGGTAACAAGCCATTGTGGAATGTGGAAAGCAATCTGTGCGATATCTCTCACCACTAGTAAGACTTCTGATACTGTCTCAGGTGACTGTCTCAGACAAATTAGAGAAATACAGCTTAGATCAGGGGTAGGCAACCTATGGCACATATGCCAAAGGCAGCACACAAGCTGATTTTCAGTGGCACTCACACTGCCGGGATCCTGGCCACCACCCTGGGGCTCTGCATTTTAATTTAAATTTTAAATGAAGTTTCTTAAACATTTTAAAAACATTATTTACTTTACATACAACAATAGTTTAGTTATAGATTATAGACTTATAGAAAGAGACCTTCTAAAAATGTTAAAAATATATTACTGGCACACGAAACCTTAAATTAGAGTGAATAAATGAAGACTCAGCAAACCACTTCTGAAAGGTTGCCAACCCCTGGCCTAGGTGAATCTATTATATATGGGTGCAAAAGTGGCTGGAAAGCCATGCTCAGAGAGTAGTAATCAATGGTTCACAATCAAAATTAGAAGTGGGTTCTACTACTTCTTCTATAGGAAGTAAGCCTTCAAGAAGGCCAACGCTAATACTTCAAGTTAGCAAGTGGGAGACCAGCTGTAGCACTCACCTCAGGTTTTATATGACACAGCTTCCTATGTTTATTGGTTTCTATGTCCAACACAATGTGACTTTTCAGGACTGTGCTTCTGTGATTTACTCCTGACCCTTCTCCATGTAAAAGATTTGTTCTATTCCTTATCATCAGATAGTTATTTTATTTAAGTTCTAGTTTGATTTGTTAGTTTCCTGAATCTGTGCAACACCTCTTTAACATGTTCTTTTAACTACTGAAATTAGTTTAGAAATTTAGAATCAAGTCATCCAACTACCATTTCTAGCCTATTCTTATTAACTTCTTGGTGCCAGATTTTGTAGCTCTTGTCTCAGTTGAACTGACTTCATATTACTACTCAATGTGAATAAAGATTGCAGAATTTGGACTTGAGTAATTCTATTGGAAAACTGTCTACCATTGACCTTTGTGTGGTGAATGTTATACAAGGCTGCAAGACAATGAGTTTATGAAGTGCTTTTAGGAGGGTGAAACAGTTACTTAAAGTTTGAGACAAAGCATGTAGAACACACACTTCATCATCACCTTCTCCTCCTCCTCTTTCCCCCACCCCACCGACCCCATATTCCCTGACTTCTTGACCTTGACTGAGACAACACACTGGTGACATTTCTTCAAAAAACTAAGCAGCAACTTTCAATTTTCAAGCCTGTGAATAGTGCTTAGTTGCCAGAGAAGGAACAGATTATGGCATGTACATATTACAACATTCTTCAGCAACTTTCCACACTTCAGTGCAAACAACTTTTTGCAAAGAGACAGTACCATCTGCTTGGTTCCTTCTAATGCTTGGCAGCTCACACAGTATCAAGACACAGCAGGTTCTCAGTTATAACAGAAAACTAACTCATAAATTCACTTAAGTCATTTGAATAAACAAACACTGAGGCTTTCCAGACACAGCAAACATGTTTACAGTTTTCTGAAATGAGATTTTGGGTCACCATGTTTGTCTCCATTATGCTGTATGGAGGAGAGACAGGGGCAGCACATCATGTGACCCCCCACCTGCCAAGCCCCCGTCTAGCACAAGCAGTGGGGATTCAGCAGCTACTCAGACACCAAGTGGCAGGTGTGTCGCCAGATCTTATTTACAATGAAAAGGCACATGGACCAAAATGTTGGGTTTGTTTTTCCTCCGATTTCACCCCAAAGTTTGTCATGTTTCAAGAGTGCATTTGTTTGGGCACTGACCCCTTTTCTTATTAAAAAATAATCAATTTCTCAACAGTCAATGGCTTAGGAATTCAAGTCAGAACAAATCAGTCAGAGTTTTTGAGAAGAAGGATGGTCTAGTGGTTTGGGTGGAACCTAGGATTTGGGTGTTGTGAGGGTGGACACAATAAAGATTGTGAGGTGCTCAGATGTTTTGGTAAGGTACTTGTAAAGCACTTGTTACCTAAGAGTATCTTCATCATCATCACCATAAAAAACCCTCACACACACCACACAAGCCCCCATCCACCTGCACACACACTTTGCAGGAAAATAAAGTTTGTAGGGACAAGATTGCCCAAAACCTAAAGAGCAAATGTTTAAGGGAAACTTTGAGGTTGAATGTTCACTCTTGCGCTTCAGAATTATCTAGAGTGGCATGATTCTCTGACAATAATCCTATGTTTTATAAGGTTATTGCCTTCAGATCATTCTAGTTCTGAAGCATAATGAATTTGAATGTGGCAGATTTTACCCGTCTAATTAAAAATGATAACATCACATCATAGGTTTCATATTTTCAAAGCGTCTCTCTAAACAACATGAGATGAAAGAGTCCAGGTTCATCGATTCAGAGCACTTTCCATTGATGTGCAGTACAGTTAAAGGCATTAAGGATGTAACATAAATATTGAGAAATCTGTCACTAGCTGTCATCTATATTGAAAGGAGAGGCTCCCCAGGGCTCACTGTTGACATCATTGAAAGAAATAGCTTCACCTAGAATCACACTTTAATTCATCTTGGTGAACAATTTGGACTGGAAACTCTCTGCTCAGATATGGATAACATGCCACTAATTGCACAAAACAGAAATGAAATCAGCCATTTCTTAATGCCAGTTTCACATTTCAAGGCCCCAACTGTGACTCTGATACACGGCAGTGCTGATAGAGAAATATCAAGGATCAACAGTTTTTAAATTAGTTACTATTAATTTTCTCAGGCAGTCTTACATCACTTCCACTATCAACTCTTTGGTATGTTCCTATTTTATACATAGAGTCAGCTGACTAACACACAGCTAGTTCAAAAGATTAGTTGCACATGGCCTATTTTCCTAATTTTTCCAGCACCTTTTTTCTATCTATGATAGCTCTCTGACTCCCCATCACCACAGTATCTGAGAGCATCACAATCTAATGTATTTATCCTCATAACACTCCTTTGAAGTAAAGCAGTATTATTTTGCCCATTTTACAGAATGGAGACCTGAAACACAAAGAGGCTAAGGGCTGGTCTACACTAGGGGGAGGTGTTGACCGAAGAGACGCAACTTCAGCTATGTGAATAACGTAGCTGAAATCGTTGCATCTTTGGCCGACTTACCTGCCATCCTCACTGCGGCAGCGGTCAGCAGCGGGCTCCCCCGTCAACTCCAGCTTGCGCCTCTCAGCGAGCTGGAGTTCCAGAGTCAACGGGAGAGCTTTTGAGGATCGATTTATCGTGTCTTGATGAGACACGATAAATCGATCACCACTAGATAGATCACTACCCACCAATCTGGTGGGTAGTGAAGACATACCCTCAGTGATTTGGCCAGAGTCACACACAAATTTTTATGGCAGAGCAGAAATTTAACTTCCAGCTCTCACAGCCCAGGCTAGTGCTCCAACCACTGGGTGGTACTTCCTCTCTGTTCCAGAGAGCTAGATTCCACACTAAGTATAAACACACAATAATTAGGATGGTAAATTTAATGCAAAACTTTACCTCATTTTTTCATGTTACAGATTTTCCAGTTTTTAGACTCTCCCGCAGGAACCAGAGAGCTACTCTAATCTCCAAAATCATAAGGCACTTCGCTACTTACATCCCCTTGAGGGAAGAAAGGCAGTAAAAAGGTGGCTGCCCATTCTCCATTGGCTGCCTGATTCATTCAGAACTTCTACAGCCCCCACAAAATACTAATGGAGACCAATTTAAAGAGGGGGAAATTTCAAACACATTCAGCACTGACCTAACTCTGCTCCTGTTGAATAAAGGCTTTACCAGTAATTTCAACAGCAGCATGCTACCCAGACCTCTCTTAAAAACAGATCTTAATAAAGATAGAAATTGAGATGTCAGATCATTAACATGAGGAAATTAGAGTCTAAATGTTACTGCCTCCTTTGTGGTGCATATAAGTATTGAGAACAGCTGGTGATCTGTCTTACACAGGCAGCAATATGTGGGCAGAGCTGGATAAAATGAGGATTGGGAGGCAGGCTATTTTTCTTTTCATTGCATTTGTAGGTTTAGTTGAGATTCTTGATATTGTTATTTCAGTGCTTTTCTTCCTTTCCCCTCCTGCTTATTTAATCATAAGGGCCACACTTTTTAGCTCTGACTTCCAATTTGGCACATGCTTTTTCATACTGAGTCACCCATAAACTGATAGGTTTCATGAACAGCTACTAATCTGCATGCACAAACATGGGTACATTTGTCAAATAAATACTCATAACCATATAGTCATTTTACCTGTGCATTTTACAGGAGGCTAGCTGTACAATTGCCCCTTAATATATGTTAGATTAAACAAAGAGTGTTTAAATATCAAGGTAGGCAGATGTGCAGTTCTTCAGAATTTGCTTTTATTGGAGTCATATTTGAACCCCAGCCAGATATATCTTTCCATTTTTAACTAAAATACCAAAACATTTTGATTTGTAAATGTTGCAAGAAGCTAGTCAAACAGTGCTGGATGGCAGTTTTAGTCCCCTGAACTTTATTCCCCTTTAAAAGAAGTGTGTATGGAACAGCAGTGAATACTCTGCATTTCATTTTAGAGAGCTGATCCTATTAGTCTGTGGCTGTGTTGCAGTTGCGGCCGCTCTTGAGATCTGCCAGGGGAGCTGAGATTTATCAAGAAAGCAATCGTGCAGAACATCAAGCAGCTCGTAGTCAACTTGTTTACCATATCAGCTGCTCTCCAGTACTTCTCCTGGATTAGACCTTGAATGCTGTCACTGTTCATCACATACACGAAGACATGTGTGAAACAAGATGCTTCTGTGGTTTTGCATTTGTCTGCAGGGACCACCTATGTTTCTATTAAAAACACTGAAGAACAGATTTTAAAAAAAAGATTGTGCCCACAGCAATTTTATACTAGATTGATTCTAATGAGCTACTGGGGTTTAATTATTAAGGTGTTGGGGGTGACATGCAAGCAAAAAGTTCTCTTAAATAAGATTTCCAAACAAGACTAGTGCAGAGCATGAGGCTATTGTCTATTCTCTGATGCCTTTGACAATCAAACATGCAAACAGAGGAGCCATTCACATTCATATCTATGCAGCAATGCTCCCCTGCTTGTGAGCAAGTCAACATCCCCAAGATATTGAAGTGGGAAGAAGTTTGTGCATTTCATTCTTCATCTTGCAGTTTGCTGCACACACATGGAGTGTCAGTCAGATTCTATGTGGTCACACGGCTGTGCTTGTGCAGTGAGTTATAGTACTGAGGCAGACATTTGGAGGAATTAATTGATGCCTAGGAGAGCTAATATGCAGAAGCGCTCTCATACATTAAAGGAACACTCGCAATTTGAAATCCAGTTAATTTCTAAATGTGAGTTAACTGTAGCATCCGGTGCTGTGTCTGCCCTGAATTCCCCTATTAGTTTTTGAGGTTTTACCACCACCACCACCTGTTTAGAATACATGTTTTTCCTTCACCATTGCTATGCAACAGAATCATACAGAGGAAACTGACTAGAATGAAACAAACATTACATCTTGGTGAATTCACAGGGTAACCAAGGTTGAAAGGTAAAGAACTGTTTTCCCCAATAGCTTTAAATTTGAGCAATACTAAGTAGCAAAATGTCAGACAGAAGAGGGGCAGCATGAATTTTTAAATGCACACACACACACGCACGCACACAGAATCTCCCCCCACCCAAGGAGTCACTGAGCATCTGGCAACTTGAAACAACACCAACTGGAGTTCTATAGCCCAGCAACTCTCAGGATTAGTCCCCAAGTTAAGGGGATAGTTTCCTTTTCCTGCAGGCTGGAATAGTCTCTGGAATGTCCATATCCTACCTGTGAGAATGTTGTGTTATTATTATTATTTGAGAAAGTGGTATTTTAAGTGTCTCCTTCTGCCTCATACTTGGCAGGCAGCTAAGACAGTCATTTGCTATGTCAGGAATTTACCATATTTAGTGACTTTAGTTGGCTCAATGTTTAATGAAAGTCAGCATTGCTAAGAGAGGTTTGAAGCAGCTTTTAGTAGGCAGTGTAGGCAAAAGGTGATTAGAACAGTCACTCACTTGCCCTTGACTCTGCCCCCCACTTCTTAGACTTCTTTCCCAACGTCATAATTAATTCATTGCCATGAGAATGTGTAAAAGTGAATGAGTGTTGATTCTGATTGGGCAATTATATTGAAACAATCAAGACACGTCTGGGATCTAAGCAGAAGTTTGCCTACCAGGTCTTTATGTCACCTTTTTGCATCCGGTTTTTGAGACATATCTGTTTTAATAGCAAGGAATCAGTTTCTGGCATGTATGGACCAAACTGGAATCTTCAATGTGACTCTCAGATCAACATGTGAGGTCATTAATCCATGATGAGCTAGTGCCAACATGCTGGAACCCCTAACTGGGGCTCAGTAGAGGAGTCCCTGATTCCTATAAAAGATGCCAACCAGGCAGAGTAGGGGGAGGGGTCTCTCTCTCCCATCAAATACCTGAAGTTGTATCTTGTTCTCCTCTTCCTTGAACTGACCACCCACAGGAAGAGAGTTGAAGGACTCTGACCATCAGCCAAGACAAGCCTGAAAAGCAGCTAAGAGAGAGGACAGATCAAGCTCACTGCATGCAAAAGCACAAGCTACATCTTATAATCGATGAAGATACTGGTAAACATTTACTTGTTCCAAGAGCCAAGACCAACCACGTGAACTACAGATTTCAGACAGTCTGAATATTCTGTAGGATAACTCAAGGATACTTGAATCATGCAAATGCCCAAAATATGTGTGTGTCTGCCTCTTACTGTTCCACAACACAATGTAGACACTAACCCCTAATCTGTTGTTAAAACAGTAAAAGATCTCTGCACTAGGGTTGCTCTAGAGCTGCTAGAAGTCTGGGATTTTAGAAATCATTCTGTGTCTGTGCCAATCTGCCAGAAGGCTATGGGCATTCTGTTACGGGGGGAGGGAAATATATGAAACAAATCAAGCTTAATATAATCTTTGTGAACAGTGAAGCCTGACAGGGGAAGAACAGCCAAAGAAGAAGATACCAAGAAATTACTTTGAGCAATGTACTTCCTTAAAACTAAAGCAAGTAACAGCCTTGGCTGCTAACAAACACTGAGCTAAACAGCATTCATGAAAGGAAACCAATTTTCCCCTTCTCCTTATTGTAAACTGTTAAAATAATAGTTATGTGTAATTTATTCATTGTTTGATTCCATTATTAATTACAGTAATTGGTGAACCCAATAAATCAAATCATTGGACTTACTGACTGTCTCAATGTAACCTCACTTTGACCATTGTATTGTAATTTAAGTTAGGAAAACTAGACTTGAATTTACCTAATGATGTTTTACTTAAAACTTTTTATATAACTCCTTGCTTAAATCTTTTAATAAAGATGTAAGAGTTACTATGAACTGGTTTATTTCTCAAAATTTTAACTCAGACAAAGCAATCTATGTAGGATAAAAAACTAAAATAGTTAAAATCATTCCTGAGTCCATCCTCTATTTTAATTACTTAAAATAACACCCTATTATTTCTAAAGTTGAGCATGCACAAAAATCAGATCTTGTAACCATTTTTAATATACTAATAGTAGCTCCTTCATTTTTAATGGTTACTTGTATGCATAAAAGTGTCGAGATGTGTTCTATACAATTACTGTGTGACATCTGGGAAAGGGTTAATCAGCTCTTGGTGGTTGCTAGGCAAAGGAGGCCTGCTCATGTGGTATGTTCTGCCAGTGAGAGACTGTTCTGGTGATGTAATGTTCCTATAGCTTACGGGGAGAGTTTTATGAAAAAACTCATTCTGCAATGGAATTAGATTTCCAGCCTGCTCATGTAGTTAAGTTTAGCTACTAAAAGCCGTTATTTTTTAATTGTCTTTGGACTGTTGAACATTCTACTCAAAAATGACCAAAATCTATTTAAGTCATATGATCATACTTTAAAAAATGACAGAGAGCACCAACCAATAACAGTTTTTGGACCGCTAAAAGGATTTCAGCAATGTCTAGAATTTCGTTATTAATGCACCTTGAGTTATGACTCTCAAAATAGTAATAGTAGAGATGCATCAAAGCAAATCCCCAGACACAAACCTCTCAAAACTTTGGAAATGTTCTGATCTGGATTCAGACTTAACAGCTGGCCCTCCTCTCCCCGGGAATAGGGTAGATGGTCACTTATTTTATAGATGCCTGAGTAAAGGTGGTAGCATTGGGTCAATAACGAGTAGAACCAAAAGCCTGAATTTGGACACCCAAGAACTTGGGGGGTGGGGGGAGGCGTGTTGCACATCACAAAAGAGAAGGAAGTGCCTACGGTTTTCCCAGGTACCCCTCTCCTCAGAATCCACTATGTCTTGCTTATCCACCCAGGAACCAAACGCTTCCTTAGTGAGAAAGCAGCCTTACCATTAGCTCTTGATTCATCAATAGAACGTTTCTTGGCAAATTCGTATTTCCTTATCTTACTCAGAACTATTCATATTCATTTGGAGTGTGCTCTTTGCTTAATGAGAGCATAAGTGCTGGAACTAGGGGTACTAGGGATGCTGCAGCACCCCCCAGCTTGAAGTGGTTTCCATCGTGTACAGGTTTACAGTTTGGTTCGATGGCTCTCAGCACCCCGGCTATACGAATTGTCCCAGCACCCCTGAATGTGTGTCTTCTCAAATGACAGCTGAAGAATTCTACAACAACTATTCTGGCCAATGCTGGCTAGATTTAGAAGGATGCTAAGCACTCGCAATACCCTTGACTCAATATCTCTCCTATTTAGTTTGCTGCTATTTGCCAGCTAAGATGGCATCTACTTAAGGAAGGTCATTTTGGCTATCAAGAGATCTTCCTCCAGCAAAGAATCCTAAAGCAGGCCGGAAGTCCTCATAAGTTCAAGGCAATGCTAAGTACAAGCTTGAATGAAGGGACATGATCGCTCTGAGACAAGTCTTTTCATTTGTTACTTGTGATTCATTTCAACTTTTAGGAGTTCACACCCCGGCTTTTCATTAAGGGGTAGATAATTCATTTGGCTTTCTTTCAGTCTGTTAATGCTTACCCTTTACTGGACTGGTCTTTTCTCTCTGGAGCTTGTGATAATGACAAATGAGAGAACCATTTTGGCAACAGTACTGAGATTTACAGTTCTCACGAATTGGTTGCTCTGAAAAGAGAAAATTAAAATCTTTCAGGAGACGGTGGCTGTACTGATAAAAGGTCAAGAGAACAGCAACAATAAAGGACAGATTACACTCTGTTAAAATAAATGTACAAAATAATTTTCTAAATGGCCTTTTCTTGATTTTCAAAATAAACCTGGTTTGATTTAAAACAGTTGGATCTCCGGCTATTGTTGGGATTGTTTACCCAGTGTACCATGAAGGAAATGGGACCCTTTGGCCTTTGAAGAGAGGCAGAAGCAGCTTTCAATCTATAGTCAGTTTAATTTCTTGGGCTACAAAATGGATCAGGGAAGCCCTGGAAGGGGCACGAAACACACCAGAGATGAGAGACAAGCTGTGAGGAGATGGCAGCATTTGTGGAACAAGGCGTAGTGAGCCCCAACATTCAGATCATCAAGAAGAAATAGATGCAGCTCTTAACTAGGGGATCTCACACTTCCCAGCTTCTGCAGGCTGAGTTAATTGCACACACTGTGGCCCTCCTGCATTTCAACATTCCATCCCACAAGCTTCCCAAGTGCCACCCTCTCATCCCTCTCTTTTTCAGGGACTCCCTGCAACTTCAGCGTTTCCCTCCCTTGCGTCTGGAGCTGTGCGTCCTCCCTTACCCCTCCACTACATGCCAGGGTCCCCCATTCCAATAGCTCCTCGTATATCCCCATTCCTAGCCCCTCCCCCAAGTCCTCCATTCCTTTCCCCATCCAATGTTGAGGCTTTGAATACCACCTACCCCCATACCAGGTTTCCCCATCAAGAGTTCTGTGTGCCCCCTCCCACTACCCATTCCAGGATTCTGCATCCCCACTGCCACATGGCAGTTGCTCTATGAACCCAGTTATTCACTTCCTCCCATCCTAGGAGCTCTCTCTGCCCCTCCTTCATACCAGGATCCCCCATTCCATCCCACATGCCAGGAGCTTTGTGCATGCCCCTTCGCCCCATTATTTCTTTCCATCTAGGAGACGTGTTATTCAGGGAATCAGCACTTTCACATCTGTTGGGATACTAGGCAGGAATACTAGATGGGGTGTTATTTTGGAAGGCATTAATGGGTGTCTTAAGTTTTGGCTCCACTAAAGATCTGGTAAGGATTTGCGCACTCATGCATGCATGCGCGCGCGCACACACACTCTCCTTTCCCCTAAGCCAATAGGGTTTTGATCAGTATGCCTAGAACATTCCCTGAAATTTTGGAATGGAATGGCTGTGACATTCAAATTCAATGCATTACATACAGACAAACGTTCCTAGTTGAATATAAGACCTTCACAAGCTCAGCCAATTATGGGGGCTCATCTGGTTGGCCAGTCCCCTCAGAAACCATGCCAGGAGCTGCTTTCACTTGAAGCTCATGCACCATAACAAGGTGAGAGAGAAACTAATGTAGTGCTAAGTGTCAGCATCTACAGAGCAGGCCCTGGGAAGAAAGGGCCAGGGGAAGAGGAACAATGAAACACTTTAGAACTGGGAGGGGAGGATTCTTCCTTCAGTGATTGGCTTTTGTAGTATAAACACATTTTGCTGAGAACTAATGCTAACAGGAGATAGGCCCCAGCCTTGAAATTTGCCCAACTTTCCTCACAGACTGCTAGAGTTGGCAACTGGGATTTTAGGTCAGGTCTGCTACATATAAAGGCCCAGTGTAGAATTTAGATCTAATTCAAAGTTTGTGGGATGTTTTGATGCAGGGTCTGAGTTTGGACTCATCTCTACCTGTGAGCCACAGGTGAAAGGCAAGTGTATAATGCCTTTAACAAATGGCCAAATATAACAGCTCTGATTTCTCTCTCTCAGTGAAGCTGAAAGAAACAAAGGCATATTTAAAATGCCTCCTCCCCAAAAAAGAACATGAAGTGGCCAGGAGTTCATTCTGAGACTTTTTCACACAGTTTTTAAGCATAAATAAACATGAGCTCTGACTCGGTGAGTAACTAAAGGAAATGAGTCATGAAAAAAGTGTGAGTGTCCGACTCTTTTAGCCAGTTTGTGTGAAAGCCTAAGTGCTTAGATGATAGTATGTATATTGTATTTGCTGAAGAGAGCTAATGAAATAAGCTTGGACCCTAATAACTATACATTTCATCTTTAAAAAGCCATGTCTCATTATACAGTACTGTGGCTCTCTGACTTTTATCCTTTATTCCACAGGGGAAATAGTCTTCTATTTTTGTCTGTAGCATTTCCAACATCTGCCTGTGTTGTACACACACAGACTGAAAATATGAAAAACTGACAGACCTCTGTATATGGGACTGTTTTTTTGTTTTGTTTTTTGGTCTCTAAGCCCATAGATATTTGAAATTCCAGCAAAAGGGAGATCAGGAATAGATATAATAATTATATTGCATCTCAGTCTATTAAGTTCATCATAGATTTACACTATTGATGTATCAAAGTGACAGCAATGCATAGTTATTCAAGGCTACAGGAATTGGGCTGTTCATGTGCCTAATGTATTCATTTATGCTCACTCGAGCCTACGGTTCGATACTCATGATCACCAATCTAGGTTTCTATGAACTCACAATAGCATATCCCTACAGCATGAATAATGATCTCCTTTCAGCATAATGTGGTCCGTCACATTCCATGTCAAACTCCTCTCAGACGATGGCCTTCTAATTTTCTTCTGCCCTCCTGCATATCTGTCCCAGCAGGCTTTGGATTGGAGCAGAACTTCCCTCCATTCCTTATTTTATAAGGAAAACATTAACATGCAAAAATCTAAAAGCAAAAACATTTCAGGACTGTCTTATGGCATATACGTACCATTTTTGCACTAGCTGTGCATTCTGAATATATTTAATCCGGTATATCCCAGCATGCTTCTCAAGTGCAGCCAGCACTGGTTGTGTATTTATCAATATTAGAATGTTACCTGACCAGTAAGTGAATACTACCTGGAAGTTAGCCATTTCTCCTAAAAAGGAACCAAGTTCAGACTTGTCACATGGACTTCAATCAAGAAGACAGGCATCTAGTGGTGGTAAGAAAAGAGGCACCCTATTCATTTGTAAATTCACAATTAACTGTTGCCGTGAAAGAAACCAGTTCATGCATGTAATGCCTTCAGACTATGGCTTCATGTTTTTCTCACTAGAATTCTAACTACATCCATGAACATTCATCTAAAGCACAAGCACATAGGGAAATGAATGTAACACTGGCCAGGCTACACTGTGTGGGAAACACTCTGAGATGCCAGTCAGCCCTGACCATTTTCTAGCCTCAGCTCATACTCCACTACAGAACATTTGCACAATTATCAGCTGAGTTGCCAGAGACCCAGAGGGCACCTCAGAGCTACAATCATACTGAAATGTTGGGATTACAACAACTGCCATTCCACAAGAGACCACTAGTCTGTTGGATCTGAGATCCTGCCTCTAGCAATAGCCTACAGAGGAAGCATCAAAATAGGGAACCTACATACTGTATAATGTTACACCAAATGTGGATGCAAAGAGGAAAATTCCTTATTTACCCTATGAGGAGAACACACACATTCCCAGGAGCATGAGAATAAGTGTCATTTGTAACTAAAACCTCGCTAGGGTAACTGTAGGTGTTATTCATAGTCACATTAAAAAATACAAGCAATAAAAACTGTATGATCTAGTCTAACTATTCTGTAAATAATTAATAATGACATATTAAACCTAACATATGTGGCATTAGAAGAAATCCCTTGCATCTTGTTGTGTGGGTAGATATCAACTGCTGTATAAAAAAGGCAATGCAGACAATAAATCCAGGCAGGACTTCCTAGATAAGAAGGACCAGATTTAAAATAGAGGGCCAAAGGTGAGCAAAGAATTTAGAATATTTCACTAACTATGAGGTTGTACTTTGATTATCGTTTAAGAGATGATAAAATTCACAGATATGTTACAGTATGGGATAGAGGGAAAAGCAGATTTCTCTGTGCTCATGTGTTTCTTTCTTACATATCTATCCTTCCCCAACTTTAAAACAGGGCTACAGTCATCTTGTCGCTACCCTATGTCCTCGCCCCATGCTACATACAACCACAGGTCAGATTGAATGAGATTGTGCTTTTTATGTTTTAAAACCTTTTCAATAATAGGAAAAGGTTTTAAAACATAAAAAGCACAATCTCATTCAGTCTGACCTGTGGTTGTATGTTTCTTACTTGGTCTTTAATGCCCCCTTTTCCATTTTCTTTAATGTTTTAACTTCAATTTACCTTAAAAAGTCACTTTGTAAAATTAAGTTATTGGATTCTATATAAAATTTGTCCCATTTGCAAGTAAAAAATGTTAGCTTATTTATATCCCTCTGCCAGTCCAACCAACTCAGCCTGGGCTCTGACGGTCACTCTGGACTCTGTCTATCTGACATGTTGTCAGATTTGCCAACCCTGCTGATTTTATAGCAAGTCTCACAATATTTGGGGTTTGTGAAGTTTGGCATCATGCAATTACACCAAAATCTGTTTTCATTGCAATAAAAGTTCCAGCTCTCATAGTTGCACAGAAAAAAAAAAAGCCCACTTGAAAATACACACCTCAAAGGCTCAGAAGGCAAATAAACACCAAGATTGAAATTTGACTTCAGTTTTTTCACCAACATGTCTTATTTTTAAAATATTGTGGCTTGGTGGTGGGGCTGGCTCATGATTTTTGAAGACTTGGGCTTGGCAATACAGATATCATTAATAATAAAGGTTTTCAGTATGTCAGCATCAGACCTTTGGTGACATGACACCTATGAAACTCCATTCTCTCCAGTTTATGCCCCAAGTAGGTTTGAACAGATGTCATTAAAGGCAAAATCAGAAGGGAGACAGTGGAGTAGCACTGATATCTTGGAGTGTGTCTACATTGCAAAAAAAGACCTTTGGCAGTGAATCTCACAGCTCAGGTCAACATGCAGGGTTAACAATACATGGCTAAAAAAGTCAGTTGATTTGGATTTGAGATTCACTCCTGCAGGTCTTTTTTTGCACCAGAGACAACCCTCTAGAGGTTTGTATTCAGCCTGAAGCCTCCTTACTACTATGTATGATTGGCAGTGAGTGCAGTGGGAGAAACAGGATTTAAACAATATCAGAGCCCAGGGTGAGCTTGCATGCCTGGCAGTTAGGAAAAAGTAAGTACAGTATCTTTGTACTTGCAAATTGAGGAAAGTTTGCTATGGAAATCAGCAAATCATGAATATGGAATACCACAGGGCCACTTTCACAGGTTTTTCAGGTAGAATGACATTTTTTAGATGGTTTTTAGGACCAGGAGTAGATCTTTTTGTTCCACTTCAGTTCCAAAGAATGCCACACATTTCAGTTCTATCACTTAAAATGCTAGGCACTTACCAGATACATTTTAATGGGATGAAAAGCTTTAGAGTCAGGGCAGGAGAATTTTGATATTCAAAAGATTATATGGCTAATTAAACTGATGTACTAGGCAATTAGAAGTGCTAAATCTGCAGTAATTGGGCAACCATGCTGAAGGAAGTAAATTCTAACCCTTTCTTTCACAAAGCCTCATTAGTTTACTCTTTCTGTGGCTATGGTCTAACAGCCTCTATCTCCTTTTCTATAGTTGGAAACTGTTATATTTTAGCAGAGATATCAAATGGCAGAAGGAAAGTGACATTCTTTGACTCTGTCTAGTAGATAAAAATTGATGGTTTAATATTTTTATGTAACGTAAATGATTTAATAAAGCATAGTAAGTTTAGGCCTTACCATAGGTTTCTATAACTTCATAAACTAGAGTAGATTTTTTAAACAAAATTCTTAATTTAAAAGTCATTTCAATTAATCAGTACATGCTTGCTGTCAACGTTTTAAAGAAAGTCAAACTACTGAATTGGTGGAAATCACTGGCTAGCCACCTGGAACCAACTTTTGACAGCAGTAGTCTTCTGCAACTGCAGAGAGAATAAACTGAAACGAAGAAAATATTGTACTTGTTCAGTTCAAGGACTAATTCATTCAAAGTTAGCAAACTGATTAGGAGTTGAAGAGGCAGGAAAGCTTGTTTTCCTTCTTTCAACTTGTGAATAAAAATGAGGTGTGAGAGGATGGAATCTCCCAGGTCTTAAATCTTGAAAGATATGGGAACCAAAACCAGGTCAATTCACTCAATACAGATACTGCCTCCTTTAATAGAATCATTTAGTTTTTAGTGCTAAACGTGTCTGCATATAGAAGTTTATCCAGTACATTTAAAGCTAATTTTTAAAGTGTGCATTTTTAATGCATTTCAATTTTAATGCAAATAGAGATTGACCAAAATCACAACTAAAATATTAATTTAGTAAGAAATGTATCATGCCATGATTTTCTAACAAACACAAAAATAAAAATGCAGATAAGTATTTTAAGCTATGTAAAATGCTTAAATAGATATATAGATACAGTATAGCCTCCTACTTAGCAAAAAGTGTAATACATAGCATAAATGCCATATTTAGTTGCAATTAAACATCATGAAATACTTACCAACCAATGAGAAGCAACCTCACCTTAGTAAAAATCAAAACTGCAAAAAAAAAAAAAGATTAAAACCAATTATTTAAATCAAGAGGGTTTTTTAATTTAAAATAATAATAAGTTATTTGCATGGGGTTTTTTTATTTAAATTAATTCAGCTTGTTGTTCAGCTTCGGTGACCTTTGCTTTCTCTTCAGAATAAAGTGAGTTTTGACTGGTTTCAGTTTCAATACAACGCCCACCATCCCCAAGAAGTCAGTAAGGTCAGTGTGTAGGAATCACTTTACTTACCATTGTAATGCACCAGCTCTTGTTGAGTACCCAGAGACAAGACAGAAAGAGATGGATAATGGTCCAACCATATATACCATCAGTGGAATTTAGATATGCAGGATGTTCTTACCAGGTTGGAGTAAAAGTTCTACCTACTCTCCCAAGAAGTCCCATGGGCTCTAATGATCACAAGTTGTCAACACCTCTTTTTTTCTTATCCAGCAAAATGCAGTACAGTGCCCCCTAAAACCATATTGGGGCATTGGTTCAGTGTTAACTCAGAGAGCATCATCCCTTCATAGAGCACCTTTGGGTCTTTTTGGATGGAAGCCCTCCAACAAACAAATCCAGCCAACCTCGCTTAGTTTGAGAGCTCAAGGTTGTATGGCTGCAGGCTATAAATACCAGAGTGTGTCTATATTAGAAACACTACAGAGGCAGCACTGAAGTTGTGTTACTGTCGCATAGACATTTACTCCAGCAAGGGAAGGGGTTCTTCTGTCGCTGTAGTAAGTCCACCTCCCCAGGAGGCAGTAGCTAGGTTAATAGAATTATTCCATTGACCTAGCCCTGTCTATTTCGAGGCTTAGGTCAGCTTCACTATATTTCCCACCTGTGTGAGTTTGTCCATACCCCCAGGCAACATAACTAGGTCAACCTAACTTTCTTGTCTAAGCCAGCCCAATTTGTCAGCTAAAAGAAACTCTTTGATCTCTTTTCATACAATTACTAGCTTCCCCCAACACCTTCATCCTGTAGCTCTTTCTTAGCAAGTATGTGTATGGATAAAGGGCTCACTACAGCAAGACAACTGTGCTGATAAAAGCCAAGTTACATAACCTGTTTTGTATGAACCTGGTATCTCAGGTGAACACTTGATTGGCATAGATGACGACCCAGAAGCTATTTATAAAAGAATCAACAGAGAGCTTTCTGAAAATTCTCTTTGTCAGTACCTGGCTTCACACAGATCCTTCCCATAAATCAACCACCTCCTCATAATGAAAATAGAAATGTAATTATTCACAGGCATGTCCCTGGAGCTTTCTCTGATCTTTTTGTGAATGACTAAGAGCAGCTGGTGCACACAGAGCACACCATCTCTGCTGGCTTATCCATTAAAAGAAGTGACTCATCAATACATGACGTCAAACTCTCCACTCTTCTGAAATGGCAAAAAAAAAAAAAATGTAATTAAGAAAGGGGAAAAAGGACACCTGAACAAAACAGGCTGAACTTCCTCCCAAACAATCACTGCTTTGGTCACACATCCCGGTGGCCATGAAAAAAAAAAATCCAGCAAAAGAAGATTTAAACTACACACCTCTAGTTTGGTCTTTTGAGGGGGAGACTGCTTTCCTATTAAAGTGTCAGTTGTTAAAACATCTTTCCTCACAAAAAATGGCTAATTATATAGTAGCTGTTACAAAATAGCATTATTCCCCTTGCTAAAACCCACGTACGTTTCACCCAGGTAAAACCCATGCATATGCTTCATCTCTAAGTAGTGTTCAGTGTCTTCCAAAGGCGAATAATTCAAACAGAAGAAACTGATACAAGGAGGACTGAAGGCAGAACACAGTGAGCACTGTGTTTATAAAGAGTTTTCATAAGATGTTTGCATCATACCAGCTATCACAGATTTCAAGTAAGTAGTTCTACTGGATCAAAATACACACAGGTGAGGAAGTCCTTACAAAAATATTATGAAGGATCAACAAATGCTTCCTAACAAATACAAACACGCACTCTGCATTAGTGCAATATTAACCCCAAAAATGTGAGTTACAGTTGAATGCACAACCATTACTTCATCCTCTTGTGCAAACATTAAGTTATAATCCTGTTTCCATCAGTCAGTGGCAAAACTGGTAGACTGCAAAGACCCCGCATATTTAAAATGCAGATTCTTATGCCAGAAAGATTTGCTCTTCTGAATAAGAGTGGGGGTGTTTTACATACAAAGATGGCAAAGCAGTGGAAAGAGAAACCAATGCAGTAAATTGAGATTCAGCCTTTATACGAGATTCTATGTTGTCTGACTTCAGATGATCTGAAAACAGAGCATGTATCCAGAGCACGCAGAGCCTCAGTCTAAGATAATTTGAGCCCCAGCTCCTTTAGAGTCAGTGCTTCACAACGAGAAACATTCTCCTTTTCTTCAGACATGTCACTGGAATGCGGGGTGGGAGGCAAGAAGACCGAGTTCTGTTTGAAATAGGACGTTAGCTGGATTTGAGGGTTACCTTGAAGGTCGTATTGCTTATAAACAGCAATTCACCACCTATGCTAGAACAGGGGTCGGCAACCTGCGGCACGCTTCTGCCGGCCGCCTCCCGACCGCACTCAGCCCGCTGCGCGCTAGGAGGAGCGGAACCGGCAGCCGCGCACAGACTTCCGTCCTGGGGAGCACGGGACTGGCCCTGCGTACCCAGCAGGAGCCAGTCCCCCGCCCGCCCGATCTAGCCCTGGGGCGCCTCCGCCTCAGGCCAGGAGGGGGCGCAGGGTGAAGCTAAGTCCGTGAGAGGACAGAGCCTCTCGGGCGTTGTCCGCCGCCTCCCGCGTAGGAAGGGGCGCGAGTGCAGCGGCTCTTTGCAGGCCGCTGCTGCCACCGCCGCCCAAGTCCTCCCTGGAGCCACCTGGGCAAGGGACGACGCGGTGCCCAGAGACCGGGCGCTGCTGAGCGATGCGCCTATGCCACGTGGGGAGCGCAGTGAGGGGGCTGCCGCTGGGTGCTCCGCCTGCCGCCCCTATAGGTGGGTGTCGGTGCGGTGCCCGGGAACGGGGCGGGGGGCGTGCAGAGTTACACTGGCGCGGAGCCGTTTGCGGGGAAAGCGGCGATTTCCCCCCCCTCCGCCACTGCCAAAATCGGGGGAGGTCCCGCCGGAATGCCCGTCCTGTCAGTGCTGCTTCAGGTCCAGCCCTTCGGGGCCAGGGGAAACCTGCTTCCCTCGCTCCTCAGCTGCACCCCCAGACCCACCGTACATGAGAGGAGCAGCGTCCCGTCCCCGAAACCCACCACTCCCCCCCGAATCATTGCAGCCCCCCCCCCCGCCCGCCTCTCCCCACTCCCTTCCCCTCTACCCCCCTACTCCTTTACCCCTTCCTGTCTATCCCCCACACCACTATCCCACTCCCTTCCTGTCTGCCCCCTATACTGCCTCCCTTCCACCCCTTCCTGTCTCCCTCATCTTCCATTCCCAGCTGCACCCCACCCTGCCTCATCTTTCCCGGACACCCTCTCCCTTCAACTTCCTCTTCCTGTCTGCCCCCCCCCTCCTTTATACCTGCATCGTGTTTGCCCCCTCACAACCATTCCCATCACCTTCCCCACTCCCTTCTACCCCTTCCCGGCTGCCCCCCACGCTGCTAGGCTGGGGTTCCCTCTGCTGGCCCCTATAAATGTAAAATGTATTACCGGCACACAAAACCTTGAATTAATGAAGACTCGGCCCACCACTCCTCAAAGGTTGCCGACCCCTGTGCTAGAAACAGACATACCAGAATTACTGGCTCAGACTCTTCAGAGAGGGTCAAACAGGTTTGGAAAGATGAGAGAAGGTCTGAAAAGACATTAAGTCGAACGCCAATGGTCACATTCTGTAACAGAGCTGGGACGAGCACTCAGCTGCCCTGGTACATACACATTTGCTTCTTCCTGCATTAGTCCGTTGCCAGTGTTTCTTGCTCAGGTTAATTGTATTAATATTTAAATGCAAGAACTAAGCATAATTGACCAACCACATGGCAGTATCAGCGTGCATTTAATACTCAGTGCAGAAAACATGGTATCAGAACCAAGAGCTGTTGCTTAACAAAACTGATGCATCCCTCCCCTAATCTTTTTGTCAGCAGAGATGCTTTTACAATCTGACGTTTTAAGCACTAACTTCATTCTTAGTGCCATCCTCTCACTGATTCTCTACAATGCTATTTTCCTAGCAGCATTTGCATCCTGAGAGGTAGACAGGCTGTTTTCTCACTCCGAAAGGATATGAGGCTTTTCCCTTGAGGTTTCTGTCATAACCATGGACATTCAAGTCTCCATTAGTGCTTCAGCACTGGCCATTCCCAAAGGAAAATAAAAACCAAATAAGTCACTCACTTGGTCCCAGATCAGCGTGTGCTTAATTTTTACCATGAACTTGGTACTTAAAACGTGTGATTAAGCATCAAATCATGAAACCATCAGTCAGCTCACTTGTCTAATATATGCTTTGCATGAAGTTCTAATCTGGTAACTAAAGGGTTAATGATTTCATCACATGCCCATGGATTCCATGATTACTCAGAGGTTGGGAACCATACTAGGAAGTGTGAAAACTCAGAAGGGCAGGCCCCTGCCCAGAAAAATTTACAAGCTAAAGGAACAAAATTTTAACCTCTAGGAAGGGAAAAGAAAGCGGCAAGTATACAAACAGAGCAAGCAGAGGGAGGAAGGACACATGCATACCTACCTCCAGTTCTTTTTTTTTTCTGGTGCGGGAGCAGACAGGAGGAAATGACAGAGGAAGGGACTAAGTAAGACTGACGGGGGGGATGACTGGAGAGGAAGAGGCAGGATGGAAAGGAACATGGAGGGCAGAGAGGGAGACTTGCCAAGGAAGGACTTAGGAAAGTGTGGGAAGCAGGAGGAGATTGGAGAAAATCTGCTAATAAATAAAAGTCATTCTTAGTTCATGTTGTGAATAAGTCTGTTGAGCTCACTTACCTCCAAGGGCTGTGAAGGCTGGTGTCCTTAGGTGGAACCTCTTCCTTCCTCCCCCCTCCCCCTTTTGCTGTTCCTGGGACAGGTTCTCTTCTGCTTCCCCCATCCCAGGTGGTGAGGAAATGTTGAATCCTGAGAGAGGCTGCCTCCAGAGGTCTGTTGCTAAGGTAAAACTTGCTGCTTTTTGGGATTAGCACCAGCCCCAGAAGATCAGGCTTTGCTTTCTCCATGTCATGCGACCAGGGAAGAGGGGAATGCTGGTGCACCACAGAACTAGCTCCAACATCTCCCCTATGCAGAAGTGGTATTGTTTTTTGTTTGGTGATATCCCAGCTTTGCTTGTCATGTGACTGATTGGACATCCCTTTGCAAAGCAAAGGGAGCAGGAGTTAAATTTCTATTCATGAACCACCCTTTCAGTCAAATACCTCCTTCTAGTGAGTCTATTTCTTCTGTAGGGCTGACAAGACATTAGCCATTTAAGACATTTGATTATTAAATCAAGAACCACCTTCACTCCTTCATTCTGTAGACTAGTCTTCACTGAGCAGTCACACAAGCTGGGCCCTGTCTCTCCTCCCTTGACACATCACAGCTCTCTTGTTGCTATTCACACACATACTTTGTTGGGGGCATGGCTGACGTAAGTTGGCAAGCTTTCAGTGGCAAGGATGTCTTCTTCCTTGAACTGAGGTATTTAGCAAAGGAAAATGAAGTGGGCCACTCTCACAGGAAGCTGTCCTGTGCTGAACCCCACTTCTCCACAAGGACTGTGATTCAGAGACAATGTTTCTCCTGCTTTGAATTCAGTGTGCAAGCTCCAGGCCCCATTCCCCACAGCAGAAGGGAACAAATATCTGCTGCAAGGAGTGGGGGTGGAGAAAGAGGGTTACATCTCTCCCTGATCTTCAAGCACAGAAGTTGCCACCACTGCCTGTCTTAGTGCAGGGATTGCCGAGGTCCCAATGCAAAGGAAACGTGACTAAGCTCACCTGGAGTGTGCTTTACTGAATCCCCAGAAGAATTGTGCTCTAGAGAATCTTTTAATAGCCTTACAGTCACAGGAGCCAGACCACGCTTGTGCAGAAGGGGAAAGTTCAGTAGAAAAAAACCATAGATTTTCCATTATGTTTTCTAAAAAGAGGTTATCAGCAGTGGATGAGATGTTTTAACTTTGGCTGCACAAAGCCTTGATTTCATATAACACACTTGGCTATAGAAAGAGCTTCAACATTGCCCTATTGTGCCCTAGCTTTAGGAAGCCTTTGCCTTTATTTATTTGACTAGCTATGGGTTGCTTATCCATGCCTTGACCATGTCTCACTTTATCTACCATATCACTCAAAAATACAGGCACTTTTAAAGCTTTAGTTTTCTTCCCCCTCCCCACAGTCAACTCCCCACTCTATTGCTCTTGCAAACAGTTCACCTGCCTTATGTTCAGGGAAAAAATGACTACGGAACTGTCTGACCAAATCTATGTCTTCTATTCACTATTTTACCTACTTAATTTTAAGTAAACTTTTACTCCTATCACTTTAAAATCAACACTTATGGGAGAGTGAACTGAATTCTGCTGCCCCACACATCAAATGATGGACCTAAGCCCCCGCTCAACCAAGCACATAATCACGTTTAACTTCAAGACTGCATCTAGCCCCATCAAAGTCAGCCTGGCTACTCACATGCTTAAAGGTAAGTCTATACTGAAGAGAGTGGCTGAATCAAGGCCTTACTGCAAAATTGTTACTAGCAGTGAGATATAGCTAGAAAATGGAGGGGGGATTAAGAATTTTTCTAGAATTGCATTTCTGGTTTTCCAACAATTTCTTCTTCACCTCCCTTGTCTAACCAGTGCTGTTAGTTAGCCAATAGTGAACATGGCTTGAATATCAGCCTGTAGGGTAAGTTTGCAGGGTTGGGGCTTTTTGGGGGGTGGGGGGGGGAGCAGAAATCTCTTTATACTTCAACACTGTGCATATTACATGGAAATAGACATTAAGCACAGAATCCCACACTGCTTTCTTTAGAATGCTGTTTCAGAGTACAACCCTATTAGGTTTGCTTTGATTATTATTCAGCCTTATTGGGACACTACTGTTATCCTAAACTTTTTCATATTTCCCCCAGAGTAATCTGTTGGAAAGCCATTAAAATGACTTGCTTTTTTGTTTATCTTTTTAAGCTGCTTTCTCATCTTTCATTCAGTCCTCTGTGCCCACACACTTTTCTGACAGCAGTAGATTTACAAGCCATTCTTTACCTAGTGTTTTGGATAAAGCCAAAACATCAATTCCACAAGTTTAAGTTTTTCCCATCAATTGTAAGAGACATGCTGTGAGGGAACAGCAGCCACTACAGCCAGCAGGAAATGGATTGTGAGATCCCTACTCCAAAGACCAGAATCCCCGTTATCCCTTTGTCATGAACAATATTGCCTGGAAATATTCTGTGTTGATTCCATAATCAGTGATCATTTTAGCACCTCACTTGGCAAGTTCCTTAACTGAGATCTTCTTCTGTTTATTTCTTTCAGTGCTACTCCGCTGCACACTGTTCTCCCAGGGCGTTTTCCAACCTCCTCAAAGTGTGAGTAGGGCAGACCAGATGCCAATTCATGCCAAGCCAATTCATTGGTGTATAATATAGATCAAAGTGATTGTTACGTGCATAAGAGTATTTTTGGTGTTTAAACATCATGAAAACTAGTGGGATGTTGTTTGCATTTAGAATATAGCACAATAGTAAAAATTTACATTGTGTTTACTCCTGTATATAACCCATCAAAGGAGAAAGAAGTCTTGCAGAATACAAATGAAGAACTTTTCTGTTAAAGTGCTAATTTCAAAACCTTTGATCATTGTGGGTGATGATAGGAGATCAAAGAGTCAAAAAGCATTCCTCCTCACCCTGTCATCAAAGGAAAAATGCACTCAGGTACTAACACCATTAGTGTATTTTCTCTGAGAAGCTAAAAGAATGGATTCAAAGAGCCTCCATCAGATGCAAAGTTGAGATCACTAGAGACAATCTGGAAACCCTAAAAAGATTTACATCACTACCACCATTTAGGATTATAAACTGTGACTCCCTGTTAATGTATTTCACCTGCATTAGCTCAATAACCCTTATTTTTCCAGCATTAGAGGAAAGCAACTCTGGCTGGATTGATACAGGTGTAACTGAGTATGCAGTATGAGCTTATGCATGTTGAAATGTTCCGGGTCAAGTAGCAGAGATGGAGCTTGTTACTGGAAAGACATCAGCTGTATTAAAGTGGCCACCTATGATGCTAGCTCTAATAAAGAGCAGATCTCCAGCTGATGTGAATTGTCATTGTTCTGTTAATTTCAATGGAACAATTTATACCAGCTGACGATCTGTCCTTTGTGTCTGAACATGCGTCTTTTATAAGCATCAAATACAGAAAAGATTTGGGTGGAAATTGTTTAACTTTTTCTTTAATTTTTTGTATATTAAAACATCTTGTTATGAAGGCTTTTATCCTTCTTTCTTTTAATAGATAAGCCAGTGGAATTTAGAATAAATATAACTTCATGGTATTATCATACACATTGGTCTTTTTTAGGATTTGTTGAATAGCTACATCATTTCTTTGAGCCTGGATCCCATTAGTCATAGTCTTAGTCAGTAGGTTTCCATGACAGCAAGTTTCTGTGCAATGCAGCAATTCATTATTTCACTCTAAACTTCCATTGATATATTTCAACCTCGACCTTATAAAAATTTCCTTTCAAAAGTCATTTAATGAAATAACTGATTTTATTTATACCATGATGTTGCCAAAGAATACACACTATTGAATTCAGTAAAGGTTGCCAAATTCTCCAGAAAGATGCTTTTTACCTGATTCTACTTCACAGATTTCTAGCAGCAGTTAACACCCCACCCCACCATGTTAGGCCTTGTCTTTGCAATGAGATGCAGCTGGGTTGATCCTTGTGCTCATGCAGAGCCCCCAAATCTCCCCTAGCATCTGAAGCTGTGCTTTATAAAAAAAAAATTCAAAAGATATTTGTTGAGTGGTGGAATTTTATGAACCGGCTTAGGCAGGCGATTTTCCCTCCTTAAGTGGTGCATCTGAAGCCCTTAGGGCAGCTTTGAAAATCTCAGCTGCAGTATTCAGCTTTTATTCTTTCTTCATAAATCATCTCTCCCCCACCTCCGCTCTCTTTAATATGTTGTATTACTTCTATGCAAGATAGTGCTCAATCATACATTTCCTGTTGGAAGGACCATAAAATAAATGAAGGGGCTATACCTTAATTCAGCTCTCTTACCGCAAAATGTTATTCATGCTAAGCTGTCCAACAAATATTTTCAAAAGCCAACACTGGACCCAAACATTAGATATTTTCCCTCCTGGTTGTTGGTGGTTTTTGAAAGCATACACATTTCATAGACTTTGTGTCATGGGGCTTTTTTTTTTTTTTTTCATAGCTCCATTTGAAAGGGCCTTTGTTAAATACAAGCTTTGTAGGAAGTAGCCTACAAAGGTGATTCCCACCCAGATATTTGTAAAGAATCAATATACTTCAGTGAGCTAGAAACTGAGGAACAAAATACCAAACACAAATTCAGTAACAACAAATAAGAATCCAGGAGACTTCATGAGGTCTTGCAATATTTGGGCATCCCCTCCCCGCCACCACACACAATCGCATTTAATTGTCAGTTTTTAATATGGACACATCTGTTATAGATATCTAACTCTAATTGCCCTGATACACTCACTAATGCCCCAACCGACCAGTCACAATTAGCTGCATAGCAAAGAACTAGTCCTGTCACCTCTGGTAGGTGACAACATCACAGCAAGAATCCCACAAGCAGAGAATGCTAATAAGAAAATGGAAAAGCTTCTAGTCAACACAGCGGCAAAGGCAAAAAAAGAAATCTAGGCCAAAACATGCCCGTGTTGAATGGTTATTTTGAGAAAATGAGGCTTTGTGCTCTCTAAGCTCTTCAGCAAGGAGAATTTAGATAAAATCCAAGATAAAATGCAGTTATCTTGCTATTTAGGCTGGTTATTACAAATAGCATTAGTATTACTTATTTCCTACTTTACTGATAACTGTTTGATAATCAGTCAGTAATGAACCAAACAATGTGTCTCAGACTTAGTTAAGTTTAAATCGGACATTTTCTATTGGATGAAATGTACAGAGAGCTTGACATTTAGCAAGGTAACTACCAATACTGTTAAATTGGGCAGCACTAAGACAGTTGTAATTTTGTACCTTGGCTATTTTAAGAATAACTGAGATCAAATGTAATATGAGATATTAAATCTCCAACCCTGCAATACTGTATATGGAGTGAAGCTCAATCCCTGCATCTGTATAGGGTCCCTTTGAAGTGGGGCTCTCTGGAGGAAGAGGGATACCCCTACCCACAAAGCATTGCAGGATAGGGCCTAAAAGTGATTCAACAAATAAATCCAACGTTCCATAATCCTCCCGAACAATAACTTCTTCCCATTCCATCCAGTTGTAAACCCACCTGTACCATTCTAAATAGGGTCTCATCCTCTTCTTTGTTTAAAACCTTCATATGCTGATAATTGTAGACTTGTGCCTCCCCTTTAACCATTACTTAGCCAAGCCATGTGGCTAAAGCTCAGCTCCTAGCACAAGTGGAAAATGGCTGGTTTCCATCTGCTGATGCGTTCACAGCAGGCCAGAGAGCTAAGCATTTCCAGCCTCTATCATCCCCACTCTGTAGCCCTTGAGTACAGGTATTATTGGTGGGAAAGGACTGAGGCTGAAGCATACTGTGCTTTAGCAACAGCTAACATAAACCACAGCACCTCAAAGTGTCTATAGCATGTCTAGGATAGATCCAACCTGACAGAAAGGGAGCCACAAGCAGCCTCCTTGCAGTCCCCCAAATGAGGCATGGCAGAGAATTTGGGCCACATTATTTAACTCTGATAGGATGCTGATGTGGGCTGTACAAGCACCTTGCTCTCTACTAGTGAGATTAATACTTCTTTATAAACATCCTGCCAGGTGTTTCATATATTATTGCTACACTGGATTAAGTAAAGCAGTACGTAAAGCCTTATGTTCCTTGTTAGAACGACCACAAAGGGCCAGATTCTGATATTGCTCAATGTGTGTAAGAGTATCTTAGCCCTTTAGCTGCTCCATTTGATCTCACTTGAGACTGCTTGAGGAATAAAGTACTAATCAATGTGAGTAAGAGTATCACAAATTGGCATAAAAAAGTGAGAAGGAAACTAATAATGATTTAAATGTTAAAGTCACATAATAATCTGAATATCCAGTATTTTAAAATATCATCTGTATACGGTATGAACGAATTTAAAAATACTGAAATTATTAAATTACTGCATTTCAAACCATGATTAAATTATATGTAGTCATCCAGTTTCACATAATTGAATGTTAAAACCAATGTTCTGAAGCTATTTAAAGCCTCCAGTGTTTTCGCTTTTTCCATGGTATTGGAAGTATCACTTTGACATCAATATGGAGAAAACAGATGGCTAGAGTAATGAACAAGTGAGCAGTATGATACTACCAACTGACTACTCACAAGTTTGACTAACAAATTAGATAACAGACAGAAAAGAAGTGGGTTGGTAATTAACAAAGTTGATGCTGTGTGTCAAAGTATTTAGAAAACCAGTAAGATATAAATAGACTCTGAAGGAGGTAGCAGTGAAATATTCAGAATAATAATTCAAGAAGTTTAATGATGAAAAAGGAACTGAAATATGGCTTTTACCGTAGTGCCAAGAATATTGGAAGTGAAAGAGAAAATAACCATACGTTATTAGGGAAATCAAACCTGTACTTTTGGGTGACAAATGCAGAGATTAAAGCATTTCCTAAATTATATAGAAGATAACTTCATGATTTGGAAAGTGTCTAGAGAGGAATAATGTGATGAAATTGGGAGAAGAAAAACTTAATAATTAGGAAAAAGTCTTTTAACTTAGAAGTCTATTAGAATGAAATAATCACTCAAGTAATGAGAGTTCAGTCAAACTACAGACAGGTCAAAGCACTCAAGGTCAACCCAAAGGGAAAAATATGCAATCACTGGAAGGAAATTAGACAAGGTAACATGCTATTTTTCCCTCTTCTGAAATGTTTTATCAAAACTTTATTATAAAGTTTGTCCAAATATTTGATTCCTCTCATTTCTCTCATTATTCTTGGTCTTGTCCATCTTTGTGTAGACTGCAAAATTGCAGTGGGATTTATTATAGTGTCCATTCTTATCAAGATTAGGCCACTTGCAACTTTTAAGAAACAGGCTAATCTCTGTGTATGTCAACTTTGGACTGGCTAGTTTTCAGGGGACTGTGCTGGAGAGGAGTAGCCATTTCTGGACACTAAAGGGTACAGTTTTTTGGGGACTTGAGGGAGGAGTAAATTCCACCAGCAGTCCTCCTTGCCAGGACTAATCTCTCCCTCTCAAGACCTGCCCTCCCAGTGGGGTCTATCAGTCAGTCTCTTCTTTGGTTCCAGGATCTAACAAGAGGGAAGGTTATACCAGAAAGCCAGGTTGGGATAGGAAAAACACATGGAAATAAGCCATCAGAACATAAACAGCAGAGAGGGCTCTAACAGCCACATAGAAACATGAAAGGCATAGAAAATCATAGAATCCTACTTAGACTAGGAATGTGGCCTTCCAGTACTAAGTGGAGATGGTGTGCTTAGAGGGTGGAACAGCTCTCCTTTTATTGGGTGGAAGAGTCGGTAGTAGAAGGAAGACAGTACTCCTACTAGGAAGTGGCAGGAGAGGGTGAGCTGAAGAGATGCATATGCATTTTAAGTGTTAACATCTTCAAAGCAGAATCCAGAAAAAAACACGCTCAGCTTTTAAGAAAAATTATTATTAGTCCAGAATAATCATTACATTCAAAAAATCTACTGTTACAAAAGTACACTGATGTGATCAGTGAAAGACCAAAACTAGTATAAATCTCTTTTGCAAATATTTTCTTAGACTGAAAAAGTTCATAGCTAAAAACTAGTTTTATACAATGGCTTTTAAGTCTAGGAGTAGGATAGTGGCCAGGTTAAGTGTAATAACAGTTTTAAGAAACTCCTGTAGAGAACAATATACACTACTGGAGCTGACCTTCATTTGACTACTATACAAATCCCTTTAGTTATCGGTTTTTGGTATTTCTCAGAGGATCTGGCACATAGAAAAGCAATTTCAACAACTGAATTTTACAGGTAGTAAGCAGCATCTCTGTCCCACCAGGAGGTTTTAAAGTTAAAATGCAGGTTTGTTCATATATTCCTCCATTGTCTGAAAAAAAAAAAAAAAAAAAAATTACAAGTGAGGTGTTACAGATTGTAAAATACTACCAAATACAGTAAGAACCTAACCTGTTCCCATTGAACAGGGTTGTAATTTTTGATTGATTTCCATCAGATCCAGGCCCTATGAACAAACACTGATCAATTGAATAGCTACAATCATAATACTTTAAACCCTATTAGACTGAACATCTAACTTGCACATGTAGTTACAGTGACCAGACAGCAAATGTGAAAAATCGGGATGGGGGTGGTGGTAATAGGAGCCTATATAAGAAAAAGACCCAAAAAATCGGGACTGTCCCTATAAAATTGAGACATCTGGTTACCCTACATCTAGTTGCCATATTTAGCTGGCCCTTTGTACGTGCCACTACTGCAAGCTGGTAGGCTCCCTCAACTGCCCAGGAAAGAACAAGTGCCTTGCCCATGCATCCTCCCTCAGGCCCTTGCTCCAGGGCAGAGAGTATTATTCAAGACAAAGCTTTTCCTTTGACCGAAGCAGACAGCAGAGGCCTTTCCCCTTGCCTCTCACATCCTCTTCCCCTCTTTAAACCCATGCTGAGTTATGCACAGGCTGCTCTTAACCCTCTCCTGCTATTTTACCCTGTTACCCTATTAGCATGTGCAAACATCAGCTTGTACTGAAAAACCTGGCTGAAAAAAAAAGTGAAAAGGGCCTATTCACATAATGTCTAGTACCAGAGGGGTAGCCGGGTTAGTCTGGATCTGCAAAAGCGACAGTCTTATAGCACCTTATAGACTAACAGATTTTAGGGATCATGAGCTTTCGTGGACTAAGACCCACTTCATCAGATGAGTGTTGTGGAAATCTCCAGAGGCAGGTATAAATAGCAGGCAAGAAAGCAAGGTAAAGTCAATCGGGGAGTTGGGGGTGGGGGGGTGAAGCCCACTTCCAGCAGGTGATCTGGAGATGTGAACACCCAGAAAGGAGAAACTGCTTTTGTAATTGGCGAGCCATTCACAGTCATACAACAAACCTCAACACCAACTCTGCTCACATATCTACATCAGCAACACCATCACAGGATCTAACCAGATCAGGCACACCATCACTGGTTCATTCACCTGCACTTCTACCAATATGATATACACTATCATGTGCCAGCAATGCCCCTCTGCTATGTAAATTGGCCAAACTGGACAATCCCTACGAAAAAGGATAAATGGACACAAATCAGATATTAGGAATGGCAATATACAAAAGCCTGTAGGAGAACACTTCAACCTGCCTGGACATACAGTAGCAGACCTCAAAACAGCCATCCCTCAGCAAAAACACTTCACGACCAGACTTCAAAGAGAAATTGCTGAGCTCCAATTCATCTGCAAATTCAACACCATCAGGTCTGGACTCAATATTGACTGTGAATGGCTCGCCAATTACAAAAGCAGTTTCTCCTCTCTGGGTGTTCACACCTCCAGATCACCTGCTGGAAGTGGGCTTCACCCCCCCACCCCCCATTCAATTTACCTTGCTTTCTTGCCTCTATTTATACCTGTCTCTGGAGATTTCCACAACATTCATCTGATGAAGTGGGTCTTAGCTCACGAAAGCTCATGATCCCTAAAATCTGTTAGTCTATAAGGTGCTATAAGACTCTTTGTCGCTATTCAAATAGTGTTTCCCCATCTAGTTCTACCAGCCTCTTATTTTCTTCCACACTGATGATCATCCTGAAAATGGAATCACTCACTGCATTGGTCAGTTCTTACCATTCTCCGCTCACTAATGTAATTTACAATGTAAGAAAATGATGCTTGTTCCTGCAGGTTTTTGAATAAAAGTCTCACACCTATTCCTCACAAGAACCATTACATGGTCTAATTATGGAAAAACTGGAGATTACCAGCACATACTTGTGCTGATTTTGATATTACCATGTAGGTCATTTGTTAATTTATTAGTGAAACCATTAAAAAACAACTAAAAACACAATTCAGGCCCTCTACCTTGACATGTTAAACAATTTAAAAATTATATAAAACAAATTCTTAATGCAGCATCTAATATCTAGAAACTGAGATGACTGATTATCAATCATCCTACTTGCAAAGTAGCCAGCGATAGCATATGAATAACTTAAGACCATATCACAGGATGCCAGAGGGTTGAACTAAGGGTATAAGATGTTGCCACCTTTTGTCATTATACAGTTGAACCTCATAGTACTAAACTTCAGACATGTTGGGGATATCAAACACTACTCCTGTCAAACAAACAACAAAAAAAAAACCCTGTAGTGAGGTGTGCCCCTCTGCTGTCTGCATCTGCCTTACCTCTTGTAACATATCAGAATCTTCTATGGCTTTCACTGCTGATTTCTTTGATGTTTCTTGGATTTCTCCACCCATTATAAACTCATCAAGAATAAAATAAGCCTTTTCAAAATTAAAGATAATATCCAGCTCACACACCTGATGAAGCAAAATACACATTTAGGCACAATATTATAACATTATGTGTATTAGCATTCCTAGAGCTTATAGCCTGCCAAACCTATTCAACTTATGCACTCTTGTGGCAGACAGTAAAGTAAGAAATAGAAATACTGAATATTAAGTGATATCACACCTTTGGCACTAGTAAAATCATATTCTTCTCTGCACAGAGACTAAGTATAAACAGATTTGTTTAAACACTCTTTGTTATAGAATACTTATAAAAAGTCATTTCATGGAGTAGGACATATTCCCTGCCCTAAACATCTTACAGCCCAAACCAAAAAGACAATGGAAGACACAGCACAATGATTTATGTTAAGGTGGAGTTAGATAAATCACCTGCTCAAGAGAATATGGTAGAAAACTATAATAAAGGCAGTCTCCTGTAGCACCTAATGCCTCTCATGGACAATCTCCATGTCCCCTGGCCCATATCACCTTCATTATGCCCCCCACAATCACCACCACCCTGATGATCTCTTGACTTCATATGGTGCTTCCTGGTGCTGGATATGAGCTAAAGACACTCAGGTCATTTCTGAAAATTTAAAACAAAGCAAAAAACCACCCCACCCCTCCATTTTTAAATTCTTTTTCTGATTTTTCCCAAAATTTTCTAGATATCATCTCCCCGGGAAGAGATGTGGCATGTGAAATGTCAGGATTGGCTTCTCTTTGGGGACAGGCATATTATGGAATGTTAACTCCTTATAATAGCCTGGGCACTATTTTACTGTCATATCAACCTAATGGTGAAGCAATGCAGAGGAAAAGGATGAGTAAGAGCTGCCTGACTTTGTGACAAACTAACTTAAAGAAGAAAAGGAAACTTACATTTCCAAAATACCTGTCCAGTAGTTCTACATAACGATGAACAACCTCTAGTGTCAGCAGCTCATTATCCTGGTCCTCTATTGCACAGCAAAAATATAAACTAGCATACCTACAAACATAAAAATGAAAATTAGGTGAGTGCCTGGTAAAACTTGAAGTAATAACAATCACAGAGATAATTTGGTTCATATCCCTGCCTATGCAGGCCTGTTCTCTACAGTAAGGCTATGTCTACACTAGCACTTACTGTGGTATAATTTATGTTGCTCTGGGGTGTGAAAAAGCCACCTCTCCTTAGCATCATAAGTTATGCTGACCTAAGCACTGATGTAGACAGCACTAGGTCAACGTGAGAACTTCCCCTGCCAACATAGCCACTGCTGCTCCTGGGGCTGGAGCAGGTAAGCTGACGGGAGAGCTCTCTCCCACTGGTTAGAGCAATTATATTAGAGAGATTATAGCGGCACAGCTGCACCGATGCAACTCCACTGCTATGAAAACTCTAGTGTAGCTGTAACTTACAGTTGAATTGATTTTCCTCTCTCAGCACCTTTATTTTAAAATGAATATATTAACAGTAAATAATTATTCTTTTTGTAAAAAAGTTGAGTAGATTTGTTGAATACCTCCTCAATGGTTTAAACTTCAGGTCTACACTTAAAAACAACTGATAACGGACAAAAATCTCCCCAAATGATGCAGTAGCCCCTACTGTAAGTGTATTGTTTTAGATCGTAGAATAATTTTGTGCTTTAAAAAGATGGATAGAACGAACAAACATTTGGGCCACTATTCAGACTACTAAATGGTTAATAGGGTAATTTATGCATATTTCAAGAAACAAATTACGTGTAACTAACTACCGACGCTGATCAATTCTTTCTACTGATTGGTAGCACATTTTTATATTTAGTTAATTCAGTTTCATGACGGGGGAGGAGGAATATCCACCTGACCATTCTTCTCAGGGTAGAAGCTGAAGCACCATTTCAGCAAAGCATCTCTTTTAAACAAAGCACTTAAAAACATGTTTAATTTTAGTGCTTTGCTGAATAAGGGTGGACTTCTGTTTTAGGGCCTTAATTTCTCTTCTGTAACTATAAAGGCAGGGATAGACTGTTATCACTAAGGCTCATATACCTGAGGAAGATGCAAGTTCCAGAATGGAAAATACCTTAAAGATATGATTTGACAGAAGGCTCCTCAATACAGTGCGTGTAACCTTGCAATACACTGACAAAGTACAACATGCTTTTCAGCACAATACCTTTAAATTAGCAAGATTAGCTAGGCGTAGCATCTTCTATAATTTAAACTGTCAATCAATTCTTACTCCCATTTTTCTTCAGGGGTAAACAATACTGGTATTTTTCTAATGGCAATTCACTGTGTCAATTTATGGAATGGGGAGGGGCAAGCCGATTTTGTTTAAAATCAGCCTGCATTGTTCCTAGTTTCAGGCTCTTACATACAGCATTTTCAAACCCTCATGGCACTCATTGTTCCTCACGTGCTTCATCCTAGTAGCATTTACAAGATTAAGAGGGAGGTATGTGTGTGTTTCTCTCTCTCTCTTTATTCTTATAAAACTACTCACACCTTTTGTAAACTAGCTTTAGGTCTTTCCAGTCGACAAAACTGCTCATCTTTTGACTGCGAGCCAGAATAATCTGAACAATTTCCCGTGTGATCTTTTTCCTCTCTTTGTCAGGTATTGTTATGTACCACTTCTGAAGTCTTAATTTCCCTTGTCGGCTGAACAGCAGTATAAAGCGTATCTAGAGTAAACAAAGAAACATGATAATACCAGGTCACATGCAATTGTTTTTCCAGGAAGCAGCAATTCAATTGCCATTCTTTATTTTATTACAAAAGAACATGGCAACTGGCAAAGAACAATTCACCCATGCGCAGAGAGCTAATAGTTTCTAGCGGCATTATAAGCTCTCAAGAATTTCACTATTACCATAGACATCTAAATGTCTGCCCTAGTAAAACACATTCTTCACTTAAGCATATGAAAGAAATGAAGATGCAATCAAATGCATGATTTTTATTTTTTCCAGAGATTTTAAGGACTAATCTAAATATCTCTGAGAGTTTTGTGATTATATAAATATAATGAAAGATACCTGGATACATATTAGAATATTTCAGATGTGCCAAGGCACTAGTACAGTCCCACTCCTCTCCTGTTTAGAGGGAAGAAGGAGTGTTCTGATAGCTGGGCCTACAAATTTACCCTAATTCTGAGCTCAACTGTAAAAAGTATGTAAAAATTCATAAGATGTCACAATAACCTATAACAACAAATGTTGATAGGAAAAGGTATGAAAGGGAGACAGACTAAAATTAATCTAAACAAGAAGGCCCACTGATATAACTTAAGGACTGTGTTATGATCATGCTTGGCAGGCAAGAAAACGTGGGTCCGGAAATTAATGAACATAATTGGGATGTCAAATATTAAGCCTAATTGGTGGACAATATAATCAGGGGCTGTGCTATTCCACCCATTCTTCTCTGTTTGGGTGCTTAAAGAAAGAGTCTTGGGAGATGGGGGGGGAAGAAAGATGGAAAAACAGATGGAGGCTATTGGCACAAGCTTCACCATCATGGCTGCCATGCCCAGCATTTCTTGGAACCCCAGGCCTTCATCATCCAGGACACATTCCTCAATCTAAGGTCACCACCCGCCAATTTTCAAGTCCCTACCTGAAGCATGGGAATGGCAGTGTTGTTCAAAGAAAAGGTTGCCAGATTTATTTAATTTTAACCTATGCAAAACAATCCATTTTCTCCTATCCTTATTCTCAGAAACAGCTGAATTGGTTTTGGCTAAAATTTACCAGAAAAATCAGAGCCTGAGGCAGGCATATTGCATAGATAATTTCAGCCCAAATGGTAAGTTTGACAAAGTTATAAACACAATTGAAAATTGGGTCTCATAATGGGAAGTGTTGGGCAACCTTAACAGGTGGCACTATCAGCTCCACCTATAATACGCACATACACAATTCTGCCACCCTTACTCATGTTGAGTAGTACCTTACTGTGTACATAGTCTCATTGTATTAGGTGAATTGACATATACTATTTCTTTCATTTTTTGCCGTGCACATATTTGTAATAAAAATAAATATAAAGTGAGCGCTGTGCGCATTGTATTCTGTGTTGTAACTGAAATCAATATATTTGAAAAAAATATAGAAAACAAAAAAAATATTTAAATAAATGGTATTCTATTATTGTTTAAATCACACGATTAATTTGCTTCATTGCTTGACAGCCCTAATCTAAACTATTAGTTTTTTAAAAAAAGAACGCCAAGCATATGGGCAAAAACTTGACTATGGCACTTGGGTTCAAATTAAGCACCATCATTTCCCCCCACCCCTTGATAAAGCTTCATTTCCATGTTTAAAAACCAAAAACAAAGACAGACCACCGGCCAGAACCAAATTCCTGGATTCAAACACCATTGGACTCTCCGGCCCGATATCTGAATTCCATAAACGGCCCCATCTTTACTGTGGGTCAAATGGGTTCAGATTCTCTGGGGCAGAACTCAGTAGCTGAAGGGAGAAGGCACCTTTACACCACCTCTGCATTCCCCCGACAACAGGCCAAGCCAGGAACCAACCTGGCCCTAACACAGGTCAACAGCACTTTTGGGCCAGCTGCCCACAGCCCCAAGAGGCTGTATTGTCAACTAAGGGTTGATGAGTCAGAACAGTGCACAGCTTTTTCCCCTCACAAGAATTCTCACATTCTGGGAAGGGAGTTGTGCAAGAGTTTCTATGGTGGCTTTACGCTACCTGGGGACTCCTCCTATACAGGGAGAATCGCAAAGAGGCTGAATGTGCTGGGTTTCTGACACCTTTATACTTCAGGTGTGGATGCAAGAGTCAGGCTCTAAACAGCACTTCTCAGATACGAGATGCTGAGACTCCAGATCTAAATGCTCAGCCATGCCCTCTGCTGGTATAAATTCATGGAGCTCCACTAAAGTCAATGGGGTTACTCTAACATCAGCTGAAGATCTAATAGGATGTGGCATGGACCCATGTCTTATCTATGGACAATTTAAAACACATTAAAGGATTAAATTTCAGGTTACAGTTAAGATTCAGGATTAGAATTAGGGATTCTGCAAAGAAAGCCTTGCACCACAGTAAATTATAAATATATCCCGCAAACAGAAGTGCACCAAAGAAGCTTCTTTATTAAAAAAAAAAACAACAAAAAACACACACACACACACACACACACCCTGCTTCTAAACTCTCTGTAGCTGGGTTTTTAAACAAATATTCATAATTCAGAACTACCTGGTGGCTAATAAAAGCCCACATTTATATATTACACATTGAAGAATGCTCAATATGAAGAAAAACACCTTTGATCATGTTTTCTTAATTTCAGAATGGTTTGTTGAAATATTTAAATTAGCACCAGCAGAGAGAAATAATTGTTTAAGATTATTCAGGATAGAACAAATTGCTTTTTCTAGCTGTTCATCTTCTGAGAATAATGATAAAATTGGCTTACTGTGCACAAGTCACTCATATATTGTATGTCCCCACATATGGAATGAAAAATCCTTTTCTAAGGGCATTTACAGACAATTATATTGGAAACAGAAGAAAACGCTGTATCTTATTCGTGGTATTCATATTTCACAATGGATCTGAACTACAACTAGTTTGTTTTTTAGTTGTTTTGAATGAGAAACCAATGGCTTCAAATAGTCTGTGTCTTTGTGATGTGCTCTGTGATGGGTTCTAGGCCCCTCCTGCCTTCTGAAAGTACTATACTGCACTCTCACAAATGCCTACCTGTACATGCTCTGACCTTGATAACATGTCTGTCATATTGATAGGCAAATAATTTATCTGGAGACTTAGAGTTGAGTATTAATCAGGAAGGTTTCAAAAATGTGATCATTTTGGGGAAGGTGAAAGGTTTTATTCTATTCTCCCTGTGGAAGGATTAGTAAAGCTCCAGGAAATGGCCATTGCTATTATTGGACTAGTTCTCTTGAAAAACTGAACAGGGTTTTGTAATTGCTGAAAGTCTAATAGTTTTAATGGTGTCCCAATAAGTTACCAAAATAAAAATAAGTTTCTGGCAGCTCAGTGGGAATGGCCCAATTAAGATCAAAGGACTATGTCCCAGCGTGGCTCTGTTTGTGCTATCAACCTTTTTTGACATAATGAGGTCTAGAGTTAAAGGCCACCCCCACAGAGATTCAGGCACAATGCTTACTGTACACAGAATTGTCTGCTGACCCGGGGGTTGGGTGGGATAACAGCAAGTTATCTCCGTGGCCTTTGTTGAGATGATTGTATTTTCAAAAGCACAGTGTTAACTCTCAGAAGATGAAGGCAATCGGTACAGGGGGTCAGCAGGTGAACAGCTTCAATAGAAGTAGTCCCACAACAAAAGAATTCCATAGCTTGCTAGTTGCAGCTCTCCCCTCAGAGGTGGGAGACCCCTGTTTAAATGCTCTCCCCCCTCTTCAGGGAAATTGAACCCTGATTTGAGGTGAGTGCTCTAACCACTGGGCTAATAGTTATAAAGTGGGCACCAGCACCACTTTTTCCTCCCCCACAAGCCTGATTTTGAATGGAACCTGATCCAATAGGCAGCTTCTGAGCATACCTACCAGAAGTGGCCTTGCACATTACACTACTGAGCAGCCAAATCAACATGGTGAATGTTCATTATAGAATTAGCTAGTCTGTAACATCTCACAATGCCAATAATCTTTTTCATTCACTGTGAAGCACCTGTTCTTCCATGAGGACTTGTGTATATCAGACAGGAAGTGTTAAACAACACTTTAAACCACCCACGTTCAATAGTTGAGTTTGAACTGCTTTCTAAATCCCAGTGGAATGGTAAACCCACAAGACAGTTCACTTGCACGTTTACTCACTCATTTCACACACAGTTCACTCACATGCTTGCTCACACCCCAAGCAAAGGGTAGGAAAAATGTTTGAAAGAAACGAAAGTGAACCTCTTTTGTTGGTTGCACTTTCCCACTGATGTTTTCACAGCTCTAAGAGCTGCTTTCCTGCTGCACAGCCAGCAGCTGAGGTCACTTTTTTTTTTATCTTTCAAAAAAACAACAACGAAAACAAAAAACAGTTTACATTAGAAACCCAGGACAGTCCCCCTCATACTACATTGAAGCAAACCTAATTAGGGGCCAAATTATTTAACAGCAGTTTTCAATAACACATCACGGTGAAAGGATTGCACATTATAAAGTGTTCCCTTATCAGCCCCCTTCACATCTGCTCCTTATAAAGAAACAGAAGCAAAATAAAATATTTTCTTATACGATAGGACTTTCATTCTGAGCATTTAACATAAATGAGCTTTAATACTATGTTTGCCCTAGCCTAATGTTTGATGTTCATGACGGACTCATTGCCAATGAGATAGTTTCTTATATCTGGAGGAAAGTAAATGTATTGCCTGAAAGAGCAATTTAGCATGGCAGAATAGTGAAAGGAGGTTCTTCCACATAAAAGGGTAATTAAGCACTGGAACAAATTATCTAGGGAGGTTGTGGAATCTCCATCATTGTTAAGAGCAGGTTAAACAAACACCTGTCAAGAATGGTTTTTCAGTGCAGCAGGTTGGATTAGATGGCCTATTGAGGTCCCTTCCAGCCCTACATTTCTATTATTGTGTGTGTGCAGCATGTAATTCTATGCACTAAACTAACTTTATTATTACTTTCAAAAGATTTACAATGAGAAAATAGGTGAGTGTCTACATCTGTCCCCCTCCTACCTTACAGTTTGCAGTAAAATAGTACAGATTAAGATCAAGCTTATTGCAAAGCTTTGGCCACTCCACTACTACTTTAATAGAAGCAATTTCTGAGAAAGCAGAAGACAATTATACTTAGAAGAGGAGAAACCATTTGTCTTTTCTCTTTCTATTCCCTCTCCTCCCTTTTCCTAGTCTCCAAATTTCACTCAATCTTGAGCATCCTCAGGGAAACAAACCACAATATTACATCCACAACAGCTCAGTCCTACTTCCCCAACCACAGACCCCAAACTGCAGCTGGCATTAATTGCTTCACTGTTGGATAGACACTGCTGCCTTTACTTCAGCATTGCTCTTCTCAAAAGTATTGACACAGTATAGCATTTCCTCAGCCTCTCAAATGTGTTCATGAAAGCATATCGTAAAGGAATATTTTGTTATACTGATGGACTTGGAAGTACTGAAGTGCGTAGACAAAACACTAATATCTTATCTATGCAGTGTTCTTTGAGAGTGAAAACGTATTTGCTTTATCACTTTATTAATTATGGACATGGCCATTTGTCAGTTAGATCCATTTTATAACATGTAGTAATAGATAACCTGTATTTGGATGGTCTCCATAAACATTAGTAAAAAAAACTAAAAGATCACACTTTGTATTACATTTGTAAACAGTGACATTTTTATATTTTTATATATATATATACACACACACACACACACACACTAGTCCAAAGAAACCTACAATTTATGTAATCTTATGGTTTAATATTAAGCTCTCAAAACCCAAAAATGCAGAACGAAGATTGAAAGTTAAGGTTTAACTTTGCTTTCATACATTAGAAAGATATATGGAAAGAGCATTTACCTGTTGCCATTCAATACAATATATAATTATGTACAAACCAGAATTTCTTATATAACCTGTCTTGTAGGCAGTAACAGTTCACAGAGTCTCAATGAAATCTACAAACCCAATCCTGGGAGTAAGAAAGTCATACCAGTAATTTTGAAATTATTGAATGGTTAAAAGTGGAATGGCCCAGAGTTAGACAGTCCAAACATTCTCACAGTAAATTGGAAAAGATCAAAACATCTCTTTTCATTTTTTGAGCTTGCACAGTTTACAGATTATATAAGTAGCATGTGGGTCCTTTACTGCTTTCTAAAGACATAAAAACCACATCTCACTTACCTCATTTTGGATATGGGGCTTTGGCATAATCTGGTGGCTCCGACTCACGTGACCTCATTACCTTAATTGTTTCCCTCCCACAACTGTGTCAGTATCAGCATCCACTCCAACTTCAGTTTGGTTTAGATTGATGGGTCACACCTGAAACTCTGGTAGGGTTGCCAACTGTCTAATCACACAAACCCAAACACCCTTGCCTTGTCCCCTGCCCCGCCTCTTCTCCAAGGCCTCATCCCACTCATTCCATCCCCCATCCCTCCATCCTCACTCACTTTCAACAGGATGGGGGTGGGGCTGGGGTGCAAGAGGCAGTGAGGGCTCTGGCTGGGGATGCAGGCTCTGGGGTGGAGACGAGGGAGCTTTGGGCTGGGATGCAGGAGGGAGTGCAGGGTGCAAGCTCTGGGAGGGAGTTTGGGTGCTGGAGGGGGCACTAAGGTTGGAGTGCTGGAGGGGGTGCAGGCTCTTGAAGGGAGTTTGGGTATGGAAGGGGGCTGGAGTGCAGGAGGAGGTGAGGGAGTGACATGAAAAGGGTTTTTCCCCATTCTCATTAATATTTGTATTAACTTAGGGATGATCTGCTTCTATTCAAACACAAATACACAGAAAAATAGCAACACACACACACACAGGCAAACTTAACTACATTTTTTTCCTTTCATAGATGTGATTTTTTCCTATTGCTCCTAGGTTCAGGCTCCCTAGTTCCGATACCAAGGCAAAATCTTAGTCAAGTTTAGTAACACGGGAGGACAGTATAATGCAGAATTATTTTAAATTATGTCATTGTCTTTGATGCAAATGTCAACCCCATTTATTAGATGAGACTTCAGGATGTTGATGCCATTTAACACTGAGCCAGCTCAGAAAATATTCTGACCACAATGGCCTCAGATAAGTTTAAAGAAAACCATTACAAATTCTAAGCCACTTTACATAGCCCACAGTTCTAGACTAGAACTAGTCTAGAACTTGGACTAGAACTATTCTTTAGGGTTTTAAATCTCACTCCCTATCCAAGGACTGACATGCTATCATCACTGTTGTCTATGCCCTTTTTCAGCCACCAAAGCTGTACCAGCACAGGCTAGATGGTCCCATTCCTCTTGACCGAATCCCACACCTTGTCAGTTGGTAACATTCTCTCTTAATTACCTTCTCCTGAACATACAGGCAGGTTTGCAATAGTCCTTTCTACAGCAGCAAGGCTAGTCTCCTCTCTCCAGAAGGACAGTTGGGTTCATAGAATTTCAATAGAGAAGAGACAGGATGTGGTTGTAATTAATATAAAAGGGATTTTATTTTTAAACAGCTGGGCAAAGACAGTCCCTGGAAGTTCTCTCAGGCTCAAAGACTAATTAAACACAGCCTGCTCTGCCAAGTATCACGAGAATATTGCCTCATTCTTCTCTTGTCACTTACACATGTCTGATTCCACTGACTTTAATGGAATAACTCCCAACTGAGTTACACTAGTACAGTTAAGAGGAGAATCAGGCCTAAACCTCCCTGAACACTGGCCTGGACTAGAGAAAGTAGAATGCATTGATTGGATTTGAACCCTAATTCAATTAGCTAAAACAAGAGAGATATTTGTTGTACATCTGAGATGACATTTAAGGGTGATAAATTTTAACCTCAGCACTCAAGAACCTAGATGGGTCTTGTGATGCTATTGATTATCCTAGGTTATATGACGCAACAGCATTTAAGACATTCAGAACAATTAAGTATGCAATCATACTCTTCTTTTCCATTCAACTAATTTTAATGGCAGTCTGATCCCAAGCTGGAGTCTCTCACAGAGAAGCTCGCTGTCAGAGCAAAATGGCATCTCTCTCTCTGCCTTTCTGGTCTCTGAGGTTTGCTTTTGTAACTATCCTTACACTTCTGAAAACAGCCACTGCGGTTACCATAGGCACAAGGAGACAAGGTAAAGGTGAGTGATGGAATAACAATCTGAAAGGGCCAAAGATGAAGCAATTACTCAGCAGAAAAAGAAAGGAAGCCTGGCTGACCAAGAGGTTTTTTTCCCTTAAGAAATTATGTTTATACCAAGAACTTAAAGTAAATTGAGCAGAAAATTGCATATCTAAAGGTTCAACCCAGTCCTACAAGCTTCAGTGCAGAGTCCTAAATTCTAAGGCATTCTGTACTGGCAACCCCACTTGCAGCAATTCTTATAGCTGTTTCTCTGAACACATGTGCAAGCAGCGAGGGAAACTGATCTGAAATTAAGCCCATGTTCGTGGTGGCAGATGTGCTGTGACGTGTAGGGGGCACTATTTAAATGTCCCCATAACTTTTAGCATATCCAAGATTATCTGCCTCAGCAAAACCACCAAGGAAAGCTCTGCTATCTGGGAATTTAATCCCAGCACCATTCTCTGATTCTGACCTTGCAGGGAACCAAGCAATGGTCTTTGTTGTTCTGGGGATGTGAGGCACTTAAAAGCTATCAAATTTCAGTGACTTCTCACCCAGCTGATAGCATATTTTAGCCTGAGGAAATCAGTGCCTGGTGGAACAAGAATGTGCTGAGCCATCCAGCAGCCTCATGAGTCATAACATGAGACTAACAGGGAAGGGTGTGTCTTTGTTCCCTTCTCCAGCTCACCCTCTGACCTGACACAAGTTTCAAAGTTCTTCATGTTACAGGAGATATTTTCAATTTACATCTTTCAGTTACATAATTAAAAGGCACATATATAGATTCAGAATGAACTAAATCAAACAGCCCAACTCACCTTTCATCTGCAGCACACTCTAATCTGACTCCCACTTTATTGTTTAGCTGCATTGCACAAATGGGAAAGTGAGGCAGAGAGACTAGTGACACTGGAAGTGTGGGGTAGATGAGAGAATCAAACCTGGCCCTCTAGGCTAGCACCAAAACCACTAGGCCAGTGGCTCCCAAACTGGGGTATGTCAACTCCTAGGGGTTTGCTAAATGTTACAGGGGGTTCTCGGGAAAAAATTCCCTAAGGGCAGACAGAGCTGTCCCTAAGGAACCAGGGCAGCATGGGGCCAGCAATCCAGAGCTCCTGGACTTCCAAGAGCTAAGATGATCAAAGCAAGCATATCTATCACACTGAGATTTAAACTTCAAGACGACTTATAAAAAAGGGAAAGGGAGGTGGATATCTTTTGCTCTTTTTAAAATTAAATAGGCAGCTAGCATTGTTTTTTAAATTATTATGAAGAACGAGTTTAAGCTTTGTTATGTAACGTGTGTTATTTGCTTGAACTGCTCAAGACCTGAATGCTTGTGTAGGAGGAACTCTTTGACTTGGCTTCCTAAATAACTTCATGATGTTTCACATCTGATATTCCTTGCTGAAACACAGGAGCCTTGTCTTATAACAATTCAAAGTGATACAAGCTATAAAAGTGAGATATTGAAAGAGTGTTGCCATTTGCATAATGTAATTATAAATCATATTTAATAATAGTGTGTAATAAGCATGTCATAAAAACTAATTTTATATTTCCAAGATCACTGCTTTTATAATTTATACTCAGGTAAAGGAGAAAATCCTTGGAAATATTCATTTTTAGGAGGGAGTTCATGAGACTTCACATTTTAGTGAAAGGGGATCACAGGTTTTTAAAGTTTGGGAACCACTGCACTAGACTATCCTTCCTCCACTTCAGAGTTTGGTTCCTTATCCCGTACACACCCTCTTGGTCTGTCAGGACGTGGAAGACTTAATTTTAGGCAAACCACAAGGCTTCTCTCTTGGGCAGTGCTTTTGGGGAGTGGGTGGGTTGAGAAGGAAAGTAGACAGAGTAGGGATGTTACTCCCATAAGCTAGAGAGTCACTCACTCTCCACAACAGTGCCAATTAGTAATTCTGAGAGTTTACAATGGCTGAAATATAATACAAAACAAAAATGCTTTTCTAGAGCTTAGAATGGACAACTGAACGCTAGTTAAATGCTGAAGATATTTTCCTTGGAATGTTTGTTATGGAGCATCACGGTGCGACAACTCACCCCTACAGCACCTCCTGCTGGTCATCCGGGAATTAGCTCTTTCTCAGCACAGAGTGCCCTCTGCAGGCCACTGTCTCGCTGTCCGCTGGCCCTGTGTTGCTCCCATACCCCAGTGCCCTCCTACCTGGGGTGCTGCGCCCTGGCAGTTCCCCCTCACTCTGTCTGTGGGTCTCCCCTCCCTGGGAAATCTCCAACCCTCTAATCCCCACCTTGCCTCAGTCTGGGCTACTGCCAGTCATCCTTAAGCCCCCGCTCCCTGGGGCAGACTGCAGTGTAAGAGCCACTCATCGCAGGCAAAGGTTTTTGGGGCCAGCTGGCTCTGCCTAACCCCCCAGTACCTTTTAGGCCTTGTTGTCAGGCCTGCAGCCTGGGAGGTCACCATGCCTGAGCTCCTGAGTTCAACTGACCCCTTCACAGCACTGCTTTGCCCTCAGTACCCTTTCTACAGGTAGCCAGGCCCTGCTCCCTCCAAGCCTGGAGAAAGACTGTCTGAGCTCCTAGTTCATAGCCTTTTATAAAGGCCAGGTGGGCCCTAGTTGACCCAGCCATAGCTGTGGCTGCTTCACCAATCAGCTTTTCATAGCTTCTTTGCCCTAGCCACAGCCCTCTGTCTGCAGGGCTGTTTTGAGCCCCTCAGGGCAGGAGCAGGTGACCAACCTACTACATGGAAAACTTTTGTATTATGTTTATGGAAAATATGCATGACTCCGTTATCTCCACTCACATTTGTATTACCACCAACTCAGATTCAGGGTTTAATGACAGGGGAATCAGAGAAGGGTTGGAGCAGGCATATCTGGGTTGGTAAGAATGAAATACAAGAACTGCCAACACGTGATTAGATTTACCTTGGAGATACAAAGGACAGCAAGGACCAGACCATTCACTTTTAAGACTGCTGGGCCAAAAGGAATTTTCACAACGTCGGCCTGGGCCTCAGGGAGGGTGGGGTATGAACAAGGGATGTAAAATTTTAACCTGTAAGCATTAGTCTTACTGGTTAACCCACCTTATCTGGTAATTCCTGGGCTAGGTGGCTGCCCCGAGAAGCCCTGTGATGACCACACTGGCTGGAGTGACCCCCTCTCCCTTTAATCAGTTAACCATTTAAATGATACAATTTTAATTGTTTAAATGGTTAACTTATTAAATATTTACAATTCTAGTGTGAGCAGCTCACATTAATTCAGCATGATGGCAGTTTGAAACGAGGCACTGAGCATTACACATGCTACTGCCCAGTGCAGTGAGAAGTCTGAATTGAGGGGCAAGAGAAGCAGATTGTGTTGCCATCATGGAAGCTCTGCTTTTCCATTCTAACCAAAGGAGCCTATACACTGTATTCCAGTTGACTAAGACATGCTGTCTTATTTTGAAGAGGCTGCCCTGTGTAACTGCAAACATCTACTGGTTGCATAGCTCCAGAGAGGGTAAGTCTCTGACACAGGTCTAAGCCATGGTGAGAAACAGAGGTGCTGAAGCCAAGGACTCAGTCTTGGGTTAGCAGGACCACTAGGCTCACCTTTGTAAAAAGTGGAGGCCCTTGGCTTAGCACGAAAAAGTGTCCACTGCCACAAGGCAGTGAATAGAAGCCAGAGGCGGAGGACACCCTTTGGAATCATGATAGTCCAGCAGTTAACTAAAGGCAGGAACAGTTAAATTCTTGACATGGGTAGAAGCTGCAGAAGTGTGGTAAAAGAGGAGTTATTGTACTCATGTGTTCAATAAGATTTAAATTCTACTCTCATAAACATCAACAGAAAGGCTCCCATTGACTTCCCTAAGAGCTGGACTGGGGCCTAAATTAAATGTGGTAAATACTGTATGCTTTACAAGTGAAGTTCCATTGCCCTAATGTTTATATTTTCATTGTCCAAAAACAAAAGCATTATAATTTTTACTGTGATCTTCCAGAATATTTTGCTAGCCAAAACATAAGACTAAAAATACTCTTTTAAAAGATTTCCTTCATATTATATTAGTTACCCACATTTAGTGGCAGTGGAATTGCGGACTCTCCACTTCGACCTGCCTTGGGTCGGGTGGGAAGATGGACTTGGGGCTGCTCTCAGCACCCCAGTATCTCAGGCAAGTGGAGGGTCCGCACGCATGGCTCCCACAACTGCCCGGGCTCCTGTCTCCAGCCAGGCTCCACGATGGCTTGGCCAGGTGGGTGGGCCCAAACTCCACCCCAGCAAAATGTGGATGAGCCAAGCCCATCTCTTTTCAAAAAGTGGGAGGGCCCTGGTTCCCTGCCCTCTTGGTACCATTGCATCTTGCATGACATTCTAATGTTTGGCAGTGCTCACATGTCTGCACATAAGCCAGCTATTTTTCATGCATCCAATTGCCCCAATTTCCTTGCACATTCCCACAGTCTTATAGTCTCCCAGCAAACCTCCACCCGGCTTTCCACATCCACCCAGCACATCCTCTCTGGGCTGCATCACTGCCCCAGAAATCCTCCAGGCTCTCTTCCTGACTCTCCCCACTACAACATATCCTTCTACCTTCTGATGGCTCTTGACTCCTTACAGTACCCAAGTCTTCAGGCTCCCCTAATCTTTCCTTCTAAAGTATACAGAAAATAGGTTCCTACCTCCCCCATACTATTCCCGATACTCAAGCTGATCTTGAAGGGGAAATCCATTTTTTCACTTACCAGAAATGTTACTCACGGAGCTGCAAAAAACATGGCAGCTGGATTTTCACTCAAACTTATGTGAGCCTTATTTCAAAATATGACCCAAACTACTGGTGTAGCTACAGTTCCACATCTGATAAGTTAATTGTTTCTTTTCTCCAGGCCTAAGAAGTAGATTATGGTATCCTGGATCCAGATTTCCCCTATCATCTTATCAGACTTTTTGTTTGACAGGAATGATTTCCCAATCCTGAAAAGGTGACCTGATTAATTTTTTGTGTCTAAACAATCTCAGCTGGGAGCATAATACAAATAAAATAATATCTGAAACAGTTTAGGGAGTTAAATGTACTCCTTTCAAAAAGCCTTTCCCTTGATGAAAAGTAATAGTTGGACACAAAAGGGTGACCTTCATGGCATGAATTGAAGTTATGCTGCAGACCATGTCTACAGAGCATTTCCACTAGAGTAACAATTTGCTTGCTAAGATGTGATCTACAAATTGAGAAAATGCATAAGAACAGATTGTGACTAAAATAATTTCTATTGTTTACATAGTACTTTCCCATCATAAACGTCAAAGCATGTAACAAAGGTGGGTAACAAATATTATCCCCATTTGAAACAGGGAGAGGCTGAGGCATAGAGAGTTCAAATAACTTGCCCAAGATTATAGCGAGCTAGTGAGAGCTTTAAAGAGAACTCTAGTTATTTGACTTCTAATCCAGTGCCAGATCCACTATATCATGCTACCTGAGGAAGGGGGTATAAATAAACACACACATTTGCTTTACAAGTTTAAGCGTGTGAAAAATTGATATGATGGACAGTCTCCAAAATCTCTATAATCACCACTACTCTAGGCAATGTGTTCTTATCCCATGCCCAATGGGCCACAATAAATATATTGTGCGGAAAGCATCTTTGAAGTGCATAGATTAGGGAGACTCTGAAATCAACTTTCCATGTTGGTCAAGCAAAGCCCAAGTTTGTTGACCTTCAATGCAAAGTACAAGCTCTATTTTGTTACTTGAGTTTTACTTACACTTAAGGGAATGACTCAGTCAAATGAACTCAGGCGGTGATCAGAAAGGTAATACATTTGTGGAGATGGATGGGAAGAGAAGGAAGGGAATTATTTTCATTGACATATACACATTATTGTTTATACTCTACACACACTCAGCACTGTAATGCTGGGCACATCTTCATAAAGACACTCAATGAGACAGACACATTTGTTAATTTGGTTCTGATTGGATCAGTGTGTATACTGTACTTTACCTTTCAGACCACAGTCAAAATCCAAACACCAGCCTCCAATGAAAGATGGTTTTGAAGTTTTTGTTCAGTTACCGTGGTCAGCTCATATTACAAATTCCATTAACAGGCAAACTGTGCAAGACAGAAGTCCAGGGAACACCCAGAAAGAAGCCCAGCATAATAACTGAACAACCAGTCAACAGTTTGGTTTGCCAAGTTTTAGGCACCATAGACAAGTTCTCACCTGAGAACCTACACCTCCAGTGGGAAAAATCTGGCCACTAGTGCAAGGATAAGGATATCACTTGCTATCGTTCATGAAGAAAAAAAATCCTTAGAAACACACATTAACCTTCACAGGCCTCCATGTGATGCTCTTACAGTTAGCGTAGAGACCAGTTGCAATGAGAGTACTTACTTCTCATACTATTTTGTAACTCAGGGATCGGCAAGCTTTGGCATGTGGCCCACCAGGATAAGCCCCCTGGCAGGCCAGGACAGTTTGTTTACCTGTCACGTCCACAGGTTCAGACAATCACAGCTCCCACTGGCCACAGTTCACCGCTCCAGGCCAATGGGGGCTGTGGGAAGCAGCACGGGCTGAGGGATGTGCTGGCCGCCACTTCCTGGAGCGGTGAACTGTGACCAGGTGGAGCCATGACTGACCAAACCTGTAGACACAGCAGGTAAACAAACCGGCCTGGCCCACCAGGGGGCTTACCCTGGCGGGCCAGTGCCAAAAGTTGGCAATCCCTGTAATAACTCTTCAGAATGGATGGCTGCTACCTCTACCCAGTGCCCTTCCAAGCTAAAAGATGGGATAGCAGCCACCTAGCTTCACCTGAAGATCTTGAGAAGGGAGCATCCTGAAATCTAGCCCATATTTTGCAGAGAAAAGGGAAAACTTGTGGATTCATCAAATGAATGTTTAGAAGAACACACACGAACCAGAGACAGAACCTATGTGGCTCATTCTGCACTATTGACACTTGTCCTGCCTTAAGGGGATAATTGGCATTTCCAATTCTTGTCACTTTATTGTGAGTCTCACACTTGATGTTCTTCTTACAGTTCCAGCTTACACAGTTATATGAAAATTTGAGGAGTCTACCCTTCTGGTTGTATGACAAAGCCTGGAAATGTGGGCAGGCTAAAGGCTGAAAAGCCAGAGGCAAATAAAAAACACAAAATTTATTATCTTTTAAAAATCTCATGGTTTTTTTGTGGGGTGTGTGTGTGTGATTTATTCTGTTAAAACACTTGGAGGTAGCAATACTTAATACTGTGGATGTAAAAATTGGATTTCTTTAAATGCACATTTTTCCTGTGTCTAAAAATAGATCAGATTATTAAAACAGGAATTCTGAACATTTGAATTACCTTTTCCCCCTATTTCTCTGTGTGCAGACTGAAAATAAGGATATGGCTACACTTAAATACTACAGCGGCACAACTGCACCACTACACTATGGTATAGACATTAGCAACACCAGCGGGTGGGGTTCTTCCCTTGGCATAGGTATTCCACTTCCCCAAGAGACAGTAATTAGGCCAATGGAAGAATTCTTCCATTGATCTAGAGCTATCTATAATGGGGGTTACGTTAGCTTAATTACACCACACAGCACTGTGGATATTTCACAGCCCTGAGCAATATAGCTACACTAATTTGATTTTCTAGGGTAGACCAGGCCTAAGATGGTCCATTTCACTTTTGTTCAGTATCTGGTTCACTTTCAGGGCCTTATATGCTAATTAGTACCTATGCTGAATGTTTGCACTGTAGAAACTGTTAGTGAATGATTGTTTAAAAAACCTGTTTCCACTGGATTGTTTTTTTAGTTTAAGCACCATGCAAACATTTCTGTTTGCCTTAGGTTTTCACAATATTTATCTGGTCAAATTTGAACTGAGGGTTTCAGGTCCTGACTACACAACATTTTGCTTCAATGAATCTATTCATGGGCACAGAACATCTTAGAAAACTGAGGTCTTAGGTTTGGCCTACACACAAACCTGCTCTGGTTTAGTTAAACCAGTTTAAACCCCTGCATAGACACATTTCAATTTAGTTTAAACTGGTTCCTAATCAGTTTAAGCTAAACCATAATAAGCCTAATTTTAGCCAGAGTAAGTGTGTCTATATAGCCTTTTGCACCAACTGAACCAAGTCAATTTAAAATGAGCCCTAATGTGAAACCATGGAACTCTGCCTGAAAAGCAGCTCTTGGAAGTTAAGTTGTAGCTGTTGCAATCCTCTAACATGCAAAGGTATATGTAGCCCCAAAACTGAAAGGCAAAGACAGTACCAGTGCCTGTCTGCTTGAAAGCACACGATCCACTGAGCGCCAGGGAAACAGAAGTAGATGTCACAGAAATAGGATGTTCTCTACCCCGTTGGAAGTCAATTTCTGCGGGGATTGTGCTGCATGGGTGGGTGAAGTGATTTAGGCTCTGCTCACTGGGGCAGAGTACACGAGGGAAAGGGGCACAAAAGGGGTCATTCGCGCAGGGCCCCCAGGGTGGCGTTGGGATCCAGTACACAAGGGGGCCGTGCCGCTCAGGACCATGTTGCAGGGAGCGGTGCTGTGACCCAAGGGGCTATAGACCTGCTGGAAGTGCCCAGAGCGGGGCCCGGCACTGCCCACTGGGGTGGGCGCCCCAGGCAGGGTCTCTCCAGCCTCCCCCTCTGGGGGGGGGGGCTGGGTCTCGGAGGTTGCCCCAGCCCGCCCGGAACAGCGACAGGAGACTCCCGGGGCCCTGTGGCTAAGCGCTGCCTGAGGGGAGACCAGGGCTCGTTTCCCGCCGCAGCCGGCTCTCCCGGGGCGGCCCGTGCCAGGCTGAACGGGGGAAGCGGGCTGGGCCAGGCGCCACAGGGAGCCAGCCGGGGAAGGCGCCGGGGTGGCCGCAGCCCGCCTGTGCCCCGGGGGAAGTTCCTGGCACCCAGCGCCCGCCGCGGCCGGGGCTCGTCACCTGGCGGCTCCGCGGGCCCCTCAAGCCGACCCGGAGCCCGCGCCCCGGGGCACTCACCATGGTCCCCGCTCCCGGCGGCGGCTCGCCCCAGCTCCCGCCCTCAGTGTCAGGTGCGCTCCCCGCCGCCCATCCCGCTTCCCACAATGCCCGGCTCGGAAAGCGGCCCCGCCCCGCCTTCACCTGCGCCCGGAGCGCTCGGGAGGGGCCCGGCACCTGGCGCCGGAACAGACCCGCCCCAGCGGGGGAGGGGCCAGCGCCTGCCCGGGGCCCGACGGCGGGACCCTGCCGAGCGATCCCCACCCCCCACCCCCGGCTGCTCCGGGCGCTGCGTGGGGCCGGGGCCGGGGTCGGGGTCGGGGTCGGGGTGGGATTTCCAGAGCGCTGCCCCCCCCCACCCCCGAGCCGGTATCAGAGGGACGCGCTCGGCCAGGGTGGGATCCCGCCGGGGAGGCGAAGAGACCAAGTGGCATCGAGCTGCGAAAGTGGGTTTTTTACCCTTTGGCGCCGGGGGACTCGGGCGATTTCCCAGTTGGCCGGTGAGGCTGGCAGGCTGCCCCAGCGTGCAGCACAGCGACAGACACCACAAGCCCTGTCCTAAAGCGCCCGAGTGAAATTCACACACAGCGCACCCAGTTCCGTTTACATACCCCAGCGCACAAACCCTGCCAGGAGCAGGAAGGCAGGTTAGGTTGAAACGATTACTGACATACTTTATGCAGCTGGGTTTTCCACTGCTTGGTATTCCCCGCAATCACTGGGCGCAGCAGGACAGACTAATAAGGAGGAGGGCGGGGGAGTCAAGATTCCAGTCTGTTGTTCCCATCTCGACCCCTCACAGATCTCCTGGACAAGACTCCAGTTCAGCAAAGCCACAAGAGTAGATCTGTAGGTTTCAGTGAGACTACTCATGCTTAAACACACGCTGAAGAACTTTCCTGACTCAGGACCTAGAACCTGTTTTAGAGTGAAAGATGGTTGGTAAAGCCACCGAGCTTACACCCTTTTAGTTGGTTTGGATCTTTCATTTCCATTTAGTTACCAGAGGTGGGCAGAAGTGATCTCGCTGTAGTGTCTAATGAGAAGGATGGTGAAGCCCTTACTCTAGTACTGTAACCACAACATGAAGATAGAGTAAGAGTGCTGATTTGCAACTTGAACCCACAAACTTCTAGTCCAGAGGTGAGAGAGCTAGCAGCAGCACAATGCTGATTAGCATTAAACTCATGCTGCAATCTCTAGGTTGAGGATTTATCAAACTACACCGAGGCTTGTTGAATTTCCAGCACATTGAGTAACCTCAGGCAGTATCTCCTGTAGTTCCATTGAGAACATAATGGCTTAAAAGGAGCTTTTACAGTCTCAGTAGAAAGATCATAGTGACTAACTGAAATGATACCAAGTTCAAAAGACCTGATAAAAATGCAGTGACAGTGAGACTGAGAGATATTTGAAAAAGAAAACAAAGTTTGACCTTAAAAACCCAAACAACTGGTTTTTTTTACATCTGTACTAAAAGCAGGTTAATTATTAAAAGTTAAAGATTTTACCTCCAATTTACCTTTTGCTTGCTTGCTCTTGGAACTCTCTGGTAGCTACTTTTGATTTCTGGTTCTCAGGCATTTGCACAAAGGTGCAATGTTTGGGTAAGATATAAATCCAAACTATTTTCAGTATCTTTTATAGAAAAAAATCATGACAGTATTTCAAAACCTATAAGTTTTTATGTTCTTTCCAAACAGAAGCAACTTGCATTTGAGGCCTGGATGGTGGCTCTTTAAAATTCCTAAAGGGCTGAATCAGAGCCCCAGAATCTAGGCTTAAGGCTTCTCACTCAATTGCCATGGGTCTCATATAGGGAGATCTTATGTCTTGCATGTGCTGAAATTCCTAATCATAGTAGCGTAAGAGTGGGAACAGAAAGCCTAACTTCAGTATTTATTGATTTTGGGAGAAAATTTAGGGGGAGATTTAGGGTAGCCCAGACACACCAGTCATTTATTCCATGTGCCATCACAAAGATGGGCCCCATCCCACAAACTGCAGGCTTTGGGGACTCATATTCAGTGTCTGGCTCAGGCCCATTATTCAGAGAGGTTTTAAGGCTTGAGTGTCCAAACCCCAGGGCTTGTTCAGCCCCTAAATCTAATTGCATGTGAATTATAATTGAGAAGAGTAGACAGTTACCTGTTGATGTTACATATCAGCCACAGCTCACACTTAATGAATTACCTTCTTTGGTCTTTGAAAAGGCAAAGGTATTAGTTATTCTTAATTATGCTTAGCAATGGGCAAATTCTCTCCAATAAAAGCATACAATTCCCACTAAGCTCATTGGGCAGTTGCATAGGTATATCCAGGGAGGCCATCCTTAGGATTTATGGGGCCCTAAGCAGTATTATTAAACTGGTGCCCCTATGCTCTACTTAAGATGGTCCCCAGCTGGCACCACTGACCCCAATGTGTCAAGGGGGCACCTCCAGAACTTTCCCCTTCACTGACACACACCAAGTTTTGTAAGCAGCAGATGCTGTGGTGGTGGTTCATGGCAGGCTTGGTACTGTCACATGGGGGTTACATCTTCCCAAGCCCACAGCCCTCCTGCAGCATAGGAACTGACTTCTGCTCGTGACAGTGGGTGCTCGACCCCTATTTGCCCCTGGCCCCACCCTGACTCCACCCCGGTCCTACCCCCATTCCAACCCCCTCCCCAAAGTCCCACCCCAACTCCACCCCCTCCTTGCCCTTATTCCAACCCCTTCTCCAAATCCCCTCTCCAGGCCTACCTCTTCACCACCTCCTCCCCTGAGAGCGCCACATTCCCGCTCCTCCCTCCTGTCTCCCTGAGCTTGTTATGCCATGAAACAGCTGTTTTATGGTGGCAAGCACTGGGAGGAGAAGTGGAGAGTGATGCAGCACGCTTAGAGGTGGAAGCGGAGGAGGAGGTGAGGTGGAGCAGGGAAGTTGGCTACCAGTGGGTGCAGAACACCCACCAATTTTTTCCCCATGGGTGCTCCAGCCCCGGAGTATCTAAGGAGTCAACGCCTATGCCTGCAGCCCCTAGGCACTCCTGGCTCTCCATGAGCATTTTGACAGGAAGCACCAAGCAGTGATAACAACAACAATAATATACGTATGTGTGTGTGTGAGAGAGAGACAGAGCGCGCCTGTGTGTTGGGGAGTGTGAGGCTGTGTGCGTGTGTGACAATCTGTATTGGGGGACTGTGACTCATGAGAGGCAGAGTGTTTGTGGGTGTGAGAGCCAGTCTGTGTGTGAGATAATGTGTGTTAGAGAAGTGTGAGACAGTGAGCACACTGTCACTTTAAGTGTCCCCTCCCTTCCCTGCTTGTCCTGGCTTCCCCTTCTCCCCTCCTTCCCCATGTGGAAGTTTTGCTTCTCTTGGCCTGGCCCTGTTCTGGCTCCCGCTGGAGACTGAGCGGCACAGGCAGGCAGGCGGATCCAGGGAGGGACTCTGTTCTGGGTGGCAGCGGACCAAGCTGCCAGTGACTAGCTGTGCTGCTCTGGCTTCCCCAGGACTGAGGCAGCAGAGCCAGAGATTGGAGCCCTCAGCTGACCAGTTGAGGAATGAGGAGGGCGGGGGCAGGATTGGGGTTGGGTAGAAGTCCACCAGCGGAGGGGAGGGGCCAGAGAAGAGAGGATTCCAGCCATGGCCAGTGAGGGGAATGGTGCCCCAAATTTTCAGGTGCCCTACACAGTGGCATATGCCTAGGGACGGTCCTCATTGTAACTGAGGAGAGAGTTTGGCTCAGGGTACGTGCAGCCTGCCCTTGATATCCATTTGTAGCTGAAGAAGTTCCTGTTTCAAGAGCTGCTCATAAAAAAAAAAAAAAAAAAAAATCTTACAGAAGTAGTTTTAGAAATTTTTCTTCCAATTTTAATTTGACATTTAATTTGACACTCTGCAGTTAGTCAAACAGGAAAATAATTTTGCTAAGATTTAATAGAAAATAGTCTAAGTTTTGAAATTTTAAAAAATTCAGATATAAAAAATGACCATCCCCACACTTCTTTATTTTAATGTAAGTGTGAATGAGTCAGAGAAAACACTACTGCAAATAAAGAGCTCTACAGCTGTCTAGCAAAGGTAAATCTAACTATCAGAAATTAGTCTTCCTGTTTCTTTACTGGATTAGATATTAAAAATTGAACATTCTAAACTGTGGTCACAAAAAACACACTTTCATGTATTCACATTTAATCTACCTTAGTGTTTTCTGCTGCTGTCCGTCACCATAGTATCTATTTTTGAGTGACAATCTGTATTAATAATTATAATTTTAAAAACAAAGAGCTATATTAGTTTAGGAACGGGAGCTCAGGTACATTGATTTACAGCATTTGAGGTTATGCAAATATTGTAAAAGAAAAAGAAAAGGAGCAGGGAGAAAAGGCAAACACAACCAACAGGTACTTATCACATATTCAGTGCCTGGTACCAGCTTTCCTAATTATTTATTCCTGAGGACTGATCTAGTAGGTTTATGGAGCTAATAATTTGGCAATAGAGGTTCAGAGGTAGTTGCAGATACAGTAACCATGCCAAGGTGTGTGTCCATTTAAGTCAATTATATTAAAAATCAAACAAGTGTTAACATCTAGCTAACAGCTAATGAAAAGCTGGAGATAAATGTTTACTTGTGGGTGTGAATAATCTTGCAATAAATCATGTAGCTGAATGTCACCTACAAGCTTCCTAAACAAACTACTGATGGTTATCAGCATTACACGGCGGGGGGACCCCATAATTTCATCTTTGCATATGCCAATGGTCACATTCACAATGGAAGTCACTGTCTTGCTTGGCACTGCAACAACTTCAGTGGGAGCTGTGCATACACAACTGATGGTATAAGAGGGCTTCCTGTCTCCAGGGCTGGAACTCTAATGAGTTTGATAATGCTACCAGGATTCCATGGTTTATTAGTGATAGCCTACGTGCTGTCATAAGGCACTGATTTTGTCATGGTGGAAGGTCAGAAGTTCTGGACACATGGGGTCTCATTCCTTACAATCTTCATACAGGGGCCTATTCACTTTAGGAGGTTTCACGTGGATTCAGAGCTCGTGGCATAATCAGGACCACTGTAAGCAAAGAGAGACATATTTGATAATTAGCTGGGAAACTATATTTCCATATATTTCCAACATAATGAATGAATCTATGCCAGGTCACAGCTGAAGGGAAATGAAGAGCAGCTGTTATGTAAAAAGATAGCAAGAAATAAGTGAACAAAATAGAACATTCTTATTTCCTTTTGAGAAGCAGCAAGCCTTGGTGAGCAACAGCCCTGGATAAATCTGCTTCTACCACAACAAATGCAGCAGAACATTCACCTATTATATTAATTCTAGCCAATGATAGCTATAGGCTGACTCATACCATCTACGTTCAGATTCTCCCAAAGGTGCACAACCATGAAATAGTCTACTATTTGCTATTTATCTGAACTAAGGACTTCAAGCTGATGAATCACACCCCACATGCTTTTGTATGGGGTCTGTGCAGGTTCTTTTTTTTTGGGGGGGGGGGGGGCGGCGGGAAGTGGTGTGAAGGAGAGGGAGAGTCTACTTTATACTAAACCTCATTTAAAAAAAGAATCTAAATTCAACAGAAGGAGCTACTTACTAATTACATTTTGTTCCTATATTGATCACTTTTTCCTCTTCATTACAAGGGTAACCAGATGTCCCAACTTTATAGGGAGAGTCCTGATATCTGGGGCTGTGTCTTTGACAGTTGCCTATTACCCCACCCCCATCTCCTGTCCTAATTTGTCACATTTGCTATTTGATTACCCTAGTTATGAGACAGGTATCTGTAATTCTGCATACCAATTTCTCCCTGTATTTTGCTTGCTCCTTTTTAAATCATTTGCAGGCAAGATTTGATTTCTTCACAGATCAAAGCTAGAACAGATTGTGTTCTATAAATCACATATAGCATCATACACTGGCCCTGGTGATGTAGGTTTTGGTACAAGTACTGCCACTGATGGGATGCACATGAAGTAGCCCTAACATCATAGAGAAAATGTAATCACATTTGCAGTAATTATGATCCATACTGAGCTTAATTATATTTGTAGGTATTTCAAGTATGTCAAATAGATCTTTACAGCTAGAGAACAGAATAAAATGCTAGGAGCAGAAGAGTGCTGATGGGACATTCAGAAAAGTTTCAGACTGAGCTCCATTTTCCTCAGTCAAAATGTGTTATTGGAGCCCTCTTGTGTTCACTTTGACTAACAACAATATCCATCCATTGCCTTCCCACTTCAAAATCTAGAGCAATCTGCTCTTAGCATTTTGTTTGCTCAAACAGAACCCTTGCTCTCCTTTACATAGCCCTTTCTCCCTGGTATAGTCCCTTCCTCCCCTTCATACACACTTTTCTTCACTGATTCCTTTCACTCCTCTGTTGTGTCCTGTGCTTGCTTGCCAACTGCTGGTAATGGGAGAATGATGGATTTGAATTATGCTCTTTGCAACCTGTGAAGCATTCAGCACAAGGTAGGCAAAAACACTTTTGGTTGTTTAGAGGATTACACCACCTTATTATGTATAGGCTACATCTACACTATATGACTTGCCGTTTGGGTAGACATATCCTTGCTAGTTTTAATCTAGCTACATGGCAAAAAACAGGGAAAATACCATAGTGTGGTCTTCAGTGTGTACTAGCAACATGAATACATACTCAAGAGGGCCTAAGCAGGCTTCTGTGGACCATAGAGAACTTCTGTTATGCTGCCACCTTTTCACAGCTGATTTTAGTAGGCTAGCTAGAGCAAAGCTAGCAGCTGCCATTACACTTTTAACTGCAGTATAAGTATAGGCACATCTTTATCTACCAGTACCTATCAAAATAAGTTTGGAGTGAATGTGCTAGAGCCACCTTGCTTCACTTTAGGAGAGCAGGTCTAGAAGAACATTTTAAATTTAGTTTTCCCTAAGCGACAAATAGAACCTGAACACACAGTCTCCACCAGTGGCATGGACATTAACTAGTAGTTTCCAAAACCACTAATAGATAACAGGAGGTAGTTTAGACAGGCAATGGAGATTACCCACATTAGGCCTGAATGCCATACATAAGATATAAATGCACCTTCACAGAAGAGTCATTTCAGTGATTAGTGGGGCGTTGAGGCCGCCTTTCCAGTTAGGTGAGCAGTACAGTGGCCATATGTCTTCTCTGCCAATAGCAGGTAGCAAGATTGCAAGGACTGGGAGCCATAACCTAACTAACTAAAGGTTTAAGGTCAATGATGTTGCAGGCAGATGCCTTTGCAACATTGTCATCCCATGATAGAAAACAGAGAAGAGCTGAATAGCAAAGAGTGAAGAAAACTGCAGTGATGCTGGACCTGTCCCCGCTAATGGAATAATGCTTTTGCATTTGTTGTGGGCAAAAACAGCAGGTGACTTCTTAAAAGGCATGTACCCTTTATCTCAGCTGCCCCACTCCCCCTTAGTTCAGCCAGCCACAGGAACAGTTCCAAGAGCTTCTCTGCCCAGGGGCAGCAGCTTAGTTAAGCTGCAGGAGCATGTATTCATGGAGCCAACAAGGATGCTCCAGACCAGGGGTAGGCAACCTATAGCATAGGTGCCGAAGGCGGCACACAAGCTGATTTTCAGTGGCACTCAGGCTGCCCGAGTCCTGGACACCAGTCCAGGGGGCTCTGCATTTTAATTGAATTTTAAATGAAACTTCTTAAACATTTTTAACATCTTATTTACTTTACTAGTTTAGTTCTATATTATAGACATATAGAAAGGGACCTTCTAAAAACATTAAAATGTATTACTGGCACGTGAAACCTTAAATTAGAATGAATAAATGAAGACTCGGCACACCAATTCTGAAAGGTTGCCGATCCCTGCTCCAGACCATGGCATCATAGAGGAGCCACAGAAATGCAGTAGAAAGGATGCAATTGGAAGAGACCTGTCAGAAAGCACTGGTCAGAACAGCAAGATTGTTACTCAGCAGAACTGCCCGTGTGAGGTGCCTTGGCACATGGATATCACATTCCTATCCCTCACACTGAAAGCTGGACCAGAAAGAGGCTGGGAACCCTTGCTTTACATAGTTACCTATCAGTTCTGTGTTCTTGGGGAACTTGAGAAAGTTGTAACAGACAGCGTATGTTCCCTGTAACTAGTGTTCAGTGAATGATGCAATGGATTGGATTGTCCATTTACAAACTGTACAATCCCACTGAAATTGTACAACCACATGGAGTGTAAATCAATCTGATGCTGCTTTACTGTGTGAATTCAAATGTGATAAAAGTTGGTAAAAACGTGGGTGTGGAGAAATATAGGAAGTCCATACTGACCCCATGCACAAAAGACTAAAGGAAATGCAGATAGAGAGCACAGCTTCTGCTCAGCTTAGTGCCTTTTTGAGAGAAATGCAGATTTTAGAGTCACTTTGGGTATGTCTGCCCTGTAATAATGCACCTGCAGCTGGTCTGCATCAGCTGACTGGGGCTTGGGCTGCAGGGCTATAAAACTGCACTGTAGCTGTTCAGGCTCAGGCTGAAACCCAGGCTCCAGTCTAAGACCAAACAGCTACAGCCCTAAAGCACAAGCCCTGCAAGTCTAGTCAGATGTTTTACTGCAGTGTACACATGCCCTTGAGGATGTCATTTAACAAGGTAGGTGGTGCAGGGGATAGGGCACCAGCCAGAGATTTGAGAGATCTAGGTTCCATTCCTGGCTCTCTTCCTTAAATATAAAGGTTCAATACACCAGCATAATGAAAAAAGGCAAAAGGACTACAGAACTTCCAACCATAGTCTAGGACATTTCCCGAGGGGGGGGGGGGAGTGGCTGAATTTCATCTCTTAGCTACTGTAAACTAGGATCCTGATCCAGTGATGTGCTAGGAGAAGCACAAAATCAGAGGAGGTATTCAAAACAAGAATATTCAGGGCAATATAGGCTTCCTAACAATACGTGTCGCATTATTGTTCAATAACCTCCATACAATGAGATTAGGGCCAGATTGTCAGAGGGGTTTCAACTCCAACTCATTCCTTAGGATTGTGTGTAGATATCTGTACACACTTTTCAAACAGGTACTTACAGATGAGCTTGAATGAAAACATGATTTTGCACATACAGGCGTTGGTAGGGTTCAGCCCATGCCAAACCATGTGTGGGCTTCCCCCTGCCGATCAGTTGAACTGCTAGTATATGCGCAGTTATAAAGCCTCCTTCAGTATAGATCCTATGAGGACTCACTGTGATTGATTGCTGCAGCTGATATTCTTTGAGAAAACCTCAGAGGACAGACTTAATAAAAGAGCAGGTATCTCATCATTGTGTTTAGGACAGAACTACTATAGTCATTAGAATAAGTTGGCAGTAATTTGCTGTTTACTGTAGAGTTCAGATGCATGAAAATTACTTCATGATTAACAAAGCCATCTAAAGTTAGGATTTTTTGAATTTTGTAAAAAATTTTTTTTGAAGAACTCTTTTGTAAAGTTTGTTGATAGTGAATATGACAGAACATAGCTCACCAAATGTTAAGGGAAAGTGGCTGTAATTTAGAATCCTGTTTGAGGTGAGTGTTGGTATTCCAAGTCTGTGCACTTCTTTTAAAACTATGGCTGATGCGCTATTTCACACACAAAAGTACTAAATATGTTTTGCAATAATATATGGTGAGGGTGGATCCTGAAAGTGTAGCACTGAAATGCCAGATCAAGGTACTATAAAAAAATAGTATCACATTTACAAACAAGAGCCACAGACTTACCTTATGACATGCCTAGCAGAGGTTACCACAGATCTAATTAAATAAAGCTCACTTTAGCTAAAATTTAATTTACAGGAAGGCTGAGGTGGGAGCTGACCTTACGTTCTCAGGCAATTTTTTCCCCCTACTGAACTGAAAAAGAGCAGCGATTTTTTCATACAGCCCAGAACTGCTGCAGGACCTATCGATATTGTTCTCGGAGGGGATGGGGAAAGAATATTAGAAATCATAAGCTAAACTGGTCATTTTATTTAATAGTCTGATGACGATACATTAGAGATAATATATTGCATGGTTAACAAGATTCTTCTCAGAAGAGGAAGAACAATACAGTACAAAATAGAAATGTAAGGTCCTCAAGGGCTGATGGCATCTTATGCACTGAATACCAGAGTAGAGAGCTCTGCTACATTTTACATAGAAAAGAATCCTCAAACCTTAACACTACCCATTCTAGCAAGTGCTTTGGCACACGAAGCTGCTGGGAGAGAATTCTCAATCCGGGGGTCATGAACAAGTGTCAGGGGATTGTGACCCGTATTGCTAAAAGGAAGGGGACTCCTGCTGTGGAAGAGATTGACCATTGTTCTGTGCATTTCAAATCAACGGAGTTTAAAATCTGACATTGTAAGCGGTGTCAAAACTAACAGATTTCAAATTATTTTTACAGGATAATGGAAGTGCAGTACGTTCCCCTCCCCCATATACTTGATACAAGAGGAATGCACAGGATTTGAGCCTTCCCTCCAACCTTTGGAAAGGCTCTTTTCTTGACAGTATGCTAATCAATAGTCAAGATCTCCCAGCATGGAATGATGAGGAGAAACTCCTCCATTAGGGACAAGGCGAAGGTTCGCCTCTGGCATAGCTGGACAATAGAAGTGAGTAGGTAGGGAGGCAGAAGTCTGTTCTTCTCAAAACACTCCACTCTGCCATGCACCTGCTAATAGTCAGCTGCTCAGTGGTGCTACAGGCTCCATCTTGCCAATGTGCGCTAGTCTCTGGTTATGGGGTTCTTTTAGACTCACAGTTAGAATCAGAAGATTTGTAAAGGACACCGTCCAGCCAAAAGCTTGGATCCTACTTTAATCCATCCCTGTTCACAAGAACACTGAATAGTTTATTTACCATCTCCTGCAACACTGAAGGCCAACTGAAGATGGGTCATCAGAATAAACTAAGTGACTATCAAGAAATTATGTGTGTATTCAAAGTTAAAAAAATCAGAAGAGGGAGCAAGATTTATTTAGCATCTCTAAACTATTTGGAGCACAGTATTTTGTAGAAACAGCTGATAAAAGGACTTAAAATACATTAATGGTACCCTTTGCTCCTCCAACAAAAAAACCATACAAAAGAAATTGGTAATGCTTCAAAACATGTCTAAATAATTGCACATTTGAACTCACTGGAAGAGTTATTGTATTTTAAATTGCACAAAACAGTGTTTCTTCAAAAATAGGGTGTGTTGTTTTTTTTTTAAACACACACAAGCAATGTATCCTTCAGTGTATTACTAGTTTATTAAGTCTCAAGGTTTATTTTTGTGACCAACTGGTGTTTTGGCCGGTCAATCACTTTGCTATATCTAAGTGACGCTATAACTATGTTAATTTCATATATGTTTATTATAGAAAATATATTTGTTAAATTTAAAAGCTATGTAGCAGATTCTAGATTATCTCGTGGTAAAACCTCAACGTGACTGCTACAGACGGGGGAATTATTCACAGGAAAGGGGAAAAAGGTTAAACGCTAAATATGGGAGAGGTGCTAGATAGCCAAATTGCCAATTTGTTTTGCAAGAGAACATCCAAAGAAGTGATACCAGTGGGTGCTAGCTCTATTTGCTGGAAAGTGGTTATCCCAGTAGCATAGACTGACATGGGGACGGAATGAAATTAAATCATTTAGCATTTAATCATACAATTCATTATCAAATCTGTATAGTTTAATTTCCAAAGGCAGGCACATAGCTCCTGTTCATGTTAATAGAAAGTGTGCATCCCCATCCCCAAATCTTTGAGGCACATAACACACAATGCGGCTCCAAACCTCTAAGTTTTACTTTTGCTGCAATGTAACCAAAATAAGGTATTAAAAGAATTGTAATTACATAACCCATCTAGTTTTTGTTGGTTTTTTTTTTTGGTAGAGAGAATCATGGAGAAGAATGTTTTCACAGATCTCTTATTGTTAATCTTTGCTATTAAACCAGGTGATTGGAACAAAATATTTGATCCAACGCGTGTAGAAAAAAAACCTTCTAATTTTCTCTTCCAGTGTTTTCATTCCTCTCTCCTAAATGTCAGTTCTCTCCCTGGTTTACATTAGTTTATTACTTAACTTCAGGTCCTTCTGGCACAAATGGATATTTCATATACTACAGTGAAATCAGAAATCTTTCCAAAACTAAAACCTTCCATCAGGTAGCAAGGAACAGAACTAATCAATGTAACTCTTCAAATGTAAAACATTCAACATATTCCTTTCAATACAGTTTCAGATGATTGAAATCAGGCCCCCAAATGCATCTCTCTTCCTAACACAGACTTGCCAAAAGCTCTAAATTAGCATTTACTCATTCAGATTTCAGATTTGAGAGGATAATACAATCAAATACTAGTCTGATGCCAGTTTCCGAGGGAAGCTATGAGAAGTGTGAAGAATTAGGAAGTATCAAGTTAAAAAAATATCCTTTAGCAAAATATTTCTGGAGAGGGCCTGTAAAGTGGTTAGTCATAAAGCCAGTTCCAAAATATGTGAATCAAGAATATACCAGAAATAGCATTTTGTGGCACAAAATCAACCATCTCTTACTGTTTTTGAAATGCAAACTGAGTAAGATCATGACACATTATAACATATTAGCATACACTAGCTATAGCAGACTATAAATGCAATATTTTTGTATCAAAAGTATATGACAATGATTTTAATTCGGTAGTGTCAACAGCACCACTTGGATGTTGCTACAAGGCTAACATTGCAGTTTTTTCCAATATCTCAATTTTTCTGCAAGAATGAACGTCACCTCCAATGGTGGCAGAAAGAGCTGACCTGCACATACGACTTCCTCACTACATAATACACTAACATCAGTTTTTATGAAAATCCAATGAACTCCCATCTCCTTTGAGACTCCATGGTACATCATGATAAAGTTAATGAATTTCATTTTCAAACTGTTTAATAAGCTCTTGTAAGACAACCTTACGGCATTACATATATCCTAATATTTATGGAACGTAGGTAATTCATGCACTTGACAGACCAGCGTACACGGTAATATTTCCCCAAAAGTTCTCTGTAAATGCCTTTTGGAATCGTGCAATCCATGAAAATGTCATACCACCTTACTCAGCTTATAACAGCCAGGACCACCACTGCACATAGCATTTAAGATTAACTGCCCTCATCAGCACTCAAGGCAACTATTCCCAAGAAATATCGTGCATCTTCATAGTTATTGCTTCAGAAGGGAATTTTAGAAATGTTTATCATTAATTTTCTTTCAAACCAAAGACAGGTTGGTAATTAAGTTAATGCTATAGCTACATATAGTTTCTTCATGACCAATGGAGAACTAAGCTTTTCCACATAAAAACGTAGTTCATTAAAGTTATGTAGGAGGGGCTTTTTATTTTAGCGATTACAGCTAAGACGACAGGCTTGCATAGCCCCCATTTTAACAGCACTGTAAACATACTGTATGAGCATGTGTGATTTGTGACATATCGTGGGCTGCCTTCACTATTGAGAATGTGCAGCTTATCTACTAAGTAACAGCTACAAAAGTTCACTAGTTATACGTTAGCCAAGAAGAGGGAATAAATATAGCTTCAGCATGTCTAAGAGCCTGGGATTATTTACAGACACTTGTATGCTATCCAAACAGAACAGATTCTTTTAAAGTAGTTTTACCAAAAACTGAACTTGCAGACAACACTCCAAGGAAGCCAGTAGATCAGGATCTCTTATGTCAAGCCTCTACTCTTACTGCCACTCCAACAGAGAGGGAATACCTGCCCCTTTATTCAGACATTGCTTAAAAAAATAAGTCTTTCCTTCTTCCAAAGTTATAACCGAGACTCCTTTTCAAGGCAGCCTAAACAGCTGCACACTAGACAGAGTTCAATGTGGGACTGTTTACTGGAAGGGACAGCAAGTTATTTACTATGTGCACAAATCTGAAAAAAATGAACTCATTTTACTCTGATAATCCTTTAGCTACTGTACAAGATATTTCAGCACAGAAAGCACATTGTTAACACTACATGTAAACCAAGATATGACAGTTCCTTTCATTGCAGTGTCATGTTGCAGGTAAGCCATTTTATGTTACATCAACAGGATGGGAAATTGCATTTCTGCGTCTAGGTGATTCCCACTGAAGCCTAAAGAAGAGCTTTGTTCTACAAAGGCAACTATCCATCCTGGAAGAGCAAGAGAAAAAGGATCCAGCAATCAGTGCTATTGTGACGATATTCTTAGGAAAGATTTCATTCATTCGGTGCATGTTGCTGTACATAAGGTGCATGAACCTGTCAGGTCCTAGGTCAGCGTGAGGAGAAGCCAGTTGCAAGGCTGCAACCAACTACTGGCGTCATGTCCCATATCTATAAGAAAAACAAGATGTGGGGAGTAGTCAGCACATCATATAGTATTAAAATCAAGAGCATAAGACCTACACATGTAGCCAAAAGAATATTAGAGTAACAATATGCCCTAACAAAAATCAGCATTCAACAAGAGAGAGTTTGAAATAGCGCAGTTTATTTTCAGCTTGGTCACCTTCTAAAAATTATACTAGCTTTGTGAGCCAACAACATAGCCAAACTATGTTTGGAGAAAGGATTCTAGCTTGCACAGCACATTTTTACAGAGCTATGGAACACTAATGAAGAGTGTTTCCAAAGCCAGAATTGTTTCTCCCTGCCCCACTCCCACCCCAGAAATACTTCTGAAATAGAGCATGAGTTACTGAGCTGTTTCATTATTATTATCTGCAGGAAGTATAACCACAGTATAGCATATCATCAAAAGATGTTATGACTTAAGGAAATTGAGTATCACTGCATTAGAGCCAGAGAGAGGGCATGTTGCCCAAGAGTTATATGAGCAGTGCTCTGAACTGCTGCTTGTGGCATTCCACTTTCTTTGTCTAATCAAGTATGTTACAGGAGTGTTCCATGCTTTCCAATACTCCAGGATACACCTGCAGGCACTAGGCAAATATACTGGCACTGTCAAGATCCTCTCATCTGCCCAGCCAGCCACAGTAGTGATGAGACAAAGGAACAGAGGGAAATGAAGATAGGTATCAGATAGTAGAAAGTTGGTAGTATCAATGGAAGACGGAATACCAAGTAGGCAACACTAATATGTTTGCATCATGGTTATTGTACACAGATTCCTCAGGATGCAGTGCTGAAATACTCTATTTGAGAAGTAAAGATTGTATCTGATATTTGTGAGCCTGAAGCTGTCACCGTTCCACAGTTAAATCCCAAAATAGCATCCAGACATATTTAATTTCCTTTACAGTCATCTCAAATAGACACACACCAAGGGTATTAAAGCAAAGCATTTTAAAATGAAAGTCCTTGGGCATGTGCTCATAAACCCCATTGCTGAATGTACGCTATCAGCAAGAGATAGCTGAGATTAAATTCATTTGGAAGCCTCAGACTAAATGGCAGTTAATTTCATGTCTTAATCAGATTAGTACAAGTCTGAAAACAGTTTCACTAAGAGAATGATCTCTAGGAAATCACAGATTACAGAGAACTCTGAATAAGGAACATCCATCTCTCTTGGGGTCTGTGAAGAGCCCAGTTACCAGTAGAAGCTTCATACTTTGACCACGTGCTAAACAAATGAACTATCATAATTTAGGGAATGATCTGAGTAGTTCACCATTGAGCTTCAATAAGATTACTCACATTAGGATTGTTTTGCATCACTGAGCCCTTTGATTTCAGACTCCTTGGGAGCAGGGATCATCTCTTATTGTATGGTGCTTTACAGACACTGCTACTCAAATTATACAAACAGTCCTTTTAATTATAGGGATTTCCTGCATATTCACAATACAGGCTGAATGACAGTCATAACAGGATCAATTATTAGAACATCTTTATCCTGCAATAAATTAAGTACGACCAAGGTTTGGACTCAAGCTTAACTCTTGCTGTCCACAAAGCATCAAATTGCCCCAGTTGTTTGCAACCACTGGGAAAGGCAAAAGTCAGTCAGCTTAACTGGAGTGAGTGCATAAACTATTTAATATTGTAAAGCCCAAAGTAAAAGAGCAAGTTATGTAACCTATAGAGAAGAGAAATTCTACCTTCACAATCCGATCACTCCCACAGGTCACCATGAGTCCCCTAGAAATGTCCATAGACATGTGGGAAATGTTGTGTTTTCCTTCATGAAAGGTTGCCAGAGAAGTACGACTAGTAAAAGAAAAACAGTTTAAACAAACACTCTATTAGACATCAAAACCAATGGCACCATTGCAGCAATACAAAATGAAGCATTTACAGGGAAAAAGCTAGTAAGTCAAACCTGACAACATCACCTACCTACACAGGACAATGAAATAATCAGTAAGCTCTGCCCAAAGTACACTAATTATAGGAGTGACACGTCCTTACCTGGGTTCCCACTTGGTTTGTGGAAGTCCCTCAACACAGCACCAAGGAAAATAGGAACATGGTAGAGAAGAATACAGTTCTTTACTTCTAACATTTAAGAGCTGTAAAGTCTACTTTCCAACAGGCTTCTCAACTTTTCTTCCTGCTGTATTGGTTACTAGATCAATTAAGTGGCTGCTGCCCCTCTTCTCCCTGCCCCTCTCCCCTTCAAAACATGTGCAAAGCAGCTGCAAAAGAACCACCAATGTAATACAAGCAAGTTAACCTGACTGTGAGGCATTAATGTTCTTTGCTGCCTTGTGAAAGAGGTTAATATTCCCATGCTGGTAATATATGTATATTCTTTCCTGTGAGAAGGCTGCACATTAGAATTTGAAGGTACTGGATACATAAGTGAGATTTCCTTATTTACATAGATTATAAACATGGTATGTAGTTTCTGGCATTTAATAAAAGGTGGATTACAAACAGATGAGCATCAGCTGCCAGAGTTGTAACCAATCATATGTAGAGAACTTGAAGCTACCAGTTAGGTTCCTCCAGAAGTTTCCGCCTTTAGTGTATAAAGTCAGTAATGGATCATCATCAGATCTTTAAGCATACTCACTCTTCATCTTTAATTGACTCAAAGCAAGAGTCACAGACACGGACCTGGAACTCAAAGCCCATAATTGGGTAGCTGGACCGCTTAGTGCTGCACTTGCCACACACTGCTTGACCACATTTCCTGCAGTGATGCTTCACAGGAGAATAAAATAAAAACAGACATTTCAGGACAGGAAGTGTTACTTCAGAACTTCCAAATCAACAGGAGGGATGACCAAAGAAGTTATATCACTTCCTATGATAATTACCTTTCAGAACCAGTTGTAACAAAGGACCAAGAATCCCTTATTTTATTTATATTATACACACACGACAGCCCCAGGGAATTTTGCCATGGACTTCCAACAGGGCCAGGATTTTGCCCATATACCCTACACAATGGTTCTCAAACTTTTGTAGTGTGACCCCTTTCACAGAGCAAACCTCTGAGTTCGATCCCCCTCAAATTTCAAAAAGCCCCACACTTGTGTATATTTAACACCATTATAAATGCTGGAGGCAAAGCGGGATTTGGGGTGGAGGCTGACAAATCACGACTCCCCCATGTAATTACCTCACGACCCCCTGTTTAAGAACTCCTGCTCTACATCCCTTTTCTCCAACAGATCTGAGGGCAAGTGCATTACAAAATGAAAGATGTTCATTATACTCTTGCCTTCACTATCATCAAGGGAGCCATGTGGGGGGCGTAAGTGGATTTCTCTTGGAAACAGTTAGGAGGTGAAAGCTCCTTTCAACATTTACAAGAGATTCATGCGCTGGTGTAACTGAAGGAGGACAAGGCCATTAGTGCTTCAGCACACCGTAAGGTGCTCAATTTAAGGCAGACATTTTGATAGTAAAATGCCAGTGTAAGGTCTTAGGTCATTTTGTGCATTCAGTGTTTACTAACTATAGCTCTTAATCTTACATGCACACCTGTGCTCAAAACAGGTTTTACTTTCTTTTAACCCCATTATTCCCACATAGGACAACCCAATTTAATGCTTTTCTTCACTGTACTTGGTAACTTCTCAGCACCAAGTTGAGATTTTCTGATTCACACCACTCTGCTGACAAAGACAGCAAAGATCTGTACCACTTTATATTACGTCTTTCTACTCATTTTTTTCCTTTTCAAGAGTGGATTGGCACTGAAGTTTAGAAGTGCTGAAGAGGTTGGGTATAAAGATAGAACAACCATGACACAACCAAACAGCACCATGAGTGATTTACAACCACATCCTCACCTGTCTCAACCCTAGTGTCTTTGTGTCCCACATCTGCCTTATATTCCAGAAGAAAGGCTGTTCACATTTCTGACAAGAATCACTTTCTAACCACTGAGGAGCCTAGTGGGGGAGGGAGAAACACACTCTTAGCACATTCAAATAAACAAGGTTATGAACAGCTCAGGTTTTCATTTTTGTTTTTAAATGAAGATAGATGTAGAGTGAAACTTAAATAAATCTTAAGAGGAGCCCTCTCTATCAGCTATGGACATTAAACAAAACAAACCTGAAGTGCCTTACATTTAGTGCAAAAGTTGGCCACACTCACTCAAAGCAATTTGAGAATTCAGTGCCGAGCTTTGTGTAGAAGGCAGTCATAATTATAGCTGTTACCAAGATCTTTGTGCTCTTCTCATACAGTTTTTACCCAACAGCATTTCTTGTTACTGCCCTAATGAGAAAACCTGCTAAAATGCATCTGAATTATTAGATTGCTGCGGGGGTTGTGGACCCCTGGGTCTTGCTGCCAGGATGATTCTGAATGGCTACAAAGTAACCCAAGACACAGAAACACTACAGTGAGTCATATACTCCCTTAGAAGCTCTCACTCTCCTCATGTCCTTTTCCTGGGGCTGCAGCATTTGAAGCAATTAAGAAAACTGCAAAACTCCTACTCTCTTGCCCTCACTCTAAGTACATACGTGCCTCTGCTTCCCTATCTGGAAATGATACGTGACTATACTGGACTCTCTGGATGATGTGAGCTGTAGATATGCCACGTAGTACGAACATTCTCCAATATTACTGTGCTATAGCAGAGTATTCAAAGCATAACTCTGAAGTTAATTCTTGCAATTTTTAGTAAGGTACATTTGTGGGATGACACATAATAGTTTAAGGCATCTCTTTATGTGCTGGGTAAATATTCCCATGTACCTCATAAGGACCATATACCCTAGAAGCTATTTCAAGGTTAGTTTAACTCCCTTAAATTCTGCAGTGATGTGGTAATGCACTTGTCTCTTTCTAGTCTCTCGGGCATATTATGTTCTGTTGTGAATCATTTCCCATTTCTAATTTCAGAATAACCAGGACTATCCACACTGACTGCTGAATGACAGTCTCTCCACATCCCATAATTCTCCATCTCCCCAATAGTCTAAATAGTAAGTAACATCCATTAATATTCCTTTTTCCATCACATTGGTGGACCTTCTTAAAACAGATGTATCATTAAAAGAAGAGTAGCAAATTCTTGATTATCCAGGATTGTTGACAAATCAATTAAGTTTGTGTGTATTGAGCCAGTCAAAACAAAAGACTGTCTCCATTTCAATAATGATGTGATGAGAGTTTCAGTGGCCATTGTTTTCATCTCCTGCCTATTTGGGTTCCCACTATTGATTCAGTGGCTTCTGTTTCTCATTTCTTAATCTTCATTTAATGGCAGAAAATAGATAAGCCATTACAGAAGTATAGCACAAACCAATGTATAATACATTATTAAATACTACCACAGTTTAATCCAAACTGCCACTAAAATCTATGCCACTAGTTTTGGGAATTTCCTCACCATGCTATCAACAAGGGTCTAATAAAGCTCTAGTCAATACTTTGTGCTTTAACTTGGTAAACAAAAATATAAGCCCCATAAAATCGTCTTTATCTCACTGTTCTAGAGGAATCTTCAGAGACAGTGTTTTCAGCTCTATTACAGCATCATGTAGTGACTAAGGCCATGTCTACACTAGCAAGCTTACAACAGCACACCTCTACTGATGCAGCTGCACCACTGTAAGATTGCTCACATCCTTGCATTGGCACAGAGCAGCTGAGCTCCCCGGCTGACAAAAACCACCCACCTCCACAAGCAGCAGTAGCTATGTTGGCGGGAGAAGTTCTACCGCCAACATCGCCAGTGTGGACAGTGCTTTCTCAGTGCAACTGATATCGCTTGGGGTGTGTTTTTTCACACCCATGAAGAAGTTACTGACAAAAGTGGTAGTGTAGACATGGCCCTACACTGATCCTGAACTGGTTAACAGAATCTGGAGGAGGCAAAGGAATCTATGGGCTTGTCCATATGCTGTGCTTTGGTGCACACCAGCTGGATGTAGATCGGGGTGGGCAAACTACGGCCCACGGGCCAGATCCGGCCCACCAGCCCATCCTGTCTGGCCCCCAGTCGGGGAGGCTGCCCCTGGCCCCTCCCCGGAGCCGCACTGCCCTGGCACCGCTGCCAGGCCAGAGCCGCATGCTGCACCCTCCCCTGGAGCCGTGCCACAGGGGCGGCGCGCTCACCCTCCTCCCCAAGTGCCATGCGTGGGCAGCGCTCCAGGCCGGGACAGCGCGCTATCCTCTCCCCCAGAGCCCTCGCAGGCAGAGCTCTGGGGGCCAGGGCTGCGCATGCGTGCACTCTCCCCCCTCCCCCGGAGCCACGCACATGGGCAGCGCTCCAGGGGCCGGGGCAGCGTGCTCGCCACCCCCCAGAGCCGCGGTCGGGGCAGCGCATTCCCCCAGAGCCCTCACGGGCAGAGCTCTGGGGGCCGGGGCTGCACACTCTCCCCCATCCCCCAGAGCCCCGCGGGGAGCGCTCTGGGGGGGTGGGGCTGTGCACTCTCCCCTTCCCCAGAGCCGCACCGAGCAGCCAGGGTAAGTGGGGGAGTTCCGGGGTGGTGGTTGGGGGGAGGGGACTCTGGAGGGGGCAGTAAGGGAACAGGGTGGGTTGGATAAGTGGTCAGGTCATGGGGTGGTGGTTAGAGGGTGGGAGGGTGGATAGGGGTTGGGGCACTCAGGACAGGGGAATTGGGTAAGGGGTGGGGTTCTGGTGATGGTTAGGGGTCTCTAGAAGGGGCATTCAGAGGACAAGGTTGGGGGGTTAGATAGTTTGGAGATTCTGAGGGGGCAGTCGGGAGGGGAAGTGGGCCAAATTGGGTGGGGCCTTCCCTACCCGGCCATCCATATAATTTTGCAAACTGGATGTAGCCCTTTGGCCAAAAAGTTTGCCCACCCCGATGTAGATTCTACTGTGCACCAGCATGCCGTAAACTAACTGGCCTGTGTGCACCTCAGAAGTTCTGTTGACATCAGCATGTATGATAGAACTACACCAATGCACTACATCACATTGTGTAGGCAAGCCCTTTGTTTAGTAGTCAGCAGCAGTCACTTATTTGCTCCCTTTGTATGGCACCTAACACCATGAGGTTCTGGTCCAACATGGGTTCCTAGGTGCTACCACAATATGTATAGTGAAGACAACAGTGCTGTTGGCTTTGAAGATCCCTTACAAAAGTAAACAGTGTGTGCAGACACAGAATTGAGAAAAAGCAACAGCAGCACTCATTCACCAAGTCATTTTTTGGTTGGCCTGACAGCATTAAACTACAGCTGCAGTTTCTTGGCTGCAAGAAACTACAGCTTCACAGGCTATGTAGATTTTTCTATAGCACTTTATTTCACAATACACTAAGGAACATTTAACAGAAAATGTCTCAAGTCATGCAAAATATTTCATTTTATGTCACTTATTTAATAAACAAAGGCTCTTTAGTAATCATTTACTGGGTAGTCAGATTTTATACTCTTTATACCCTTTCTGAGGAGAGATGGGAAGGGCTAAACTACAATACAATTTTACTGAGTCAACTAAGAGCAAATATTTTGTCAAGTCTGCATAACCCTACAGGGAATTCAATACAGTCTGCATTAGGGTGTTGCCTCCTGTAGTATCCTACAGGATTCCTTCCAACTATATTAATGAGAACAGATGGGGAGAGGGTGTACCTTTAGGTCAAGCATGGCAGGGAGCTTTTATGTGGTCCATCCTTGTCTTTAATATGGAAGTGTCGCCTGTTGCGACTTGGTTTCAACTTGAAAAGCTTCATCTTCGTCCACACGGCCAGGCTTGCACTGAAAAAAGCTCTAGGGTCTTTGTGGACTTTGTCACTGCCTTATCTTTATGGTAATCTGATACTTTTCATGGAAGCTGAGGCACTGAGGTCTGATTCCTGGCCCATTAGCAATGCTTGGTTAATTTGGGGTGCCCTGATCTAGGACAATACAATTAACTGGAAAGCATAGCCATTGCAGAATTCACAAAATGGCAGTACCAGATCTTCTGACCTAGCCCATGTGCTTACCTCTTCTCTGCTGATATCCATATTCCAAACAGCAATTCCTCCATCAGCTGAACATGAGATCAGTTGCCGCGTGAGCTGGATGTAACAGAGGGCCTGCACCTTATCACTGTAAATAAAGTGGCCACTATTAATTCTTCCAAGCATTAAAGCAAAAGCAACATCCCTAACAAGCCTATGTCTGAATTTTTAAGAGTCACCTGGAAAGTTGAAAACAATGTCAGTAGCCAGGCACTGTCAGCTGTAGAACTGTTTTAAAGCAAGACCATTAAGTAGTAACCTAAAGTGCTTGAAATGGAGATTCAAAGTTTAGAAGCTGGATTTGGTACCCTCACTGCCAAGTGTTATTGCAGCACTGAAGTAGCTGCGATAGAACAAAGTGTTAGCATAGGAAGCAGCATGGTTTGACCTGCAAGCTGAAGATACATCATGTCAGTGTTTTGCTAGCAAAGCCCAACAACAAATGGACTACATCTCAGGTGACAGGTGTCTGAACTGAGAACTGCAAATATGTCCTTCTACAGCCACACTCGAAAGTCAACAGAACATGAAATTATTAGGAGACAATTTCTTGATGGCTATTTTCTCAATTATGTCCTTCAAAATACAACTGGAAACCCTTTTGCTCATCTACGAGTTGTTAGGGTTGGCAGAATTCAATTTAAAAGATTAATATTTATTTTCATCTAAGTTTTTTGACTTGCAGGAAATTATGGAGGAGTCAGACCATGGGTTGGTCAGAATAATAATTTAACAGTAAATGTTGATTCAAAAAGTTATAAAGTTTTAACAGTTAAAAGAAACTGTCAACATCATATGTTAAATGAGGTAAATATCTTTAAATCAAAGCTAACAAGTTTTCAGGCAAGTACAAAAAATGCTGCTTCCTTGTAATTGTTGATCATCATTGATGGAAGTATTTTTTCCTTGGTTTGTGCATATGCAGTGGAAATTGGCGTTCGCTGACATTTACCAATAAAAATCTAATCCTGTCAAACCTAGCTATTGTGATTCAATTTCTTAATCTCTTCCCCACCCACAAGTTCCAGTTTCCTTTAAGCATGGTGTTCACTCACTGTGTGAATATCGGCTTTCTTCAAAGGAGGAAAACTGACTTCCAGAAAAACAAGAATCTATTTGATAAGTTGTCCAGAACAAAAAATCTGTAGTGGAACTCCCCGCTTTTAGTCACACATTCTGAACTGAAAACTAAATTTTCACTGTTTTGCAAAGAAAAAATACTGCCTTTGAAGAGGAATGAAGGATTTTTCTTACACTTTGTAAAAATTCCACCACCAATTTGATTAGACAGGAAAAACTAATAGCTGCTACACACAATTTTCTCAACACGATACATGCTGGAGGAGCAGCAATGGAAGGTCCTTCAGTCATAGGTTTTAAATTACACTATAGTACTCAATATGTAAAAATGAACAGTTGCATGTCAATGCATAGAAGATTGGGAATTCATGTACACTTGTGAGAAGTGCAGGAAGTCAGCATAGATACTTGAAGAATACATCAGTAAAATAATTGTGATTTTATGTCTAGTGTCTAAGATGGAGGAACCATTAGAACAAAGGATTCTACATATTCACACCACTATGCAGATGTCATTGTACATTTCCATCCCCTTCTTGCACAAGCATCTTCATATAGGGAAAAACAAGTGAGGTCACAGTATTTTCACCCACCTTTTTATTCTGTGAACTATTCTCTGATCTCATCACTTCCCACATTTAAGTCATAGCCAAGAGAACAATGCCTCTTATGACAGTGATGCTGCTCTGAGATGTGCTATCTTGTCTAGTTAGTATTCACAATACTTGAGAGCTTGTCACATTTAGTCTTTCTGAACCCCCCCCCCCAAACTAGTTAAGAATTGGGGAAAAAAAAAGTCACTGCTACATACTGATGGCCCTGAAGCAGCAGTGTTCGGCCTTTCCTTCCACCAATATCCCACAGGATAACGCTGTGATCGGATGCTCCAGAGAAGAGTAGCCGTTGAATGGGATCCCACCACAGGGAAGCAACACTTCCTTTAAAAAAAAAAAAATAATAATTGGGTGAGGTAATCTCTTTTATTGGACTAGGAAAGAAGCTTTGGAGCTCATTCACAGCTCTTCATTCATGCTTCAGTTAGCTCAAAGATGATAGTTACCTTGTGACTCTCTTAAGAGCATAGTTAGTAAAGAAACTCACAGCCTAACAGTTTGAAGTAACTGAACTATCATCAGTTGGACAATCAAACATCAAAGGATAGTCAGCAATGGGATAATTTGGTTTGGTAGGACTAATGCATATTTCTAAAATGCTCATTGTTGATTAAACAGTTACAGGAAAGTTCAGGTTTTCATACAACACTAGAGCCATTTTTGATTGAAAGACAAATGTAAATAACATTTAATAAAGAACAAGACAAGACGCTAAGCAATGACTTAGGTTTTCTAACAATGCCAGATGAGCTATGCATTAGGTTAACAGCTTCCCCAAGCATATGTATATCAGCAGCCTAATAAATTGTGTTTAATGCCATTCCTTACTGGGCTCTTTGTAAGGTGAAAATAGCCATTGTGACAACTGAATTGATCAGGCAGCAATTTGTTCATACCACCAATACTTTTACAATAATACATTCAATTGGCAGTTGACTCTTACATAATTAGCTCTGAATACAGTTGTGCTCTGACAGTTTATTCCAAATATTTTAATGGCAGTGAGAAACTCAGTCACAGGACAGACATATTTCAGGGCAATATGTATGTGCTCCATTGCTTTTTACAAAGATATTGTTGTATGTGTTTCTTATTCCTTATTAAAGAGCCCTTCGGTGTAACACGCTGGCTTTGTAATTACTGAACACAAAATGCATGGTACTACATTAGAACACTACTGTCTCATTCAAAAAAAAAAAATGGAGTACAATTGCACTATTTATCAGGTGATTTATTTTAAACCCAGGGAGGGAAAACTATGGCCCGCGGGCCGCATCAAGCCCATCAAACCTTTTAAGCTGGCCTTAGAGTACCAGCTGGGGAGCGGGGTTGGGGGCTTGCTCTGTTTTGTGTGGCTCCCAGAATCAGCGTTCCCCCTCTGGCTCCTATGCATAGAACAGCCAGGGGGCTCCATGCACTGCCCCACCCCAAGCACCAGCTCTGCAGCTCCCATTGGCCAGGAACCACAGCCCAAGAGCTGGAGGGGCCATGCCTGCAGACAGGGCAGCACAGAGCTGCCTCACCGTGCCTCTGTATGAGCTGGAGGGGGACATGCCACTGCTTCTGGTAAGTGCTGCCTGGAGTTTGCATCCCCTGACCTCCTCCCATGCCCCAACCTCAATGCCCCTCCCAGACCCAAATTCCTTGGTCCCAGACTGGAGCACCCTCTTGCACCCCAAATCCCTCATCCCCAGAGTCTGCAGCCCCCAGCCGGAGCCCTCACCACCCCCCACAACAGCCCAGAGTCCCCTCCTGTCCCTGAACTCATTTCTGGCCCCACCCCGGAGACTGTACCTACAGCTGTAGCCCTAACCCTCTCCTGCACCCCAACCCCCAATTTACTAAGCATTCATGGCCTGCCATACAATTTCCAAACTTAGATGTGGCCCCCGGGTCAAAAGGTTTGTTTTAACCCAACAAAACTGGATTTTCTGAAAGGCCAATAAGGGGTGTGTTAAAGTTCCAAGGTGATATAAAGTTATATCATCCCAATACTGGATGCAATATTCTATTCTTTCCTTTAGGGATGTGTAGTTTTATACAGCATCCTTCCACTGTTCAAGTAACATCTTTTCTGCCACTACCTCAACTGATATTCATCTTATTTTCAGATTAATTACAGTCTCAAATGTATCCTCTCCTTTCTAGCTCTTATAATTAATAGCAATAAGATATACATGCTGCTGCAGGGCTGCACAGGAGTTTTTTTTAAAAAACAGGGATGCCTTTGGAAACATTTTCCTGGATATGAAGAAAAGTAGTAAGTACTCATGCCCAGTCACAGACCACTTTGAAAGCTAACATGCTGTTTTGGTGAATGCTTGCTATTCAGCTGTAGAGTTGTAAAGAGGAAATGAGGATAAAGAAATAAAGCTTAGTGAAAGCAGCCACCCTTCAAGTCTCCTGCACATGGGACCCTGTTTTACAGAGCAACAAGATTCTTTCACAAAATACTGATATTTATTAAAGTTTTCTCTCAGGCCTTGTTCAGACAAGCCACACCATTTTAACTAAAGGCGTTGTTTTAAATCAATACAAAATGCTGTATGGACACTTATTTTGGTTTAAGCCACTTCTCTTTCCATTATGCTAAACTGAAATAAGCTACTTTTTTTGTTCAAGAGTACCACCTGGGCTTTGACCAGTTTAATTAAAGGGATGATTTTAAAGAAATTTAACTAGGTAATTAATTGGCTTAGTTTAATTAAACCAAGTAATTAAACTGTTCAAACTAATGTTGACAAGGCCTCAGCAATAGCAGACCCAAGGAGGGAACATGAGTGATAAGAACAGTGTGGCATCAAGTCATTTGTTTATATGACATGCAAGCTACATTAAAAAAAAAGACACTTGAAAATCTGCTTTAATATTTTATAGCTCACTGAGTTCTAAGTATTAGATCAAAGGAATACAATAGACCAATTCATACTACACTCATTAAGTAGCAGTGTTAATTCAAATGACACACTTAGCTGAGATCAATATAAAGAGAGCACACGTAAGCAAAGAATTCTGTAAAATAATCTTATTTTCACACAGTTCCAACAAGCACAGACCAATTGCTATTATTCTGTTCTAAATGGGGGAGGGGGAAGAGATGGACTTTCCCCTAATTTCTGTTTTGACTTCTCTTACTATAGTTTATCAAAGATAGTTTTGTATTACTTCACTTCATGGTCCTGGTGGTCTGCATGGCAGAAGCCCATTCAACAGCAGAAAAAACAATCTAACCTTTACTGATGACATTTACAGCCAGCAACAAGGTAAGCAGAAACTGGCATTTGCCACAGGACCACAGCCTTGAGACCAAATAGATGAGCACTGTTAATACAGCAGGCCAGTACACTGCTATTCTGGATTCTAAATCATGAGGTCACGAAAAAGCAAAAGTCACTTTAGTTATTCCTCTCAGCATACCTCTGTCTCACTAAGCTCACCCTGTAGCACAGTACTAGATAATCAATCATCTCTATACAACAAATACAGCTGAGTCAGGGAAGGCTGAGCCAAACCTAACGACGCACATACATCAGATTACAAGGATTAGTTTTAACTCAATACACAGGCCCTATGTCAGGGGCAGGCAAACTGGCCTGCTGACCATTTTTATCCATCCCACGAGCTCCCGGCCCAGGGTGCCAGGCCAAACATGGGGTGCCGTGGGGTCCCATGAGCTCCCTGCCTGGAGGAAGAACTTTGTTTATCAAGTGGTGATAGGCAATGAACTCTAGAGCTTAGGTAAGAACCTGCTCTTGATTATATTTCCCATCTTTTGCTGATTGAAAAGTTGTATTACCAGACTGAATTAGCCAGAGAAGTGAAGGGGGAAGTTAATTTACCTTCATGCCCTTTAAGCGTTGTGATAACCGTACATGTGTTCTGTTCAAGCTTCAGCAATGTGATCTGCCCAGAATAGTCCCCGACGAAGGCATGCTGGGTTTCAATGTCATATCTGAACACAAGTCAAGGAACACCACCACTTGTTCTGCATCTCACTTGCTTCTCTTTACAGCAAGAATATTCATTCAGCATGACTAAAAATCAAGCAGGCAAAAGCAACAAACAGAAATCCTACTGGAAAGATATGCAGTGGCCCATAAACAAGTACTAGAGTGCTGATGTAGTACAAAGCTGTAAACAAAAAAAAGGTTTACACAAAGGGTATGTTAAAAAAAAGTTCAGCTTTGCTTTCACCAGAAGTTTAAAAAGTGCAAGAATAATTGAACCTTCAAATTAAGGAGGCTTCTGGAACTCAAGAGGAGCCAAATATTTTATGAACTAGACAGGATCAATAATCCACTTTTAATTACCCGAGAGTACAGGAGAATTCATGGAATAGTCTCTTGCATAAAGGTACCTTATATTCAGATTCAATGACAAACAGGATCAGAAATTACTTGTTTACTTCAGTCAAGGAAAGGGGAGAAAATAGGAGAGAGAGTCTTGTTGCTACGTAAGGGCCTGAGGGAAGCCAGAACTGTATCTCAGGAGTAGAGTACCTGGAAATTCTAATTAGCTGTACCTTCCATGACAGGTATCTACTGACCTCCTATTCGAATTATTTGTATTTCAATGATACTTTATAACCCCCTAATTAGGAATGAAGGCCCTTTGTGTGGCACTGTACAAAACCAGAGACTCTCTTTGTTCCAGCAAGCTTACAACCTAATTGGATAAATTCTTTCCCTCCCTCTGTTTTGTAATATAAGCTGAACGATCAAGAAGATATAGGGCAAACATACAAGTTCCTTTCCAAAAGTTTTACTATTCACATAGGAAGTAGTACCTGAAGAGCAGTTGGTATTACTCCATCCAGAAAACAGCTAGCACCACCTATTCCTGGAAGGGATTTCCCCCATCACTGAGAGAGACTTACTGTTTGCTCTCTGCTGAGGCTACCATCAAAAGACAAAAGGTAACCAAGACAGGTTTACTGTGTAGAAAGAAGTGCAGTATAAACTAAAAAACTGTCACCACAATGGTGAGAAATCTGTGCTTCCAACATCTTGTGAAAAGCATGAAGGGTTTAAGAATGAGTGTCTGAAGATACAGTCCTGCACCTGAGAAGCCTATATAGACAGGCTGCCAATTGCAAGGTCTCAGACTTATCAGCATTATTTCATCCTATGCATCCATTATACAATTATATAGTTTAATCAGACACTGCACTAAGGAACATCCATTCAGTAATATTTTATATTTGTATAAACTTTTGCAAAAAGATCATTAACTCATGCACAATTTAAAAATTGTGCTGAATATTCAAGCACACATACTGACAAGCTGGTCATTTGCTCCCCACTGTTAACAATTCAATCACACAATGTGTTGACAGGCACAGGAAGCAATTTCCTTTGAAGAAAATAAAGATTATGCCATGGAAAGCTAAATAAAACATTCTGTTAAAAACAAAGTATTTTAAATTTCCCCCTTTCCCAGGCGCAATCTGTTCCAGATACTCACTGAAATGACTGAGGATTAGTTAGTAATCAGAGTTTCCACTGGATGCTTATGGATGAGAACTCAGGCTGGGGGAAGAGAACACTGGATTGTTTTGCAAACAGATCTTGTAATGAGCACTTATTATGCACAGTTCTGTTATGTTATGTCAACATATCTCACTTAGAGGAGACTGGTGTGAAACAGAGCATTCAAGAAAAAACAAATGCAGGAAAACAGAGCTGCTTTTAGTATTGTGTTTTGCAAGTTAAGTATGGTAGGCCAAATCAGTGCATAGACCTCAAAAGAACACACATGCTTCAAAGCAGTGTTGGCAATTCAGCATGAAGCATTCTTTTCTATTTAGTATAGAACCAATCCCCTACCACATGGTTTGGGGAACTATACTGCTAGAGGGCTACCATTTTTAAGGGGGGGGTGCACACATGACCTCCCCACATGCCCCCCGCCCACCATGTAACTTGCCCCTGCCCTGCCCTCAGCCCAGGGGCCCCATGCTCTCCCCATCCCATGGTACTTGGCAGGGAGAGGGAGAGCTCTACTCGATTCACCCTGGCATGTGTGGAGCCACTAATGCCCCCTCCCAGGCAGCCTCCAGCCATGCTGCCTGCCTGAGCTGTCCCAAACAAGCAGCGTGGCCAGAGGCTGCCTGGGAGAGTGCAGTTGCTGCATGCTGCACCAGGCAGCATGACTAGGAGAGGCTTTGGCCCCACCTCTTCTCTTCTGGCTCAAGCCCTGCCTCTTCATCTCCCCAGCTTCTGGCTTTGCCCCCACTCCCCCTTGCATTTTGGGGAGGGGCATGCGATCCTTTGCGCCCCCTCCATGGGTCATTGCACGGCCTCTGTATAAGATCACTGCTGTAAGCCCCGGACTCGTAGACACATTCCCTCTGTTCAATTATACAGCATATACTTACATTCCCTTACAGATTCAACTGGATACCTACCTACCATTCATGGTGTAAGCTGTTTAGGGTTGCCACATTGATGATGGGAGGTGACTGCAGTGATGGCTATATTGTCTGTACATTAGACAAGTTTGCAAGCACTTTGGAAACCAACAGGATGAGACACCCCAAAATTAATCTTATATTTTATATGAAATTTTTACCATCACAGCACAGTAGAGAAAACAGTTGCATCCAGAGTTCCTTTTTGGGAAGGAAATTTTGTGGCAGGAAAGTAAATTCCAGGCAGCCCATGAATATGGGGGTACAGATAATTAGTGATCTTGAAGAAAGTCAATAGCACATTAGTGACCTCTGGAGACTTAAACTGGGACAAACTAACATCAAAGGCCAAACAACATGACAAAGGAACCTTGAAAGACTATAGACAGGCAGAAAGGAATAAATGAGATCTGGCTTGGAAACAGCTATGGGAAAATAACTGGATGCACCTATTCAATAAAAGGAACAAAATCAGGAATGTTAAAATATCCAAGGACAAGAAATCTGACATGAGCTTGCAGTATTAATCAGCAAAAAAGATACACTTTAGTTTTAAGCTGACAATACACAGGCATCACATCAAGAGATATTAGATCCCATTTATGAAAACAGCCCTAGCTATGCAGCTTATGAATTATGTTCCCATCTAAGCATTTCATTCCCAGAATCTGGTAACAGACAAAATGGAGTGAGTCTAGAAGAGATCAAAAATATGATCAGGAAGCTGGAGAAATTGACAGATTTGGTAAGATAAAAGATATGTAGTTTGGCAAAGGAAACTGGTACATCAGTGTGCAATTGTGGAGAGAAGAATCACCAAGTACAGCACAATGGCCTATCATTAGGCATAATGAGAGGAAACCTTAAGGCTTAACATCACAAAAAGCTTTCTAACAACAAGATCCATGAAGCAGAGGAACAGGCTTCCAAGAGAAGCAATGAGCCTTGTCACTCTGGAATTTAAAAGCTGTCCCAGACAGAAGACTAGAAAATACACAGTAGGGAACAATCCTGTTGCAGGACGAGGATGAGGAAAGGAAGAAAAACACATAAGATCAACTGATTCATTCTTTTCTAGCTCTATTTTGACTCACTAAATCTGAACTGACTGTGGAAAACATGGTACACACTAACTGGACATGAAATAGCCCTAATGAAAGGAGCAGGGCAAGGGCTGATGGGTAGAGAACTACACCCCATACAATATACATTGTGTGAGGTTTATTCTGGGATACAGATTGAGGGACTGGTCTACACTACAGTTAGGTTGACATCATAAGATGTCATCTTATGATGTCACCCTAATTATATCAGTGTCTACACTACTGCCTCCCTCTTGTCGAAGTACATACACTACTATACCGACATAACTACTCCTGGTAGGGAATGAGGTGAGGGGCAGCCCACCAAGACCATGGGGGTCAGATGGGATCCTGAAAGGGAGCTGTCAAAGGAGATGAGAGTCCAGTGTCTCAGCGCTCCACATTCCCTTTCTTAGGTCAGTGGAAGCACTCCCGGCAAGGAGAGACACCACTGACACAGGGAGGGTAGTCTGGACATGCACCACCACCATAAAAATCAACCTAATACAGGTCAACTTTCATTTCTAGTGTAGACATACCCTCTGCCTCAGCTCGGAGAGACCTGGCAAATAAATAAATATGTATATATTATATATTACACACACACACAGAGCAGCTTAGATGCAGATGAATAGAACACAATTACACTGGACACTCTTACTTTGTGTATTAAATTTCTGAATAAGTTGCTTAAGTTATGCACTGAAAGCACACAAGAGGCCATGCTATTTCCATCTTTTTTAATCTAATCTGAATACCATACAAGATACCTGTTTCTGTTCAGCTATGAAGAATTCAGCCTAATCCCAATTTTTAAATGTGTACTGGAGGCCAAGAATCATATGAGCATTTATAGATTGTCTTTAATTAAAGACAATTTCTTTGAAGAAAGAATGACCTGGATAAACAGCATAACAAGTTATATACGTGCTGTGGAGAGAAACCAAAGAATAGAAGTTTTAGTATCTTTAAGATGTATTCTTGTAATTTTGTAAGCTAGAAGCTATACATTTTGAAGAGTCTGAACAGTAGAACCATACTAATTCATACTATTAACCAGGAGGAGCTACTGCAGATTGTGAACTCTAAGAATTCAAATAAGTAAAAAAAATACACTGAAAAATAAGACAGCATCACAAGATGCAACTGGGTTCTGTCAAGTGTAATTTAACACTTTCTATGCTAACTATACTGCAGTGGATTTTGTAATAAAGTTGTCTTTTTTTTAGTAATGTGATCATTTTTGATGGATACTGTAAACACGAAGCCCAGGAGGTGAAGTAATGTCTTCCCAGCATATTCCCACTCCTGGTGCACATCCAACTGACACACTTGTCATGGCCAGTACTGATAACCCACTCTGCTCCCAGGCAGAAAATGACAGCCGACACCCGATTCTGATGAGCTGTGGAAATAAAGCAAAGGATCTGAACTCTTCAGATAGAAATACTTCAATCAAATCTTCAGTTATACAGTTAGAAACAGGTTGAAAGTTTACCAGGGAAAAAGAGTAATAATTGCTGGAAGAAAGAATTTTACCTTCCTTGTCACACTTACTGCAGCCCCACAGTTTGATAAGGTTAGCAGACTTCTAAATTTATTTTGCATTTTCCATCTCAGTAATTGGCCTTTAATGAATCGGGCATGTCAGAAAAAGAAGTCAGCTCATTTGAATCTTCCTTTCATTTAGTGATTTCCCTCACACAGTAGAGTGATAGTCCCCCTCCTTTGTGGGCATGTTGGCAACTGAATTCCAGTGAGAGCACTCTGTACAGTGCTGAGATCATTTCATTAAGTGAGAAGATGCAGATGAGACAGAAGTGGAAAAAAAATATAGGGGGAGGGTGCAGTAGAGATGCTTCTTTTGGATGAAATATAAAGTCGTCTGCTTTTTAGGATAAAGACGCTTTTGTAGCTTTTAAAAACAAGGTCTCTTTTAAACAAGAGCACCATCTTCCATTAAAGTCATAAGACAAGCTGTATTTTGTTTCCCTATATTTTTGGCCTTCAATACGAAGTCTTCTGTACATCAAATTATTAATTAGTAACTGTGGAATACTAGTGACTTAATTTGGCTGTACATTCTTTAGAAGGAATACTAAATAATGCTTGGAAGAAACTTCGTATCTTTAACATCAGTTTTAACAGAGTAGTCCCTTCTACTGCCAGAAATACCTGATGAATGGGGATCTTGTATGATTTCATTCTTATGGCACCACTCAGTTCTTACTACATAAAGACCCAAGAGCCCCAGTGTTTAGTAACAGGCATTTTGGCCTAATTATTGCACCTATGTAAGTACTATCCTCTATTAGGCCAAACCACCAAATAGTATTTAAAGAGCAGAATTTCCCCTTCTTATATTAGATACCAGTAATGCATCAGTTTCATTCCCTTTAGAAACCAAAGTCATCTGAAGATCAAAGCATCCACAAATGTATTACCACTGTTCAGTACTGAACAATATAACTGGAGTTATATTGTACATTAGCTTAAAAAGTTGTGAGGTTTTAATACAGCTCCTACTCAATTCTTTCGGGATTCCTGGCTCCCACCTGTGATGACCTTCACACTGCAAATATTGCAGCAACCATCTCACCCACAAACTTCTAAAAAACTTTGGCCAGAATGCATAAGAGGATTTTGTTTTCTTCAGCGCTGAACAAAAAGCTTTTCAGAAGGAATATTCTCCATAGCCAACTACATCACAACGAAGCCAACAGCTTTGCTGCAAGACTATGGCCAAAAATTAATTTTCGGTTTTAAATACTTCTAAAATCCTATACTTGGGTACACAAGTTGATCTATTTTGATTAAAAGGTAATTACCAGTCATTTACGATTAGCTTTCATACTATTAGAATTAATGTCCTTATTTGGCCTAGGCCCAATTATGAAGGTGCCTCCCAATGTGTCAAATGTTTAAAAAAATTCTCATCTGTGAAGTAAACACATTAGTGAAGACCCCATGCTGTATTACCTGGGTACGTCTTGACAAAGTTCATCTTATTAAAGTCTTCTGAGATATGGAATTCCTAATACCAAGGAAACACACAGTTAGACAAAGTAAAACAGCACATCCTCTCAGGCTGAAATGGGAATCAGACTGTCTGAGGAAAATCTTTGGCACCAAGAATATAGCAATAATCTCATATAAGAACAGACTTAAGCTGGTAACCAACCACCGCCTGTCATGCTACAAAAAGCTAGGTTTGTTCTCAGGGCTTGTCTACACTTGAAACACTAGAGTTGCACCGCTGAAGCATTTCAGTATAGACATTCACTACAGGAAAAGAAAGGGGCTCTCCTATCACTATAGTTAATTCACTTCCCCAAGAGGCAGTAGCTAGCTCTATGCACAGGGACTTAGGTTGGCTAAGCCACGTCATCACGGATGTGGATTTTTCACACCGCTGGGTCAATCTAATTTTCTAGTGGAGACCAGCCCTTAGAAGCCACAAGCTGGCAGATACTACACTCAATATCACGCTGACCACAGATTAAAGTGCAGATTTATTCATATCAGCTCATGGAGATGGATCACTCGTCTTTTCAGTACAGGATTTGCATTCGGAATCAAGTCGACCAAAGACAACGTGTTGGAAGAAAAAAATGGGAAATTATCCTATCCTGCATTACCTTTTATTTTTAAGGGTTTCTTATGGAAGTGAAGCTTTTGGCAGTCAAAGTTTCATCCCTTCTTTGAGGTTAGATGCATGTTCCCTCCACCCTTTTCTCCCCTTGTTTGCAACAGAGGACTGCTGTCTGCAACATTTTTTGTGGGAGAAAGTACATGTCGCAACAAAGTAGGAACAACAAGAGTTTAAACACGACAAGAAAACAGGAGACAAAGACAAAGCAGGAATGATGTAGCTTCTGTAACAAGGAATGAGGTGAGGAATGCATGACTGGGTGACCCCATACAAGGGAGAGAGAAAAGGCTGGACACTAATACCATAGAGCTAGGTGTGCAAGAACCATGGGCTAGAATCAAACACAAGAACACGAAGCCCTACAGCAAGAAAACTGAGGTTACTTCCCCTAAAACATGCAAACAGTTATCAGTTATTCTATAGATTGATTTAAGTAGAAAATAAAGGGCTGGATACAGGCTGACTATATATACTGCTCATGGACAAGTCTACAATTATCCAGCCACTACCAGAGTGGCTTCACAATTAATTTGTGTTCTTAAAACTGCAGCAGCAACAACTTACCATAATGGCACCATTATCCTGGCCTACAAATATTCTTCTGCTGTCATGATGATAAGCCATAGATGAACAAGGAGCTGCCAAGAAGACCATCACAATAAAATTGTTAAAGTATATATCACAATTAATGTTTTTTGCCTCTAGGAAGAAAGACTCCTGGTTTCGATAAGCAGATTGACAGTCAGACTCCAACTGAAGAGATGGTCTTATTCTATTGTGTCTGTGCTTTGTTTGAAAGATTTAATTCCCTGTTGCTAGTCTACAGCAAGGTATAGTAATGCTGTAAAGGAAACACCCCTCCATTAATTTCAGCCACAAAATGGAATGAACAAATGGAATCTGACCCTGGCTAAAAATCTGGCTTGAAGAGCTCATATGCAGAAGCTAACAACATAGCAAGCCTCACTTCTAGATATCTCAAGTTCAAAGTCTTTGACTGCATGACAGAGCAACTACACAGGACCTCTAACACCTTTCTTGAGTTGGCATAAGCTACCACTGGAGGAAGCAGACTTCAGGGCAGAAATAATATTTGAACACATGTTAACCTTGTGTCTGATCATGCATTTCAAACCTTGCACATCTGTTGTGGTAAAACAATCATTTTGTGATTCTGTTGGCAGCCACACAAAAAGATGGTCTCATCTGATTATATGCAGGCTATTTTGAGAGCCCATTACAAAACCAGAAGAAACCTCAAAAAGGGAAGAATGTCTTTAGACGTTCTTAGTGAGAATATGGTGAACCGAACTACAAAACAGGCAATGAACAAGGAATTAAAAAATTTAATGCAGAAATAAATAAGGTGGCAATATTTCATCATAATTTCTACATCATAACTATAAATCTTCTGCAACCCTATCTACATCTTTTTGTGGGGGAGAGACTCTGATTTAGTGTTTTTCCTATAATACCTTGGCAGATATTTCTTTGAATATCTAATGCAACTTAAAGTTAACAATTCTTTTTCCTTTGATACATAATGCCAAACAAGATCATTCCAATAATCTACTCTGATCTCCTGCATAAACACAGGACAAAGAACCACACCCAGTAATTTCTGTATCAAGCCCATTACTTCTGTTTGAGCTACAGTAGGTCTTCTAGAATATCTAGTCTTGATTTCAAGAGATGGGAAATCCACATCATTGCTAAGCAAGTTGTTCCATTGGTTAGTTACCCTCACAATGAAATGAGGACCTTTTCTAGTCTGAATTTGTTTCGCTTCAGTTTCCAACCCACTGGATCTCATGTCCTCACAGCTTTTTTTTATATCTAGCAGAAAAAAAACCCCCTCTTTCCCACATAGGTACTTGTAGACTGATCACATTGCCTCCTTAAACTTCTCTTGAATAAACTAAATAGAGCGAGCTTTTTAGCATCTCATTAGAAGGTTTGTTTTCTCCAGATCCCAAATCTAGGGTGGATACAAATTTTTAAAACATGCATTTTTTTTTTTTTAATAAAATGCTTTGAGGAAAAACCCTATCTAAAGATAGAATGTATCTTAATTAAAACTAGCTCAAAGATCTCTATCATGGAAAAGGAATTATAAATTCTAGTTCTATAGTATGAAAATATATTCATGTAATGTTTAAGAAAAGTTTTATAAACGAGTTCCAATAATTCATGGATTAGGGATCCAATTTTATGGTGTTCAGGGGGCTTCTGTATGTTATTGAGGTTAATGAGCCACTCTGCACAACCTAGAAGATACCACCAGATGCTTAGTTTTGCGGTTCTCAAACTGATTTGCATCTCCAAAGATAACATGCTTATTAACAGCAAAAATGCTTTTAAATAATATACAGAGGTGAGAAATAACAGACCTCAACCCTATTATCCCTCTGAAAAATGTGTACAGAGTCAATCCCTTACCTTTCTAAAGGTTCAAAGTTTCAAAAAGTTCAATGAACAGAAGATTGTTGGGGTCAGAATAGATCTGGACAGGGAGAAGTAGATAAATGGGAGAAGGGAGGGACTGGCAGGAGAAACAAAAGTGAAACTGAGTAGCATATTCCAGAAGTCTTGCGTATAGCTTTCTGAGTACAGCCTTAATTGATTTGAGATCTACCATACCAGTCTCTCACTAGAAGGGAAAACCTATAATGGCAGCAGGCTGTAAAAGAGATCCAGTCTGTGAATAAGAACCATTCAAGAAATATGTTTGCTGATGTTTTAAAGAAACATTGAACTGGTGGAAGTCACTTGGATTCAGCAACTGTTAAAGTGATATTTAACTTTTAACAGCAGTAGCTTCTTTTGCTGGTGTAGAAAGAATATTTTCTTCCTTAGGACTAATCTATTTCAAATTGAGAAATCATTTGGGACCTGAAAAAGCAAGAAAGCTTTTTTTCCCCCCTTTTCCAGATTAAGAACAAACCGGAAAATGAAGGTGAAGACGAGTTAGCTGTAGAAGCCAATATTTTAAATTTCTTGTGTTGACTTGGCTGACATGAAATATTTTTTAAAAATAATTTTAATTTATATTTAACTATTAAAATAGTTTTTTAAAAACCAGGTTTGATTTTGTTAAAATTTAAATGTTTAGCTAAATTCAAAAACTCCTATGCTTGTTTTTTAAAAACATCTGTTTGCTGTCGAAGAAAAAAATCCAGAATACACAACATTGTTGTTTTAGTAAATATCTGCTTCAATTACCTTTGGTAAATGAAATAACCAATCATTCATTTTCTGATATAGCTGTAGTTTCAAACTAAAGTTTTCAAACTAAATCACTTTAAAAATGTATAGTGTGTACCTTCTAAAAATGAAAGCTACATCTATCTTTGATATGTGAAGAATATGTATTAAGGTTGTAACAACTAACAAGAATGCATTTTTATGTAGAAATCCATGATTAAATCAAGTCTTCCGGATTAGTGATTTAAATCAAATCTACCCTGCTTGAATCACACTTGTAGCTCTGCTGAACCTACCCGATTTTTCAACCTTTTTTTTTTTTTTTAAACTGCTGACACTAGAACTGGACACAGTATTCTAGTAATGGTCTCACTAATGCCATATGCAGAGATAATGCCACCTCCCAAATCCTCTTGATATTATCCCTCTTATACATCCTAGGATCATATTCACCCTCCTATCTACATCATCATATTGGAAGCTCATATTCAACTGGTTGTGTTCTATGACTCCTAAACCTTTAAGAGAGTCTCTGCTTTTAGGAAACAGTCCCCAATCTTATAAGTGTGACCTACATTCTTAGCTCTTAGATGTATGACCTTGCAGTTGGAAATATTAAAATGCACACTCAACTGAGCCCACCAAATGATTCAGGTCCTGTAACTAACCTGTTCCCATTCCATCAATTTGTGTCATCTTGTACTTTCCTCTAAATCAATGACAAAGATATTGAATAGCATTGGGCCAAGAACAGATCCCAGATACTCCATGAGAAACATCTCCACTGGATCACTATTCCCAGTTTACAATTATTTTGTGAGCTATCAGTTATTCATCCATTCAATACAGGTTGCACTGATCTTGAAGAGGTTCCTCCCCAAAACAGAATGTTATGTGGGAATACAAATGCCTTACAAAAAAATCAAAATATACTATGTTTCCATCTTTATCAGCCAAACATGATTTTTTTTTTAAAAAAAGTAAATTTGATAAGATGTATTTTCCGTAAAACCATACTGATTAGCTTAATCATTCTACAACCCTGTAATTCTTTGATTGCATCCCAGATCAGCTTTTTCAAGGCTGGGACTGATGTCTGGCTAACTAGCCTACAGTTTCCTGGATCTTAATTTATAACCTAATTTTTGTCAAACATTAGCTTTTCCCAGTCCCTTCAACCTTCATGACTGCCCCAAAATTTTTTGTTTTAAAAAATTCATGGTTGAGAAAAAATTATGTTGATGCACAAATTCAGTGGTTAGCTCAGCTCAGTCTAATTAAGATTTTTTAGTTGGCATGCACTGTACGAGAGGAAAAAAGAGCAAAACATTAAGGGCCAAATCCTGTAGTCCTCTGGCAAAGCTCACACTGTCTTCAATGGTAGCTTTGATTATACTGCAGGACTTGGCCCTACGTTTGTGTATATCCTACACTATCATAGTTTAATACCATTTATGTAAACATGTAGGCAGCAGCTCTATATTTAAGTAATGATTCCTTAGGCAGAAATATTAAAAGAGAAGAGATTTTATGGGCAATATTTCAGGTTCTAAGATATGATGCATCACAAACAACAGTACACATTTCCCCCTGTGATCAACTTCTAAATATTTAAATACAGTAGCAGGACGATGTGCAATAGCAACTTCTGATTCCAATAATATTGGATAGATAAACAAGATCTTTCAGTTTTTAATTTCTCATTAAGAGTTTTAAGACTAAACATTCAGAATCCAGCACACACACGCCCACACACCCCCACACCCACCCACCCTAGAAACCTTAAGGCAAATTCAGACCTAAAGAATTTGAGTGTTCCTTTAAAAAAAGTGTAAGTGTAATGTTGCCAAAATGAGACACATTAAATATATTTCCCATTATATGAGGAGTTGGCACAATTGTTTTAAAGGACAAACAAGAACTATTGACAAAATAGCACATTTATGCTGAAAAGTTAAAAACCCAGCAAATTTGTTTCTGAGCTTATCTACAATTTGTGTTAAATTATTCTAATTCAAAAGGGGTTTTGCACAGTAATTTGTTTATGATTAGGCTATTACTTTTCTTTAATATTAACAATTTAACAGATCTACAGAATGGATTCCATGTTTGGCTGAACCTAGTAATCAATACTAATACTTCTTCATTGTATTTATGTATAGTGTTACTTACATGACATTGTGTGGTAAATGCTCGGCCAGTACTGGCCACTGTCCCTTTTCAGCCATACTCGAATTGTTCTGCAGGATGTAGGGGAAAGGAGGAAGAAAAAGAGAAAGTTGTAAGCTTGTACATCAATCATTACACCTATACTGGTGGGTTTTTTGTATTTTTTTTTTTTTTTTTATTTTTTATTTTTTTATTTTTTTAAAGACTCAGGTAACCCCTCTGCTTTTCTACTACCCCATTTTAATATGGTACAGGATAATGCCTTCAGAGAGGACTCTGAACAGCTTCCTCCACAGCAGTTGTAATGTTATTGAGTAGACATGGGAGGCTTTGCCAAAGACTATTTCAACCCTTCTGTCAGAAACTAGTTCATTACATCTATTATATATTCTTTGTCAGTCAGAATCAAAGAGAAGAGATTTAAGTCTGATGCACACCACGTTTTATAAACATCAAATTTATGTTTCTACAACATAATTACATTGAAACTAACACACAGTAGGTCAAAGATCAGTTGGGTCACCCAATTTGGTTCTCTGCATTTTTCAGTGCTGCTCCCCTGTTCTATCTACTCTGTTATCGAATGGTAGAAGAGATTGAGTCACCATCACTGCCTTTTGTAGTTCATTCCACTGCACATTCCCCTTCCTCCTTCATGCATAAGTTTAGGATTACTTTGTGTATGACCAATTTCCCTGTTTTGTTCTTAGCTGCCCTTAGTCTCATGTGCTAGCATGAGATCATGTACTGCTGAGGGGTGCTCCCTTGTACAGAAAATGCAAATAAAAAACTGTTAAGCCATTTAAAATAGCAACAAAACCAGAACAGAAATGGAGACAATATGCAGATTTGCGCTCATAAGGCCTGCTCCCATTGAATCCAGTGGTTCAGGATCAGGTCCTTAAAAACGGAGAAAAGGCTGAAAAAGTAATTTTCTGAAAATTTAGTACTGTTGCTCCTGAGCAAGGTTTTTGGAGGTGAGGGTGGGTGGGAAGAAGAATAGGAAGAACAGCTAGAAGCAGAAAACCCGTATTTTTATTTGATATATTTAAAAATATTTGAGACATAACATTTAAAAAAGGCTTTGGAAGAAGATTAAAAAATAAAAATTAAAAAAGATTCAAGTTGACAGCATGACTTTTTTCCTGTCTAGTTTTAACTTCCACTTTGCTAGCTAGTCTCCCCTTTGTGGGCTGAGAGTAATTTGGACCTCCATTTATACTGTTATCTTGATGGTAGTTACAGATTACACCCCCGGAGAATAAAGAAGTTACATTTACAAGAGACCACCACTGAAATGTGATATTCAAATTTTTTTAAAAAAAGAGACAGGCACTGTTTTCACAAATGTTGGATGTAGTTCATTTATTGTTTTGGGTGGCAGGGGATTGGCAATTTTATTGCTTTTTAGAAGAGTTATGTCCTGTCACAAGTTACAGCAAGCTTACATTTTCTACTCACCCACACAAAAGACTGTTAGGCAACTAATTTAATTTTAACTATAATAAAAGAAGGAAAGAGGGCAAACAGATACGGCATTTGGATTGGTGCATTTTCAAGGTTGGACTACAGTGTATTACATTAGAATTCCAACCAAAAATTTTACATACAAAAACCTATTCAGTTTGCAGTTCATACTGGTACGAATGCCAAAGTTTTGACGTGGCAAAGTTAGAGTTGCCAATGCATCCCCTAACTCAGGTGACCTTGCAAATGCATTATTAAAAAGTTATATCATATGTAACCACCTACCCAATTTCCCCCAAGAAGGCAGAATATCAAGCTGCTTTTCAATTTTTATTCAACACATCATCCCATGCCCCACACTGCACTCCACCCAAACCTCTCAGTTAGATATGTTATCTGTCAAATGTGTCTTATTTGGAGAAAGTGACATGGCTCCCCTATCACCATCCACAGCCTGAAGCAAGATCCAGAAGTTATGCTTTACAGATGCAGGGGTTGTTTTCCCTCATTTATAAAACATTTATAAAACAGGGGTTGTTTTCCCTCATTTCCCTCATTTATAAAACAGATGTGAGCCATTCATAACATTGTTCCCAAAAAGTCCACATGCTCCTTCCATTTGGGCACTGATATTAAAAATCAATATCTTTTTTCCACAGCTTTCACAATGTTCTGGTCAACTTACTGCCTGCTTTTTATGCATCTTCATCACACTCACCAAAATGGTTTGAAGAATTTCCAAGTGCAGCTTTCAGCTGCACTAATTCAAACCTCTCACTTTTGACCAAAGCCTTTCAATTTTCTTTGTTCTCAACTGACAGAACATTGAACTGCAGTAGCCATAGCAATTGAGAAAATTCATTATAGATTTTACAAGCATATAGCCTTTGTTCCCTCTTAGGTCTCTTGAGCATTTCACTGTTCTTGAAAACAGTACCATGAAGGCATAACATTGCCAGCTTGTTGCTAGTCAGATAATTTCTTGAGAATGTGATGCATACCATATCTGTTTTACAAAGATATAGTCCCGCTGATTGAAGACCACATAGCTGGAGACAAATTGCAAAGGTCAGCCACACAAATCTTAGTTTCTTTTCATTTTGATTTAAAAGAAAATCCAGATGAGAATTAAACCACCAATGTCAGGTTTGCATTTTGCAATCATTCAAGACTGATGAGACTATTATTGCTCCAGTCCCTCCGTTAGTACTGTAAATGTATAATGCCATAAGAACATAAGAAAGGCCGTTTTGGGTCAGACCAAAGGTCCATCTAGCCCAGTACCCTGTCTACCGACAGTGCCCAATGCCAGGTACCTCTGAGTGAGTGACCCTAACAGGTAAAGAACAAGTGATGTCTCTCCTGCCATCCATCACCCCCCTCTGACAAACAGAGGCTAGGGACACCATTCCTTACCCAGCCTGGCTAATAGCCATTAATGGACTTAACCTCCATGAATTTATCCGGTTCTCTTTTAAACCCTGTTATAGTCCTAGCCTTCACAGCCTCCTCAGGCAAGGAATTCCACAGGTAGACTGTGCGCTGTGTGAAGAACTTCCTTTTATTTGTTTGAAACCTGCTGCCCACTAATTTCAATGGGTGGCCCCTAGTTCTTCTATTATGGGAACAAGTAAATAACCTTTCCTTATTCACTTTCTCCACGCTGCTCAATTTTATATACCTCTATCATATCCCCCCTTAGTCTCCTCTTTAATCTCTCCGCATATGGGACCTGCTCCAATCCCCTAATCATTTTAGTTGCCCATCTCTGAACCTTTTCTAATGCCAGTATATCCTTTCTGAGATGAGACCACATTTGTACACAGTATTCAAGATGTGGGCGCACCATGGACTTGTATAAGGGCAATAAGATATTCTCCGTCTTATTCTCTATCCCTTTTTTAATGATTCCTAACATCCTGTTTGCTTTTTTGACTGCCGCTGCACACTGCATGGACATCTTCAGAGAACTATCCACGATGACTCCAAGATCTTTTTCCTGATTAGTTGTAGCTAAATTAGCCCCCATCATATTGTATGTATAGTTGGGGTTATTTTTTCCAATGTGCATTACCTTACATTTATCCACATTAAATTTCATTTGCCATTTTGTTGCCCAATCATTCAGTTTTGTGAGATCTTTTTGAAGTTCTTCACAGTCTGCTTGGGTCTTAACTATTTTGAGCAGTTTAGTATCATCTGCAAGCTTTGCCACTTCACTGTTTACCCCTTCCTCCAAATCATTGATGAATAGGTTGAATAGGATTGGTCCTAGGGCCGACCCTTGGGGACGACCACTAGTTACCCCTCTGTCACATTACTGAAATTATCTGGGACCATATAGATCATTGGTGCAACCGAGGTCCTGTAGGGGCATCAAATATTAGGTAAAAGGGGTCATATAAGGTGTCTACAACCAGGTTATGGTCTGCTGATTATGCTATCTGTACGTGTGTATCTTGTTAGTAGCTAGAGTTATGAAGATTGGCTGTATAGTGTCTGTATTTCAAACTTATGCTGGCTTTTGGGTGAAATCCCAAACAAAGTTACTGTTGGCCTGGCCTTCCTGATGGCCCATCATGTTCCAATCAAGCTAACAATGAACTTTGTAGATGCCTGTCCACACCAGAGCTTCCCCAGGAATGTGGCCTGGCTGCTCAGGTGCTGAATCTTGAAGAGTCATGTAACTGGACCACATGGCTCTGAAACTCCATTTTACAACTGGACTCTCATTAGCAAGAAGGAGGCAGTCTCCACCCACAAGAGGAAGTCTATATAAACCTGGGAGAAAGATCTCCATTTTGTCTTTAATCTCCAGCCTGGCTCCTACTTCTGGATGGGACTTTGCTACAAAGGGGCGGTCTGGCCAAAGGATTGATGACCCATTCCTCCAGGGAATGTATTCCAGAGACTTTGATTTGAACCTGCAGTTATTCTACAACTGATGCAAGCCATTACTGCATGTATCTGATTTCCTTTAACCATTCCTAACCCTCACCTAGATCTTTTTCCTTGTATAATAAACCTTTAGATTCTAAAGGATTGGCTACAGCGTGATTTGTGGCTAAGATCTGATTTGTATATTGACCTGGGTCTGGGGCCTGATTCTTTGGAATTGGGGAGAACTGTTTTCTTTATTTGGGGTGTTGGTTTTCATAACCATTTGTCCCCAGGACAGGTGGCTGCTGGTGGTGATTCTGGGAAGCTGAAGTGTCTAAAGGAATTGTTTGTGTGACTTGTGGCTAGCCAGTGGGGCAAAACCAAAGTCTTTTCTGTTCGGCTGGTTTGGTTTGCCTTTAGGGCAGAGAAACCCCAGCTTTGGGCTGTAATTGCCCCTTTTGGAAACAATTTGTCCTGATCTGACACTCTCAGTGGGTCACACAAGGTACAGCATCACCACACCCTCTCCATTCTGAAAATTTACCATTTATTCCTACCCTTTGCTCCCTGTCTTTTGACCTGTTCTCAATCCATGAAAGGATCTTCCCTCTTATCCCGTGGCAACTTAATTTACGTAAGAGCCTTTGGTGAGGGACCTTGTCAAAGGCTTTCTGGAAATCTAAGTACACTATGTCCACTGGATCCCTCTAGTCCACATGTTTGCTGACCCCTTCAAAGAACTCTAATAAACTAGTAAGACATGATTTCCCTTTACAGAAACCATGCTGACTTTTGCCCAACAATATGTTCTTCTATGTGCCTGACAATTCTATTCTTTACTATTGTTTCAACTAATTTGCCTGGTACTGCAAAAAAAATGAAGCATTGCAAAATCTGAAGAGACCCCTGTCAGCAATGACTAATTATACAGTGAACACTGATTTCTCCACTTCTCTTTTCTCTGCCTCAGATGTCTGCATCTGCAGTGCTCTTCCTCTTCCTGAACAGTAGAGTGAACTTCTTGATAGGCAGGGTGACCAGATGTCCCATTTTCAAAGGGACAGTGCTGTTTTTTGGGACTCTCTTATACAGGCACCTATTACCCCCCACCCAGTCCCATTTCTTCATAGTTGCTACCTGGTCACCCTAGTGGTAGGTGATGCCAATTCTAATACAGGAAGAGACTAGAACAAAGTGCTCATATAGCAAATAATGATCTTTCCACACAGCCCTCTTATGTACACTATTCATTTCAGGAGTTGTACAACATTAGAGCCAAAAATCACTCATGAACTCCAGCTCTTTCATCATCACTCCATTCTCAATCCCATTTTATTTAACAAATGGTTCAGTGGTTAATACACAGAACTAGAACTCTGGGGAACTTGGGTCTTGCTTATCCTTCCATAAACTACTTATGTGACTGCAGATAGCATCACTCAACCTCTCTGTACCTCAGATTCCCTTATGAAACACACAGTTAATATTTTAGATGGATGTTGTGAGGCTAACCTTAGAGATCCAATCACGTGGATACTACAGAAGTGTAAAATAGTCAGTTACATTGTTCAAAATAAACAATCGTTAAAGGATACTCTTCTGGGATATAATATAAAGAGAAAAGTGGCTAAGCTAAAGTAGTAGTCCTTCCACGCTGACAAACTGATTTCTAGAGATAGATCTAGAAAAATCTCTAGAAATTTCTATTTAGAAATAGAAATAGCAAATAGATATTTGCTATTTCTATAGATCTATTTCTATCTCTAGAAATTTCTGGATATGATTTCTAGAGATAGAAATAAAATGTTACTTTATTTTAAATTCTTTTTCAGAAGCCATTACAAACCATATTTATTGTGTCCGAGATTTGACCAATAGGAGTTTCTCACTTGGCATTTCATTGGTTGAACATTTTGTCACCTGAGATAACCTTCTGAAGACATTAAGACCAACAAAAAAGTTCTGGAATGCTGCAGAACTCCATCAACTCATGCAGTTCAGCTAAACTCCAACTTATTTTCTAGACTCCTCTTTGAATAATCATGTCTACTGTGTGTGGGGGAGAGGGGGACAAAATGCAAGGGCCGGGAGTCTGGAAAATAAAAAATGAATGTAAATCTGCATTTGTGCCATTATCAAGTCTTAGGGTGCAAATATTGGTACAATCGCAAACACCATCCTCTGCTTTAAAAGAAATGGCACTTAATGACTTTTGCTTCAAATACTAAATAATTCTGATAGGCTAACAAAGATTTCAAGGCAGGCAGACCGAACAACTTAAATCTCCAGCAAACTGAATGGAACACTACTATCAACATGTTTCCAAAAGAGTATTAAAAAGATTTAATTCAACCAGTGTCCTTGAGTTTCCACAGCAGAGTTTGCAGCCCAAACGTGAAATGGAAAGATGCAATACAGGCGTGTCGCGTCTTGCGTGAGGGTTCCATTCTGTGGTTACCGCATAAAGCGGAAACCGCATATAGCCAGAACCCATTGACTTAAATGGGAGGCAAAATTGCGCCCCTACAGAAAGTTTAAAAAAAATTCTCCTCTCTTTTCTGTTTTTGCGGACTGCGTAAAGTGGAAATCGCATAAGTTGAATCAGCTTAAGACACGACATGCCCGTAAACTATTTATCAGGGAATGTTAATAACTGGTCAGTTTCAGCATGTCTGAACTGAATTGAAGTTCACATTAGATATTAAAATGTGATTTTTTTTATATTTGAGTTAGAGTAGTCTTGAGAAGATAGAATAAATATTGGGACCGAATTGTGCAAGGTGTTCTGCAAACATGAATTGATAGTACGTACATAGCTTCTATCGCAATGGTATCTGAGCACCTCAGTTTATATATTTATTTATCCTCTACATCCCATGAGATAGAAACATTATCTCCATTTTACAGATGGGGAACTGAGGCACAGAGATTAAGTGATTTACTAAAGCTCACACAGGAAAGCTGAGGCAAGGCAAAAAACTGAACTCTGATCTCCCAAGTCACAGGCAAGCATCCTTAAGTGGGCCAGTCTTTTTTCCCCCCCTCTATACATAGATGCAGTCCCATTTCAAAACTTACAATCAATATTGCCTCTTTCAAAGTTAATCTTGGAAGACAGACGTCTTCAGCCACTACTCACTACCTTCAGAAGTTATGGATACATCATAATATACACAACCTTAATTTAGAGCTGCATTTACATAGACTGCACAAGCAACACTTCCACTGTCTAAACTATTGCCCCAGGGCCAAATCTTAGTCCCAGCCAAGGCACTGAAAGTTTGCCAATGAATTCTAATGGTTCCGGCGTTGTACCCTTATATTTATATACGAACTATAAAAAAAAAGGCAAGAGTACTTTGCAAATTAGTTTACTTCAAATGTATTTAGTGTAAATACAAAAGCTCAGACACTCTTAGAAACAAGAGCTAACAAGAGATGAGTATTTTCCAATTCCCTGGGAAATTTTCATATTACAAATAGTTTTCTTTGCTCAAGATTTATCAGTCTTGTGGTAGAAGTCACAGGTGTTTGGATAAAAAGATAAAGGTGATCCAACTGTACCGTTAGTTTCAGGGTTGGATTCTGCTCTTATTTGCAACGACAAGTTCAGCGTTACACTATGACCTACAACAGCATTACCAAGAGTAGCACTCAATCTCCTGCATCTGCTGAAAATCATCATAAATATCCCCACAGGAATAGAATACTAGGAAACTTTCAGCACCCAAGTGCCACTTGCATATAGTGGCTCAAAGGTTGTACTATAGTGCCATAAGGCTGTGATTAACCCACATTAGTGAGAGCTGCATTGAGGGCCTTTCAACTACCTCCACAACCATTTACAATGTTGAGAAGTGATATCCTGCAAATTCACAACCAGGTTTTACTTTTATAAATCACAAAGAAAGTTTAATAAAATATAAAGTTACTTAGGAAGTGCAAGCTGAACCCATAAGTTTAAGGAGGTGGAGCTGTGATGTTAAAAAAAGCTATAGTGAGTCAATATACTGATGTGTTTGACTCACTCATCACAGCTGCTACTGCAAAGCCTGTGGCAAGTTTTCTGAAGAGAATTACCAAATAAATACTGCAGATGAAACAAAAGTTTAGCACTGAGAATACAGATACCATCACATTCAAGAGACCATTGGGAAATTGTAACTTGCATAAAAATCAAGAAGTGTATTTAATAATTTCAGCCATAAGCCAAGCCAGTTTCATCCCAAGCAGCTTTCTTCAGGCTGTTGCATTTAGAGCATTACTTGAAAAGCTAGTTCCAACAAGGCCATTGCCTCCATAACACAAGGAAAATACATAACCACTGCGCAACAAGATAATATTGAAACTTATTACATCCTTATGAATATCTAAGCTATATTAGTTAACTTGCTTTAAAAACTTCCAGGATTTAAATATTTCTGCTACTCTAGAGTTACTAGCTTATGCCTTTTCTCCGCTTTGTGAAAGGCTGACTCTTCAGCCTGATAAACATTCAGAGCATGGAAGAGTGAGGACTCCTAAGTTCTGGTTCTGTCACTGACTCACTGTGACTTTAAGAAAGTTCCACAACAAGAGTCTTTTTGGTTTTGGGGAAGGATGTTTCCTGTTAGTGGCGCTGTACACCATAAGCGCCAGTATTCTCATTTGGAGTTTTCATTTCAAGACAAGACAAAAACTTCAAGCAATTACTGAAATCCTAACAGGAGCAATAATAGAACAATCATCAAATGCTCAGTATTCTAGCAGAACATTTTTAATAGCAAGATTTCACCACCCACACAAGGTCTGTTGAATGGTATGCATGAGTTAAGGCAGGAAAGTTACACGTTAGTATAACAAACTTCAAACTTGACTGAAAACATTGCATGCCTTTAAAAAAAAAAATCTACACCATTGCTGGAGAAATGTTTGAATGCTAATAAAGCCCTATCTAATATAGTGATCGTTAAATATGCTTAGCTCAACAGAGGAGAGCTTCTAGTTCGTAATCAATTTGATGTTAATATTATCTGTATCAAGTTTTACTATCCTCTACACCACAATCTAATCAAGAGACATGTTCCTTAAACTAGGAGAGACAGATGGCTAGAATGCTCCAATTGTTATCCCTGTTCTTTGCTGCCAGCAAATGTGAAGTTACTGTATGGAACAGGATGCCTAGGCCGTACAATTCCTAGGTCCCACAGTTCAAGCACCGTTCTGAAGGAAAAGCAGAAGAGCATGAAGTCGGAAGTTAAACAGTTTGATATCATATTAAGCTATGGCTCAGAGATGCATGAAAATCTTCTATTCCCCTACACTCAATAGAGCAAGCACTCTCTTACATATAATCTAATGCAACAAATGCTGAAGTCTGACAATCCAAGAACCAAAACAACAATAACTCCCTGGACTAATGAAACAGATTATAGGATTGTTTATAGACGGTCAGTCTTGAGTTACAGTTCCTTCCCACCTTTAAAAGTGATGTGTCACTTTTCAAAAGATATTTTGGACTTTTAAAAAAGGTGGAATGTTTTGGTATGAATTGGGGATACAATATCTATCTGAGCAAGCTTTAGTATAGGAGATTTATAGATGCAGCACATCATAGGGAGCAAGCAGCAACCCCAGTATTTATACTAACACCATCACAAAAAGTAGTTGCAACCTTTTTGTGTGAAGTTCCACCACCACTGTTCGCCACAGGCCTCTGATAGCTCTGGGGCTAGAGATAGAATGCCATAAAATGCTGTTCAGAGTTCGCAGAGAATGTGTAGAAAAATCATTATTTCCCTTATATCCTTTGCATGGAAACATACTGAAATAAAATGACCACCACACTAATGCTGGCTCCACACTGCTACCAAAGCAGCAGCAGAAACATGTGTCAGAGCAGATGCGGGGGGGAGGGGAAGGAGGAGGAGCAAGAAATGAGCTGATCAGGCTTCACCACAGATCTAGAACATGGCCCCAGCAGCCAATTTCTCCCACAGGTATCTCACGGGACACCAGATTTCCCTATTTCCATGGTACAGGGCTAAGAAAACATAGTGCTAGAGTCAGCTATGTATCTGTGGTAAAAGTTGAACTTCTTGTGGGCACTCCCCTCAGGCAGCCCCCCATCCCTGCTGTTGCTGGTGCTTGTGCAGCCAGGCACCTCTGGAAGCACATGGCCTCTGTCTCCGCTCCCTGAGCACTGATTCTGCGGCTCCAAGCCCATTGTCCGGGAACTTCAGCCAAAGGGAGCTGCGGGGGTGGCACATGCCGACAGAGGCAGCATGCCTGCAGAGCTGCCTAACCAGAGGCCAACCCCTGTTGCTGAGGAGACACAGCCAGTCAGCTCTGCACACTGTCTCCATCCCCACTCCCTGAACACTGACTCCTTAGTTCCCGGCCCATTGGCCAGGAACTTCTGCAGACGGGAGCTGCTGGGGCCATGGCAGAGCCGCCTGGCCACGCCTCCACATAGGAGCTGGGACATGCTGCTACTTCCAGTAAACACAGCATGGAGCCATAAACCCCTTCTGCCCTCCTTCCATGCACCCCACCTCTTGCCCAAGCCCTGATTCCCCTTTTGCCCTCCAAACCCCTTGGTCCCATCCTGGCACACCTCCTACACTCCAACACCTTCATCCCCAGAGCTCCTAAATCCATGTGTAGCTCTCTCTGAGTGGTATTTTCAAAACAACCCAAGTAACTTAGAAGCATTGATCAACTCCTGAATCCAGCAATGCCAATCCTAAGTGTTCAAAAGTTAGAGTCAGATCCCGCAAATCATCATTTTGAAACAACAGCTTTGGATACTTTGCATTTGCTTTCTGATTTGAGCCTTCAGGGTTCACATTTCTGAACTTTCTCCATGACCACAAGAGCTGGGATAAAGACAAAACGTGCCTAAGACTAAGACATTACTCTAAAATCTAGAGGTTCTAATCTACTTTGTTAAATGGAAGTGGGTCTCCCAGCTACCTCCCATAAGGCAATTCTGTCTCTACGCTGCATACATTAATCTAAACAATAAACAGAGACTACTTGTTTACAAGACTCACTTATGCAGTCTTCAATTTCTTCCTCACAACAAAACACATGATAGAATCTGAGTTCTTTCCAGAATTTAAAGAAGTTCTTAAACTAAGCAGAAGAAAAACCATTCAAACTATCCTTCCTCAGAACAGAAAGAGTGAATATGAATTAGCATTTTCCGTGTTCTCCAGAAATGTTTGGTCACTCCTTTACTAGTGTTATGTTACTAAACCCATTTAGTGTTAAGTTACTAAACCCATTCCTACCACCTGTTACAATATACCTCCCGTTTCTTCTGCTTCATTCCCACCTGTTGGAAAATTCTCCAGCTACCTTCACATCATAACAGTATCGTACAGACAACCTTGATGGCTGTACCTCCCTTCCAACCCAACAATCCCCAGTGGCTATTTTTCACACCAGAAGGCAGCAGAGAACACTAATTTTTCCAAGTTTTGCTACTTTCCCTCCTAATAATCACAGAAGCAATGTGCACTAGTGATTAAAAGAAAACCTGACCTAATCCTAGCTCTGCATTAATTTGGGGAAGCCATCTCATCTGTAAAAGAGGTAATTATATGTCTGCCTGCCTACCTACCTCAGAAGAGAACTGGGAAGCTTAATTTATGTTCACAAAGTGCATCAAGATCTTCAAAAACAGGTTGTATAAAGTATTTATTAGTTCTAGTATTTAGAAGTAACCAACCCCAACCGGCAGTATGCTAGCCAACTCTTGCTCAGTTTCACAAGTCACCACTCCCAGTGTAACAAGTGGTTCATTTTCCCCAATCAGTGTTGCAAGCAACTGTTTCTTTATGGCTAGCGGCAAGAGTCTCCATTTTTGTGCCTTCTGGCAAAATTCATGCCTTAAAGAAACTGTGCCTTTCACACAGTGTCTCTCAATCCAGCATCTCTGACACCCAGCTGGACTCTCACAAACCTGCTCCTCTCTCCAATCCCAGGAGATAATTTAAAATAATCAGAGTCAAGTTCTAGTCCCGTTTACACGATACTCTCAGTGCTAGAGCAGGTTCCATTCTATGCATCCATGAAGTGGGCTATAGCCTACGAAAGCTTATGCTGAAATAAACCGGCTAGTCTTTAAGGTGCCACAAGTATTCCTCGTTTTCTTTAGGGATACAGACTAACACAGCTGCTAATCTTAAATCAGTGCCAGAGAATTACCCTGATTTCTCATGATCACTAGTGTCCCAGCGAACAGAATCGGACACGTTAGCTGGTGTTTAAGTAAGAGGCCTGCAGAGTTTCTCCAGAACAGGATGCAGCCCTTGACGAAGGCACGTCTCGGGACTCAGAGGATCTAACGGATTTTTCCAGCAACCGGCACCCGATCCCGTAGCACGGACTGAAGCAGCCCAGGGCTTACTGACGCCTCACTCCGCCCGCAGCGGGCTTCTTCCCCGCGCCCTGACCGCGCTCGCTGACCCACGAGCCGCCGCCTTCTCAAGCGAAGCCTAAGCCCGGCACTTCCCTCCACGCCTTCCCCACCGCCCCCGGCCCTGTCTCGGGAAGGCAGGCAGCGCCTCTAACCCCCAGTCGTCCCCCCTCCCCCGGAGGGGCACGAGGGGCAGCCCCCCCCCCCCACAAACACACACAACGGTCCCGGCTGCTCCCGGGCACGGCACTGCTACAGCCGGGCAGGTCGGAGGCTGGAGCGCGGCCGGCAGGGAGCCCCCCCAAGAGCAGGGGTCCCCATGGGGGTACCGCGACGGGCGGGCTGCCAAGGGGGGCGGGGCTGCTCCCTTCCACTCCCTCCCCCGCCCCCCAGGCCTGCCAGCCCCAGGCAGTGACCCGAGGGGGTTTCCCCGGAGAGAGCAGGCGCCCCGGAACCGGGGGCTGAAGGGTCCTCCCGGGGATGGGGGAGGCCGGCGCCCACCTGTCCTCGCTGGCGGTGATGAGCCCGTCCTCCTTGGGGATGAGGAGGGCGGCGCTCACCGCGTCCTGGTGCCCCTCGACCTTGCTGAGCAGGACGGGCCGGCTGCTCTGCGGCCTGGCGTGGATCTCAGCCGCCATCTCGCTGCAGCGCCTCCGGCGGGGCGGCCCCTTCGCTGAGTGACGGGCAGAGGTGAGGGCTCGGCTCGGTGAAGGGGGAGGGGGGTTAAGGCGAGATGGGCGCCCGTAATATCAAGTGTAGCGGCGCCACCCGGAAGGACTGGGCGCCGGAGGATCCCGTAATATCACGAGTAGTGACGCCTCAGAAAGGAGTGGCGCGCTCCTGGTACCAGACTAGCAGCGCAGACCGGAAGCCCCTGAGTACCAGGCAATGGCTCCCGTATACTCTGAATTAGAGGAGCCTCTGAAAGGTCCTGAAGCCAGGATGGACGGCGTATTCTCCAGGGAAGCCGGGCCTCTAAAAGATCAAGGGCAGCACACAGATGGAGCTTTTCTTACAAATAGCTCTGCACCTGTTCTGGGCAGATTAGGAGTCGTATTTCATAGAAAAGTAGGGAATTTTCTTTTGCTGGTTACATGTATGTATAAGGGTGAAGTCATGGCCTGAGTGATCCAGGGAACCTGAGGTGCCAGTAGTGCTGGCACAGGCCCCCAATGGCAGACGTGGCAGCAGACTGTGAGGAGTAGGGTTGCCAACCCTCCAGGATGGTCCTGGAGTCTCCAGGAATTAAGGCTTAGTCTTTAAATAAAGATAATGTCATGTGATGAATGAAACCTCCAGGAATTCGTCCAGCCAAAGCTGGCAACCCTAACCGTGAGCAGCCAGCCCAGCCCAACCTTGTGCTTTCCCCCTAGAGCTGGGAGCTCTCCAGGGCAGGGTCTCCCAGCAGGGTTTGTTCTGCATGGGGCAGTATCTCTCTGAGAGCCACAGCCACCCCTATACATTATTTAGTACATGCAATCCTGAATTCAGAATTATTCATTGCCCCAGAGGCTTTTGTATGGTGCTGTCATTACTCAAGTGCTTTACAAACATTCATGAAATTATTTTTAATGAGGTGAGCTGAGCTATTCACCTAACTAGAATCTTAATTCAATTATAAAAGCCCTGTATATACCTTAAGTGTGCAGAGTCCTTTCTCTGCTGCACCTTACAGGAAATGTTTCAATACTTTAGCAACTAAATATCTGTTTTGGAAGCTGATTAATTAACCAAATACAGGAACTGCTCACTTAAAGTCATCAAGATTAACATTATTTCGGTGCTGATCAGTTAGGGAACATGCTCGTTTGAAGTTGTGCAATGATTCCTTCTACCGTCATTTGGCAGCCACTTGTTTTGTCCACCGCTTGCAGGAAGAGCAGTTCATTGTAGTGAGTTGGTGGGTGCTTGGAACTAGGGTGGACCAGCAGCCCTCCATCAGCTCCCCCCTACCATCTCCCTGCTCCCCTAAGTTCCCTGTGGAACAGCTGCCCAGCAGGCTATCAACTGCAGGCAGTTCAGCTGTCCCTCCCCCCACTACCATGTGCTGCTCCTGCCTGCTGCCTTTGAGCTGCCCCCCAAAAGTCCTGCTTGCTGTGGAAGTAAGGGGGAAAGGGAAGAAGAGAAGGGCTGTCAGGGTGTCTTCCTTCCCCCTGCTCCCCACTTACCCCATCTTCCACAGAGCAGGGGGGGAGGGAGCTTGCCCTGGCAGCAGCTGCAGCTTGCTGATCTAATTAACAAGGCAGTGTACTTGGTGTGTATCTCTGTTTCCCCTCCCTCCTTTCCTGCTGTTTTGTAGAGTGTGAGAGTTAACCCTTGAGGGAGCTGCCAATTACTATTTAGCAGTAAGGCATTCCCTGGGAAATATCCCACCCGCTGCCTCCTTCACCTCAACCAAGCTTCACAATCATCATCAGTATGTACCAATATTAAATTGTTTAAAACGTATACTCTGTGTGTGTATACTACTGCATGTGTGTGTATATATGGTCTGGTGAAAAAAATTTCCCTGGAACCTGACCCCCTCATTTACATTAATTCTTATGCAGATATTGGATTCGCTTAACATCGTTTTGCTTAAAGTCACATTTTTCAGGAACATAACTACAACATTAAGTGAGAAGTTCCTGTACCAGAACTAATAGCTTAGCCTAGTGTACTACAGGAGTGATGACTGCACATAAATGCATTTGTAAAAGAACAGCAATGGCCAATTTCCGATATGATTCTGAATTTTCCCAGGAGTTTGTGTTTCTCAGGCACATTGTTGGCCTTTATCCCAGTGGAGCATGGACTGAATGCACTTTGTGCTACTTATTGAACCAAGATCAAACGATCAAGAAAATAGCTGATCTGCCCAGTTTCAGTTCTGGTTCGAAGATGGATATGAACTTGTAACCATGGGTAGAAAAAAACCAGCTGTAGGTTTTGAAGGACTAAAATTATCCAAAGCTCTAGGTTGGAGCTGGGGGTGACCTCTAGTAAACTTTTTGGCATATGGGAATGAATAAATGATCAATAAGGGCTATCAAACAATTTAAAACATTAATCACATGATTGTGCTCTTAAAAATTAATTGTACTGTTAAACTAATAGAATAGCATTTAAATATTTCTGGATGTTTTCTACATTTTCAAATATTGATTACAGTTACAACACAGGATATAAAATGAGCACTGTACATTATTACAAATATTTTCACTGTAAAAACAAGAAATATTTTTCAATTAACCTAATACAAGTACTGTAGTGCAATCTCTTAATTTTACACTGAGTTCAAGTTTCATAATAATGTACAAAAAACCCTGCATTTAAAAATAAAACACTGTAAAACTTCAGAGCCTACAAATCCAATCAGTCCTACTTCTTGTTCAGCCATTCGCTCAAACAAGTTTGTTTACATTTGCAAAAGATGATGATGACTGCTTCTTGTTTACAATGTCACTTGAAAGTGAGAACAGGCATTTGCATGGCATTGGTGTAGCCAGAATTGCAAGATATTTACATGGCAGAAGCACTAAAGATTCATATGTCCTTTCATGATTCAATCACCATTCCAGAGGACACGCATCCATGATGATGGCGGTTTCTGCTCAATAATGATCCAAAGCCATGCATACCGCTGCATGTTCATTTTCATCATCTGAGTCAGATGCCACTAGCAGAAGGTTGATTTTCCTTTTTCTGGTGATTTGGGTTCGTAGTTCCTGCTTCAGAGTGTTGCTCTTTTAAGACTCCTGAAAGCATTCTCCAGACCTCATCTTCTTGAGTTTTGGAAGGTACTCCAGATTCTTAAATCTTGGACCAAGCGCTGTAGCTATCTTTAGAAATTTCACATTGGTATCTTCTTTGCATTTTGTCAAATTTGCAGTGACTGTTCTTAAAATGAACAACATGTACTGGGTCATCATCCAAGGCTGCTATAACATGATATATATGGCAAAATGCAGGTAAAACAGAACAGGAGACATACATTCTCCCCCAAGGAGTTCAGTTACAAATTTAATTAACACTTTTTTTTAAAACGAACATCATCAGCATGCAAGCATGTCCTCTGGAACAATGGCCAAAGCATGAAAAGGCATATGAATCTTTAGTGTATCTGGCACAAGTGTATTGTGATGCTACAACACTGCCATGTGAACACCTGTTCTCATTTTCAGGTGACATTGTAGTTAATAAGTGTAAACAAACTTGTTTCTTTTAGCAATTCGCTAAACAAGAAGTAGGACTGAGGGGACATGTAGGCTCTAAAGTTTTACATTGTTTTGTTTTTGAGTGCAGCTATGTAAACCAAAACTATCATGAAAGTGCAACTTACAAATGTAAAGAGATTGCACTACACTACTTGTAAGAGGTGAATTGAAAAATACTATTTCTTTTGTTTATAATTTTTACAGGGCAAATATTTGTAAGATGATATCAAGTGAGCACTGTACACTTTGTATTCTGTGTTGTAATCTAAATGGATATATTTGAAAATGTAGAAAAACATCCAAAATATCTTACTTCAAATGGTATTCTATTAGTGCGATTAATCACAATTTTTTTAATCATGATTTTTTTGAGTCAATCACGTGAGTTAAATGCAATTATCAACAGCACAAATATATAAGTTCATTCACATATATACATACACACACAAACACACATTTTCTTTGCAATGCTTTTATCCTAAGAATAAATGTGCTTGCTTAGAAGGAGCTGTACGGTAACTTATAACTGTGAGCAATACACTGGTCACCAGGCTATAGCTGGTGTCCTAGAGGGATATGGATTTCCCCACTTCTCAGAAAGGAAGTGGAGCAATATCCCCCAGCTAGACAGGGTGAAGTTGGGGTATAGAGTTGGCTATTGAAAGGAGGCTGGGTCTCTCACCTGGGATCTGAGTAAGGAGGTAAAACAGGCAAAGACAGAGCTCGGCTGGGCTCTGGGCTGACAAGAAAGGACTTGGGCTATACTCTAACCTTCCTTTCTCTATGCCAACGTAAGGACTTTCTATCCTGCACTCTGATTAATGAACATTACTGGTTTTGACAACACTGTGAGTGTGCGGCAAATGCTTGGTGAGGTGCATTAATCCCCAAAGAGTCTCTACCAGGAGTCTATCTAAGTTGGTCTTGCTGAACAGAACTCTCAGGGTGAAACTGGAGTGCTGGAGCCCCTGAAGTTCAGTTTAAGGTAGGGTGACCAGATGTCCCAATTTTATAGGGACAGTCCCGATATTTGGAGCTTTTTCTTATATAGGCACTGATTACCCCCCGCCTCCCCCCCACACACACTCCCTGTCTCATTTTTCACATTTGCCATCTAAGATGACCAGACAGCAAATGTGAAAAATCAGGATGGGGAGTGGGGGGTAATAGGAACCAATATAAGAAAAAGACCCCAAAATCAGGACTGTCCCTATAAAAATCGGGACATCTAGTCACTCTAGTTTAAGGAGGCAGTGAGGCTGCATGAGTCTCCTAAAGACTATTCCCCCAAGCTGGGAGCATAGCACAGATCCTATGGCTCCATGACAACAGCAGATAAGAGCTTTGAAAGCAATATCCTTTTGGGTAAAAGTTAGCTACTAGCTATTGAGGGCTAGGAGGAACCTTTTCCTGGGGACAGATTACCCAGTACTACCTGCTGCAGAGCTTCTTCCTCAGGGACTGTCCATTCTGTCAGAGACAGGATACTTGACTAGCTGCACCAGTAGTCTGAGCCATTATTGCAATTGCAATGCTAATAAAAATAGGATTTTGGCAAAAAATAAAACATATTTGGAAGTGTCACCATTCTTTTTGACCTTGTCCTGTCTCATTCCTTATGGCAGCATGTACTAACCTCAAGAGAAGTCTAGAAATCATTGTGGTTTAATTTTTTAGATCTTTTCCCTTCTGCACTCATTTTTCATGCAGAGGAGCTTTAATTTGTGGTTAGGGCTCCATAGGATGCAACCATTTAATTGTAAGTAAAAGCTTTCTTTGCAATAGTTAAATACAAAGGTAAGTTCATGCTCTGGCCACAAGAGGGTAGTATAATCATGCCTTGTTCATTATAATTACCAAATCTTATAAAGAGTATGTCTCAATACACTTTACAGTTGGCAAATTGTATTAACACCTCTTCAGGTAGCTAATAAAAGAAAGAAAATAATATTAAATACAGAAGTGGATGTTTAAATACTACCACATGTGACAAAGCCATCAAAGGCCAGGAAATTCACCAACGTTATTGGCTCATTGAACTTGGTTCTTGGAGGACCATTTAAAAATAAGTTTCTTTTTGAAAAGAAAAAAATGAAATGTCTCTGAAAATACAGAGCAATTCTTCAACTTCCCTAGCTCCTTATGTATGCTAGACATGAGTAGACACTTTGCTATGAAAGATGCTGCTCAGATAGGAATTAATTCTATAAAGGAACTAAGTACTATAATCCTGATCCAGCAGAGCCCTTAAGTACATGCCTAAAATACAGTACATTATCATGTTATTTGTTTTAACAGAGCTCAGCCCCTAGGAGGATGATCCCATCCTATGGTGATGGGGACCAAAGATGACAAAATGTGTATGCTATTCATTGTCAAGTTAATAACTGAAAGGAAAAGGCCAAAAATCAGACAAGTGAAAGAGCAGCAGCACTTCAGATATACAGGCAGAGTGGAAATCTGGGGTGGGAAGCAGTTCTGTTACTGTAAAGCCCTCTACAGTTGGTTGGCTGACAGGAATTAGATCATTCCTGACTGTTACAGCCAGGTAGGATTGGAACAGGGACAGTGTAGAGAGGCCTGGCCTGACATGAGTGATTAACACATCAAGGGAAGCCTCATTTTTGGAAGATAGGATTAGGGAAGGAAATACATTATTGAAACACTGTTGGTGTTAAATAAGATAAGTAAATAAGTCAGCATGCAAAGATGACAGAATGTCTGAGCCAGCTAAGATAAGAGGGAGAACACGCAAGGAATATTTACGATGAACTAGATAAAAAGGGAAGTTAGGAATGTAGAGATGAGGCAAAGAGCAAGTTGACCCATGGTCAGCGCCTGGACAGTGCATGCTGCACAGGGATTGGTTTCTGCCAAGTAACCAAGCCAATCTAAAAACATGTGATGCAATGTATAGTAAATGCAATGAGATAGGTAATGTATATAAAGTGAGATTTTTGTGCAACTTTGGAGCTGTGATGTACCCTGAATCCATCCCTGCAGCATTTGAGTCTGATCAACTCAGCATAGCATTGATGAATGCCAAACAAAGATACCTGAGGGATGAAGGCTGGAGTCAAACCGAGTTCTCGAGAACCAGAGTGGAAAGAAGTCTCGCATGGAATCCCAACACACATCTGGTATAGATTGGCGACAACTTGGCCACTCTGCTCTTACACACTTTTACATTTCATGGGGCTAGACTCTTTCCCCTCATTCTGGTGACCTTTGTGTTTCTCAGATGCCACAAACTGATTAACTTCCCAGCTAAGAATTCCCCTGAAACAAGGAGATTTCAGGCGGCATAATGCTAGTGCATGTCAGATACAGAGCAGAGCTGCATTTCAGCAACCCTTGGCTACTGCATGGTACATTAGGGTTCATAGGCAGTGGGTGCAGATTATATCAGTGCTGAAGCAAATATGGCTTGTAAATCAAGATACCAAAACCAGCTCCTCAGTGGGCACCTCCCCTCTCTACAACAAAGTGGATCTTTGCAGAGGAAATAATCTGGCTCATTATTTCCTTTTGATGAACCCCAAGATATGTTAAGTGCTTCATAAAAAAAAAATCTGTTGTCTCATCCTATTGCATAAACACTCTTTTTGTAGATAGTACACTTGGATTTGGTGACTCTGCATTTCAGAGTCACTGAGAAATAGGAATGGAAATGAAAGTTCTAGGTCCTGAAGTCCTGGCAGTGGAAAAAAGTGTGCAGGATTCCCAGACTCTCTGTCACTAAGGAGCTAAAATGGCACCAGCAAGATTTCCAGAGAGATCTTGAACGCAGCAAGGACACACAAGTTTGGGAGGAACACACTGTTGAGGTACTTTTATTATTCTAGAAGCTAAAAACACCTCACTCAGCCCATAAACACACATCAACAGTGCACAGAGAAGCATAATCAGCAAACATCCCAATTCAGGAGCGTAGTCCAGAAGTGGTGGTGTCTGGTCTGATCATCTCCATGTCACAGTAGATGGTGCACTGCTCTGGGACTGACAGCTGGATCCCACCAGTTATATCTGATTTGCTGTGTAACCAGAGGGTATGTCTACAGTAGGTCGAAGTTATAGAAGTAGAATTTTTGGAAGAGATTTTACATAGTCCACTGTGTGTGTCCCCACTAAGCACGTTAAGTCAGTGGAGTGCATCCTCAGTACCGTGGCTAGCATCGACTCTTGGAGCAGTGCACTGTGCGTAGCTATCCCATTGGCATTCTGTTTTTTTGAACAGTTCTGCCTGCAGATTCTTCTCCCCATACTGCAATCAGATCCAGTACCTGCCATTCGGTCCATGCTGGAGCCCTTTTGCAATTCTGGGACTGCAGGAAATGAAATTCAAAAGTTCCTGTGGCTTTTCCTGGGTACCTGGCTAGTGTATCTGAGTTGAAAGTGCTGTCCAGAGCGGTCACAATGGAGCATTTCAGGATACCTCCCAGAAGCCAATACTGTCTAATTGCATACTCCAAATTCAAATCAGTGAGGTCCATTTTACTGCTACTCCCCTTGCCAGGGAGGAGTACAGAAATAAATTTTAAGAGCCCCTTAAGTCAACAAAACTGGTTGTGTGGACAGATTTAGTTTAATTCAACCTAACAGAGCTAAATTTGATGTAATTGCATACTGTAGACTGGACCTGAGTGATTTCACCTGTCTGTGCCTCTTGACTCTACCTAGGTCTGTCTATTTAGACTATAAGCTTTTCAGAGCAGAGACTATCTTGCACTATGTTGTACAGCACCTAGACTAATGGGATTCCAGCCACTATGATAGTGCAAATAATCACCAAACAAGCTGTAACCACTGCCTCAAACCATAAATGAACTATATTTCAAATTAGAGGCCTAAACTTAGAACCTGAATTATTAAACATTTTTGATTGCAAGTTTACAGCTAAAATACTTTCCATTTTTTAAAGTGTGATAAGATGGGAAAATAGTTATTCTGTACCCACTCCTTAGTGGAGGTCGCGACTCTGTTCCTAGATATGGATCTGAATTTCTTATTCTTTTTAACCTTTATTAGCCTTGGACTACTGTGTTGCCAGGTGACAAACAGCATTTTAAGGGAAGTAACTTTCTGAAATTGGTTGCCATGGTTGAACTCTCCAGCCCAGATCCTCAGCATGTGTAGATCAGCATAGCTTCACTGAAATCAGTGGAGCTATATCAGATTTACACAAGTTGAGAAATTTTCTTTTTTTCCATTAATGGCCAGGACTTAAAAAATAAAAATACAAACTAGGCTTAAGTAGGACAGGCTGATGGCATATGCAGTGTGCAAGACCTCAAGAACATTTCAAAAATTTAAGAAGATTTAAGAAAAGCATGAAAGAAACTATTTTAAGCCTCTGAAATTATGAAAAACTTTGTACGAACCACCGAATGAATAAAGTTTCCTTTTCAGAAAAACAAACTTCATTTCTAGTAGACACATTTAACTATGAGAAATCCCATGTATCTACCCAGCCTCACCAACCTTTAATTGCTTCATAAAGGAGGATGCACTTCCTTGATTGAAGCCCTTCTTGTAGGAAATAGTCACTGACTGTTCTCCCTGTTTCCTTTCTTCTTCCTGCCCCAGAGACTTACCCCAAAACATGCAGATAAAATTATTTGCCCATGTTTATTCCCTGCCCAGTGCACCAGCCACAATAATACCTACCTCTTATAAAGCATTTTTCATCAGTAGATATGGAAGTGCTTTATAAAAGGAACTCTGCATCATCATCTGCATTTTAGAGACAGGGAAATGGAGGTGACATGATTTGTACAAGGTCACCCAATAGCAGCACTGGGAATAGAAGCCACATTTCCTTAGTCCCAGAACAGTGATCAGCCCATTACCACACTACCTCTCTAGGGAAAATAGTTTTCAGTCCTAAAGGATGCCAGTAACAGTCAGGTTGTAATTAAAAGTACAAATTAGCTTCCATATGGTCACTCTGTTTCCAACCTCTATTTTGAATACTGAGACAATTATTTTTTTATTACCACAGGGATATAGGCAGGTTGGTTATTGTGGGATTGCATACATCTACAGGGCTACAGACACTGTGATTCCCTTTGGAGAAAAGGAAATACGGGCATAGAATCCTTTGGGTCTTTTGTGGAGTAGAGATAGAGAATTAGATGGCTATAGAACAAATGGGGCAGTGGGAGAAAGTGTAATTTGGGCCCAGCCGTCTCAGCAACATTCCTTTAAGTGAATTTAAGATGGATGTAGAGAAACATTAAGGCATCAAAATTCCAATTTCCAGAAGGTCTTTGGTGGAAACCCCAAAAGCCTTAAAGAACTGGGGAAGCAGCCAGTAGACTGAAGAGACTACGGTGCAATAAGAATTAATGAGAAACAGCACAAAGCACAAGCAACAGTCCAGTGCTAAAGCATCCCTCTATCAGTGGCCATTTGGATATTTTATATGAAATAACTCACTGAACGCAAAAGTCTGTGTTTGTGGGAACAGTATCATTGCTGTCAGGGGTTTATCACAAAAACACCCTTAGCTCTGCAGGGATCTACAATCTTTACAGTGGCCAATCCAGTCACTAACTTTTTAGATACGTATTTCTCTCCCTTCTCCCAGACCTTCTGCTTATCCCTCTTTTAGACTAAGGCTCTGGAGAAAGTCAAACAAAATTGGTCTGAACAAGATATTTTCTATCACCTTTGTTAAATATTTCAATCAGCTTTTCAGCCTTGTGTTAATACTGAAACAATTCTACAACAGGGAGCATCAAGAATTGTGGAATTAAAGAAACACGAGTCCTTGATACTAAATATTTCGACTGCGGATCCTAGAATTTGTAGGCAGATGAGTAGATTTCACTGACACTGTCTTTGTTTAGCTCTGTGCTGCAGCTTTTACTTGGAAAATTGTTAACTGCTCCCAGATTCAATACATGACATGCCACTAAATTATGAAGAGGTCACGGACTCCACAACTAAAGAAGAAAACATTTGTGTTGAAAATCCAATTTTGACCTATCTTCTGATTTTCAAAGGAAGCCTTCCGGTGTGTTTGATTATTCAAATACTTCATCCCATGCCAAGAGAAGGGTTTTTCGTTTGTTTGCTTTTTGCAGTGTTGGAAGGGAAGGAAAGTAGTTGTTTTAGGGAAGAAGAGGGCTAAGGTAGGATGTACGGTAAAGTTGCTGTTTCTCATTTCTGGAGACTAACACTTTTTTGGTCCCACCATAATTCAAAGCCTATTTACTGTACAGAGTTCATACTGTTCATTCTCACTGATAGCTCCTGCTCAAGTCCCATCTGACAAAGCTTATATTCTAAATTAAAAGGTAAAATTGCCAATTCCTTAACATTGGCTATGTCAGATTTCTTAGTGAGATTTTAACTAGAGCTGAGTGGAAAACAGATTCCTACAAACAACTCCCCTCCCCCTGAAAATTTTGCCCTTTTCACAAATTATCTAAAATGCAAATATTTCAATTCAGAAACGCTGTTGCAATGGCTATGGGAATTTTAGAATGCATGTCTCATGACTCCATTTTCCTTTATAGGCCAGATTCCCAGGCTGGACTACCTCTCTCACGATGCACCATGATCCTTTATGGGATGGGAAAGCAGTTCGTCATGGAAGATGCAGTCCAGCCAGGGGGCCCAGTCCATAGAGAACAGAGATATAATGGTACATATCTAAACTGAAATATTTTGGTTTTCAGGCTTCTAGTTTTTTGACCAAAAAATGTAAATTTTCTGCAGTAAGCATTTTAAAAAAATAAATAAAAATTGTTTATCTCAAAACCCAATTTATAGCTGAAAAACTGTTTTGATGGAAATTTTTGACCAACCCTTGAACTTCTAGTCAGGTGCCTGGAAAAACTGGAAATTCCCACAGGTAAGAGCAGAGCTAACTTACATTTGTGGGTGTTAAAAAGGATTAGAATTCAATTTTTCCACTTGAGGAGCTAACAAACGTGAGCCTCATCCGGGCTTCTCTGTGCCCAGGCTCCCTATTTCCATCCTTACCTTTAGACTGAGTCGAACGGAGGTGAGGCTTGCTGGCCAGAAAGGTACAACAATGCAACAACAAGTTAGGACCAGTTAAAAAACTAGTCATCTGGAGTAGCTAGACCCAGCTCCTGTAATTCAGTGCATCATGGACAGAGATAGAGAAGAGGATCTGGTTCCTACTGACTTCCCCCTGAACTTCTTTGGGGGTTGTTGGCAAGGAGATCTGGCTTCTTCCAAGAGTTATCTACTATCACAGGGCAAGCAGTGGTAAGATCTTCCTCCTCCCAATATCTGTGGGGTGAATGAAGAGGTGAGCAAGGGAGGGCACACTCTCTTAAGAGGCAGCTCAGCTTCACTGAGACCCTCTGGTTTTAGTGCCCTTAATATACACAAAGAGAGAACCAGTGGGAGTCAAGATTCAGTGACGCTTCAGGCTGAGCCTAGTTAGCTGCTTTGAGAGCTGTACTGATATACAGGTTTGAAAACAGGTCTGCCTCCCTGCAGTATATAAGGGCTAAAATTTCAGAGCAGTCCTTGCACCCTCTCTCCACCCCAGAAACACAGTGCCCTGCCAAAAAGCGAGACTAATCACATCTTCAGAGTCAGGGAACTACAACAGCTCTCTAATGGCCCCTCTTACCTCCTGTTCTGAGCATATCTTGGTGCGAGTTGGCAGATGGGTTACAGATGCTACTGACTATGCCCGCAATGCTTTATTAAATTTCTTGTATTCTTCTTTAAGGGGACTCTCAGAAGTTACAAGCTTTATTACCCACGGTCTGCTACATAGCACCAGAGCATGTAGTGCTACTTCCCTACATAGGTACCACTCCTCCACATAAGATCTCCTAAAAATCACCATCATTTTCTAGACATAAATGATCAGATATTTCCTTTATTCCTGCTATTGCAAGTCAGCAGGTATCAATGTTGACAGCTTATTTTAATGAGACCCAGTCCTGATTATCTCATACTGGTGAAAATTTAAATCCTGGACAGATGCAGATGTGCTTGTTATGTGGAACTGTCATTTTCTTCTATTGATAAGTTAACATACTAGTTCACATAAGTTTTAAATGCTCTTAGGCTTGTGATAAACACAATGGGCCCGATTCTCCGTCACTCTGAATCTTATGCAGACAGTTACACCAATGCCCAGTATGTGTAGGACTCTACTGAAACAGAGCTGGGAGCATTTTATCCACACTTTGAGTCTCTGTTGCCTTGCACTAGAGCAGAGCCCAAGTCACAGGGACACATTTGCTGACAGAGATGATATGAGGGCCTCAAGAATCTGCTCTTTCCATACCTACAGCCCCACCCCCAACTAATTACACAAAAATGCTCTCAAACAAGTAGAAAGGCAACTCAGTGATAAGCAAACCCATCAAGTGCTCTTCCTTGGAACACTTTGCTGATGCACTCTGTTCCTAAACCATATCCTCCGGGTGTTGATAATAACACTGTTTAACTTGCATACTTTGAAGTGTGGGAAAGGACCTTGTAGGGGGGAGCTGAGATCTTCTCCTCAGGTACATTTTTGAGAACACCTGCCATTAGGCACAATTTGGGGCACTGCAAAGACAAAATATTTCCTCTTCAAACATTTTTGAAGCCTTAGTGATAAGTCATCCATGGCAGGACTGGTTTAGCGGATTGCAGAGCAGCTTAGCTCCATCAGGCTAGGGAAATCAAGAAAACCATCCTTCCAGTTCATGGTAGAATTTTAACGAGTGGCTCCCAGGAGTCCTGCCCACAAACATTCACTAGCACACCGCTGTGATACCTTCGCTTCTCTGACTGTTCATAATGCTCTTTATTTTTTCCTTTGTACAAAAACAAATATAAAATTTAAATCCAATACAAAGTGAATACTAGCAATGACAAGTTTACATTACAGTAAAATAGGACATCAATGCAAATGTGTTATCTATCAAGACATTAGTTCTTTAAAACTTTACCTCAGTGGTACATGCATTATATAAAATAAACTGCTAGAGCTTTTCATCTAGTTCCACAAAAGATACCCAATCGTCAAGCAATTCAAGGGCAAAAATAGTATTGAAGGGACATCTACGAACCCAAAGACATTTTCCACAGAAAAATCAATGCTAATAGAAATGGTTTGTTTATTCATGCTCTTGTTAAAACTCTCCCACAAGAGCTATGCATAAAATTCTTAGGACAGAAAAAGCTCAGTAAGCTTGTTAGCATAGGCAACCATTCAGTAGTTTAAAGAATCTTTTAGACATTTTGAAAAGGTATTGTAGTTTTCAATTTTAATTTTCCCATAAAACCAGAACTACATTGACTCCTTTTTCAAAATCTAGTCACATCTGGCTAAAAACTAGTTCTTGAGTGAAGTGAAAGAGTAGTGTACAAAAATATTTAACGGAACTATAGCAAGGATGTATCAAATGAGTCTCTACTTTGCTTCTTAAGGAAAACCTTTTCCATACTCAAGGTTTGTTTATTTGTCCCATAAACAAGACTGCACCTGAGGGATAAAATAAAGACCAATATTACTACATATATCCAATTTGTAAGTATTGTAGAGCATTCACTGAAAAATACATTTACTGAATGTTCAAATAAAATTTAGGTAAGAAGACTGTTTCATACTCCATGAGCTTTCTTTGTTTTGGTTGGGGTAACTGTAGATTAACAAGCTCTTTGTTTTTAGGTAAGTTTGGAGTGTACACGAATATACATTCTCTAAAGAATCTTTCCATACACTTTAAGGTCAGAAGAAACCATCATGATGATCCAGTCTGACCTCCTGTGGAGTAGGTTTCCCAGTTCTTCTGGTTTACTTTAAACAGAGTTAAAAGCATAACACAGAGGCATATTTTGTTTTTGTTTTAGCAACACCTACTGGACAGCTTCAAGCATTCCCAGGTAGCCATTATACTGTATGAACTCAACTTCCAGGCAAAATAATATAAACATTGCTCACCTGTAGGATTGTGCCGGATGAAAAATACAAATGGTCTATCTACTATAAACCAAGGAGGGGAGGATCTGGCTATTAAAATCGCAGCTTCCAAAGAAAGTGAAAGAAGAGAAAAATGGGATGGAAAATTAAATAAGTCACACTATCACACTATAAACAGTGCAAATATGAAGCATCAAACAGATTTATGATTTGCATTAGATATTTGTTTGCTCCTTTACACATTCCATTTCACTATCATGCATCAGTTAATCAATTGTTTTATATCACCAGTGACAGCATGCGTCAGCCATATGAAACCATTTTATACAGTGCTATCCACAGAAAATGAGCCTTCTTAAATTAAACCAGAGAGAGAATTACTTACTTGTTGCTGCAGAAGCTTTGGTTCCATCTTCACTAACTTCAATTTTTGCTTTTTGCAAAATATGAGATACATGAAGGCTTTCCGTTCCTGTGTGACCAAAACAAGAACAGCTCTTGTGTTAACATGCAGTTATACATTTGTTATACTGTATGTAAAAAGTTTTCCAAAGTACTAAGTTTCTTGTAGCTGGTAGACCAACTGTAGCAGAGCACAAGAAGGCTGCTACAATTCTAGCAGACTAGGGTTGCCAACTTTCCATTCGCACAAAACCGAAAACCCTTGTCTTGCTCCTGCCGCACCCATCTCAGAGGCCTTGCCCCTCTCTCACTCCATCCCCGCCCCTTCCCTCTGTCACTTGCTCTCCACACCCTCACTCGCTCCTTTTCACTGGGCTGGGACAGGGAACTGGGGTGCAGGGCATAATGGCTCCAGCTGAGGGTGCAGGCTCTGGTGTGGGGCCAGGGATGAGAGATATAGGGTGTAGGAGGCTCCTCCGGGCTGGGACTCAGGGGTTTGGAGGGCAGGAAGGAGATCATGGCTGGGACAGGGGGTTGAAGTGCAGAGGGGTAAGGGCTCCAGCTGGGGGTATGGGCTCTGGGGTGGGGCTGGGAATGAGAGACTTAGGGTGCAGGAGGGTGCTCCAGGCTGGGGATGAGGGGTTTGGAGGATGGGAGGGGGATCAGGGCTGGAGCAGAGCCGTGAGGAGGTGGTTCGGGGTGCAGGTTCCAAGCAGCACTTACTTCAATAAGCTTCTGGAAGCAGTGGCATGTTCCCCATCTGGCTCTTATGCAGAGGTGCAGCCAGGCAGCTCTATGCGCTGTCCCGTCCACAGACACTGCCCCCGCAGCTCCCATGGGCCATGGTTCCCGGGCAATGGGAGCTGCAGAGCCGGCACTTGGGGTATGGACAGCATGCTGAGCCCCTGGCTGCCACCACGCCTAGGAGCTGGAGCAGGGACATGCCGCTGCTTTCAGGAGTCACGCGGACCCATGGCAGGCAGAGAGCCTGCCTTAGCCCCGCTGATTGTGCCGGATGAACTAGATGAACATCCGGCATAATCAGATTTTTAACAGCCCAGTCAGCAGTGCTGACCAGGGTAGCCAGGGTCCATTTTTGACTGGGTGTTCTGGTCAAAAACTGGACACCTGGTGATCCTAGCAAAGACTGAAATCACAGTGGAGGCAAAAGGACTTTGTTCTATTGTTGTTAAGATGTAGTTGCTGGATCTGACCACTACAGAAGCAGCCAATCTGATGACATCAAGCAGAGAAAGCAAACAATATGCTGCATATAAAGGAATGGATTAGTGGGACTGCTGCATGACTATTTCTTATATAACCATAGTGCATCAGTTGATAAATTGAGAAGTATTAACACAGGCACAATGTTGCTATTAGTTGACACATACATTAGCCAAAGCACAGAAAAGGTGCTAATATGAAATTTAACACACTAAACTATACATGCCATGGCAGTGTTTGCACATGCATGTGTATATATTAAAACAAATACCTGGTGAGGGACACTGTCCAAAATCAGAATTTATTGCCCTGGCTTTATTTAGTGATGCAGAAATCAGTGGCATAATTCACTTACTGCTTAAGCACATTATGTTTATGATGACAGTAATAAAACAAATGGGATAGGAAACAGCTAAGGTGATCGGGGGACCAAAGAAGCAGCAATACAAAACATTTTAAAAAACTACTAGCACAACTTTAGATTCTGTGCTTATTTGGTGATTTTAAAGGTAAAACTGAAACTTTGTAACTTGAGAGTGTAATTTTTTCTTAAATACATAAATTATAGCAACAGGTAACCAGGAATGCAAATTAAATTCCTCCTAAGTATCTTAAAAACTGTTAAAGTAGAACACCTTGCTTTCAATAAAAGGACAGACCAAGGGCTGACAATCACAGTAAACTCACGTGATTAATTCAAAACAAATTAACTTGATTAAAATAATTAATTGTGATTAATCAGTTTTACTTGCACTGCTAAACAATGATACCAATATAAAATTATAAATATTTGTTTTCTATGTTTTCAAATATACTGACTTCAGTTACAACAGAATACAAAGTGTGCAGTGCTTTTTATTACATATATTTGCACTGTAAAAAGGATAAACAAAAGAAATAGTATTTTTCATTTCATACAAGTACCATAGTGCAGTCTCTTTATCATGAAAGTGTAACTTACAAATGTAGAACTTTTTGTTTGAGTGCAGTTATGTTAAAAAAAAAAAAATGAAACTTTAGAGCCTACAAGTCCATTCAGTCCTATTTCTTGTTCAGCCAATCGTTAAGATAAAAAATTTGTTTACATTTATGGGAGGTACTACTGCACGCTACTGATTTACAATGTCACCTGAAAGTGAGATCAGGCATTTGCATGGCACTGTTATTGCCAGCATTACTGGGTATTTATGTGTCAGTTATGCTATACATTTATGCTCCTTCATGCATTGACTTGTAGATTGCACTTTTATTACAGTGCAAATATTTGTAATAAAAAGAATGTAAAATGAGCACTCTAGATTTTGTATTCTGCATTGCAATAGAAATCAATATTTTTGAAAATGTAGAAAAACATCCAAAAATGTTTATAATAAATTTAAATTGGTCTTCCGTTAATGTTTAACAGTGCGATTAAAATTACAATTAATTTAAATTTTTTATCATTTGATAGCCCTAAAAGGAACTTAATCTCTTATTTCAAATGGAGATTTGTATACGAGATATAAATGAGTTGTGTTAACAAGCAAGGTCTTTTTGTTTTGGATGCGGTTTTATTTGGAGTAACTAATCAGAAGTCTGATGGGGACAGAACATTCATAGACACAAGACATCCAGTTTTCTTTTAGAAATCAGTACTCCCTTGTCAGAAAGAGAAAAAAGTTTATGGATAAATTATGCAGATCAATGACCGTTCCATTTTTACTCAACATTACCAGTTTGGCAGACATCCTGCCTTTCTCTCAAATCCATTGATGCAAGGTTTATAAAACAAATTGTAAAAGAAAAAGTGCCCCAATTACATCTTCCATTATGGTCTCCATCCAACTTGATTTTTTTTTTTTGGTAAGCCAAAAGGAAAAATATTGAGGAAAATGGAAGACTCTTACTGTGAAAACGCCTCATGACATTTTATTGGCTTTTCACAAGTCATACTATATGGTTAACTTTTTGTTGTTAATTTAGAAGTTTGCCTTTTGGTGGCAAAGTTTCAAAGCAGCAGGTTGTTTTAATAACTGCATTTGTAAAACAGTAGTTCTAGAAAACGTGAACAAAAACCAGAAGAAGAAGAATTTAAACAAGATAACCTACTTGTTATTTTTGCAAAGTTTGCCTTTGACTGCTCAAACATATCTGTAATGCCAAGTACTTTCAGAGGCTCCTTTAAATCTGTTTCTGCTACTGCTGTGAACCTGATTGAAGCATACAAAATAGAAAACACATCAGAATTATAACTAAAAGTTACTTTAAGTGCTGAAAAGGACTATAGAATAAATTCCTTATTTGGGGGGATAACGGGAAAAGAGATTGGAAGATATTAATACTCACTTGGGTAAAATAACTTGCACTCTCTTTTGTATCATGGTTGTCATCCAGCTCTGTATTGTTTTTGTGCTGATGTGAGGAATGATGGCAGAGAGAGGGGTAGTGCTTTCTGTAGGCAGAGCAATCAACATACTGATGCTTTCGCCATGGTAAGGCAATTCAATTATGTTATACCACAAGTCATTTGGGGTACTTGTTGTGCCTAAGGAGAGGGAAAAAGAAAGTCATAATTGTCAAACAGTTAAAAGCCTTCAACCTCTGATATTCCAAAAGCAGAAGTGAGCAAAAATGTTAGACCTACTGGCAAAACTTTAATACTGTTGTAACTGTAAAGTCTTGAGATCACAGTTGGGTTACCTTCTTTCAGTAGAGTTCACCTACATAATAAGCATGGAGTCTATATAAATGTTACATTTTGATAATGAAATGCAGATAGAGCAAAAAATCTACTCTATTGCATCTCAGATTAGTTTCTACAAGTTACATGAATATTACTGGGTGGGTAGTTGGAGTTCCTTTGAAAGTATAAAATAGCTATGCTGCAGACTGCTTCAGAGTCTCATCAGCATCTACTGAATCAGTAGGGGGACATGACGGAAATAAAAGACTGTCTAAAAAGAGAGCAAGAGACTCCTTTTGTAAAACACGTTTTCTTTTCCTCTAAGGATTATGGTACACTGGGGATCAGAAATGGTCTTTAACAGTCTCTGCCAATTGCCACGCCATCTGTACTTAAATTCCATTGAATCTTGTGCTGCTTCTGAACTGCGAGTAAAAGAGCCTACTGCTACAGTTCACCAAGGAGATTCCTCTTAAAATAGTAAGGTAGGCAAGTAAAGGAGACAAGTAACAATTAGAACAGAAGGCAGCAAAAGAGAAGAGCTTAGGACCTTAGATATTGGCCTGGAAAGGACTGCCAGCAATTTGTAAGCACATGATGCACAACAGATTGTAGCAGGTCATTGGTTATCTGGGACCATTTTCAGTGGGTAAAGAAATATGGGGTCTCATCCAAAGGCCACTGAAGTCATTAGGGGTCTCTCCATTATTTTTAAAAGATGCAAAATCCTATTAGCGTTTTAAAAGGCAGTTTTCAGTATGGGAACATTCAAAAGATTATTAGATTTTTTTTTTTTTTTTGTCCCAGGTGATGCTACTTTAGCAGCGGTTTGTTGTGGCTAGGCATAAATCCAATGGCACTAACTGCTGCTGCAAGTGACCGTGGTGCAGCCTATAAAATAAATTTCAGCCAATATACTGAATAAAGTTTTCCAGCATAAACACCTACATCCAAATTATGCTAGTATTCAAACTGCTGCTGGTAATCAACCAAGGACCCAAACTACTCTAGTTAAAGGCGATCATTATATCGGCAGCATACTCTTACGAGAGATTTCTATATCACTTGGAAACAGACAAACCCAGACTAATCTTCTTGCTTGTTCTGTTACGGGATAGTAGGCCATGAAACTGAAAGTATCATGCAAAAAGACTAACAGGGCTAATGAAAAGCAAAACAGGTTTGTTTACCAATTGGAAAAGAAAGTAGAAAAAAAATCTTGCTACTTGAATTGATCTTGATCAGCAAAGATTATATATGGAGACAGAGTTACAAGAAAATAAGTGGTCAAAAAGGCTAAGAGCTGAAAGCACATTTCTCTGGGAAATGGACTAAAGTTCTCCTTATTTTATTGTTAACATAAAAAAGGAAGTAGTTAACAAATTAAGTGAATCACAAGATTGTTTGACAATAACAGCTCTTCTCACAAAAAGGAGCAAGAAAAAGACATCCTGAAATTTATTCAAGAATAAAGAGATTTGCACAAGTAGCTTCTATTGCTGGCCAAGCATTACACACCATAATAGGCCTCCAGCCAGCTCAGCTCATGCTAAAATTCTCAAAAGCACCTTTAACTATCAAGACACTAATTGGTACTCTAACAAACATCACAGGTTTTAGTCATGGAGGATTACAGCTAGCAGTTTATCTACAAATGTCCCATGTCAGAGGACTGCATTACAACTTGCAGATCCATTAGCAATCTGAGAGTCCTTCCTATATCTAATTACTAGCATTTTATTTTGAAAGCTAATTATTTTATTTACTTTTCTGGAGACACAGTGGAGGCTGATTGACACTAATAGGTTTGTTTCCTAATCAAAGAGATTCTTTTTTGTCATAGGGAATCCCTTATCAACTAGAATTCTTACTATCATCAGTTGGGTGGACCATGTGCTGCCTACATGTCTAGCTGAAAAGCATTTTTTTGTACGACTATGAAGGAAACTCTTCCCTCAGTGTTATGCTCCAGGCGTTTAGATTCTATTGTAACATTGTCTTGAGTGGAGAGTCCCTTTATAGGGTTACCAACTTTGTAATAATATTTAAAAACGAGACACCCCAATAGGAGTGCCAGCACCTCTCCCTCCTCACCTCTTCCCCCCACAACTCCCTTGCCCCCCTTTCACTCCTCTTCTGACCTCTCCCCACCATTTGCTACTTTTCCCTTCTTACTTCCTGCTCCCTTCTCCCTGGGTTGGGAGGGTCTCACAGAGCCGGAGCTGGGAACTGCAGCTGTCCAATGCAGGTAGGACGAAGCCCCAGCTGAACAGGGGTTGGCGCAGGGATGACCCAGTGCCTCCCCTGCCAGCTGTAACTGGACTTTGGGTATCCAGGCAGTACTGCTGACTGGACACCCAGTCAAGTCCCTTTTTCAACCAGACTTTCCAGTCAGAAACCAGGCAGCTGGCTACCGTAGTTGAATAGGGTCCCTCTTCCTGCTCCACCATTTTTTTCAGTTAATATCATGGCTTTTTAGACAAGTGCCAAAACAACAAGTTTCATTAGATCTGACTTAAAGGAGTCTCTCAGATGAGAAGAGCTGGTCTATGTGCTAGAGATTGATATTTGGGACAGAGTCACTACACAACAGCAACATCTCACTACACTTCCCACTCTGCATCAAAACTTAAATCAGTCAATCCAAACCGATAAGGGATTTCTGTACCAGAAAATTAACCTTGTTCGCAGAGCCCTGCAGCCTGATATCAGCTCATTATAGAGATGGTAGAAGGGAGCAGTTAGCTTATCTCTTTTTTGAGCTCACCTTCTTTTCCAGTTCAATAAAGAAAATGTTTTGTCTCATTATCTCCTTGACATAAGGCTTGAAGTTCTCAAACTAGTGGTCTGCAGACAGCCTGGTGATTACGTGCTGCCAGCTTCCCTCATTCACAATAGCTAAATTACATTTAAAAATAGCAACACACACTTTACTTTCGCATACTAGGTCTCCATGCAAACAACTGCTGTAGTGGCCATAGGATGCTGTGATCTTCAGAGCTGCAAATGGGAGTGGAGGTGTCTACAAGATGTTTTTGCTCCTCAGATGCTTCTCACACTACTAAGAAACTGTAGAACCTCTGCATTCAAGTATATTAAGATACCTAACCTGAAATAGGAGTTCCAATTCTGCAACAGGAAGCTTAATACTTTCCATCTAAAGGCCTTGAAAATAATAGTCTTGATTCTAATCACAGTTATGGCAATGTAATGAAAGAGTTACTCCCTATTTACACCAGATTCAAGCCCTTTGAATTTTAGGGTAATACAAAAATTGTGAGCAAAACCTGACCATGATGTGTGGTCATGTGCTGAAGTATAGATCCTAAATATTTCAATATGTGATTTTCATTCACACCTCTCAAGTTTTATCTGTCTAAAGCATTTAATTTTTTCTTTAATGTGTAAAGATTTTCAGGACATGGACAAGATACAAAATAGTTTCATAATTTTTAAACCACAGAGTGATATATTTGTAAGCTCCTATGTTGGCTAAACAAGCACATTTTTAACACTGATCACTTATAACAGAAAAAAGAAGCAATAAATTTACGCTTGCCCTCTTGGCTAGATGGCGGTACATTCTTTACCAGTAACATTTTTTCAGATACATTTCTAAATGTATTGCTTGTAATGGTGTTTAGTACATCTGAAAGCAAGTTACAAATAACACTTGTCTAATCTTAGAATACAGGCAGAAAACATGCACACACACTTATAAAAATGCTGCCAATGCACTGTGAGCCTGACCAGCAAAACCTGTTTCAGTACTGGAACTCTTGAGCAGAGGCTGCCAGTCATGTAGGCTTCTGTTCTGGTTTTGTGACAGGCACAAACAGAAATTAGGCGGAACCCAGTGAACTCCTTTTCACCTGCAATCAACTTAGAATTTAAATGCTGGCCTCCAGAGGTGAACAACTAGTATACTAACCCTGTGCTACTCAGTCCCTTGGTTCAATGGCTATTGTCTGCAAAACTGCTTCCAGCTGTCTACTACTTCAGAATCTAAAGTGAATTTAAGCATACTTTGTGTACACTTATTTCGGCCTGCTATTAAATAAAGAACTCTGTATTTTAATTTTTATTTGCTGATTTTTAAAGAACATTTCTTCCCACAATATAAGAGTAAAATGCAATATAAAAACAAAGTAATTCTAAGCTTTTCTACTTTAGATAGGTTTTTGATTAAGGAAGGACACATTTTATTTCTTTTTATCTATTTGGCCAAAGGTTTTGAATAGGGAGCATCTAAAACAATGCTCCCAAATAAAAGTCATCCAATGTGCAGAGGTGCTGACCATTCACAGTTCTCAATGTTTCCTCCAGATTAGATAGGAGTTTGAAAAGTTGTCCCACTTAACCAAAAGTAGCTTTCAGTTCAAATATCTACTCAAACAGGAATGCTACGTATCTCCCCCTCCCCCAACACACACACATATTAACCTTCTTTGCCTACATTTTGAAAGGAGTACAGTGCAAAAAGTTTTGCATTTCATTTAAAAGAAACTAGCTCCTGAGCTTACCACAGCGGAACAGAGACAACTGGGCCAGCATGGGTACTTGGTAAGTCTTCCCATCAGCTCCATTAAATGTGCGTTTCTTTGTATTTTCAGGTTGAAAACGTGATTTCCATAAACCTTTGAAATACACCGCATTTACCAGCACCAGCCTGGTCAAAGCACCATCAATAATGTCTGGAGATAAGAGATTATCAATCATACCTGAAAATAAAATAAAGGAGGGGGGAAATTGAGCATTTTCTGTCACAATGTAAGCCAGCTGGCCATGAGGAAACAGAAGAGCCAATGTACTTTGTAATTCAATAGGTAACATTCATTGTGAATTGGAGCAAAGATGGCTGCTAAATCCATCCTGAAGAATTATGGCTCTGCTCATTTCAGGGCCCACTATATCAGTGGAGTTATTTCACTGAGTATAGCGTCAGCTCTATTAGGACCTTAGTCTTCACTAGCAGGGGAACATTCTAGCACCCATCTAAGAGTTGTGTTCAGGCAGGGCCTTGTTTAGCGACATTTGTGGTGTGCTCAGTTTAGTAAACAATTAAGGCTGAAACAGCCACAGCCTGGACATGAAAAGTTCAAAGGAAAAATCTCCAGCACTTGTTACCACCCATGCTTTGCCTTCACCACAATCAATGACACACTGCAAGCATCCCCATGATATCACTTATCTCCCAACAGATACCAAGACGCAGTACAAGCTAATTATGCTGTAGTGCAAAACCTGACTTCTGGCCTCAGCAATATGTAGATAATTTTGTATAGTGGGAATGTTAGGTTTTGCAGTTTTGCTTTGTTTATGAAAACAACATCTCAGGAATTAGCTTCATGGAAGTGACTCTTAAAGGACAATAGATATCACACATCTCTAAGTAGTTAGATAAGGTGCACTCAAATTAATTTATCCCTTGCATATTTTTTTTTTTTTAAGATGAGACCGCTGCAGTGTCTTCCCACCACTTTTTAAAAACTGTTCACCTCTCTCAAGTTTAGTGTATCTATAAAATAAGTGTTTAACATAGTTACACACAAAAAAAAACACAATACCTACCCCTGGTTTCATTTTTCACCCACTGGTTTATGGAACTGCATGCTGCATTTTGGTCCTCAAAATCCACAGTCTTGACACTGCACTGAAACACCTCTTTGTTTCTTGTAACAAAAGGCACTTCCATTTTAAAGCCATTCTTTGCAAACACTGCATTAGCAACTGTCACAATGTCTTTATTCTTCTTTGAGACTATGGCCTTATTTATCTTCTTTAATACTTTACCAACTCCTGGTTAGAAATAACAGCAAGTTTTATTTAGAAAGGAAAACAAAAGAGAAGTTTTAAAGGAGTTAACTTGTATCAGTAATTGCTGACATCCAAACACACGCATTACTGTGATGGGGTAAAGAAAATACCAATGACATTGACAGACATTCTAAAAATCTCAAACAGATCTCTGACTCCTCTGGTGGACAGTAATGCACAGTAAAAAAAATTGGCTCTTTGTCTAATCCTTGTACTGTACATCCAAGTCCTGGTGTGGTATATTAATCAATAACTTTCTAGCATGAACAATATAGTTAAAATGTTTATTCCTGAACAGGTACAAACAATCTAGTTAAACTATCATCAATTACACTAGAGAGCCACAACATAAATTAGGCTGCAACATGTAACCTTATGTTAACATGTTTACAGTACTGCACTTAACATGATATTACAATGTTATTTTGTGGGTGTGAGGCATCTTCCCAGCAACTACAGCTGAATAAGGTTTTAATTCTGGACACTCAGAGTAGAAGGACCGTAGGCATAGGAATAAGGGTAGTTCCCAAGAGGCAGAAGTCATGGAGGAAGAAGGGACTAAGACCATAAACTGAAAAACTAAGGCTATCATTTTTTAACCTTCCATTCCATTCAGTAAGGAAGAGGGGGGAAATAAAAATGTTTTCTGGAAACTGTGCTAACCAAAAGAGAGAGAGACCTTTGGAAAGTTTCTGGAACAAATTAAAATTAAATCTGAAGACTAGGCTACACTAGTAAGGAAATCCAGTTAGATGTTGGAGTCGAATACTGACAGTATTTATCCAAGGGTATCAACTATTAGTAGGTTGCAATATGCTCCATAAAAGTCTCTAGTATATGAAAAAGTGGTCTTCTAAGGAAGATGTTATGACCCCGGTAAGTGTAGATCATGTCCTTAGAGCAGCACATGAAAACTATTACATTGGTCACACCTCAGTTCTGACATTAATGCTTCTAAACAAGTTAAACAAAAAAGGAGTGAGAAGGGCAAAAAGCAAGCAAAAGTTTCAAAAACAACCATTCCGCTCCATGTAGGATAAGTCCTCCACAGCTGGCCCTGCTGGTTATATTACTGTGAATCCTTTAGTAAGCTAGAACACATGACGTCCGTGTGTTCACTGTCTTCAATATTATGGGCGTATTCTTTTGGGGAGCACACAGTAACAGAGGTTTTCAAGCTAGCCTGTAGCCCACAAGTCGTCCACTGACCATTTTCTGGTGGTCTAGGGAGAGCTGGCTGCTCACATAGTACTGGCTCGCCTCCTTGCTTCCAGCTGCTAAATTGCATTAAAAGATAGCTAAAAATGCTTTAAATACTCCCCTAGAGTTACCTTTCCAAGTAAGCAACTTTTGTAGCTGTCATAGGGTTATTAGGCAATCGTGAACAAGAGGAGGTCCATGCAAACATAAAAAAGGTAGCGGTCCATGAGAATTTTTATATTAAGATATGGGTCACACTCCAGAAAAGTTTGAGAACCTATCTCATGTCTAGGATTGTTAGATAGACTAGTTCAAACCAAATAAATTCAGTTAATTTTGAAGCACTGAAACTCTTGCAGATAGCTATGTTTAGAAAACTCAAATGCTTTTAAATTCAAGATTATTCCATAAAAGGATTTGAATCTTCAACATCTGGATATTTTACTAAGCAACAATAAATCATTTAGCTGCATCCTAAACAGAAAACTGCACAGCAAAGCAATTAACGATGGGACAGTGTGTTACAGGAAACATCAGCATTACTCATTCTTTATAGGTCTGAAAATGTACTCACCGTTTGGAAGGTTTCACAATAACACAGCTCCTTTAAGATTCTGTAAATGCCAGCATTCTGTGCTGTTGTTAAGCCTCACTGGCATGCTAAGAAGCAGCAAGTATTCTCACCCTACTCTCTAGAGGAAAGGCACTAGTAGAGGAACAACGGCGATTCATGCCAATGTCAGGGACACAGACTGAAAGAAAGGGGTGTTTGAATAGAAAAAAGGCCCAGGAAAGGCTAGAGAGTCTGGGATCTTGACAGAAGAAATGGAAGCAAAGCCAAAAAAGCATCAAAAGATCTAAAAGAGAGCCCTCCAACTACATGGGCTCAGAGGCCTATAAGAAACAAAAATTAAATATTTTATTGCCCAATAATTTCTGAAATCTTGAATTAAAGGCTGTTTTAGTACAACAGGGATAGAGGCATTGCAATCTACCTACACTATGTTGTCACTGGACTTCAACTTTGTGCTGCAGAGATTAACTGTAACGCTAAGAGGACTGCTTAGTCTCATTAATTTCTTGGCCCCTTGGCTGAAACTGCAAACAAGGTCTGTAGCCTGGGACAGTTCCAAAACATACGAGTCAGTGTAGCTCTAGGAGACTCAAATCTACAGCAGAAATATATTTTGGCAAGGCCACTCACTGTAACCTACACAGGAACCAGTCTGAACAACAAAACAACGATCACTTACCTTTCGTAACTGTTCTTCGAGATGTGTTGGTCATGTCCTTCCATTCTAGGTGTGTGCACGCCCACAGTTCTTGGAGGCTTTTGCCTTAGCAGTATCCGTAGGGTCGGCTGTGGTGCTCCCTTGAATGCTGTACTCGCGCATCGGTATATTAGGCACCATCGATCCAACATCCTCTCAGTTCCTTTTTGCCAGTAACTCCAACAGAGGGGTAGGAGGGCGAGTAATGGAATGGACATGAGCCACACATCTTGAAGAAAAATAGTTATGAAAGGTAGGTAACCGGTTTTTTTTCTCTTCGCGTGCTTGCTCATGTTGATTCCATTTTAGGTGACTCAAAAGCAGTATCTATGGAGGCGAGATCGGAGTTCACAGTTTCATGGCTTGAGTACTGCCCTACCGAAGTCAGCATCACCCCAGGCTTTCTGGATAAGTGCGTGGGTAAGGGACGTAAACATCAGGTCGCCACCCTTCAGATGTCCTGGATAGGCATCTGGGCCAGAAAAGCTGCTAAAGGGGCCCGCACCCTGGTCAAGTGGGTGGTGACAATCGCCAGGGGCAGCACCTTCAACTTCATAGCAGAAGCAGGCAGTGATCCAAGAAGAAATTCTTTGAGCAGATAAAGGGTATTCCTTCATCCTGTCAGCCACTGCGACAAACAACTGTAGACTTATGGAATGGCTTGATCCTGTTGATATAGAAGGCTAGAATCCTCCTAACATCCAAGGCATGCAGCCTACGCTCCTTTTCTGACTTATATGGCTTCGGAATGAAGACTGGTAAGTAAATGTCCTGGCTTGAATGAAACAGAGACCACCTAATCTGTACATCATTGGGCAGGAAAGCCAAGTGTGATCTCAGCTGGATCTTGTCCTGGTAGAAGACCCCATATATTGTGGTTCTGAGGTAAGCACTTGAATCTCCGAGACACAGTGGGCTGAAATCACTGGGACCAGGAACACAATCTTTCAGGACAAGAGAAGAAGAGAACAGGAAGCTAAAGTCTTGAAAGGAGACCTGTGATAGCACCAGGTTTAAGAGTACCATGGAGGAACAGTATCCTTGACATGTGGGTAGAAGTGCTCAATGCCCTTTAGGAATTGGGCCATCTGGGAAACCCTCTAGGATTGACCAATCGATCACGACTGACCAGTTGGTGACTGCTGATGTACAGATTAGACAGAACAAAGGTCTACGAAGAACCACTAATGCTCTTACGAATGACAAGATGAGGCATTCCAACCTCACGGGTGGCGGCAAGAAGCTAAGAGGGCAGGGCGTAGTGTCGGTGGTGCCTAACATACCAATGCATGGGCACAGCACTGAAGGAGGCACCACAGCTGACCCTATGGATAATGGTAAGGCAAAAGTCTCCGACAACTGTGCACATGGGTGCGCAGGCATCTATATTGGAATCAACATGAACAAGCACTCGAAGAAGAAATAATTTTCTGCTGGATCAGTCTTAACTGTAGATCAACAGTAGAGTTTTTAAACGGTTTGCAAGGCACTTCCCCACAGGCCAGGGCTCAATAATACACACCAATCTTTGTTCTAGTCATGGTACTGGCAATCTAAATTCAGGAGGATCTTTGGGGTCAGGAAGTCGTAATACGCCACAGATATTCAGGTGAACCTAGAGAGCACTCTATACATCACCAATTCTGGAGTCTCTGGTGCTCTCAAGCACATCCGGATCAAATGTGTCCTTCAAGAGATGCTTAAGCTGCAGGTAATGCCATGTTGCTAGACCAAGTAGATTGTATTGCTGGAGGAGTGCTTGGAATGGCAGAAACTGATTTTCTGAGATCAAGAAACCCAAATTATCCCCCTCTCTTTCCACACCCTCCACATAAATAGTTTATAGGTCATCCCAAAGCATGATACAATGTCAGTGAGAAGGGATGAAATTTGAATTTTCTAGCTAACCTGGGTCCATGTTTATCCGGTAGCCTATATTATAGGGGACATTTTATGAGGCATGGACTTCTGTTAGTGCTGGCCATTCTTTGCATCACAAGCCAGTTTTAGTAAACAAACAATGTAGCACAATCTGAAGAATCTCCCATTAAAATATATTGTTCTTACAGCCTTAAAAGGTTATGAATCACTTTATAAAAAATCTGCGTAACAACATATAAAAACTGACCATTTACGCTGTATCTCATCACAGTTGTCAGCTGCTTCTTTGTCTTGCCATCAGCACCCAGCTGAAGTATTCCCAGTACAGATGCAATCCCATGTGGAGAAACCACAATATTCTCCTGAGGTCTAGCTTTGACTATCTGATTGAAAACTTGGATTCCAATGTCAGAGCCAAGTTCCTCAAGAGATAAAGGATTGAACTGGGACCACACAGATGTTAAAGTCACAGCGGTGAAAAGGAGAAGAAAGTGCCAGTTCATGATTTCTAAACAAAAATAACCTAAAGGAGACAAAAAGAAAGTTAAAGACCTCCTTCATGAGCATAAAAATTTTCTGCTACACTTGCATGTTAACATTAGCTAAATGCAGTATAGTTGTAGCTGTCTCTCTCCAACATTAAAGAAAGTCAGGAATATGTAGTAGATGTTTTGTGAAAACTTCACATAGTTTTGCCAATAAGCCTCAAACCTCAAGTTCAGTACCCCTACTATTCCAAGTCCAGAGCCCTCCAGAAGCATAGAGAATGACTATTGTGCTGAGTTATATGGTAATTTTATGATGTAGGTAAACCTCCACTAAAACAGACTAAGTTCAAATTCAGTTACTTATGTCTTAACTGACTCTGATACCGGTTTTACACTATAAAACATCTCAACACTCATACAACTGGATTTAGAGCGCAGTACTTCTAATTAAGATAAGTACACCATAATATCTTCCCAAGAATAGTTGATGCATTTGTACACACAATAGCCAATTGTTCATCAAAAGCAGGGATGCACGTATGCCCACAAGAGGAGGAGAAGTGATTTGAAAACAGATTTATCAAATGCAGTTAACTCTGAAATACAGTAGTCCAAGTTACTTTAAATTTTCATTGGCTTACTTTAGGCATAATTGGCATTTCTCACAGAGAAGAAAGATTACTGATATTTGCTAACTTCTCAAAAGCTGGACTTGGGTTTTTAGTTCTTCCAAATATGATTTTCTACCAAGAGTCACCCAGTTACAGCCTTATAGTAAAGCATAACTGCATTTGAATTGTTCTGTACTATAAATACTACCTAGCTTTTATATAGCAGTTTTCATTTGTAGATCTCAAAGTGCTTTACAAAAGGATGTCAGTATCATCAATACCATTTTACAGATGGAAAAACTGAGGCACAAGGAGGGCAAGTGCTCCAAAGTCACCAAGCAGGCCAATAGCAAGCCTGGAATAAAAAACAGATCTGAGTTCCAACCCAGATTTCTATCCATGAGACAACACTGCTTTCCGATGAAGTTTTATTTGTAGGAGCACAGAGGTTATAAAATAGGTGTATCATTGAATACAACTTGATAGTGATAACTGGGTCCAGCATAAAATTTATGGAGTAACTGATCACCTTTTTTCCTCTTGCATATTTGAAATGCATTATCCTTTTTGCATATTTGAAGGGCTCAGATTTTTGGATGTTAATAATGCACTAGTACATCACTCTTATTGTCTTTTGAAGTCTTAGATGTTCCAACTGTAAAACCTTCTTTTCCCTCACCCCTCACAGTAGGAGACTTGTTTATTATTTGCACTAATACAGACTAGTGTGTATTCCAAAAAACTACTTAGAAGGCTCCAAAGCAGTAGTCCTTGAATATACAAAAGTCACTAGTTGACTGGTTTACTGAAGACAAGTTACAAAAATCATTATCTAATAAGTCTTTACATAGAGTCAATAAAACTCAGCTAATTTGTATAATACACGCACAAGCTCTAGGAATGGTTTCACTCCTTCTCCCTTTGAAGATCCTGACCTCTGCTGCATTTGCAGTTTCCAGAGACCACTAATTGTACAAGTCATTCATACACACACAGACTTTCAGTGCAGTTCTGGCAATGTCCCAAATCAGCATTGTACTGAAATTTGTATAGTCATTTACATTTGGGCAAAGGGATTATAAAGTGGGTATAAAACTCTAGGTCGGAATGGTAACAGTTTGCACCCATCTTGCATAAACGTAAATGACTGCATAAGGTGCAAAGCAACAATAAATAATGAACTATCAGTGTACTTGAACTCTGCTAAAACCTTGGAAATGGAAAAACCAGACATGGTGTATTTGTCAAGGCTATATCATAGTTCAGGGGATATAATTCAGTCTTGGTTTGCTCTTGTACCATAGATGGAATCAAGGCACAATTTAAATGCACCCAAGAATAGCTATTGTTAGGTAAAAATCAGCTTGTCCTATTCACCGTCCCAACACTTGGGTAGTGCGGAGTTGGGCTATAGCTCGAAACTGCCAGAGGCCATGTAAGAAACAGCAACTTTGATCAAAGGGAACACCCCCCTCAGGCTAGTAGCTTTGGTGGCGTGTGGCAGCTTTATTAGACGCTCACATCAGTATTTATAGGTTTAAGACAGACAAAGGAAAGACACTGAGCATTTCTCCTGTATCTCAGGCTGGCCTTGCATAAACTGCTTATTATGGTTACTCATTCATGCAGAGAAAAACAGGAGGAGGAGCAAAACATATTTACACAAGATAAGGAAGTGAAGCAAGGCCAGGAGGAATGAGGAATTTATTGCGGGAAGCCCCTTTTATCGAACACTATGACCCAACCTAGTCCCCCAGCACAACTGTCCTCATGTACTTCATGGTACTGTACTTCATGGGTCTTGGTTTATGGAGTTATCTAGAAGAGGAATTCAGATTCAGTATATAATGTATGGATGCATGTTATAGTCATTCGTTTGGAGAGGAGATAGCTTTTTATTTTAGGATTTGGAGAACTGTTTGCCTCTGTACATTTTAAACTTCTTGCCTATCAACCCAAAGTGGTGGCCCTTTAAAGTTTAACAACTTTTTTTTGACAATTTTTATAACCATTCTTAAAAAGGACTGATGTATAAGCAACTATTAGCTTGCAAAAAGGTGAATTGGAGCTCTCTGAGCATACTGCAGACTAAACTGGATTTGAACAGTAACATCTGATAGAGTTTTTAAAGGGAACTACAGAGGTAACTGATATCCTATCCATTCAATCACAATACAACCATGTTAGTTACAACACACGTGATAGCAAAAATCTAGTACAGTTTCCTTGGTCTGTACAGGTAAGACTTTTTCTCCTTTGCCCTTCTCCTCCTAGAACCATGATATAGCCTAGAACTGGACCAATTATAGGAAAAATTATCAATTAGATGAACTAGAAGCTGAATTTCAATCCATCACATTGACTGTAAGTTTAGTTTATGAACATCCTTACTAGTAGGGTTTATTTGTACTAATACATTTGTAAACAAACCTAAGTGTCAAATTTTGTTTTGAGTAGATGAAAAAGTAATAGACTTCCTCCTTTTCAAAGTTTGTCCAGAGCAAGAGGGAGGAAGAATGGTGGTGAAGGTATAGATTCTTTGAGGTAAGTCACTATGTCCTGCCATTTGTGGGCAAGTCAGGTTATGACAATGAAACTATGCTGATAATGCCCAGGTTAAGGCTGCCTCCTGGCCAACGTGTCTTTTAAAACATGTAAGATTGTGTCTGAAACAGTGCTACCTTTGCATAGTTGCATAAAGCTATTAATTGTGTTGTTGCATATTTTAGAGTGACCTTGCAAGTTGTATTCCGTCACTAAATAACTTCTAAAACAACAGTGACTTGACACAACTCTTGCATATTCTGTGAATGATAAGCAAAAGAATTTTGGTTAGTCGGGATCTAATGCACAGACCATTTTCTTTCAGTTTCACTTGTTACAGCAGATCTGCCAAAGTGAAAGATGACTTGCACCTATACAACTTTATGATCATACCACTCAACATACAAAACTCCCTGGTGGATTTTTAAAGCTCTTATCTGAGAGTTGAGAACATAATTCATCTTTGTTTGATATGTAACCCAGGATTAAAACATTTATCTTCAGATATGAAAGGCTAGCAGATTAGCGTTCTGCAAAACTTTCTGTAATATTGATTTGACAGACAATTTATGTGTCAAATTCTGCTGTCAGTAACACCAGAGTAAATGCAGACTAACTTCATTGCTAGCAGGACTTTTACACTCAGAGAAGCCTCAAACATTGGACTCTAGTGGGATGATGGCAGCAATTGAACTATATTGCCATCTTCACTAAAGTAATCAAATCCACCAGCACAACTGTATGGGACTTACAACTGTTTCAAACACTGCTGGTATGATGTGCACTGAGATTAACTAACTAGTTTCTAGAGAGCTCAGTGTTTTAAGATGAAAGACCAAAGAAAACAAACAAACAAAAAGTGTTTGTGCTCTTTTTGGGTTTTTTTATGATGTACAAAGACAGCCTGAAATATTTTCTTAAACCTCCATTAGATAAATGAAGGACCAGGAAGTCAAATCCAGTTTTTGCTTGTTTTGTTGAAACTACTCAAATGTGTGATGTTGCTTATAAGCCCTTATTTCAATAAACACATTCATAGACCATAGATTTTAAGGTCAAAAGGGACCATTGCGATCATCTAGTCTGACCTCTTTCATATTGCAGGCCACAGAACCGCACCCATTCCTGAAACAGAACAACCTCTGGCTGAGTTACTGAAGTCTTCAAATCATGGTTTAAAGATTTCAAGTTACAGAGAATTCATGATTGATGCTAGTTTAAACGTGCACATGCCCCATGCTACAGAAGATCAACCTCTCCTCCCCCAGGATTTTAGCCAATCTGACCTGAGGGGAAAATTCGATCCTGACCCCCCAAAACGGTGATCAATTAGACGCTGAGCATGTGGGTAAGACCCACCAGGCAAATACTTGGAAAGGAATTTTCTGTAGTAACTCAGAGCCCCCCCCATCTAGAGTCCAGTCTCCAGCAATTAGGGATTGCTTAAAAGATTAAGGAAAACAACTCTTTTTACAAATGTTTCCAAGATATTTGTGTTAACAGAAGCACCACACAAAGCACTTGTAAACAGCCCCATTTTAATTAATCTGGCTATCTTGTATGTTATTACTGATTACTTAATACTACCAGTTTTCTATAACCTCTAGGAAAGGCAAGACCTGAATTTCCAGTGTAAACAAAAACCTCATGTCTTGCAAGACTTCATGCATCATAGAAGAACAGAGACACAAGTCTTCTCTCACCTCTCCTCACTTCTCTGCAGATCCCCTTTAATTAGACCCAAAAAAGGTGTTACTTGGTTCAAAATCCAGCCAGAAATGAAGACCCCCGTTTCAATTCTGCACCACCTAACAAAGACTCAAAATAAATTCCTATATCACGCTAACCTACCCCAGAAGCGACCACATTAATGCTCACTCAAGGAAATACTTGTTTACATTAATGCTCACCAGGAAATACTTGTGATTTGACAAAAAATTATCTAACAATCTAACTATATTTTGACTGCCATGACTATAATCCTAGTGACCAGGCACAGGCCAAAGATCAAAAAATCTGGCAATCATACCATTCCCTTGAAAGTCAATGGAGCCCTACTATACACATGACAGAACAAACTACCAAAGCACCATAACCTCGTTCAGTCAGGAAGTCTGACAAAGACGACCACAAAAATCATAAACTGTTATCTTCCATCCTTCCCCCCTTAATCTCTAAAATATTTTGGGGTGTGTGTGTGTGGGAAATCATGTAAGTTCATGTAAGTATCACAGACAGCGACAAAGATTTTTGGGATAATCTTATCTAACCTCTCTTTACCACATTCCACACCCACACTGAGGTTGGGGGTGGGGGAAGAGATTCTGCTAGTGAAGGAGAAATTCACAGCTATCCAGTCTGTTGCCTCTGACAAGATTCCAAGATGATGCAGATGCTGAGAGCAAGTGGGGCCAGGTTGGGGTTTCAGTCTTGATGGTATAGGAGGTTTGGTTTACACTAGAGCAGTGTTTCCCAAAGTAGGGTACATGTACCCCTGGTGGTACGCGAAAGGGTTTCAAGGGGTATGCGGCAGAATTTTTTATTTTACTTTATCATAGGTTGGGGGCTTTTTAGAACAGAAAACAATTCACTAAAATTGAATATATAAGAATGGTGTACACTTGTACAATAGAAATACACACAGGTTTACATTGTAACTAATATGATAACACATTTAGTAACATCTAATAGCACAGCAGAGCTGATGCAAACCATGCATGCGCGTTACCGTGGCTCAGGCAGTACACTTGCCTTTGTGGCATGCGCAGAAGTCATAGTGACAGATAAAAGACAAAAGTGAATAACTACTCATAGTAATCTAAAGATCGTAGCAAGTACATCCTTGCGGGTGTTTTGGTTGCTAGCTCCCAGTACCAAAAGGGGAAGGGTCCATGGGAAATTAAGACCCTGAGACTGACAGTCCCCTAGGGCAGTGGGGAGAGGCCAGCACTCCAGGTCAGCCTGACAGGCAGGGCGGTTAGCCTAATCAAGGAGTCAGGAGGACGGGGGGGTCCCATTCTCTGTGTGAGCTGGAATTGCTGGGACCAGACGGAGTGGGGCCGAGCCAAGGAGAGAGCAGGGGCCCAAGCTGAACTGAGGATCAGAGCTGTGCCAGATGCAGAGAGGGCCAGAAAAGCAGCCCGGAGAAACAGACCCTGTGCCGGGAGCAGAGCTGCAGCCCCAAAGCCAGAGCATAGCCCTAGAGAGAGACAGATCCTGTGCTGGGAGCAGAGTTGTAGCAACCAGAGCCAGAGCCCCCAGGAAAGCAGCCCATGAAGCAGGTCAGTGCTGGGACCAGAAAAACAGAAGCAGTTTGCAGAGCAGACCTGTGCAGGGAGCAGAGCTGTAACAGCCAGAGCCAGAGGGGCCAGGGCAGCATCCCCAGGGCTGGAGGCAGAGCAGCAGCAGCTGTGCTGAGGCAGTGCAAAGCTGAGACAGAGAAGTGGAACTAGGGCTGGAGTAGTCCAGAGCCTGAAAGTGTGTGACCACCACCAGAGCAAGTGTCCAAGCTACAGCATCCCTGCAGCACAGCCAGGGCCTGAGAATGGGCCTGTGACCTACAAGGAACAGACTCTGAATTGCCCTGACATTGCAGAGACACTGTTTGTGATGTTCCCTGCCACAGAGCAGGGTGATGCGTTTCCTTTAACCTTTCCCATTTTTTCTTATTCATTTTAAATTAATTGTTGATTAAATAATTTGCATTTGCTTTAAATTGTATGCAGTGATCAGTGGGTCTGGGAACCATCCAGTACAGAGAGAGTACCCCGGACTGGGGACACCCATGCCCCTGATCTAGGTGACCGCAGAAAGGTTAGGGATCGAGCCCCCCCAAAAATCCTGGGTCCAGCTTTGTTGGGGTTATGAGGACTCTGGAGACAGGAAAGTGCAAGGGGAGTCCTCGAGGGCAGGGAGGCCTCTGGGTAAAGGAAGTAGGAGCAAGGACTCAAGCTAGCCCATTTCACCGGGGTAGTGCAGAAGCCAGGCAAGTTCCGCACAATAGCAGGACTATTCCCCGGTTACAAATATACAAAATTTCTCTCTTTCTTTTTGTTAAACCCATTTACAATGGATCGCTGGCTAAAAACAGGAAGTTTGAAACATACAAAAGAAAATTATGAAGGAAATATGAATGTTAGTGATAATTATGACAAATAAATTAGAAGTGTGTTATAAAAATGTGGCTCCACACCCCCCGCAAAAAAAAATTATCTTCGCCAGAGAAGGGGTACGCCGATAAGACAAACGTCTCAAAAGGAGTATGCAAATGTTGTAAGTTTGGGAAACACTGCACTAGAGAATTAGGACATCATAAGGCAGTTTATATTGACCTATGTCAGTATCTAGACTAGAGCCTTACTCCCACCAATGTAAATGCCCTACAACACCAATATAGTAACTACAGTATCTCCAACTCCATGAGAGCCTATGGCTTATGTCCATGTAGTTCGGGTGACAAAGTGTCAGTGTAAATACTGCGTTGTTTACATTGGCTGTTGGCTGGAGCCATGAAATGGACAAGAAAGCCATCTCCACAGGTAGGCTGCTCCCAGGTCTGTGCTCCAAGCCAAGCTGCTACTCAGCTTCCAGTTGGGGCTGCCATCCAGGCACTGTGCTGGAAGTCCTGCTCTGCACCAGGGTCCTGGCTCCCCACCAGGAACGCAGCTGCCGACCAGACTCCGGGCACAGATCTCCCCATCTAAGGTGAGAAGCACTGGCAGCAGCTCGGCTCCTGACAGGGAGCTGTGAGCCCTGGCGCTCAGCCTCCCACACTGCTCCTATCAGTCGGTTGGAAGCGCTCCTGGTGAGGACGTGCACTACTGACAGAAGGAGGGTAGTGTGGACATTACTGAGGTGGCTATAAGTCAACCTAACATAGGTTTACTTAAGATTGTTGTGTAGACTTGCCCTTACCCTATATTAAAACAAAACAAAACAAAAAAGACAAATCCACTAGTGAAGATTACTCCAGTCACCTGTCCTTCCAATAGTGGAATAAATAGAACGAAAATACATTGGCTGCTAGATGTAAGAACTAAGAAATGCTGGTATCTTTCTTTCCTAAGATTGCTGGTTGACTTAGTAATATTGTGGAGATCCTTGCATTTAAATAAGCTAGGATTTTTTTTAAGCTTAATCTAACTGGAGCTTGTAACATTTAGACCATTCACAAGTTATAATAAAAGCCTCAATGGCCTCTAGTAACTACATACCAACATCTTAAATCACCTTGTGACTAGTTTTTAGAGAACGTGCATTCAGAAACAAGTGTTGTAGCCACGTTGATCCCCGGATATTAGCGAGATAAGGTGGATGAGGTGATATCTTTTATTAGATCCTTGTATGTCTCTCACCAATGGAAGCCGGTCCAATGAAATATATTACACCTCACCCACCTTGTCTCATGTAGAAACAAGTTATTTGTAACCTGAATTATGAACAGTCAAAAATAAAATGTAAAAAGTGGAACAAACTTTGGAAATTACCTTTTCCGGTTACATGCAAATTTTCTTTAATAAGGCTCCCTCTGGACACAGATTACACTCAGTGATTGTCCCACAGAAAAGAGGGCCTGGGAGGGGAGAAATTTCTTGGGTTTTTTTTTTTTTTTAAACACAGAATATTCAATAGATGATCAGGTCTATAAATGAAAGTGGTCATACAAGGTTAACTTTGGAGTCATGATTTGATTATCTTGATTGCATGCCTCTCCTTTTGGAGGGTTTATTTTCACTCCACTGTACCACAATGTTCAATCCTGACTAATCTGCTTTTTAAGTGATAAAAAATAAGACATCCAATATTGGGCTGTCGCCACCAATCCTGTTACTGAAATTCTACAGAGTCTAGCAAAAAATCAGCATAAAAATGTATTAACCCAGGTACAATTACACTCACCCATCCTTCCAGTGACAAAAACTGAGTGGTATCGTACTTGCTCATGAAAATAAAAAAGTAAAATAACTTGCCACAAGCAAGTTGTGAGCAGGAAGAATATTAAATGTACCAAAAAGAGTCCATTGTTGGGAAACCACTACTATAATTACTAGGTAGAAGACACAAGATTAAGAATGCATTGAATTTTTTCTTAAGACCCGTTCTCTACTCCATTCCTCAATTCAGGTACTACTGGAGATTCCTTCTCGCCTATCCCTGAGGGATTATAGCAGGCCATTCTTTATTACAGGGATGCAAAAGGTTTTGCAAAAAGGTGGGCCTTGTACCATGCGCCTGGTCAGGCTTACAACCATTACAATGGAATTCTTTAGCAAAGTGCCCTCTGCTAAGAATGCTCTGTCCTCTCTTCCGCATCAGATGGAGTATTTCACTGGTTCTCAAACTGTGGGTCGGGTTCCCCAAAGTGGGTCACAACACCACTTTAATGAGGTCACTAGGCCTGGCATTAGACTTATTGGGGCCCAGAGTCAAACTCCAAGCCCCACTGCCCTGGGCAGCAGGGCTCAGGGTTCAGCTCCAGCCCATGGGGGCGGGGCTCAAGTTACAGGCCGCCCGCCCATAGCTGAAGCGCTTGGGCTTCAGTTTTGGCCTCCCCGCCTGAGATAGCAGGGTTTGGGCGAGCTCAGGCTTTGATTCCCCCTCCTGGGATCATGTAGTAATTTGTTGTCAGAAGGTGAGGCGCAGTGTAATGAAATTTGAGAACTGCTGGAGTATTTAAAGCAAGGGAGCCAAAGTACATCCACAATAAAATAGGGAACCCCCAGAATAGGCACAGGATTCATGTGATGAACTCTTTAAAAAAAAAAAAAAAATCTGTCTTGCTCAGAAAGTACCATTATTCAAGTATCTGCATATTTGTCTTCAACCCCAACTAGATTAAAATGCAGTAATCTAATCTGGTGATAGCATGACCATAGTGGCTAGGTCCTCCTCTGACAGGAATTAGAACAGTCTCCTAGTTAAATCGCTCATGGCACCACTGTGCATATACAGGAAAAGTAGCAAGACCAGTCAGACCTCCAAACTGTATACTTCCCTCAGGGGACAAGGCTGATGTTCCTTCTAATTCAGAGGTAGGCAACCTATGGCACGGGTGCCGAAGGCGGCATGCAAGCTGATTTTCAGTGGCACTCACATTGCCTGGGTTCTGGCCACTGGTCTGGGGGGCTCTGCATTTTAAATTTTAAATGAAGCTTCTTAAACATTTTAAAAATCTTATTTACTTTGCATACAGCAATAGTTTAGTTCTATATTATAAACTTATAGAAAGAGACCTTCTGAAAATGTTAAAATGTATTACTGGCATGCGAGACCTTAAATTAGAGTGAATAAATGAAGACTTGGCATACCACTTCTGAAAGCTTGCCAACCCCTGTTCTAGGTCCTCAAAGGAGGAGTTCAGGTTTCAGGCAGCTATTTTGCTCTGGGTCTAAAACCTTTGAAACATATGAACTAAACTGGTTACAGAAAGGTCAATAGTTTCCCCCTAGGTGATTTCCTCCCCACCTCCTCACTGACAGACAGCTGGGCCACAGCCCTGATTGTGGCTGCTGAAAAGAAAAGGCAAGCTCTCTGTGCTGTGTAATAGATCCAAATATTATTGTATAAAGGACCAATCACTATTGTTCACCCAGTTGTGCCAAGGACTGTACAAACACTCAGGAACACATGGTGTCTGAAAAGCTAGGATCTTCCAATATATTCGGGGCACTGAAATACATGATATCTCAACTGCTCTAAGCAGTCAAAAATTAATGAGATGGGTATAAGCCTTGTGAGACTTCACTCCAAGTTTTTTGGCAAGGAACTACTCATCACAACATTGTATACTGTCGATAAGCAATAATCAAAACCAATTTTGAGCTGCCTCTGTGAGAGAAGTACGGTTCTGCATGCAATCAGCATCACTATTTGGCCAACTGTATCAAAGGCTTCTGAAAGGCCCTGCAGTATAAGCATGAAACTTTGCCTTGTTCATATATATAAAAAGGTTCCTAATCCACATCAAGTACTGTTGTAGGTACAAGCATAACAAAAATATTTTTTTTATATAGTGTACACAGAAAACACTCCTAAGAGACTTTTTATACCTTTTCTTTATAAAGTAAAAATCTGCTTTGCTATTATGTGAAAATGTCATGTGAAACATCCATAACTAAAGAACAGAGCAGGACAGGCATGCTTTAATAGAGACAACTAGTACAGCACTTGTTTGTTTTATGACATTACAGCCTTGATTAAAAGGCTAACAACTTCATTCACAACAAAAAGCACATTTCTTTCTTTATACTACAATGCAATTCATGCAGTACAAATTCTTTCAAGAATGATTAAGGTTGCCCAATATTTCCCACTGTAAGGCCCCTGTTTTCAGTTGCTTATAAACTTCGCCAAATTTAAGAGGTGGAGCTAAACTTGTCCATGCCGGAGTCTGCCTGAGGCTGATTTATTATGAATTATTATTACTTCAGCCACTTCCAAGAATGAGGCTAGGCAAAAATACATCGTTTTGCTCATGCTGTTTAAAAAAAAAATGGAGACCTTTTCTTTTAAATGCTCTAGCTCCCCCATGCTTGGTAGCAGGGGCTCCCCTTCCTTCCCCCACACTCTCAGGGCCAAAAATTTCAAGTTCCTACTCCTCTGAAGAAAAAAATAATGTGATCAGGTAATTAAAGATTGTGTCATAATGCATATAAATGCAGAAGGATATGCATGGCAATCTTACCTCTGACATTTCCTAATTTTTGAGTACTTGATTTTGAAATTATGGTGTTCTGTTAACAGGTTTTTTTTGTGTAATATGTGAAGTGGGATAAGCATTACTGTATATAATTTTCACAAAAACTGAAGAAATCAGAATATCCAAGCTAAGATTAGATTTCCCATATGCATCCAGCAAGATATTTTCAATGTATCTAAAGAATCAAAAGAGACTGTGTTCAAGAACCCAGGAGACTTATAGCTTTATCTTCTCCACTCACCCGCTCCCAAAAAGCCACATTTCAGTTAGCCTTTCAATAGATCTCAGTGTGTGATCAAGTTAGTAGTTGATTTTTAAAATTTTTCTAACAGTTTCAACCGGTAGAGGGTGTGCTTGAACATGCAAGGGAACCGAATATATCCAGCTAGGTTTCACACACTGAAAACATTTAGACTTATCTTATGGAAATATTAAGAAAGTTATTTCTGTAATAAGATTCTCTGCTCATCTTGTAATATTAGAGCTTTCAGTAAACAAATACATAAAAAAGGGTTGACTCATCCGTGCTACAAAAGAAAGCAAAAGAAAAATGTATTCTACATTTTGCTTTTAACAGATTTTTCAACTTGTTAGTTCAAAATTGGTTTATGATCAACACAGGCTGTGTAATTTACATGTCATTTTAAAGTAGGTATCCTTGCAATGTCTGCTACAAAAATAGTTCAAATTAAAGTTATATGACTGTGGCAAGGGACATTAAATGCAGTGCAAAAACCAGCAACCCTTTAAAGACTACTTAAAGAGATAATTAACCTGTTTTATCCCCTTCTTTCCCAGGATATATGACCTTTGATATTGAAATCTACTTTTCTTTACTCAGTTTAGTATACTAAATTAACAGAAAATTCTTTGATGGTTGCTTTTGTTTTTTCCCCAATGAATATCAAAAGGATCTATCCCCAATGAATATCAAAAGGATCTATGTTATGCATGTTTGTGATTAAGCAATCAAAACTGTCTAGACATCCCTAAACAAGATTCCCAAGAAGAAAAAATCTGTGCTGGGACTCTCTCTTTTTATCCAATTGCTTTATACTATTTTATCAGTGTTAAAAAGACTGGATGGCTCATGGAACTGTTAAGATATTAAGAGTCTTTCACCTCTAGTTCCACAAGTTCAAACCAAACCCAGGGCAGCCCCCATCCGCAGGCATCCGAAATCAGTGTATATGTTGTTGTAGCCATGTTGGTCCCAGGATATCAGACACACAAGGTGGGTGAAGTAATACCTTCACGGGACTGTTCAGAAGTTGGTCCAATAAAAGATATTGTCTCGTCTCTTACTACACAAGACATCCAAGCCATCAAAAGACAACTGAATCTGGTTCATATTTATAAACTGGCCAAGGATAAAGTAGGCTTATCAAATAAATTATTTTCCACATTCTAGTTGGTCTGAATTATGTCTGACTGTATGTTCTACATGGCTCCCCCTCTCCACAAATAGACATACCAGTTGCAAAGCATGATATACCTGTTCTACAACAGTTGTTGAACTGATGACCCTGACCAGGAGTTTAGATCTATGCTAAAAACTTTGTAGAATGTTGAGACATTACCTAGTTTACCTGTTGTCACTGAAACAGTAGGAACAGCAATATTTTTGCATATACCCTTATGTGAGATTGACTATTATTTTGAAGCCTTATGTAATTCTCTTTTGTTGTACTGACATGAATTTACCTCATCACCTAGCTGATGTACGTGGTGTAACATGTAAGCAACCACGCATACCAATTACTATAATCTTCAGCAGTCTAAGTGAAAAAAGTCATATTTTTATAGCACTTGAATACCTTAGTAGTGGATGCAACAGAAAAAAACAAAACAGATTTTGGTGGGAGCAGCTTCTGTAACATCTTAAAATGGCCAGTTTTGACCTGTCCATTGTGCAGCTCTCAACTGTTATTAGCAGATGCTCTTTTTATACCCAAGTTGACTAAATCTTGCAACTTGCAAATTTTATACACACAAGAATTCATTTATTTAATTTTGTTCTCCACTTTGGGCTGTTCCTCTTTTTCTGTGTCTTCAAAGTACATTTGGTAGTTCCACAGGTATGCAGCTGTATTTTGATCACCAGTATATACACCAGGTTCTCCCATTCCCCAAATCACACAAAACTGTTGCTATATACATCTGCTTACTGCTTACACTGAAATTCACAGGAAACCTGCTTTTTGGAGGGGTCAGAGGCATACTCAGAAGAACATTCTCTCTCTTTGCTATCAACCTACTTTCTCCAGGATTAAAATTAATTGCTTGGATTTATTTTTTAAGAGCAGCCCAGGAATACAAAGTCTTTTTAAGGGGTAACAGAACAGTATGACAGTAAACATACAGTTATGTGGAGATTAAAATGTGGGGCCTCAAACTTGAAAATGGCCATTTTAACAAGAGTATCATCTCAAATTATTTCCAAAACCATGTCAGAGATGCCATTAGGCTTGCTAACTTATTCAGTTACGTAGAACAGCTCCTTCTGCATTCGCGAACTTGCTACTCAAGACATTACTGGCTACTGTGAACAAAAGCCAAAGGGCTTGATCCTGAAACATACTGAACATCCGCAACTTCCACCAAAATGAAAGTGTTGAGGATAATTCATATGTATCAAGATAAGTAGAGCCCTGTGCAGATACAAAATTTGAATCTGCATCCAATCTGCGATTCGCAAACATTGTTCGTGGATATCCACAAATTTGCAAAACTCTAAAGATGCAAAGCAAAGTTACTAGTTAACTACAATTTGCTATTCTGATATGCACTCAGAGTCTTCCCTTTGTACTTTTTTTTATTTTAAAGCATTATTTACCCAATTTCAGCCAAGGTAAAGCCTTGTCTTCTTCCTTCCTGTATTTCTCCCCCACCAGCCCATCACCTGCTTAAGTTAACTTTTTACATAAATATTGCCACCTTTGGGAAAAGAAAAGTTACTTGAAGAGTAACTTTCATGGTTCACCTTCAAACTTGTGCTGCAGTTTCTCCCACCAGCATTCAATTTCTCCCAGAAGACGACAATCAGTGATTTAAAGACGACAATCAGTGATTTAAAGACTGCTTAGGATACTAAAACTAAAGAACCACTATCTGACAAAATATTCACTGAGGAAATAAACACAAAAACAAAACATCCCAGTCCATATCTGAGATTATGATTAAATCTTTAGGTCTGAAAGGGACTTTCTTCACTGCTAGCATACACTGTTCTTTAATTGGCTGAAGGAGTTCCTACTGAGCAAGTCTGATCATAAGAACTTGCTCAGTAGGTCTGACCAAAGGTCTATCTAGCCCAGTATCCTGTCTTCTGATAGTTGCTAATGCCAGAGGGAATGAACAGAACAGGTAATTAACAAGTCATCCATTCCCTGTCGCTCATTCCCAACTTCTGGTAAATAGAGGCTAGGGACACCATCCCTGTCCATTCTGACCAACCCATCCACCATGGGTTGGACCAGTAGCCTTTTCTGGTTCAGGGAGTGAAATCTGGCACTAAACTCACATAGACGTGTAGAGCTTTAGGCCTTGTGATTTAATTTTAGGGCATTTGATTCCTGGAAGTTTGGTTCAAAAACTAAGCAGGCAGCATCTACTTTTTAAAAAAATAAAGCATTAAGAAGTATTCCAGTCATAATACAGTTTCCTTACATTACTATTGTTTATGCAATAATTTATGCAAGTAGGTAGCACTAAAAACACTAGAAAAGACTTCAGAGATCAGGATACTCTATTCAATTGAATTACATAACATTTAGAACTTGTATAGTGCTTTTATATTTTCGAAGTGCAAGTCAAACTTCATTTTTTTTGTTAAAAGCCCATTTGTTAATACTTGTTCCTATATGGTTTAGTTAGTTGGTATGAGTGGGAGTTGTCAAAAATATTTATATTTGTCAATAAATATTCCATGTAAAGACTTTCCACCTATTCCCCAAAACATTCACTGAACAAAATTTATCTGGAGAATTTGGACAGCTCTATACAGAAGAGGTGGCCATAAATCTTTAAAACAAAAACCACACACATAAAAGGTCCTGTCTGTTGCATGGATAAAGATCACATGGCATTTTTCATAAGATTAAGGATTTGTCCCTGTGTTATTGGCCCAAGATTTTACCAGGTGCCAGTTGATTATTGCCCCGCATCAGAGAGGAGGCTGCCCAACACTTCAGCTGTATGCATTCAATTTTAAATTATTTTTAGAGAAAAAAGCTTTTTAATTATTATTAAAGATGTAGATAAATATTTTAGACAAAAATGATTTTTAAAAGTGCACCAAAGAATAATCACACTTTCGGAGCATTCAGTTTTTATCCAGTCTATCATTTGGCATATACAGTATTCCCATACGTTAACGGAAACATCATTTTATTAGGGTGTTATCTTGCTAGACTAGAACAGCTTCCCACATATCTCCAGTTCAGATTCTCATCTATTTTCAAGTATAATCAGGAAAAAAATGTTTTCCTCCTGCTTGTACCTCAGGGTACACCTCTGCTCTCATTTTTCTATTTTAACTTTATAATTCTTCTTTAATGGCAATGACAGTGCCCTGAAGACATAGTACAAGCCAGGATACAAAGCTATATTGTAAGGTTTATGCCAAGTGTTTATCCAATAGCTCCCAGTCTTGCCCTTTCCTAAAGAGGTACTATTCTCTTCATCCTTACATTTGTTTAAGACAAATATAACTCCACTGGCTTTAGCGGTTACACTGGGAGTCAGTGAGAGCAGAATCAAGTCCATCATCTTTTATAGACCTCCTTACTGTCACTATTCCAATAGTAGCACCAACACAGATGTTCAGCTGAGTCTACCCGAGGTTCTCTACAAGCAATTTTCCAATGTTTTCAACACTGACAGTAGCCATAATGGGTGTAATGTAGACAAAGCTGCTGGTGCTTTTACACTTAGGTCACTCTGAAGCCATAGGTACTGGAACTAGGGGTGCTAGGGATGCAGCATCACCCCCTGGGTTGAAGTGGGCCCATCAATAATGGGGTTTACAGTTTGGTTGAATGGCTTTCAGCAACCCCACTATAAAACCTGTTCCAGCACCTCTGTGTGAGGCCACAGAGGTGACAAAAAGCACTGCAGCTGTAAGCGCCTCGTCTACACTAGGGTTCCTACTGGCACTACCTGAGTGGGGCTGACCTAGCTTAGCACCAGTAGGGCAGAGCATAGAGGAGGCCTCAGGCAGGGCTGCCCCAGGAAAGTCTCTGACCCGGAAGGGGCAGGGTACGGGTGGGAGGAGGCAGGACTCAGACTCTCTACCTAGCACTGGCCGCTCTCTCTAGGACCAGCCGCCTTGCACCAGCAGGGGGCGGCAACGGGGGATAGGAAGTGGGGGAGGGAGGGAGAGCGGTTCCCCCACCGGACGCAGGCGATGGGCAGCCGCGGGGGGCGGACCCCTTATTCCCGGGGCCACGGGGAACCGCAGGGGAGAACAGGACCGCGCACCCGGGCGGCGGGCTCAGGGGACGCAGGACCCCAGGAATCGGGGGCGAGAGGAGGGGGCGGGTGTTGGCTGCCGGGAGGCGGGTAACGACCCCGATCCCCGCAGCAGGCTCAGCGCGACCCCAAGGCACCGAGAAAGCCGCCTCTCCGGGCAGGACCGCGCCCGCCCCGGGGCTAGCAGCGGGCACTGTCCGAGCCCACGCACTCACACAGGGGGGTGGGCCCGGCTTCCCCAGGGCCGGGCCGGGGCTCCCCGAGCGGGTCGCTCACCTATTCTCCTCCCTGCGAGTGCCCTGCGTGCACAGCCCAGGCTCCGGCGCGGCGGCTCCGGCCCCTTTAAATCCCCTCAGCAACTGAGCGGCGCGGCTGCCGCGCTCGGGATTTATCCCCGCCCGGCGGGAGCGGGCGGCGCGAGCAGAGCCCCGCCCCAATCCTGCCCTCTCGGCGAGACCCCGCCCTTCTCCCGAACAGCCCACCCCCTGCTCCAATCAAAACGCTTTCTCCTATCAAGCCACGCCCCTTCGGAAGGAAACCGCGCCCCCAGCCCCCGCAGTCTATAGTACAGTTGGCCCTCACGCTGTTTAAGCCAGGTTCGGCCTCTCCAAGGCAGCTCCTGACTCCTGCTCTCATCTCAAGCATCTCTTTTGAGACCCCCCCATCCCTTCCCATAAACATATTCCACTCACTCCCCCAGCCTCCCTCTTTGTGCCTTACCCCCAAACTCCCCCCTCCCATTGTCATATCAAGATAATCCACAACTCCCCTCCCCATTCCCACTCCCACACCATCACCTTCAACCCTTGTTTGAGGTAGCTGGAGCACAGACCACCACTGCTGGTCTGGGGAGGCTGGGACCTCACCCTTCACCCAACCACTGCTCCCAGGCTGCAGCCTGTCCTGGAGGAAGAACTTGGTATCCATACACCCAGTGAGAAGGTGCCTGCTCACATTTCCCAAATAAAAACATGATGTGGAGTCAGCACCAAGCTCCCTCTCCCCCAGCAGCAGGTTTCAGAATATAAAACCCTATATCCTTCCCCACCCCTTCTTCAAACTCTATCCTTTCCCCGGTGTAGTTCTACAGTAGGGCAAGAAGGAACAGAGGGATTGAAGTATGTGGACAATATGGGAGCTCTACAGTCTAAATCTCAAAAAATCCCCTACGCTATAGTTGCTAGGAAAAGTTTGAAAATAGACTCTGATAAAATGAAGGTATGGAGGTAAAAATATTTATTAGAGCCCCCAATCTGTTCTCCTTCCCTACCCCTGACATTGCTATACACCACCCTTACCACACAGAGACAGCAACCACTCACCTTTTCCAAACTCCTCTCCATTCGCTGTCCCATATTCTCCACCTTCTTGAGAGTGTGAGAGGTTGCCCACCTTTATCTCTGACTCATCACTCCATCTGCCTGGGAGAACCCCAATCCAAAACAGTCTCCCCTTTTGCATGGGTGAGAACCCTTCGCATAGACTTCTTCCCCTCATGCCTGTGTAGCAATCACTCCACTCCTGTCCCAAATTGCCCCATCTCTAACTTCAGAGAATCCTCCTTGCTCCTGGCTTGTCCCTAACTGTTCCCCTCTTGCCTTATTAACACCCTCTCCCAAACCCTTTAGTCCAGCAGTAAATAAAGCATACACACATACACTGTGTATGCAGAGTTACTGTAGTCATGTCAGTCCCAGGTTATTAGAGAGACACAGGGAGAGAGGTAATATTTTTTATTGGATCAACTTCAGTTAGTGAGACAAACTTTCGAGTTTGTACAGAGTTTGAAAATAGACTTGAAGAAGAGCTCTGTGTAAGCTCCAAAGCTTGTCTCTCTCACCAACAGAAGTTGGTCCAATAAAAGATATTACCTCACCACCTTGTCTCACACATACACTTTGTCAGGCTAAGACACTCACCCTGGATGTGCGTGTTCAGTCTCAGTCTCGTGTTCTCTGTCACAGGTGCTACTGTTACTGCATGGAGCTGGCTGATTTCCTGGTTTGAGGGGGTTTTGGCACTTCACGTACATGCTGATGCCATCTATGGCACTGTGATAAGGAGGAAGTAGTATACTAGGAAATGCACATTAATCTTAACATTGGCTGACAGCCCTGAGGATCATGACAGTCCAGTTAATACCACTTGGGTCATTTGCAGACTAAACAAGTAGTCATCCTATGAGCCTGGTAAAGTGCAGGAGTCATGGTTACACATTAGAGCTATTTGAAAGTTACAATTTTTTTCATTTTACAGGCACAGCAAAAGGAGGGACAAAAGTGCTTTAAACCATCTTTATGCCCTTAGGTTTATGGGAGCTAATATACAACCCACAATAAATTAGAACAGCCAGAGGATGCTTTAATTTATGGCAGCCTCCTCAGGGCTGCTTATGGACTGTTCCAGAGTCTGGAGCAGCTCAGAATCTCTGTACCAGTGTGCACTGTGGAGAATCTCCTCTCCCATCTCTGAAATGCCCCAGGCCTGGAACAACTGAGGGACTGCCAGTGGAGAGGCAGTAAGGACTGGGATTTGGGGACAGATAGTGTTCCATAATGTTTTGTTTTATTAGCAGTATCAACCAAAATTAGTATTTTTTTTCAAATTTTCAATACAAATGCCACTACTGTTCAACACATGGCCCATTTTTGCTTATTTTCACTCAGAAATGCTCTTTGCCCCTCAAAAATGTGCACACTTTAGTGATATTTTCTGCAAAAATGGACCCATTTAGAGGAAAATGCAAAAACCTTTTCAAGTAGTTTGACATTTGTCACAAACAATGATTCTCAAACTCTTTCTTCATGTGGACCAAATATTAATCTAGAGATAGTCTCACAGATGCATTCTTCTCCTTCTATGAGTGATCATGTAGACTCTTTCACCTTCCTTTCATGATTACAGAACATCCATGTGAAAACTATGTGGAAAACTAATACTAGGAATGTATTTTTAGCAACACTTTAAAGCAATTTGGCTTCTAGGAATAAGAAGGAGGGGGAGCCAAGCTACTGGCCAGCTGTGTGGATCACTAGCAAGTACCCCTTAGTCTCCGAAGACAAATCAAAATCCCAGTTGTAAATATCCTCAAACGTTGGCTAAGTTTGGGTCTGAATCCAAATTTTTCACTCTAGGTCTGTTTCTAGTTTAAACACAGATGTTGACAAGATCAAGCGTGTTTCAACCAAACTAGCCTGAAATGGTTTTCAGTTGTATTCAAACCTCAGTTTGGGTAGCACAGTCCCCAGTTCACTGTAAGCAAAGTCTTTGAGTTGTGCTGCCAGAAAGCAGCCTTCTTCATTCCACATTCTGGTTGCCATGGTCCTCTGTCAGTATAAGATCATGTAGATGAGGGCAGCCACCTCCAGCCCAGATAAGTAATCACTATTTTTCTAATAAATTAATGGTCTTACATAATTGTACTTGTACCTATGATAAAGTAAATTATTAACACTTGTGCAGGTATGTAAAGAAAACATCATGCATCACTCCTGTTAGTTATTTTGTATTAGCACTGATTGGTTTTGTATGTAGACTAAAATTAATGAGCCATATCCTGGGGTCCTTACTTGGGCAAAAACTCCAGTGACTTCAGCAGAAGTTTTGCCTTAGTAAGGATGACAGGATTTCACCCTGAATTTGTACATAAGTCTGAACTGAATACATGTCTTGTTACTATTTGTGTGCATCAGAATTTAATATAAACATATGTATATAAAAGAAAATTTTATGCTCATATCTAATGTGTTACAAGGCTATCTTTAGAATCAGATAGCTTTGTCAGATGAGACCTAATCATTTTGATGGGACAGGGTTAAAGTCACATATAGCTACTAAAAATGTCAGCAATTTCTGTTTCACTTCCAGCAAAATATCTCTTGTCATGATGGAAAAAATTGACATGTTATCAAATTCAAAAGGGAAAAAATCAAAGTAATATGGGAAAACTTATTCAAATACAAGTAAATCTAAAACTGACAAGATAGGGTGTAATTTTGACAGACAGTGTTTATCTACTACTTAATTTTGGAGAATGCCTACTTTTTGGTAGCTATGAATGCTGCCATCTGCTGAGATTAAAAGGTTTAGATCAGTGTTGCTGAACCTTTTCAGGTGGCAACTGTTTATTCAAAGTCAAAAATGTTTCAATCCCCTTGCATTTTCTATAAAAGTAAAAGTAAAAAAATATCAGTGAAAACAATGAGAAGCCTATATAATTCACTTATGTACGTTTTGAGACATTATAGAGAATACTTGACTTTGAAGAGTATGTGTGCAGGAAGTGGGGGAGTGAGATTTTCTTTCCTTTAGACTATAATAAAATTTTCAGTACCTTGCAACCCCTTAATTGCCTACATGACCCCCCAGAGATATGAACCACTGCTTGAGAAATAACATACTCCAGATTACTGACAAAATATTTTATATAGGTATACACACAGCAGGTATTCACTAAACATAAATAGAACCCAACAACACGTAATCCCATCTGAGGCCAAATCCACCACTCATGGGGTACATTAACTTGAATGGAGTTTCTCTGATTTACGCTGGTGTACATGAGACCAAGATTTGACCCCAGACCATTTGGCTGAGTTTTGGATGTGAATAAGATTTTTAAAAAAATCACTCTGTCCCTTAATCTGTAAGCACAATGGACTGCTAGCTGCTATGCGTTTACTCATTGACAGGAATTAGATAACATCACTTATCAGCTACAGTGGTTTTTTTTCTGAAGCAATCTAACTGTTAGGATTAGTGACAAGGGTTATAATAGCCTGTAAATGAAAACACTTATGTGGGACACCTGGACACAGCAATAAGAACTATGTTAACAGAGATAAGAATCTTTGGTTTTTAGAGTTCAAAATGATCTGGAGAAACTGGAGAAATGGTCTGAATAAACAGTATGAAATTCAATAAGGAGAAATACAAAGTACTCCATTTGGGAAGGAACAATCAGTTGCACATATACTAAATTGGAAATGACTGTCTAGTAGAGAGTACTGCGGAAAAGGATCTGGGTGGGGGTCATAGTGAACCACAAGGTAAATATGAGTCAACAGTGTAATGCTGCTGCAAAAAAAGCCAACATCCTTCTGGAATGCATTAGCAGGAGTATTGTAAGCAAGACAGGAGAAGTAATTCTTCTGCTCTACTCTGTGCTGATTAGGCCTCAACTGGAGTATTGTGTCCAGTTCTGGGCACCACATTTCAGGAAGGAAGTTGACAAATTGGAGAGAGTCCAGAGAAGAGCCACAAAAAAGATTAAAGGTCTAGAAAACATGACCTATCAGAGAAGACTGAGAAAACTGGGTTTGTTTAGTCTAGAAAAGAGAATACAGAGAGGAAACATGATAACAGTTTTCATGTAAAAGGCTGTTACAAGGAGGAGGAAAAAAAATGCTTTTCTTAACCTCTGCGGATAGGACAAGAAGCAATGGGCTTAAACTGCAGCAAGGGAGGCTTAGGTTGAACATTAGGAAAAAACCTCCTAACTGTCAGAGGGGTTAAGCACTGGAATAAATTGCCTAGGGAGGCTGTGGAATCTCCATCATTGGAGATTTTTGAGAACAGCTTAGACCAATGATTTTCAAACTTTTTTTCTGGTGACCCAGTTGAAGAAAATTGTTGATGCCCATGACCCAGTGGAGCTGGGGATGAAAGTTTGGGATGTGGGAGAGGTTCAGGACTGGGGCAGAGAGTTGGGGTATAGGGGTGAGGGGCCAGGAATGAGGGGTTCAGAGTGTAGGAGGTGGCCATGGGCTGGGGTGCAGGAGGAGGTCAGGGCTCTGGGCTGGGGGATGCAGGCTCTGGGGTGAGATGGTGATGAGGGGTTTGGTGTGCAGAAAGCGGCTCTGGGTTGGCTGGGGGATCAGGGCTGGGGTAGGGGATTGGGGCACAGAGTTGGGGCATGGGCGCTCCCAGTCAATGGCACAATGGGGGTGCTAAGGAAGGAAGGCTGCACCCTGGAAGCAGCCAGTGTCAGGTCCAGCTCCTAGGTGGAGGCACACAAGTGTTTCTGCAGAGCTCTCAGCCACAGGCATTACCCCTCCCTCACCAATAGGAGTGCAGAGCCTGTGCTCAGCAGCAAGCAGAGCCCTGTGTGCGCCGACCCCCTGACCCTCGCACCTAGGAGCTGCACCTGCTGCTGGCCACTTTCGAGGCGCAGCGCAGTGTTGGAACAGGCAGGGACTAGTCTGCCTTAGCAGGCAGCACCGCAGATGTGAGTTTTAATGGCCCAGTTGGCAGTGCTGATCAGAGTCGTTGCAACCCAGTGCCTTATATTCCTCAATCCAATACTAAGTTGCAACCCACAGGTTGAAAACCACTGGGTTATAAACTCCTGTCAGGAATGGTCTAGGTAATACCTAGTCCTGCCATGCGTGCAGGGGACTAGACTAGATGACTTCTCGAGGTCCCTTCCAGTTCTATGATTCTATAATCCATTCTCATAGCTTCCTTCAGTGAAGAACAAAAATGGAAAATACTTCCAGGATATTGAAACACAATTTAAGCATTGGCATGAGCGTTTTTATGGATTATTGGAACCGCCCCCCACCAAGATGTAAACTACAATTTAATCCCGAAATGAACCCAGCAGAAAACTGGCCAGTGACAAGAGGAAATGATGCTTGCGGTCAAACAGTTACAAAATGCTAAATGATCTTGACAATATTTCATCAAAACTGCTGAAGAGTGGAGGTCCGGGTTTAGTTCACTGGCTTCACTGAGTTGTCTTAAAAGTTTGGGAAACCAGCAACATTCCAGAAGGTTGGAAAAGGGGCTGCATCATCCCTTTTTTCATAAAAAGGAGAGGAATCAGCTTGCTCAAATTATAGGGGAATAATACTGCTGTCAGGCTTAGGAAAGGTGTTTATGATCATATTACTGAACCGACTGAAATACTATATCAACTCAGAAATGAGAAACAACCAGTGTGATTACCATAGAGGTCGATCTACAATCCATGTTATACATGCTCTGCAGAATGTTACTGTAAACCAATAAAAGAAAATTAACATTGTGTTTATAGACTTTACATATGCTTTTGACTCAGTAATGTGGATACTGCTATCCAGTACAAGGTACTGGAGAACTTAGGGGGCCGCTAGTAAAGGAACTGTGCCATGATACATTTAGCTGTGTGAGGACCAAACTTGTTGTAATAGACTGGTTGTCAGAAGACTCAAGAATATACTAGGATGCATTTTCTCACCTGTGCTATTTAATTTCTAATAGACTAATAGACTGGTTGTCAGAAGACTCAAGAATATACTAGGATGCATTTTCTCACCTGTGCTATTTAATTTCTAATAGACTATCTGGGAACAAAGTGATTGAGACCAAAATAGGAGGTGTGAAAGCTAAAGATTTATCTTTAGAGGATCCTGAGTGGATGATATAGCCTTACTGACCAACTACAGCTAATGGTGGAAGAGATGCAAAAAAACTGCAGAATCAATGGGACTTCAGATCAGCAATGATAAAACAAAAGCTATTTATTCCCTACAAAGTGGAAATGAATGACCTGCCAGTGCTGCATAAAGAAGACAATGCCATTGAATGGATGAATTATTTTAATTATCTAGGGAGTCAGTTGACAGCAGGAGATTCTATAACAAAAGAAATCACATGCTGGATTGAGAACTAAGATGCGAGTTTTCAATGTGATGGTGATGACAACTCTATTATATGAAGCAGAAACATGGTCATTAAAAAAGCTGAGGAGAGGAAACTCAGTTTCAAAAGTTTTATGGTGTATTCTGAACATCTGTTGGCTTGATTTTGTCACAGATGAAGAGATATTTAGATGACCCCAGCAAGTTGCAGTGTTGTAGCAGTTGAGAAGATCACTGCAATGTTCATGTGCAATATGCAATAGCAACCCTATTACAGAAGGTTTACAGAGCTGAGCTTGAAGGAAATAGAGAATAAGGCTGACCACAAATGAGGTTGGAAGCTGCAATTTTAAGGGATTATAGCCCTAGTCTACACTACAAGGTTAGGTCGAATTTAGCCATGTTAGGTCGATTTTAAACTCAATGTGTACACAACCAACCCCATTTTGTCGACATAAAGGACTCTTAAAATCGACTCTGTACTTCTCCCCAGCGAGGGGATTAGCGCTAAAATCGACCTTGCTGGGTCAAATTTGGGGTAGTGTAGATGCAATTTGACGGTATTGACCTCTGGAAGCTATCCCAGAGTGCTCAATTGTGACTGCTCTACACTATACTTTCATCTCAGATGCACTAGCCAGGTATATTGAAAAAGTCCCGGGAATTTTTGAATTTCATTTCCTGCATGGTCGTCAGCACAGGTGACCATGGAATCCCAGAATCCGGTTCAAAAAAGAAGAAATGCCAATATATATGCCAAAATCTCCCAGGGTATGTCGGACAGAGGCTACAACAGGGACAGACAGCAGTGCTGCTTGAAAATTAAAGAGCTCAGGCAAGCCTACTGAAAAACTAAGAAGGCAAACGGTTGCTTTGGGTCAGAGCCCCATACATGTCGTTACTATGATGAGCTGCAAGCAATTCGTTGTGGTGGGGGAAGAGAGAGCTACCATTACCCCACCACTGTCTGTGGACACCTGCAAGGGGGGAGTCTCACACAGTAGGGAGGAGGCTTTTGTGAATGAGGAAGAGGAGGAGAATGCACAGCAGGCAAGTGGAGAATCCATTCTCCCCAGCAGCCAGGAACTTTTCATCACCCTGGAGCCAATACCCTCACAAGACCCTGAAGCCGGAGAAGGCACCTCTGGTGAGTTCACCTTTGTAAATACACTACAGGGTTTAAAAGCAATTGTGTTTAATGTTTCATTTGCCCTGAAGACTTGGAATGCATTCATGGCCAGTACAGCTACTGGAAAAGTCTGTTAACATGTCGGGGATGGAGCAGGAATCCTCTGGGGACATCTCCATGAAGCTCTCCTGGTGGTACTCTGAAAGCCTTTGCAGAAGGTTTCTGGGGAGGGCTGCCTTATTCCGTCCTCCATGGTAGGACACTTTACCACTCCAAGCCAGTAGCAAGTAGTCTGGAATCATTGCAGAAAAGAGCATGGCAGCAAATGGTCCTGGGTTTTGGGCGCATTAAAGCAACATTTGGTCTTTATTGCTCTGTGTTAGCCTCAGGAGAGTGATATTATTGATGGTCACCTGGTTGAAACAGGGGAATTTGTTTAAGTGAACAGTCAGAGGAGCCTGTTCATGCTGAGCTGTTTGTGTTTGGCTTAAAGAGATCATCCCTGATAATAGCCACATAGCGGGGGCCGGGGGTGGGGGAGGGATCATCCCAGAGAATTGCCACGTGGTGGGGGGGAGGGTTTGTACTGAACATCCACTCCTTCTTTTAAATGACCAAACCAACTGGCATTGCTTGCTATGAGAAAGGAGGGCACTGCAGTTCAAAAGCATTCCCACATGTTATGAAGGCAGAAGAAGCCAACCTTGCGTACCCTTTGGCTTACCATGGCTGCCTGGAAACTGAATTCTCTTGCCCAGCCGCATGTGATGTCTCACGCCGTACTGGCAGCCACTCAATATAAAAAGCAAAAATGCAACCTTGTACCTAAAGCACACATGAGGTCTGCTGTTATTTGCTTGATTCACTGTGAAAGAGTCTGCCTTTTGTTCTCTGAAATGTATTTTTAAATTTTACTCTCCCGTTTTTTCCTTCTGCAGATGCAAATGTTTCTACCACTCCCCCTAGCATCTCTGTCCCAGAGGTTATCGCAGATTAGAAGGTGAAAAAAACGCACTCGTAATGACATGTTTTCTGAGCTCATGCAGTCCTCCCGCACTGATAGAGCACAGCTGAATGCGTGGAGGCAAACAGCAGCAGAAACCAGGAAAGAATTAAGTGAGCACAAGGAGAGGAGGCAGGATGTGATGCTCAGGCTAATGGAGGAGCAAACGGACATGCTCAGGAGTCTGGTGGAGCTGCTGTGGGAAAGACAGCAAAACCATAGACTGCCGCTGCAGCCCCTGTATAACCGCCTGCCCTCCCCCCCAAGTTCCATATCCTCCTCACCCAGATGCTCAAGAACGCAGGAGGTTGGGGGACCCTCCGGGAACTCAGCCACTTCATTCCAAAGGATTGCCCAAGCAACAGAAGGCTGGCATTCAATAAGTTTTGATTTGTAGTGTAGCTACAGTAAGCAATGTGGCCTTGTCCTTCCCTCCTTCCTTCCTTCCCTCCTCCCCCACCCCACCCTGGCTACCTTGTGAGTTCTCTCCCTTTTTTCCCCAATCAATTAATAAAGAATGTATGGTTTTAAAACCATAGTGACTTTATTTCCTTTGGAAGCTGTGATCGAAGTGGGGAGGATGGTTGGCTTACAGGGAAGAGTCAACAAAGGGGGCAAGTTTACATCAAGGAGAAACACACACAACTGTCAGACCATAGCCTAGCCAGTTTTGAAGCACTGAGGTACAATCGTATTTGCTCCAACCCCTCAGACAGAGACCAACACCTACAAGATCTTCACCAAGCATTATCAAAACTACAATACCCGCACGAGGAAATAAGGAAACAGATCAACAGAGACAGATGTGTACCCAGAAGCCTCTTGCTGCAAGACAAGCCCAAGAAAGAAAACAACAGAACACCACTTGCCATCACCTACAGTCCTCAGTTAAAACCTCTCCAACGCATCATCAGTGATTTACAACCCATCTTGGACAATGATCCCTCACTTTCACAGGCCTTGGGAGGCAGGCAAGTCTTCGCCCATGGACAACCCACCAACCTCAAGCATATTCTCACCAGCAACAGCACACCGTGCCATAACAACTCTAACTCAGGAACCAATCCATGCAACAAACCTTGATGCCAACTCTGCCCACATATCTACACTAGCAACACCATCACAGGAACTAACCAGATCAGCCACACCATCCCTGGTTCATTCACCTGCACGTCTACCAATGTAATATATGCCATCATGTGCCAGCAATGTCCCTCTGCTATGTACATTGGCCAAACTAGACAGTCCCTACAAAAAAGGATAGATGGACACAAATCAGATATTAGGAATGGCAATATGCAAAAATTTGTAGGAGAACACTTCAATCTCCCTGGACACACGATAACAGATTTAAAGGTCACCATCCTGCAGCAAACAAACTTCAAGACCAGACTTCAAAGAGAAACTGCGGAGCTATAATTCATTTGCAAATTTGACACCATCAGCTCAGGATTGAACAAAGATTATGAATGGCTAGCTAACTACAAAAACAGTTTTCCTCTCTCGGTGTTTACACCTCAAGATCAGCTGCTAGAAGAGGACCACATCCTCCCTGCTTAGAGATAACAAGGTGATTCAGCCTGATTGAACTAACCTTGTTATCTCTAACCTGGATCTTGCCTACTTATTTATACCTGCCTCTGGATACTTTCACTGCATGCATCCGACAAAGTGGGTATTAACCCACAAAAGCTTATGCTTCAAAACTTTTGTTAATCTTTAAGATGCCACAGGACTTTTTGTCGCTTCTGCAAAACCAGACTAACACGGCTCTCTCTCTGACAGCTGAAAGAGTAATTCTGAGCAGTCCAGAAGGTGAAATAAAGAAAAGCTGCCTAAGCTAGACATCCTAGTGACAACACACTCCACTGTGATTTAGGAGCTGAAAATTTAGGCACTGAGCTGCCCGAACAGCATGAAGAAGAGACCTAAAGAAGAGCTCTGGGTAGCTCAAAGACTTGTCTCTTTCACTAGCAGAAGCTACCTTGCCTCACTCATCTTGCCTCTCTAATATCATAGGACCAACATGGCTACAACTACACTGCAGGCAACAATGGAACAGCATGAAGACAGCATGCTCGACTGGCCACTTTGCATCACTCTTAAGGAAACACCTGTGGCGCATGCTCTGGGTTACACTTACAGGGTGAAATCTGAAAAAAATGCAACTTATGGTATTTTATTAGTATTATATGAATACTAATATGTCTTAACAGAAAGTCTCTCTATTTATCTGACCCCATCACCTGAATAGTTGTGTACATCACATACATTAATAGATATATCTTTACAGCACCCTTGTGAGGCAGGGCAATATTATTCCCTTTTTACCATGAGGAACTGAGCTAGAGAGAGGCTAAATGACTTGCCCAAGGTTGCACAGTAACTCTGTAGTAGAGGTGGAAACAGACTCCAGATCTTTTGAGTTCCAGAGTAGTGCCTTAACTGTAAGACCATCCTTCTGTTGAAAACAGAGACAGAAAAAGGAAAAGAACCAAAGAAAATAGCTGATGAAGAGAAGCAGAACACAACTGTTTAACGAAGGTTTTTCACATGCAATTTAAGTTAGGGCAGCCATCCAGTTGAAGCCAGTTGTGCCTTAATTCTTCTCAGTGATATTTTCACATTGGGAAACTATTTTTTTGCCATTTAATATAAATAAGTCTAGGTCTGTGCCACAACTAAAATGACTCACTGCCCTAAAAACATACAAGACGTCTGCAATAAAGGAAAAATGTTACTGAATATTAAATCTGAGCCACACACATGAAAACAGTGCTGTTCTGGGAATTTATCTTCCTGAATGTTACAGTGCTCCAGCACATGAAAAATGAAACACCATGGAAAAAAAACCTTTGAATTCAATGAGATTTTTATCTGAGTAAGGAATGAGTAAAACAGTGAGCGAGGATTCTGGATTTGGACCAGATAACGTAGTGAAATAAAATGCCAATGAATCATTTGGGACCTGATCCCACTGAAAGGATCAAGGGAAGTCTTTTGAAGGACTTTTGATTAGGTTCTTAAAGAGGGAAGTGCACAACATTTAAACTATTTTATTCAAGATGAGCTATTGATAAAAATTTCAAACACTTTTTGCCACTGATTGTTGTTCACTTACTTACACAAAATATTCTTTGAGAAACTCAGGCTTGATTCTTTGTTCTGCCTGAGCTGCTCTATTTTTAGTTATAGTTAGTTAGAGACAAATGGAAAAAGGGAAAAGGTGGGGCAAGGAAAACCTGAAAATGTTCAGTTTCAAAATCTGATTTTTGTATCTTTTTTTTTTTTTTTTTTTTTTTTGCAAAACATACCTTTTTGACCCGTTCTAGTTAATACGTTCTTATTAGCCATCTTTCCAGGTTCACCTGCATGTTCACATATGGCCAACATGTAACATGTTGCACCCCATTGTCTTTTCAAATGGTAGTTATCTTACTGTCAGAATTAGCTTTACATAGATGGACAGAGTATTTTGTACTCATATTTCTAATTGTTGTGATATATTTGGATTATCTCTTGTTTACCCTATCTTAGGCCTTAGCTCTTCCTGTGCCAGACAATGGGTAGTCCAGTTCCTTCACTGAGTACATTTTGCTAGTTGTGATATTCCCCAGGTAATACCAGTGTATTCAATATCCTCTGTCATTGTCTTCTGTCAGTTCTTCCTTGGCTTTCCTCACTTTCTTTTCTACCTCAGGTAACCAACTCAATGCTTACTTAGCATGTCTCCCATCTTTTATACAGTGTACATATCCCAACCACCTCCTTTCTTTAGAGTTAACTAAAAAACCTCACATGGTTCCTTTCTCATGATGACTAATGATCTGGGAAGTTCAGAGGTGGAGCAGTTTGGTATATTTTCTGCATTTTTCTCGTATGAAAAAAAGTCAAAAGTTAATATTTCTTTCAGAGTTGGGCTGCTCTGTCCCTAGATAGTTATGCCATGAGAAGTGTTCTATTTCTGTTTGAGTGACTTTTGAAGCTCTCAAGAATTATGTATCCTGTAAGGATCAGATCTAAAGACACAATAATATTCAGTCCAAGAAAATTCAATGCGTTAAAATAAATTTGCCCTGTCAGAGGCATGCAGAGAGTACCAAATGTTGGTGTTTCTGATACCAAACCATTTATGTTGCTAAAACAGTTTATTCTTTGGGGCCAATAACCTATCTCGCCAAGTACCATACAGGTTACTCAGCCAGTATCAAATATCCTTGAAGTACAAATTTACTAATATAGTACCAATATCTTGACTCTCCATTAGATCCAAGCTGGTGTTATGCCAGTAATTGGTGGATCAGGTGTAAAGAAGCTCCGCTACATCATGCCCATCTTGTCCTTACATACCCCTAGTCTGCCCCTAATCCTGCCCCTACCTACCCACCCACACACACTCCTTATGCCAGGGTAGGAGCGATAGCTGGCACTGAAGATGGCTATTTCAGCTTTACTCCAGCAGATGTTACCCCTACATAGGTTATCTAACAGTGACCTAGCCTTGACCACTTTTCATAGGTGAGAGTTTAATTGGAGACTAGCATTGCTATCTACTGTCTGTTTCTATTGGTGCTCCATCTTCTCTATGGCGGTTGTAAATCCATTCAGTTTCTTACTTTGCCACAGTGTTACAGATAATGATAGCAGATCACATGCTTTTTCGTCCTTTCTAGTGTCCATACTAAACAGTTCCCTCCGCCTACTAATTAGCTAACTTTAGTTTTTACAGTAAAATTCCTATTATTCTATCTCCTTTCATTATTGTTTACTGTTTCTTCAAAGGCCTTTTATGTTATATTTTGTGTCAATGACATTTTATTTTCCTTTCTGTATTTTAAGAGACTTTGCCTATCATGCTGTGCTTCATAACTGTTATAGCACACAGGCAGGTCCCTTATCTAACCTGTTTTCTTTCATTGCTACTGAACAGGACTTTTCACTTAAAAACCCCTTTTATTGTGGGACTAAATGCCAAGCTACATTCTTCTGCATCCACCTCTTCAGTCATGTTCTGTGTGACTTCTCTAGACCTTAGGAGTATTTGTGTTCTTTTTCTATTGCTCTGATATATTTTGCCTTCTACCATCTACACATGATGTGATCTGAGTGCTTTATGAAGCTACAATACCATTACAGGTTTCCATTCTCTCCTGCATTCTGTTACTCAGCTTTTTTCAGGCGTGGGATGTGCTTTTCTTCTGTTTCATAAAAAGCTTTTAGCTTGATCTCTCTTGCTTCTAGTTAAGTTTGACATCTCTATGCACAGCTAAAATGATGTGGATAATATGGTTCTTAGTGTTCTGCCCTTCAAGGGTTAAGCAAGTGATCAGTTGCATTGTTCTAAGTGTAAAAGACCAAATAAGGGTTTTTTTTTGTTTTTTTTTATCATGGTTGGACTGCTTTTGAATCCATTGGATTGAGGGAATAATGTACTAAATAGTTTATAAGCTAAATTCCATTCTTGAAGGAAATTATTTAATAATATCAAGCTAAACTGTGGTTTATTGTCCTTATTTTCTGCGCTACAGCAGCATCTTAACTTGTGAAGATTGATTTCAATCTGTGGTGATAGCTAGAGAGGGGACAATTCCACTTTTTTTAGATTCAGTAACTGCCATACATCACCATAGAGTGGTCAGATGTCCTGATTTTATAGGGACAATCCAATATTTGGGGCTTTGCCTTATGTATACTAGTTACCAACCAGCCTTCACAAAGCACAATCATTTATTCTTAGCATTACAGAGTATATATGTTCCTCTATACATGCTAAAAGCTTACCAGAGGTCATCCATCAATCCTAGTGTTCCTAGTATGCCAAAGTCTTTCCAACACTTCCACAAGGGCCAGGGTCCCCCTGTCTGTTGGCTGAATCAAAAGGAGGCCCCGTGTTAGTTTAAACCCACCCTTTTTATACCACAACTCCTTTTTTTGAGTTTCTGGCAAACCAAGTTAGAACCAGTATATCCAAACCTTTCTGGTGGGCGGTATCTCTCTAGTGTAGTTCAGTCTCAGTGAATTGCCTTAATCCTCCCTCCTGCCCCTCTTTTTAGATCTTGGAGTTGCGGTAACCCTCCCCCATGGAGTAGAACACAGACACAAACTATTCATAAATGTAATACAATGGCCCCCAAAGATACTGCATAGGGTTGCAATACCTGCCACAGTAAGCTCTGTGGGGCAGGAAACATCTGTGTTATATATTTGTATGGTAAGTGGGCCAGGGATTGGATAAGGGACAGGGAGTCCCTGGGGGCAGTCAGGGGATGGGAGCAGGGGGTGGTGGGATGGAGCAGAGGTTCTCGGGGGAGCAATCAGGGGATGGGGGGGTTTGGATAGGGTGTGGGAGTTCCAGGAGTCTGTCAGAGGGTGTGGGTAAGGGGTGGGGTCCTGGAGAGGCAGGGTAGTTAAGGTTGGGGGGTCTTTGAAGGGGGCAGTCAGGGAAAGGAGCAGGGGGGGTTGGATAGGTTGGAGGTTCTGAGGGGGGCAGTCAGGGGAAAGGAAGTGGAAAAGGATCAGATAGGGGGTGGGGCCAGGCTGTTTGGAGAGGCACAGACTTCCCTATCCGGCCCTCCATACAATTTTGTAACCCCGATGTGGCAATTGGGCCAAACAGTTTGCCCATCCCTGTTATAGCTTAAATTCTTTAAAGATCCTACAAGAGCAAATTAACTAATCCTGTAGACTGTTAAAATCACCAACTTGGCCTTTATAATTCACAAGAGGAAGGATGGCCTAGGAATTAAGTGCTAGCATAGGATTCAGAGATGCAGGTTCCATTCCAGTATAACCTTGGGCAACTCACTGTCTTTACCCTTTAGCTCCCCATCTGTAAAATGAGGAAAATAGCACTCCCCTATCTCAGAGGGGTGTTCTGAGGAAAAATATATTAAAGATTGTGAGGTGCTCAGATACTGTTGTAATGGGGAGGGAGCGGGGACATATCTAAGGTATCTAAATACCTTAGATATTTGAGAATGTCCCATTTACTGGGTATCTGTAGATACCTTTGACAAATATATAAAAGGAGACCCATTTTGAAGCAACTCTTTCTGTAGCATTTGCAGCCACCAGCAAGTTTTTTTTTTTCCTCCCAGGCACACTTAAGTATTGATGAAATGAAACTTGTGTGATTAGCTCTCAGTATTTTATGCCTTTTCTATGCACTGGCATCATCATAACCAGTTCTCCCAGCTTCACAACTATCTCAGTAATGCACTTGGAGTCAAGAGCTTCTATGTAGATCTTCCTCAATATTTTGCCATTCCCTGCAACCTCTGCCAATATGCTGTTCATTCAATCATAACTGTCATATCATTATAATGTAGCATCAAGCCTTCTTCTTGTAAATCTGTGAGCTAGGTCTTTGTATGACTAAATTTTATTTCTGTTTAATTTCTGGTTTCTGTTCCAACCCCTCTTTATTATTCTCCTGAACCTAGCATCATGTACTTGTTTGCTAGCTCCCCACACAAAAATATCACAAATGTAGTATTATATACTATGATTTCTAAGCTTTCAACACTGTGGTATAGTTTTGCTTTGATTTTCTCAACCTGAGATAGCCAGGTAAATCCAGATGGATTGAAAGCTTAATTAAAAATATTTTGACCTTTCTTTTTTCCACTGAGAAAAGCAAATGCAGTGGATCTAATTAATCTCTAGTGGAACTCCACTGAAGTCCAGTTGAATTTGGACCAGTAGTTCTACCACTCCAAGCTGCCAGTAGACAAATGAAAATACTAATTGCTTATTGCTTTGCTTTGACTGAGGTCCAGATAAAGTCTTGATCAGCCTGGAAGATATGAGCCAAGAGCTTTCCCAGTTTGTAGGTTTCTGCCCTTTTGTTATTTCTATTTTCAGCTCTTTTTCCATTTAGTCTTGTAATGCCACTAGATACATGATGGTATTGTATTAAATATCATTATAATGGTGGACTTTCCTGTCTGACCCCAGTCATCTGGAGATGGCCAAGTAGGCCCATGACTATAATGGCAAGTAAGTGTACTATCCATGTCAGTGTTCAGTTCTTTCTCATACATAATATTGACTTTCTGCACTAAGTGTATGTTTTGTTACTGTTGGCAAACCCAGGTAGAATCATGGGTGTCTCAGACACTACAACTTCAAAGTCTGAATGTTCTCTTTTATCTGTAGATACAATTAAAGCTGCATTTGCCACCCACTTGCACTAACTGTCTTGAATAAATTATTTGCTCTCACGTCAGAGTATGTAAGGGGCCCTGCTTTCAAGTCTTTATACAATTAGGAATGATGACAATTGCTTGTACTGATTTAATAGTAAGTTCACCGTATCATTGTCACTTATGTAGATCAACATTCTTTGAAGTATCAAAGCTTAGTTACTCTGAATCCCTGTAGTATTTTTTAAATCCAAAGACGGATTTTTTAGATTCCTTTTCTTGGAGCCACTGCACTTTTTAGTGAAACAGTATTTTAAAGAATTCCAACAGTGTTGTCCAAAAGTGGAATGCTCTTATGGGATGATTTTGTGATATATGTAACAGCTTTTGTCTATACACTTTGCCCACTTATTTCTGTACCAGTTTAATGGTAGATTTAATTTATACATAGATAAATCCTATTTCTCTGGGTTTTGTCTGCTGGCTTGTAAGTCCCCCCTGCTCCTTGGATCCCTTGTCTCTCTTGTGTAGTCATCTCATATGACTTAGGTGCTACTGTACCCCTTGCAACTCCTTTAGTCCACTCTTCGGTGCCTCTCTAATGGCTGGATCCTCACAGGAGTTTCCAGGGCCAATAGGTCCTTGGCTGACATGTCATACTCTACTGCCTGCTTTCTCTGATTGTTTGCATCTCCTCTCAGTGTCTCCATTCTTCTGGCTGTAACAGGTATTCCCTCATTCATAACAGATTTTTGGTCCTTGTCCCACCAGTTTCTGTGCTGGACTATTTTGGCACCCCTGTGATGGGATATTCCCATGTGGCAAAACTGCAACAAAGGGGGGTTTGAATCAGATGAAACAGCCTTGTTTAAAAGTCTCTTAGCTGCTTTCACAGCTGATTCTACCTTACAATTACGCTGTGGGTATGCTGGAGAGAAGATGTAGTGGTCTAACTTCCAGCTGTGTGCAAATTCCTTGAATTCTTCCTAGGCAAATTAGGGCATATTGTTGGAACGCCATATCATGTAAAGTGGGCCCTCAGTTTGCCAACCACTGACTTGCTTCTTGTATCAGACATGGCATACTTCCCCAAAATTTGAATAGTAGTCCACTGTAATCAAGTACTGCTTTTCCTTGAGGGTAAATAAGTTCACTCCCACCTTTTTCCATAGTTGGGTGGGCAGCTCACATGGTAAGAGTCTCTTTCTGCTGATGGTTATCACATGACCTGGTAAAAAAAAATTCCCTGGAACCTAACCCCTTCATTTACATTAATTCTTATGGGGGGAATTAGCTTTGCTTAACATCGTGTCGCTTAAAGTCACATTTTTCAGGAACATAACTACAACGTTAAGGGAGGAGTTCCTGTACTGGATCACACAGTGCCCCAGGGATTTTCCTTCGTGGTAATCACAAGCATAGGTTCAACAGTGAGATGTACTTCCAGCTGCAGCTTTCCTTTGAGGCACTTGTCGCCTTTGAAACCAGGCGTATGCTTTAAAAATTATCTCCAAAGGGCTCCCCCTTTTACTTCTTGCATTGCAGTGACAAAATTCCAACTCTGCATCCTGATCAGATCCGTGCCTTATATGGCCGTATTCCCCAAGAGGAGTCTGCAGTGTTTACCATCCACCACTACAAACTTCAGCTGGTACTGTTATTTTGGGGGGTTAGCCACTGTGAGATCACATTATCCAGCAGGCTGCTTTATGCTTTTATAGTTATTACGTTACTCTTTGTAATGGTTGTGTTCAAGTCCATCAATTCATGGATGAATCAGTTCAATTCATCCCAGGAATCAAATTGCAGGAGGCCCCGCTATTCAGCTGAAATCTCATAGGGTGTTTTCCTCTTAACATTGTTCCATGCCTGGAGGTCAGTCTTGTCCCTTGTTCAGGCTCTCCTGTCCTGAAAGCTTGAGCCAGACATGCTCTCAAGCTCAAGGAGAGAGTGATCACTGCTATCAGATATGCTGTCCCTTGTGCACATTGTTAAAAATCATTCAACTTGCTACAGTCCTTGCAATGCTGTTCTAATGTGAGGCACTTCTCTTTTACCTGCTGACATGGTCTCCCACTGTAATTGCATTTCCCTATAAGTAGGGAACCCTGGCCACATGCTCTTCTTTGCTCTCACTACATGTATTTCAGGGGTTGTGGTGCTTCCTGGGGCTTTCATCCATTTTCTTGAGGTTTCTGCTGCATGCCCCATGTCTACGCATCTTTTCCAATGTGAGATCACTTTCCTAGGCAGTTGTTCCTGCACGTAGTGGTGCCACAGACTGTCTTGTTCTGAATCAAGATATTTGTTAAGTCCTCAAAACTGCAGGCAGTCCTCAAAACTGCAGTGTGGGTAAGGCAGTAACTTAGAGGTCTATACTCCTCCACTCCCCTTCTGATTGGTCTGTAGTGAAAAACCTGTCTCTCCTCCACAGTTTGTTTCTGTTTTGGGATTCTATCGGTCTTCTAGAACTGCAGCTTGAGGCAGAGCTGATCTTCAGAGTGATGCAGACCTCTCAGCCTTGTTTCCCAAGAAGGTAGAGTAACAATTTTGCTTTCCTCCTCTTGTCATCTTCCTGCGTGGCCAGGCGTATGTACAACTCTAACTTTTCCTTCCACCCGGCTCAGTCTAGGCTCCAAGAAGCGTCAGACTGAGTTCCATGGCTCATGCTGCCAGCTGCTGTATTTCAGAGAGCTCACAGCTCAGATGCTGCCACCATGTTTCACTCACAAATAGTGAAGCTGAAGGCAGGTTAAGTTGAACAAGTGCTATTGTACTTTATTAAACCCTATGCATTGCACTGTTGTTCATGTGGCTCCGTTGCTTCCAGCCTAATTCCCTTTGTTCCCTTGTGTCTCCTCAATCACAGTCCCTGCAGGGCCTTTGGGCCCTCTGACTCCAGTTCCACAGATCCTGATACAGCCCTGTCTCCCTTTTATGTCAGAAAGCCTGGGCTGAGGGAGCTCTGGGTATAGCTGTTGAGCAGGTATAGTTAGGGACCCCTCTCCCTTTGCTCTCCCAATGTTGGTAGAAGAATTCTGCTTTCTAAAGGCATAATGCCTCCAACCACCTATACCTGAGAGGTGCACCTTTTCCTATGCCACAGCACAGCTCAGCCTGAAGCGTTAAGAGGAGCTACGAAACATGGACATTTTTTCAGTAGGAATTTTGCCTGAGAACAGCCGGAAAGGCTGCTAGAGGTCAACTCATGTCTCTTTAATTATGTTTATAGAAAGTGTTGGTTGCCCTTACTCAGTTACACATTAGCTAGACTTTTACTTGAGCCGTGTTCTTGTATGCAGTGGCTACTGTAAAAATGTTAGTCTTTGCTAGCAGTTAGCAGGGCAGAATCTCAGATTCCACCCTTTTTCCTATTCTGATAGTGATTTCTGATTTAACTGTTATTAGATTCTACTGGTATGTTTATCGTATTCTTGTATGGTGGGAGGGGAACTATAGTAACTGTTGCCAAAAAGTTTTACAACTGCAGTACAGGAACAACTGTGTATTTCAGTGCCATGAATGGGGAACCATGGAATAGCACCACCACAACAGCAGTTGTATTATAATGAGAAGTTTCTAAGAAATAAAACACACAGTCATTGACAAAAACCCAAATCTTCTCAATCACTTAGCGGAAAGCCATGGGTTAAAACCATGAAGGATTTTGCAGCATGGAAAAGACAAGGAAAACGGAAACTAGCTTGAATTTAAACGGAAGCTCTCCATTCTACTGCCAAGCTCCTCTGATTCCTTAATCAACTGAGGCCTTGTTTCACCGTCAATCATCAGAGACTTTAGAAAATAGTTCAAACAAGTCTGTAATGGGAGAGTTACAAAAGATGTCTTTGCTGTGGCTGTCTCTACCTAGAATATGTGATTTTATGGGACAGGGGTTTCTCTCAGTGGTGTTTCTATAGCACTGGTGTACAGTACACAATAGTGCTATAGGATATGTTCATTACTGAGCTCCTAGTAATTTAAATAAGTATTTAATTAAGGCAAGTACTGTAGGAGACCCAGCAGTGAGCTTTCACAACAGCACTTGACTCCCTTTCTCATCCTTGTTGAGACCAGGAATTAGCTTAAAGAGGCAGGATATCCAAGCTTCTCAGTCTCTTAGAAGTCAAATTCCATCCCACCCTATCACCCCCTTGATTTTCCATTGCAGCCTTAATGTTTGCTTAGGTTTTTCACCTCTAAGAAAAATCTTTATTCCAGTTTTAGCTACTTAACAGGGCTTTTGACTATCCTGATTGTTCTGCTTTTATTAGTAACTGTAAATGCAGACAGCAAAATGCCTGTACCAGAGATCTGATTGTTCTGCAAAACTTTGAAGTTCCCTCTCTAATGGCATTCTTTTATGTTACTATTTTAAAAAAGGCTCTTTAAAAATGTTAAATATACTCTTGCTTTAAGGTTTATCTTTCACTGCTTGATACACCATTATCATTAATATAAAAAATCTTTTCTTTGTTAGCTACTGTAAACATCGTCAGCAGTTGTGATGTAGGGGCACTTGATGGCTCCTGCCCGACTGTAGAGCAGTCTCATTTTTCAGTGTTAAGTGCTTGTGAAGGAAGGAAACAGCACTGTGGGCAGAGATGTACTACAATGGAAACAGAAGAAAAAAGGAGAAAAAAAGATCTGATCAAAACCAAGAAAAGGATATGCAAGTAAGAATCTACTAATGGTAACTCTAAAGAGAGGAGCACAAAGATTAGAAAGGAAATATGTGGCTGTTATGTGATCTTTGGTCCTCAGGTACTTTCCATGACATTGGTAAATAAAGCTGCATTTCTAGAACTGTGCTGCATTTGAAAGAAATAGATATCAGTGATTATAGGAGAAGGAGCAGTACTACATAGCTACAGGGAGAGTAAATGCATGAATATTATTCCATGCAGTGTTCCATCTATAATGACCATATGGAATTCTATGTACACTGTATGGAAACTCTTCAGGGCCTGGAATTCTGTTTGGAGCAGTTCCGCTGTTGTACAGCATTCTATACACTTACTGTGCTATGTAAATAATGAAGAAGGGCAAGATCTGACCAATCCTGAACAGCTTTCCTGTGTCACCAGCCTGTGCACAAAAGAAAGAAAAGCAGCTTTAGATGTCCAGGTGGGGAATAGGAGGCAAGGTCAGGGAACAGCAGAACCTTAGCAGCAGCTACTACAGCTGAGCCAGTGTGGAAAGGAAAGTCATCTGCTGATGTCATGGATTAGGTTATATCAGTATCAAGTTACTGTCTCACAGAAGTGGAGGGAGAACCAGGGACTAGATCGTGACTCTTTCTGGGGAGGAGTTCTGTGCTTCCCCTTACTTAGGGCTTCAGGTAAAGCTACAATCTAGCTGTAAGTGAGCATGGGGCAGCCAGAAGGGGTCTGCCAAAAGCCTCATTTCACAGAAAAATAAGTGTTCACCCTGTAACCCATAGCAAATACTATGTCAGAACATAAAAACACCATTCTTTTAGAATGCAAAAGATATGAGCAATATAGAGAAATGGAAGCTGGAAGAAGACCCCTAATTTTTTCCCTGTTACTTGCTCTAGCTGCTTTTATTCACCCTGATCTCCTTTTCAGTACATTCTATACCAGCAACAGAACCTAGAGGACTCAATCCCTTCTTCCCATTACTAGCTACCAAATATTATCAGCCCCCTAAAAACATCACACTAACCCATTCCATCCCCCCACAGCTTGTGCTACCCACCCTGGTACCCCCCTGCCTCCCCCAGAACTCACATCTTACCATAGTGTTGCCAGGAATCTGGTTTTCGACCAGAATGCCTGGTTGACAAGGGACCCTGGTGGCTCCAGTCAGCACAACTAAGGCTAGCTCCCTACCTGCCCTGGCTCTGCGCTGCTGTGAAAGCAGTTACCAGGTCCCTTTGGTTCTTAGGCACTGGGGTGGCCAGAGACTAGGAGGCTCTGTGTGCTGCCCCAGCCCCAAATACCGGCTCCACAGCTCCCACTGGCCGGGAACTGCAACCAGTAGGAACTGCGGGGGACAGTGTCTGCGGGCGTGAAGGCAGCACACACCATGCAGTGCTGCCTGGCTGCCCTTCCCCCTGACACCACAGGGACCTGGCTGCTTCTTCAGAGCCATGGTAAGCACTGCCAGGACCTCGCACTCCCTCCTGCACACCAACTCCCGGCCCAGCCTGGAGCCCCCTGCTGCACCCCAAACCCCTCGTCCCCAGCCTCACCCCAGAGCCCACACCCCTCCGCATCTCAACCTCCTGCCACAGCCTGGAACCCCCTCCTGCATCCCAAATCCCGCATCTCTGGCCCCATCCCCAGCCAGAACCCTCACCCCGCTTCGCACCTCCCTGCCCCAGCCCAAGAGCCCCCTCCCACACCTAAACCGCTTATCCCTGGCCCCACCACAGAGCCCACATCCCTAGCCCCACCAGCCCCCTGCTGCAGCCCAGAGCCCTCTCCTCCACCCCAAACCCCTCATCCCTAAACCTCACCCCAGGGCCTGCACCCCCAGCCCAGAGACAATACCCCCTATCACATCCCAACCCCTACCCCAGCCAGTGAAAGTGAGTGAAGGTGGGGAAGAGTGAGCAATGGAAAGAGATGGGAGGGAGCGAGTGGGGGCGGGGCCTCAGAGAAGGGATACAGCAGGGTCATGGCAGAGGTGTTTGGTTTTGTGAGATTAGAAAGTTGGCCACCCTATTGTAGCACCACACAACCCTCTCCCTCACAAAGCATATACAGTACATTAGCAACATTCATGTGACAAGTAACTGTCACATGCTGATTGAAAGATTTTTTCTGCACAGAGCTAGTGGAAGAGACCTAGGCACGGCTGTTCCTTTCTGCTGATATGTTAGCTCCTGGAGCAAACACCTCCTTGCACAGATTACAATTTCTGGAAAGTATTTACCTCAAGAACTGCACAGGTCTTGTTTAAAACCGAAATACACAAAAAGGTAAGATGACTTAAAGCCACTTATTTTGCCAGTGGGAAAGTACTGTAGTGTTGTATTATTATTTGTGTTGCAGTAGCATTAAAGACACCATCAGAATCAGAGTGACATTATGCTAGGCACTGTCCAAATGCATAGTCCCTGTCCTGAAAAAGTCTGAAGTCTAATTTGAAATGAGAAACAAGCACGTGACAACATCAGAAGTGAAGGGGGGAGGGAGAACAAGGACAAAGAAAATAAAATCACTTAGTTCCACAGATACCTACTGCACAAATGGCTGCTCCAAACCAGTGATATTTCTTAAATAAATAAAATCAAGTATTCCAAACAAACCATCATTGGTTGGTTGATTGCTTACAAATAAAATCATTCATAAAAGCTCCAGTCCTCAGGTCTGGCTGAACTGTGCTTAGTGCAAGGCCCAAGGTTAAAAAGTATGAGGAAGTAAAGGTGGCTTTACATCAACTTCATGTTTCTCTGATCCAACAGAGTGGACAAAGGTCAGTCTGGCCCCGGGTGTAATTAAGAGCTGTCTCAGGACTCTTCTTAGTTATGCTGGGGTATGGCTGCTCTGAGTTATATTAGGTTGCAATGTCCCCTAAGGGACATTATACAAACTGGCTATCATTGAAACATAACTTGATCAAGCCACATCCTCTCCTCCTTGAGTATACCGTTTACATTTGAGACATAAAAAATGTTTATAAATGTGAAGTAATGCATACTGAAAAACATAATCCCAACTATATATACAAAATGATGGGATCTAAATTAGGGGTTACCATTCAAGAAAGAGATCTTGGACTCACTGTGAATAGTTCTCTGAAAACATCCACTCAATGTGCAGCGGCAGTCAAAAATGCTAACAGAATGTTAGGAACCATTAGGAAACAGATAGATAATAAGAGTAAATATCATAATACCACTATATAAATCCATTATATGCCCACACCTGGAATATTCCATGTAATTCTGATCACCCTCTGTGATCAGAATTACATAGAATTCTTTTGGCTGTCTCAAAAAAGATATCTTAGAAATTGAAATGGTACAGAGAAGGGCAGTAAAAATGATTAAGGAACAGCTTCCATATGAGGAGACATTAAAGAGACTGGGACTATTCAGTTTGGAAAAGAGAACGGTAACAGTGGAGATGACAGAGGTCTATAAAATCATGACTGGTCTGGAGAAAGTGAATAAGGAAGGGTTGTTTACCCCTTCACATGACACAAGGGGTCACTCAATGAAATTAATAGGCAGTAGGATGCTGGGACTGGTTGTCAGAGGATGGATCACTTGATGATTGCCCTGTTCTGTTCATTCCCTTTGAAGCATCTGGCATTAGTCACAGTCAGTAGACAGGATACTGGGCTAGACAGACCATTGGTCTGACCCAGTATTGCCGTTCTTGTGTTCTTATGGATGGTAGAGTGCTTCATTGAGCAAACAACTCTGGGTCTGTGCCAACTGGGCATTCTGGAATTTACACATATACCCAAAGTGAGAGACCTGCATTTATGAATATGGTATAGTTACACAAAGGGCTGTCTATGGATTTATCCACGTCAGAGAATTTTAGTTATGTTTCAAAATGGTTGTGAACAATCAAATTTGGTGACATGGTGCTGACTGTGCCTTAGTGGTCAGCCTCTTACTAGGACAATTTGTATTTAGCATCCCATCAGCTAAATGTGCTGAATCCCTGGATGGCCAGTTTAATCATAACTAGCTGCCATAATGCAGTGCAAGATTTGCTTTGCTCCACATTGACTGATACACTGCGGTCAGTATCATGTCATCAGCCTCAAACTTGATCAAATATGATACTTTGTAAAGTAATCTCAAGCCCTTTGATTAAATAAAGTAAAAATACCACAGAATATTGAAAAAATAGTGGCTGGTTAAATAGTGACCTATGTCCACTGCTTAATAGCGTCATATGATCAAATAAAGCAGAATAGAATAGATTGAAATTAAGGGACATAGGTTAATGTTTTTTTTAAAAAAATACACATTCTACATCACCATCTGCTAATTTCTGAAACAGGCACTCTGTACCACTGTGATATTGATTTAGAAAAACACTTAAGCATGTGCTTAATTTTAAGCAGACTCTGAAAACCATCCCCAATCAAAGTGCTTTGCTTAATGAGGGCCTACATGAGAGTTTCTGAAAAGTATCCATAGAGTTAACCTCTCTCTGCATTTGTATGATGAGAGGTTCCGCTCCCCCTCCCTTCCCAAACAACAGAACTCAAATGAGAACTCAAACTTCTATAACGGAAGACATTTTTGTACAGAAAGCCTTCCTACTGTAATTTCTTCCCTAGATCTTGGTTGAAAAATACAGTTCTAAAGTTTTAGGTTTTTATTGTTTAATTCTAAAAAAAGCATTTCCAAAAAATAAAACGCTTGCAAGTTAGTACTAGCAAAAGAAAGCAGACATTTTTGTATAAAGAAGCAGAAAGCTTGAAAGATTTCTTCGACTCTTGGAAAATAAGTTAGTGAAATCCAATAAATACAAAATTTAATTGCTTTGTATATTTTGCTAGGGTAAGATAGACTTGTGTATATTAGTGCCACAGCATGAAGGGAAGTAATAAACCATTTTATATTGCTTCCATTTGTGTAAATGAGTAGAGCTATAAAATACATAATTTAATAAACTACAGTTGAAATGAATAAGTGATAAAGTTTCCATGTAACATTGATTTTATTTATTTATTTATTTGGCTTACTGACCAAAAAGAGCTTAAGGAATTATTTTGGTTTTTTTAGGTGACATACTATATTTTTATAAGCTCAGCAGTCAATACTAGATTATCAGCATCACCATTTCTGTTTAATGTATGAACTATAGACTTTGAACAAGTTTATACTTTAGTTTTGTGCATGTTGTTATAGGATAATTTGATTTTTTTTCCCAACATCATGGGACTGCTTAATGGAAACAAATGCATTAGAGCATAAAAGTGGATGAAACTGGCATAGTTTTAGAATCAGCATGGATATATAAAAAATGTTATAAAGGAATAATTAAGACAGGGACATATGAAAGCTGGATATTTCTCCAGCAACTAGAATAACTACCTCACATTTAGGAGGTAACACTATATAATGAATGCGGACAAAATTCACCCTGTAGAAAGCATTTGCCAAGGGTCTAGGTCTGCCACATACTCATTTATTATGTGAGGTGTCCTACTTTGTAATTATGATAATAGCAGCAGATTGGCTGATGCATGTCATGTGAATGATAATATTCTAGGAGCTTCAGTTAATACAAAGTAGCTTGAACTATGTCTCTCCCTACACAAGAACATACTTGAAAGTCAATATTGACAGTACTCTGAAAACGAAGTAAAAATTAAATAGGTATATAAACAACATTTTATATGCTAAGTTTTATAGCTATTAAAATGCTTGCCAGGCAGGCAAATTTAGGAAAGAGAAGAGTAGGTAATTCAAGAGAAAGAAAGAAAACAAACACCATCAATTTAATTGTCACAGATAATAGGAGCCAATTCTTCATAATAGCTTACTAAATAAAGAAAGAAATGAATTATCAAGTTGTAAAATACCCATATAAAGACCAAACCTTTGCTTGATGAAACATGGTCGCAGATTCAGGCCAAAAGCACAAGTGGCCTCCAAACAGTTGCACATCTCCATTGCTAAAGTAGCAGCAATATAGGCCTGGATCCTGGGCCACAGAAACCCCGTGCACAGATTACTGCAGACAGGAATATTAGTAATCTGCATGCTGGTGTAGGCCTGGGTGCCATTACCATCTCAAGAGGGTGCACACACAAAAAAAGGCACATAAAATGCCACCTGATCCCATAGATTGTGCCCTTGGATCCCACCATCAAGGGTCTGTGGAGAGGCCTCTTAATGGGCTTTGGCAAGAGAAGACTCATACTTTCAGATTCTTCGTTAGGTGCTGTCAAGGCTGAATCCCCATCCTGGCACTTTGAGTGCAGAAGGTGGGGCCCCGCAAAGATTTTAAAAATTAATGCTTGCCACTCCAGGCTTATATTACATTCCCAAAATTATAGCTTTTCTCTGATCTTGGCCTGGTAAACATTGCCATCACTCAAATGCAGAAAACAAAACAAAAAAACCACCCTTGAGCCCAGGAAGCAGCTCTTGGAAATTTATCCTTGTGGGGTACCCTCAAGCCTTTTCACACACACACCCCCTGCCCAGGGAAGAGCTAAGAAAGAAAACAAAGGAAATTAGCTGTTGCTACCAGCTACTTAAACAACATATGCACAAGCCTCTTAGGACATCAACAATCCAATTCTGTTCTTAAAAAAGGTATATTTCATTAAAAACAAAAGGGAATAAAATACATCTGCTTTTGCTACATTTTAAAGGAGCAATTCCAAAAAGTAAGCACCCAAACTAGCTTTCTTGGAGTTTCAGCTTAAAGGTTACAAGCAAATAAAAGCATCTGGGGTTAGCATGGAAGAGATCCACAATCCAAAATAAAGAAATAAACCTGATCACATCTATCTAAACATTCCCTGTCCCAGTGATTCCTTCTAGGTAATGAAGATAATTTTTCATACCCAGTTCAAACATTACACAGCATTCCTGCATATAGCATCGCTGTGCCGTATCCCTGCAGCCCCGAAAGAACAACAGACAACAAAGGGAAGGGATTTCCTCCCCTAATTTTAAAAAGTTCTAGCCCTCCCATTGGCTCTTTTGGTTAGGTGTCCATTCCCTTTCTTTTACCTGTGGGCTTGTTAACCTTAGGTGAAACAAGTAGAGAACAGCTATTAAGAGGAATTTTATAGCTAATCGGTTGGCTGGCTATCCAAAAATGGGAGCTACCCTACTCCTCCCTCATTCATTTATCACAAGTACCTTTATAGCTAGCCAGAATTTGGCCCATAAAAATGAAAACAAACAAGTAGCAAGCAGAGTTTTATTTTATAGCTCAGGCTCTAACTGCAATTCAAAAATACAAGCTCAATTCACTAATTCATTGATTCAAACAAGGATGAGTTGCCTGTGATTACATGGTGTGGGGTGGGTCAGACATTTCCCATGATTGCTATATTCCTCAAAGACATCTAAGTTTTCAACCTGATCATACAGTCAGGAATTAATGAAGAGCCAGATAAAATGAAAAACAATTTCCACAGGAGTCAGAAGATCTCCCTGGTAGCCTGGTTTGATTTTTGTCGGTTCTAATTATTTTGGAATGATAGGAAGAAGAATGGATATTTCTGTAATCAATACAATTATTATTAACTATTCCTAACCAATTTGATATCAGCAACATTAATTTTACAGGGCATTAGATCAATGTGCTTGGTAGCCCAGGTAGCAGTTTAAAGCATCTATCAGAGTTAGGCAACAATGAACCTGCAAGTGTGGCCTCCAACACATTGGGCTTATGCTAGTCTCATTCCGCATGCAGATTTTCTATGTACTTATTTAAATATATATACTGAGCATATGTGAACTCTAAAAGAATAAAAAAACCAAACCCAAAACCCAAAAATCAATGCACCTACTGACAGAACTTAATCAAGGCCCCAACCTCAGAACTTAAACTGAGAGAAGAAAAAAAAACAACCCCTTTATTTCTTTCCAGCACAAACGATGTTATCCCATCCCAGCCATCACTCATCAAAATGAGTCTTCCAGCATCTTGAAGATTATTACTGAAGGACAGCACTGAGAGTTTGGACATATGTCGTGGGTAGAACATGACCCAAAATGATGAGTAACGGAAGACACCGAGCCAGATTCAGTAACTGTGGTGTAACTCTTTTCTCTTCAGTGGAGTTATTCTAATGTAACTAAGATCAGAATCTGGCCATGGACACCTCTTATTTCCTGAAGTCCAGGGATGCATCTTCACTAAGTATATATAAACGGAACATGGAATTGTTTCTTACAAGCATGTTTGCAGATTAGTTAGTAGAATGAAATACTTTTTTGTATGCCATAATGAACTGAATTATGTAGAGTCCTCAAGGGAGGAAAGCAAAATTTTAGACACCAGGCAAAGTTTAATCATAGAATAATAGAACTGGAAGGGACCTCGAGAGGTCATCTAGTCCAGTCCCCTACACTCATGGCAGGATTAATTATCTAGACCAATGGTCACCAACTGGTCAATCGTGATCGACTGGTAGATACTAGAGCAGGGGTGGGCAAACTTTTTGATCTGAGGGCCACATCGGGGTGCAAAACTCCATGGAGGACTGGGTAGGAAAGGCTGTGCCTCTCCAAACAACATGACCCCTGCCCCCTCCCACTTCCTGTCCTTGACTGCTCCTCTCAGAAACCCTGACCCATCCAACCCTCCCTGCTCCTTGTCCCCTAACCACCCCCTCCCAGGACCCCCTTCCTCTAACCACCCCCTGGGACCTCTCCATCCAACCCCTCTGCTCCCTGTCCCCTGACCACCCCCTCCCAGGACTCCCTGCTCCAAACTGCTCCCCAGGACTTCCCCATCCAACCCCCCCACGCTCCCTGTCTCCTGACTGCCCCCTCAACACCTATCCACACCCCTGCCCCTGGACAGGCCCTCCAGGTCTCCCATGCCTATCCAACCCCCCGTTCCCTGTCCCCTGGCTCCCCACACCCCAAATCTCTACCCATCCAACCACCCCCAGCTCCTTGACTGCTCCCAGAACCTCCTGCCCCTTATTCACATCTCCACCCCCTTACCATGCTGCTCAAATCAGCAGGAGCTTGCAGCCCTGCCACACAGCGGTGTAACTGCGGGGGAGGGGAAACAGCAGGGGAGGGGCCGGGGGCTAGTCTCCCCAGCTGGGACCTCAAGGACCGGCAGGATGGTCCCGCAGGGGCGCAGAGAAGGGCAGCACATGGAGACACATGCCACATGGCAATGATGTGACATTTCAGATTCATATTGACTTCACTGAAGGATTAATTAGAAGAAGCTAGACTGTGAGGGAGAAATCCCTTGCTTACATATACATGGTAATTAACTGAAGTAAGAAGGCTCTCTCCCCACAGGAGCCGCAGGGGGTTGTTGGCCCCTTCCAGAAGCAGTGGGGCCGGGGTAGTCAGGGAGCTGCCTCAGCGGTAGCCATGCTATGCTGCTGACCGTGAGCCGCTGCAGGTAAGTGCTGCTCAGTGGGAGGCCGAACCACAACCCCCACCAGAAGCCAGCATCCCGAGCCCTCTCCTGCACCCCAGACCCCTCCACCTGCAACACTCTGTCCCACTCTGGAACCCTCTCCTGCACCCAAACTCCCTCCCAGAGCCCACACGTCACACCCCCTCCTGCATGCCAACCCCCTGCCCCAGCCCAGAGCCCCTTCCCACACTACAGACCCCTCAGCCCAAGCTCAGAGCCCGCACCCCACCTCCTACCCTAGCCCAGTGAAAGTGAGTGACGGTGGTGGGAGGGTGGAATGAGTATGGTGGGGCCTCCAGGAAGGGGAGGGGTACATTCTGGGTGGCCCTTAAATTCAAAAAGTGATCTTGGGCATAAAAAGGTTGGAGACCACTGATCTAGATCATTCCTGACAGTGTTTGTCTAACCTGCTCTTAAAAATCTCCTCTAATGGAGGTTTCACAACCTCCGTAGCAATTTATTCCAGTGCTTAACCACCCTGACAGTTAGGAAGTTTTTCCTAATGTCCAATCTAAACTGCTTCGCTGCAATTTAAGCCCATTGCTTCTTGTCCTATCCTTAGAGATTAAGAAAAACAATTTTTCTTTCTTCTCCTTGTAACAACCTTTTACGTACTTGAAAACTGTTATCAAGTCCCTTCCCAGTCTTCTCTTTTCCAGACTAAACAAACCCAATTTTTTCAATCTTCCCTCATAGGTCATGTTTTCTAAACCTTTCATCATTTTTGTTGCTCTTCTCTGGACTCTCTCCAATTTGTCCACATCCTTCCTGAAATGTTGCGCCCAGAACTGGGCATGCTACTCCAGTTGAGGCCTAATCAGCACAGCGTAGAGCAGAAGAATTATTTCTTGTGTCTTGCTTACAACACTCCTGCTAATGTTATGTACTGAAAAGATCCTGTCCTTAGTTCTGTGATCTGGAGTCAGCCCAAGGAAATTCACTTACTTTATGTGTTTTTCATGGTTTGCCTTCTTACTTCAGCTAATTACCATGTATATGTAAGCAAGGGATTTCTCCCTCACAGCCTAGCTTCTTCTAATTAATCCTTCAGTGAAGTCAATATGACTCTGAAATGTCACACCATTGCCATTTCAATAGAAATAGATTGTTCTATCATAAACATAAATCTATGAGAAAGCCTGGGTAGCTCAAGGAAATGGGAATGGGTTATTGAGTCACAACATCTAGGCAATCGGTATTCAGTAGCAAATGATGAGCCAGTACTTTGACTCTCATTATTTAGAGTCTTTAAGAACTCTTTCAAAGGAAGGCTTGCCCCTGTAGCCTAGATTATGTTTTCCTGATAAGACTTTCAAGGATGCCTGTATATCATAGGACTCGGACTGTCTTGTTTCAAATCCACAACTTCACCTAACTAGCCCATGTTTCACTCCTCAAGGTGCAGCTGAAATTTCTGCATTGAGCACCAGGTAAAGGGAGGTGTTTCTCTTTTAAAGATAGCTGTCTTTGATAGAACAGGATTGGATGCCTCTACTATTGGCTCACAGCCAGGGCCTTTTCCCATTCATCACAGTGCTCCAAAGAACATATCCCACATGATCCCTCCTTCACTTTGGAGACCACACAGAAGAAAAGGAAACTGATAGCAGATGATAATCTTCCCTTCCCCTAAATTCCAGCAGCCAGGGCTTGCCAGGGTATACAATAGGGGTGCTTCCTCCACAGCTACAACACCTAAGCCATTGGCCAGCATGGAAGGAGCGAGTCTAGGAATCCCTAGGATAGCTCAGTGCTACCAGAGAATTCCCTTAAGCAGGAGGAATCTTTCATTGGTCACAGCTATTGGGTTTCTATGGCCATTTGGCACTGACAGGCTCCACAGTACAGTTGAGATTTTGGCCCAAAGGCTGCATAACACCCATGTGATGTAAATACCAATTTTACAGATGAGGAAACTGGGGGGGAAAAAACAGAATTGCTTCATGACTTTCACTGTCCAACTGAAAGCCCTGAACTAAAATCCAGGTGTTCTTATTCCAATCTTCTGCTCTAGCAACTAGGGAGGAGAGGAGCATGAGAGAGACTAAAAAAAGGGCATCAGGGAGAAGAAAATCAGAGAAAAGTAACACCAAAAGGGGGAAAGAAAAAAACAACATTGAAAAAAAACCCAGCAAGATTGGGAGAAGGAGTGACACACTATTTGGAAGGAGAAAACAATGTCTTTCAGGGAAAGAAAAATGGAGCTCAGAAAAAGCACAGATTTTTTTTTAAAATGTCTCTTCCCCTCTACTGGGGTTTTCTCCTCACTCAGGGGGTCAAATCAATCCCTGGTGTAACTCCACAGAAGTCAGTTTGGCTCATCACTTTCTTTAGTCTCAAACTTGTACCACAGCTATCATGGAGCATTGGTATTTACCAATGTAACATATATCAATTACATTGCTGCAGGATGTGCAGATCAAGCATTGACAGATAAATGCATCAGCCATTTTTGCTTAGTCTTCCATTTAGTCTTTGCAATGTTGTTCATTTGTTATTATTTTGAAAGTTTATTTTGAATAGTATTGTGCTCCACATTTTCTAGGTGCCTGATTTCAGACCAAGGGGTCTGATTTGCAGAACTGCTCGGCACACAGAGTAGCAATTGAAGTTAATGGGAGTTGTGCTTTGAACATATAAAGTCCTATATGATGCTAACTTATCTGAAAAATCAGATTCTAGGTATCTCAAATTGGGCACTCAAAATTCGTGCATACTTTAAACCCCAATCTCTCTGTGCCTCAGCTCCCATCTGTAAAATGGGGATAATAATATCACTGAGAACCTGATTCTCCACTGCTTTGCACCTTGTGTAGTCTTTGATGTTTGTGCAAAGGGGGTGTAAAACACTAAGAAATCAGAATTCTGCTTTCACTGTATGTTGTGCAATATACAATGGTTTGATTTTATGTCAAACCAGGGGACATATTTAAGTAACTGGGGTGACCTTATGGGTGAGAGAGCATACAAGAGCCCCACGTTTCTATGCACAGTGGGGCTGACCCATTAATAGAGGAAAAGAGATAGGTTGCATAGTAATACCAGGTGTCTATATATTTTTGGTGCTGGAGAAATATTTTACTCTGGTTTTGCACACCCTGATGGGATTTGTATGATTGGGCTTGAGACTTCACACTTTTGTGCATCCATGCCCCATTTACTCTTAGTCTGCTCCTGCCAGTTTGAATCCAGCCCATTTGGTAGTGACTGCACATAAATTACCATCTGGCAGCTGTTCAGTGGCCTATGTGAGTGAGCTTTTGGCCTCACTCCAATTCACAGAGGACAAACCTCCACATCACAAAAATGCCACTAAAATGGCATGCTTATTGGCAGCCCTGGAGAATAGATCTAGTAAATATTCAGTAGGCATGAAGGCTGAACTAAACTCACCCTCCACATTATAGGACATACATTTTCAGGACAGTGGGAATACTTGCATGACTGCAGCTTATGCGATATTTGATCTGTGAATATAGGGAAAACCTGTTGCTTGGGCTCTCAATTTGGCACATTTCACAGACACTCAACTTCTAAAAGTTAAATGAACAAATAGTACAAGAGATGATGATTTATTAAACAATGGGTAGACAGCACAAGAAGCTGATTTGCTGGCAATAAAGCTGTACACGGAAATCTCAAGTAATCAGTAACAACAAGACCTACAGAAACTTACAAGGAAAATTAAGTGCTTTTTCTTTAAAAATTCCCTTTTCACACGTTTGCTCTAGCTTGAAAGGGTAGCCACAAAATGAGGACTCATAGATAGAATGTGTTCACATCCCTCAAAACAATATGATTCCAATTCAAATTACCATGGCTTTGCTAGACCTCTTTTAACCTGTAAACTATGCTAATGGCTAATCTGATGCGATATCAGTCTGATGGTTCAATAATTTAGTGTAAATATAGAAAGGCAATTTAGCAACTGATGCCAAATGTTGCCAAGCCCCATGTGGAACAAAAACTTAGAATAAAACTGCTGGAAAACCAAGACTAAGCTTTCCATCTCAGTTACTAAGAGATATCTTAACAGTCTACAATTAATTAGCAAAGGATAATTTTTTAAAAAAATCTTAGAGCAAAAAAGCAATCCATATGCAAACTAATTAAACCTGTAAATTGGCCCATAAATGTGCAAGATCATTGATTTTGTATACCTCTATTTTATTGCATTATACAACTCCTGAGATATTTTTCACCTGTTTCTGAAATCGACAAACATTGTCCCTGACATATGTAATGAAGTCCCTTGACAGAAGTGAAACTCTGACCTAGATTACAGTGGTTGACAAGGCTGTGTTTATGCATCTTCAGAACAGCTCTATTTACTCATCTAAATTGAAGATAAACTACAAAGGGAATCCTGAGCCCCTTCCAGCCTAAATGCAGTCATCCCTTCACTGCTGTCTTTGTTTGCCCTTGTTACATATGTCAACATAAATAATTTCAGGCAAGATTAAGCTTTGCTGACATGCATAGTAGACTTCATAAGGGCCCACAGTGGGTCAGATCCTGAGAGGTGCAGAGCACCTGTAACACCAACTGGGGTCCGTTTATTATTATATTGTCTAGAGACCGCAACTAAAAATCAGGGCTGCAGGGTGTTGGTCACTCTACACATACTTAATAAAAGATAGTATCTGTCCCAAGGGGCTTATAGTCAGCAAGGATAGCAGAAAGGAATATTACTCCCATTTTCCAGATGGGAAAGTGAGGCATGCAGCTGTTTAGGGCAGGGATTTCACAAGTGCTCAGCATTGCTTAACTTTGCTCCCGCATAAGCCAATGGGCACAGAGTTGGGCCAATGCTGCACATTTCTAGACTGGAGTGGAGTAGTAGGAGTTTGACCACCTTCAACTTAAAGCACATGAACAGGAGACACATTCTTGCCGCAGATGCTGTGAGCTATGCATTTTTCTACCCACAATGGTACCTACAATATATAAGTTCTGAGCTTACATACAGAGGCATCTGTCCATTGTGAATCCTCTCTTCCCACATCTCCTTAATTATTTTTAGCAATGCTACTGTATTTCACATAACCCTTTTCTAAAAGGCAGACAAGAACTTTTACACATTCCATCCACTGCCAAAGGTCACTCCCCCAGAGGTATATATTATCCTCCAATCAAGATGTGTTTAGTGAATGAGTTGAAGCAGAATGTTATCAGAGCATAGTAATGCCTCATTTGAAACAATGTGGGTTTTACGGAGCTAGCAAAAGCAGATGCATCACTGGGAGCTGGTGAGTGGAAGAGCAGAGACAGAGCTCAGGAGTCTGTATAAGTCTCAAATACAAAGCAAATTGGGTGCAGAAAAATAGATGCAGATCTGATTTTTCACATCACAACCTTTCACCGCCTCACTGGGCTCCCATTTATTTCAGCACTTTAGGCACAACCTCTTACCTGCCATTAATTTGCACTGAAAGGAAAACTGAAAAAAAAAAACCTTTTTTTTACTTCCTACATTAATAAAATTAATTATTTCACTGTGATTCTGCCCAGAAGCTCCAACAAAGAATTTCTCGATACATGCTATGATAAAAAAATAATTGGCAAAGCCATATTTAGAAATATCTGTCACTTTTTTTATATCTGCATAGCCTAGAATTAGGCCTGGGTTGGGAAGTAAATGCAGTACCCTTTGAATTCATGAAAAGCACGAGATGAAACCTTCATTTTTTAAAAAAATAGAGAACTTTACTGCTTTGACATACTTCTGCTTTGCAGTTTATTGAAATGGGAACCAGTTCACTTTGCCAGCTACGAAGATGGCAATTGCCTTTCCAATTATCAGTTTTTCGCCAAAAGCCAAAAATGTATATATTTAATTTAGCAATATGCCCTTCTTTCTAATCAGTTATTTTATACTATTGTGTGAAACAATGGAGAGTTTCTTTAGGGTCTGATTCTCCCAGCTTTTTTCCCCCTTACTCATGTAAATGGGACAAATCTCAGAATAAATAGTTACATGGGTGAACGTGGAGGAAGCTAATTAAGTGTAACTAATAATATTTTAGCAGACTAAATGTTCAATGCTGTAACATAAAAAGGAAAAGGGTTTGGAGCTCGGCCATCTGAGAGACCGGTTTGCTTCAGCCTGCATGGTGCCTCTACATCTGAGACAATCTATGGCACCAAGTTAACAGCCCTTGTTTATAGAGAGGAGGGGGCTGCCAGCAAACAATTCTTAAGGAAAGGATTTTAGTTTTGAAACTTGCTTTTTCCTATATCTAGCCATGCAGCAGAGTGTAATAATATCATCCTGTTATTTAATGGATATTAAACTTTTGTCATTTCATGATCATTTTCTGAAATCTAGGCAGTGTTTGGCCCATTGATGTCTGTAATATTCTTTCTGACAGTGGTGAATATTTGAATAGCACAAGCTAGTAGAGAACAAAATCAGAAAGACTAAGGCACAAAATAAGTTACACCTAGCAAATGCCAAAAAAAAGCAGTAAGAAGAAGTGTTTTAAATATATTAGGAGCAAGAGAAAGAAGAAGGAAAGTGTAAGTCCACTCCTTAACGAGGAAGGAGAGCTAATAATGGATGACATCATGAAGGCAGAGATATTTGATGCTTATTTTGCTTCATTAAAAAGGTTAATGTTGACCAGATACTCAATACAATATTAACAAGAGAGAAAGAACGCAACATTAACTGTGTTGAGTATGTGGTCACCATTTACCAAATGTTGATTTTAGTAAGGCTTTTGATACCATCCCACATGACATACTCATAAGCAAACTAAAGACATATGTTCTAGATGAAATTACTATAAGGTGGGTACACAACTACTTAAAAGACCATACTCAAAGAGTTATTATTAATGGTTCTCTTTCAGTTTGAGAGGGTGTATCTACTGGGGTTTCTCAGGGGTCGGTCCTGGGTTCACTGCTATTCAATATTTTCATTAACAACTTGGATAATGGAATGGCCAGCATGCTTATAAAGCTTGCAGATGACACCAAGCTGGGAGGGGTTGCAAGCCCTTTGAAGGCCAGACTTAAGAGTTCAAAATGACCTTGACAAGCTGGAGCATTGATTTAAAATCAACAAGATGAAATTCAATAAGGAGAAGTACAAAGCATTACTCTTAGGAAATAAAAGTCAAATAAACTATAAAATGTAGAATAACTGGTTAGGTGGTAGTATTGCTGAAAAGGATCAGGGGTTACAATGGTTCACCAACTGAATACAAGTCAAGAATGTGATGCAGTTGAAAAAAAGGCTAATATTCTGGGGGAAACTAATAGGAGTGTCATATGCAAAACATGGGTGGTAACTATTCTACTCTGTTTGACACTGGGGAGGCATTACCTGAAGTTTTATGTCTAATTCTGGGTGCCATACTTCAGGAAAGATGTGGACAAATTGGAGAGTCCAGAACAGAACAACAACAATAAAAAAAGGTTTAGAAAACCTGACCTATGTGGAAAGATTTAAAAAAACTGGGCATGTTTAGTCTTGAGAAAAGAAGGCTACAGGGGGACCTGATAACAGTTTTCAAATATGTTAAGGGCAGTTATAAAGAGATTGGTCATCAGTTTGTTCTCTGTGTCCACTGAAGGTAGGCTAAGTAGTAATGGGTTTAATCTGCAGCAAGGGAGATTCAGGTTAGATATTAGGAAAACGCTTTCCAACTCTAAGGGTATTTAAGATCTGGAATAGGCTTCCAAATGAGGTTGTGGAATCCCTATCATTGGAGACTTTTAGATGAACAGGTTAGATGAACACCTGGCAGGGATGGTCTAGGCTTACTTGGTGCTCCCTCACCGCAGAGCGCTACAGTTCCTAACTTCTCAATGTCCCTTCCAGCCTTATATTTCTATGATTCTGTGAATACCAGCAGAGAATTTAGCCCTTGCATTATGAAGCATATCAGATAAATAATGAGAGAAAAACACAACAAACTACCGACTGGCTGGATTTGTAGATGTCGTAGAGCAGATACTGAATCTTTTATGTTCCGTTAAACTAGATTCACAGAAATCAGTGGTGCCAATAATTCAGGCCTACTTCTACTATAGCTTTGTATCTGGGCACATAATGTGTGTTCCACTTCTTGTCACTTTAAGTATGAGTAATGATTTCACATATACACATACATCAACAATCCCTTTAGTCACTGTCTGCCACTTTTTTCTGTCCGTTCAAATTTATGGAAACACAGATAGTTTGAAAATAATGATGTTTACTGAGCTGTAGATTTTCATAAATTGGAAGCACCAATCTCTAACAATGACTACAGAAACCAAACAGAGCTTGGATGAATGTAATCTTTCTCACTCTGATTAACACATCATTGTCTAAAGGCAGCAAGTGTTTCCATTACAGCTGTGAGAAAATCATTTTGTTGATTATGTGACACAGCTTTAAAAAACTAAAAGGCAAAGGCAAAGCCAACAAAAAGGCAAAAATAGCAATAATTAACTATGTTCTCTCAAAGTGTATCTGGTTTCATTTGGTTCTCTTTATCCATGCTTGAAGAAAATACATTCTCTAGGTTCTTTTAGAGTAAACCTATTTAAATCTCTGATGTTCTTTCTGCATGTTAATTTCTCATCCCAGTTTAATATTATTCCTTTGGGTTTTGTAGTTAAAGGGAAACTGCCAAGCAGTTCATGCCAAAGAAAGATAGGATAAGAGTGTAGAAAATGGATTTTATGTAATAAATAAACTTTAATAATGAAAGTTACAGTTACTGTCAGCGTAACTCGATGGGGAAAAGATGACTCAGGCCAATTTTACTACCAGTGTTATTTCTGTCCTTAGTTTATTGGCCTTTGATTTTCACATATAATTATGATACAACCATGTGAAAAGCATTCATCAAATTGAGCGGCAAAATTACTTTAAAATCTGGTCTTTGTCTACAGTCATTAGAATTCAGAATAAACATTAAACTGTGAAACTGGAGGGGCGGATATCTGGGGAATAATGAGATATGTGCCCCTCCCTTAGGCTGGAGTACTAATGCATTCACACTCCTGATACTCCCTACCTATTGTAATGAGGTGACACCACTCTACTGCATGAACAGTAAAGAGAAATTTGTACTAATGATGTCAATGCTGAGCTAGTTCTGTGGCTAAAAAGAACTTAACTTCTCTGTCTTTTTAATGCATCTGCCAGTGCTATCTATAGGGGCAAATTCTCTGCTGTTGTGAATGGGCCCAGTTCATTGAATTTTGACCATTCACACCTACAGAAAATTTGACCCTGAGTTGTGACCCTTTAATTTTTTTCATGCTTATGAACCAAAAAAGTGTGGGAATGCGGAGGTAAAAACCACTGGCTTGTTTGTAGCAGTTATGACCTCAGCTTACTTCAAAGACAAAGTCATGGCATATGGACCCTGTCATCTGGGAGAATTCTAATGCCCAGATATAAAACTTGTTTTCTTTATTTCCCTTCATTGGACCACTGTTTGTTTTTAGTGTATTGTAATAAGAGCTATTTCCTGGACCTGTCTCGTAAAGTTAGTCTCAAAAGCAACATTTGTAAACATTATGAGCTATCATTTATTATTGTAGCATAGGATTAATCTAAATCACCTACCATCTGCATAAATATATTGTGTAGCACTACATCAGAAAATCTTTCCCAGTGTACTTAAATTCATGTAAGAAAAATATCTGAAAAAAAGAATTCAGCTGAGAAATAAAATAAAATAAAATAAAATAATAATAATGTACCTACCTAGAAGTGTGTTTCCATAGAAACTAATGAATTTGGCCTCTTAGCAATAAATGTATGAATGTGCCTATTGATCAGTTTAAAAGGATGGGGTAGAAAGAATGGCACCAAGCCATTCACTATTTATTGTTACAGCAATTTTAGATACGCTTGACATGTAATAGGTCTCAGTGGGATACTATGAGCTAGTGTTATTGAGCTTGCTTAACCTACATTCATTTAGAAACAGAATATCATAATGAGTGATTTTTTAAAGTTGTGGATCCTAAGTGAGGTGCCGTGTGTGCTGGCTAGAACTAGGCTCATTATCAGATGGCCTTTTCTGCACTTGCCAAAGTCACAGCCTGCCAGGGTTAGAAAACACACTGTTACAAACAGAGGGATGAATACTGCTTGCCTGCCCTGTCCTGTAACAAACCTGGGAGGGGAAGTGTAATGCCGTCTACAAGTGGGAAGGGCAAAAAGGATCACATGGTCCCTCCCCAAATGCCTGGAGGGGGGCACATTCATCAGCAGAGAACTGCAGGTGGCGATAGGAACACAATGTGGGGCCACCCGGCAGCCCCACACTGACTCCTCCTCCGGCACGGCTGCACTGCTTCCAGCTCTTTCACGCAGTTGCATCTCCTGGGGTCTGTGTACAGCCTCACCAGAAGGCAGGATGGGAGCAGTACAGCCGAGTTGAAGGAGCTGCCAGTGTGGGCCGCAGAACACCGAGGTAAAAAGGGCACCGCGGTCTGGGAGAGACACAGGGCCTGAGGCAGGTGAGTCATTGGCCAGCAGAGGGCACTCCAGGCTGGAAAAGAGCTAATTCCTGAGACAACCAGCAGGAGGCACCACAGCAGTGAGTCATCACTTCACTACAGCTACATATAGATAGAACTGGAGTATGTTCTTGAAACCAATATGTTGACTGTACTATGAGACACAGTAACGCCTAGCATACAGACCGGTTCTCCAGCCTGAGATAAATCCTGAGAATCCCTCTAAAACATTAACAGTGAAAGTTCAAGCCTCTAACACCCCGTACCGCACTCCACACAGATTCTGCATCCCAGAGTCATTCTCCGGCAAGAGACCATCATTCCTTCCTCAATGCTGTCTTCCCTGATACTCTCTGAGATGCAGGGGAACCTGTATTTAAAAGGCCCCCCGATTCCATCCGGTTAACTAACATGCTTTACTCTCAAGGAGTGGTAACCAGGCTTCCCTTCCCCCACACTTATACCATGATGGCTCTGCAAACTACACAATATCCAGAGGTGCTGGTCATGCATTGGATGCCTAAATTTGGGCATCCAAGTTTGAGAGTGTCGAGCCATCGTGTTTTTTATTGTTATTGTTATAAATAAACTAATTTAAAAAAACTCTGAAGCGATGAAAAATATTTACATTATATTGTCTATTTAGATAATAGGGTTCTCAGGGCAGGGATTCTGTCTTTATCTCTCAATACAGTCTGCAACATACCATCAGTATATGAATGAGTAATGTTACACTTATTAATGGCGAGTTTTGGAACAGTACAACATCAAAGGACAGTCAGGGAATCACTTAATAGGAGCTGAGGGCTTAACACCCATTTGCTGATACGAGTTCTCATAGTTCTAAAGCATTGTGGCCTGACAACAAAAACTGCAAAAGGAAACACAGAAAATGCACCATTATTCCTTGGTACTATTAATGTACCAGCTGCAAAGCTCTATATCTAGATATTTATACCACGGTCATCACCATGGTACCCAAGTGTCTGTTGAAGGGCACATACAGCCTCTTGTAGTGGCTCAAAACCAACAAAGTTATTTGAACACAATCCCTGCTGCCAGAGATATTCCATTCAAGAATTTTCACTTCTAAGCCTTTTATTATTCTCACTATCTTGTTTAATGCACATGATGGAATGGGTTCACAGAGCAACCGTGTAAAGAGTGACAAAGAGTCTTGTAGCACTTATAGACTAACAGATCTTAGGGATCATGAGCTTTCATGGGCTAAGACTCACTTCATCAGATGAATTCATTCATCTGATGAAGTGGGTCTTAGCCCATGAAAGCTCATGATCCCTAAGATCTGTTAGTCTATAAGTGCTACAAGACTCTTTGTCGCTTTTGCAGATCCAGACTAACATGGCTACCCCTCTGATACTAGACACCGTGTAAAGAGTGTATGGACTGAAGTGACATGTTGGATCAGTGGCCTCATTCAAGAATGAGGCACTGGACAAAGAAATTACAGTTCCCGCATTAGGACAATACCGGGACTGTCTTCTGAAAGGGACATCTTTTACAAGTATACTAAGAAGTAATTCTGGAAAAAACATAAGGAGACTAATTCCAGGTTCCACCCTTTTACAATTTGTCAAGGAAAGTAAATTTCCTATTAACGGGAAACATTTACTTTGTTGGCTATAGTCAATAGTTGCAAGATTTCCTTTTCATAAACCCAGGAGAGAACACTTTCCTTTGCACACTTGTGTTTAGAAGACTCTCATATCATGTTAATTCCCAGAGCAGAAGCACCAGTGACCTACTGCTGCCTGCCAGAAACCAAAAGATCAGTTTTGATGATACAAGGCTATGCACACACACACATTCAGAATGTACATCAGAGCTAACAGAGGCAAGTTTCCATTACATACCTTGACACTAGCATTATTATTTCTAAGACAAGAATTATTGCTTTCAGTCTTCTGAACAGGGCACTTCTTTGTGCAAAACACAAGACCTCATTAGACAAACTTCCAAGAATCTTTAGATCAACTAAGCATTTGCATATGAAAAACTGAGGGAAATGCAGAACCCACATTTTACTACTGAAAGCTTTACCCATTTTATAAATACAGTCTACAAAAAATGTATAGAATTGATGATATGAGAAATTAAACTAATGAAATGAGACCAAAAAGACCTTATATACCAAATGTAATACTATGAATACATTTTCATTTGGCCTAGATGCGGAACAGAGCTTCTTTTGGTGATCAGGCTTGCTCTCATTTTACTCTAGAAGGCATCAGTTTTATTTCACTGGCATAAAAGAGAAGATTGTCAAACTATTCCCCCTACCCTCCAGCAAATACGTGGTCAGGACTAAATATTGAATATAAAACTGTCTGATTGAATATAATACATCAACATTACAGTGGCCCAACTGTATTTTGCATCCCTTCTGCAAAACTAATGTTTGAGAATTTTTGTTTGTTTGTTTTCAATGAACTTATTAGTGTTCTGTTAGCATGAATGTGGCCATGAATACAACCCTGTTTAGTATCAACCAATCACATCAGGAAAGTTAGATTTTCACCTTTGTAGGTTCAGTTGGATGGTATTTAAATCAACTGAGAATTCACTCTGCCAATTTATAAGTTTATCTACTTTTAATAGTGTTGTATATCATCTCGTGCCAGAGCACATGGTACTATTGTTTTACTTCTTAGCATGAGGCTGGTGTGCAATTGCAGCGTTTATATGAAAGATTTTGTGCTGCACTGGGGAACCATGAATCCTTTCAGCTGCTAATTTCTCTCAGGATGATTGGATGTCACGTGAACAGCACACTAGCTTTCATTTCTTACTTATAAATGTGAGGTTGGTTATCAATAGGGTAACAACAATTCACAATTTGACAAAGAGATAAGGCCCCTGCATTTTCCAGGATAGTGATAAGATGGTGTGCTACGATCATTCTTATTTGCCTCACTGCACTGCAGAGTCCTCCTGTGAGCTACAAGAATTCCTTCTCATGGTGGTGTTAGAATTACCAATGCTAACTGTGCCTGGTGACAAACATTTACAATGTGCTTTCTGAATCCAATCAGGATTTCATGGTCACTATACAGTCCTTGTGCTATCCTAGTTAGTTGTTGGCTCAAGTCATATTGCTGGCCCCACTCTTGGTCTAGTGATTGCAAGCGGGTTAACTATTACCTCCTTGGATTTGAAACTGGGACACACACTTTCTGTTAAGGCAAAGCAACTGTTTTGATGGTTTGTCCTGGTGAATTAATACAATGTTTCCAGAGGCATCTGAGGGAGAATTCTGTTGCAAGGACAGACCACTCAATTAATAGAATTTTATAAGTTTATTGTCCATTACCATTGATTATGTGGCCCATAAGTGCCCTGTTCCCTGGCTGTTACCACACAAGTATCTTGGTTTACAAATGATTTGTGACAAATGAAAATAGAAGGAAGATTTTTGAATACTTCTGCTCTAGCAGTTCTTTGCCACAATCACAGCATCCATGAAAACTCAACCCCCAGTTTTATTCTGAATTGTGAATAAGTTAGATGCACTTTGCTCTCTTCACTTAGTGGCTGATTCAAGCACCTCCTTTGTAGGGAAATTGTTGATTGTCTCTGAAAATAATCACTCAGATTCCAGATTGAATTTTCTACTTCTGTGGAAACAGTATGCTGTACTGAGGAGACAACTGCTGCATAATCTCTACTTGAATTTCAGGCACCGATGCTCCTCTCTGAAGTTGGAGGAGCTTCATTCCAGAACCTATGCTTTGAACCCAGGTTTTCTTGGCTGGTGAAGGCCAATGGGGGAGCACTGGGCCAAGTGCTAATGGAGACTGAGGTTGCCTCCTTGAAGGAGGGGAGGTGCCAGCTTCTCTTAAACAAACGCATTACAGCATGTGCTCAAGAAACCAAGTGTGGGTGTTAACAATCAGGCTGGCCCAATGTCATCCTGTGTCAAATCTTCTCTTTGTGGTCAAGATGACTGAAAAGATTGTGGCAAGACACAATTTTCACAGCCCAGTGAGAGTAAACAATTGCCTTAAGAAATGAATTTGGAATTTTAACATTTGTTTTATTCAACTTAAAGTGAGTGAATAATTCTAGAATAAATTTTACATCAAGCATGTTTATGGTATTATAGCCCTTCTGGGGACACAATTAACTCTCTACAAAGATTGAATGAATTTGTATTGAAGAATAAGGTCAGAGAAAGCTATGAATCAGTTTGAAGTTGAAGTGAAAAAGAATGAAACTGTTGCCAATTTCTGAGCAGTATGAAATGCTCACCTGAATTTGTGAAAAACATAAAATAGTTGTTTGGTTAAATTAGATGAGCATTTGCTGATAGTAAATTTACAAATTAAGTATGAGTTAATGAAAATTAATATTCATTTTGTCTTAGCTTTTTCTAAGACACTTATCACCAGATTAATGCATCTTACATTTATGGCTTTGTATTGCATTATTTCTAACTGCATAAGTTAGAAATAATTTAATAATTTTCATTTACAAGTAAAATAATAATTGCCTAGGCTTTAAAAGAACTTAGCAATCTGCTTCTCGTGAGCATTTCTTTTAGACTGTATTAAGCAATTTTTCCTTTGCACCATGCAAGGGTGGAGAGAAACAGCACAGAATTAGAGAAGTAACTGTTACAATAAGCAAGGAGATATTGCAAAATGCATGGCAGGCATTTGACAAACTGAATTTGGGGCTAATGAATTCAAGGACAAAGTAAAATATGAGCTTGGAGATACAAAATGAGGGAAGCTTTGGCATCATGCTGGCCCACTGCACAGGAGTGTATTTTACACACCTTGCAAAAGGAGTGTTTTAATTCAGAATTTAGTTCCCACTCAAGCTTCACAAAGCAGGGTGTGGGGGGGATGTATACCATAGTACTCATGTATGGCACAGACTGCTATTGCTCATGTAGAGCTTAATGAATTCTCTTAGCCGGAGCACTCCAAGAAACTTACTGTGTAAACATTACGCTGTAAGAACACTGATTTTGCAATAAACGAGGTGTATTTTAGCTCTAATGAATATTTTAAAAGGCAGTTTCCCAAAATCAGAAAATCATTATATTTAGCTATGGTTAGTGAATAAGACACCATTTAGTGGTATTAAGCAATTTCTCCCTGCATTTTTGTGGATTTAACTAGACCCAGGAATTGCAAGGGGGAAGGAAAGGAAAGAACCACCCCCAGATTTTCCACTTTTAAAAATGAAGAGACAGCCTCACAAAAATGTCAAGGCAAACAAACTGATTAAGCATAAAATACCTTTCTACTGAGCTCCAGCTCACATGCCCTGTGTCTACTCCCATTCCGACAACTGTAGATTTTTTTCAAAAAAACCTACAAGCCTCAGTAATAGATGTTTTGGGAGTGATACCTTAAGAGATGACAAAAATAAAGCTTTGTATGGTGAAGATATTACAAACTGGGTAAAGGTAGACACTGCCTGCTAAGAGAGAAAATGGCTTACCTTTAATTGTTCAATAAGGATTTAGGATTTGATCCAAAGCATACTGAGGTCAGTGGAAGTTTTCCTATTGATTTCTATGGGCTTTGGATCAGGCCCATAGCTTATACGGAGCCACATCCTTGGGCCTATACTCCCAGCAAATGACTGACCAAATCTCAAGTGCCTCTACAATTTGGGCTCATGGTCGCTTTTTCCTCAGACATCTGAAAGAGGTACATTGTGATCCTGCTGAAAGAGTGTGGCAGCCCCTAGGGTGTGTCAGCATTAAGGGACAGGCATATGTATCTCTGATTCTTCACAGAAAATGAGTAGGTACGGAATTAATCACACTTTATACCTTCAGAAAAAATAAATTATAGGTAAGCAGTTCTTTTCTCCAAAGTGGTTCACAGAAGCTACTGTCAAAGAGTAACTTTTAGCCAGAGGCTGTAACTTGAAAAAAAAAGAAAGAAAGAAAAAAAAAAAAGGTGGTGGGGGGGGGAACCACCATATGCAAGGTTCAAGCAGCCAAATGGGATGATGACACCATCTTTCTAACTGCAATCTTCAAGCAAAAGTATCTCATTTAAAATAACTGTTTAAAGGGGCATTTCATAATCCTTAAGGAGGCAAAGAACTGGGCGTTCTCAATGCAAAAGATGAACAACAAAGAGCAAATCTGATCTTTATCTGGACAAATATATTAGAATAGTCAAGAGGAAAATCCTGTGGTCTAACATAGTGTGCCACGCTGCAACACTGGAATTGAAATCTGCCAAGTTACATTAAGTTATGTTCATGAAATGCCCATCCAGTGATTTTGGCACTGTAGAAAAAAATAAACAATACAGCTGACAGCTAGAACAAGTGACTAGATGTCAGACAATAGAGAGACATGGTTCACATAGAGGCTTAAACATTAAATTACTATCAGAAGAGGCTACAAGTGAGATATCCAAAGGCACAAGTGGAGATTTTTGAAGTTAATGTGCCTTTGAAAATCTCATATTTGGTCTCTTCTAATTGCAATGTATGGCTAGTCTAGCGTATATTTTTGTTTAGGTAGTTGCTAGACTTTGGTATCCAAGTCATTCTATTAAGTGGTAAGATCTCTCCAGAATGGATATGAAGGAGTGAGAGATCTTGACTTGGTCCATAAACTTCCATGATTACCCAAAACCAAGTGAAAGAGGATCAAGCCCCTAGGGCCTAAATTGCTTTAATTCCATTGGCTGAAGACAATGGCACCAGAAAAAAGAAAACCAGTAGAAATGAGCCCATAGGCATTCTTCTATTCTAGTGACTCAGAAAGGGCTTCCTTAGCAAAACTATGTCCCCGAAACAATATTTCAGCCCAATAATTCCCTCATGACTCCAAAAACCAGGGCGTAGCTGAGAACTAACTATCTTTTGTTCGTATGCAGTTTTTGTAGCCAGGTTGGTCACAGGATATTGGAGACACAAGGTGGGTGAAGTAATATCTTTTATAAGACCAACTTCTGTTGGTGAGAGAGACAAGCTTTTGAGTTTACATGGAGCTCTCCTTCAAGAAGAATGTCCAGTAAAGGATATTACCTCACCCACTTTGTCTCCACTCTAGCTTCCATTTAAATAAATAATGAGTCATTTAACTCCAAGAAAGGAAACTTGGAACCCAGGCTGAGAATAATGTAGAAAATAGCAAGGTAGACTGTGCTGACAGAAAGAGTATCTAAAAGGATTTTGAAAACTACATTGGAGAATCAGAGGCAACCTTTCTACCAGTCAGCAGTGTAAATAAACAGTGTAGTTTCTTTTTTAAAGTATATTTTAAAAAATCACAAATATTTATTAGCAGTTTGATAAATGATTTGCAAAAAAAAAAAGGATACCAAATTCCAGTAACTTATCAAGGGTGTTCTGAATTCCTCAATACTCGGATTAAGAGGGGAATATAGCAAAATTCCCACATATAAACTTTTCTTTCTTTCATGTCTCAAACACTCAGTCCTCCTGTAAATAGCTGGCTTTGGCTCCAATGAAATGCCCAGTGTGTAACGTTAAAGAGCCCACAGAACATTGCTTCAGCCAGCTATGTGAACCACAGAGAGAAAGGTCAAGTAAATTGTTGATGTGTATTTTTTCCCCAAATGGTTATTCATACAAGCTTTTTAAATTCCAAAATGGGGTGTGGCCTCTTGGGCAACAACTGTTTCTTAACCCCTGCTTCACCAGTTCAGAGTTGGCATGCCCCGTCACACATGGCTATATCCCATTCTAGGGAAAGTTTTACAGCATAAACAATCAGTATTATGGTGGGCCCCTGAAAACAGTTTAATATGAAGGTACAGAAAAAAACAGGAGTAAAATTAGGGACATATCCTTAGAAATGTTTCATAGCATCATATGATACAAATAGGTTCCAACTGCGATAGAAATTGCTCTGTGAATGTTCAGCTGTCAGGTGGCATCTACACATTTCAAATGAAGTTTTCCAGGACATATTGAAGATTTGATCACTTTCAGTGAAAAGTAAATCTTCAGTGCTCGCTATTTTAAGGACACTAACATTAAGATTATTTTTCTGCCCTACTTACCAAATTGATTTAGCGGGCGAGAGAAACTGGTTTTGACAACTTAGTATTTTTGGGTTTTGGGAATGAAACAAATGACTTGGTGAAATAGGAACATTTAATGATGTTCTCTCCTTTCCATTACAGTTCTTTATAAATCATGCTTCTGTAAGCATTTCCCTTTTATTTATTTGTTTGGATGCGAAATTTCAAATAAGCTAGGATTTTATGCAGAAAGTAACCTCTTATGGACTGGACGACTGATTCTTTACCATGCCTTTGAAGAGTCATACAGTAACTCTTCACTTAACATTGTAGTTATGTTCCTGAAAAAATGTGACTTTAAGTGAAATGATGTTAAGTGAATCCAATTTCCTGATAAGAATTAATGTAAATGGGAGGATTAGGTTCCAGGGAAATGTTTTTCACCAAACAAAAGATTATAAATATATATATAAGTTTTAAAAAACAATTTAATACTGGTACACAGCGATGATGATTGTGAAGCTTGGCTGAGGTAGTGAAGTCAGAGGGTGGATATTTCCCAGGGAATGCCTTACTGCTAAATGATGAACTAGCAATTGGCTGAGTCCTCAAGGGTTAACTCATTGTTGTTAATGTAGCCTCACTCTACAAGGCAGCAGGAATGGAGGGAGGGGAGACAGACTGGGAGACAGAGACAGAGACACACATGTGTGTGTGTGTGTGTGTGTGTTTGAGAGAGAGATGCACATTTCCGCTTTAAGTTCCCTGACCCAACTCTTAAGTACACTGCCTTGTTAATTAGATCAGCAAGCTGAGACTGAGCGCAGTTGCTGCCTGGAAGCTCCCTCCATCCTGAGCTCTATCATGTGTTCACCCTGCTCTATGGAAGATGGGGTAAGTGGGATGCAGGAGCAGGGGGGCGGAGGGGGACACCTTGACATTAGCTCCCCTATTCCCAACCCCCTGCACAGCAAGCAGGAGGCTTGGGGAGCAGCTCCAAGGCAGAGGGCAGAAGCAGCACATGGCAGTGCGGGGGAAGGACAGCTGAACTTCCGACAACTAATAGCTTGCTGGGTGGCTGCTGCACAGGGAACTTAGGGGAGCAGGGAGCTGATGGAGGGCTGCCGATCCACCGTGGTTCCAAGCCCCCACCAACTAGCTGCAATGGGCTGCTCTTCCTGCAAGCAGTGGACAAAGCAGGCAGTTGCCAAACGAAGTTATAAGGGAGCATTGCACAACTTTAAACGAGCCCGTTCCCTAGTTGATCAGCAACGTAACAACAAAACAATATTAACCAGAACAACTTTAAGTGAGGAGTTACTGTATTTCTCAATACAATTATATCTACTTAATTGGTAATAAGGGCACATTGCATTCACCAGTTTGGAAATAAACTTATGCATTGTTAAATATTTTGGCTGATCATCACTTCATTGGACACAATTATTTTCTGTCCCTGTTGACAATATTGTACAGATTAATAAACTGGAATAAATTGCTCAATTTATTACAAATTAGAACAAAGTGTCAAATTGCAAGGAAGCAAAATGTTTCCTAAATTTTATTTGCATTTAGATATTTCTTATTATCCTGAACTTATTTGGCCTTGACATATGAATTCTGCTGAATAGTTATCTGATCAAGTTATTTAAAACATAATTTAAACAATTCAGGTACAGAGAAAATTGTGATAGTGTCCATCCAATGCAAGCTCCTTCTTGTTTTCTAAAGAGATTGGATTGAACTACTCTGAACTGTTCCTACTTAACCCAAACAAATGGAGTTCCATGACGAAAAGGAAAGTTACAATAAACAGCAATCTGTTTATATGCCCAGATACTTATTTCAAGGGAAAACTGAAAACTTATTTCAAGGGAAAACTGAAGAGTCTCTTCAGGTGTCTCCGTGGGAAAAGTGACTTGTATTGACTACCTACATGTCTTTTGCTATTGTTGACTAAGAAGTACAAACAGAGTAGGGCAGATGTTCAGCTGGATGGAGTATATCGTTATAGATCCACTGAAGTCAGTGGAGAAATACCAATTTTCAGCAATGGGGGACCTGGCCAACTGAGTTGTATTTAAAAATGCTTAGCAAGGATTTACAATTTAGGGACCCAGTTCTGCAATGAACATACTGGCACATAGCTCCAGCCAGGCAAAGCCCCACTGACTTCAGTATGGCTGCCCATCCTCTATCAGTTGAAGGATTGAGGCCTACATGGACACACTGTTACATTTCATTAGAAATGCTTGGGCTATTTTTAAGTTAAATCTTTGTAGAACAGTACTGTTTTATTGTACACCAGGGACCTATCATTTTGTGACATTTTGTCATGTAGGGTGATCATGTTTATGGGCGTTACAGCACAGAAGTGATTTTGAAAGAACTGCTGAACATACGTGCACAAACCTCTGTCACATATTAACTGGAAAAATCTTTATAAATGTAGTACTACCCACAAAATTCAAATTTCAAAGCAGTATGCTTACGGGAAGCTTTAAAACTGAAAGCACATTTTATTCCTCTCTGCGTACTCTCTGCGTCCATAGAATTCATATTTTAGCACAGCTCTGAGAGACGCCATCAGAAAGCATGTTACATATAAGTATTTGTTTTAAAAGACATTTAAATTGTACAAATTCATAACCACCACTGATGTCAATATGGTTCGAAGTGTTTTTCCCCTGTCATTTTCTTTTAAGAAGATGATAAAAAGAATGGTATGAACCGTGGCAGATAAAGACATTGCTGTCATGCACACTAATTTTAATGTACAACGAAAATCTTATGTATCTAGGTCACCAGCTGCCAAATTGCTCCAGCCAATGGGTGAAATCTGTTAATTTTGCCTGAATATGAGAGATCTTGCTTCTATCACTGCAATGCTACAGGAGGCCTCTCCCCAGCTGCTATCTACATTATTGAGGTGCTCTCAAAACCCATGGAGGGGGGAGAGCAGCCCAATACTATGGCAGAGTTCTTTCCCAAACTCCTTTTTCGCTTTGTAATCCACCTTTAAATCAAACCAAAAAAAATCTAATATTTTCCACAGTTATGACTCTCAGACTGTATAGAAATTTGCATTGGACTCAGAAATCTAAACAGTGCTATATATACACAATACATGTTGTTTTGACTTTTATGCCAGAATATCTAAAAAAGATATCTGCTTACATATTTGAAAGTTTTTAAAGCAAGACCATCATACTTAAAGTTATGAGAAAAACAAGTTGCCTACAAGTTTAATTCCATCCTTGTATAACCTACAATGTAATAAAATAACTAAAGTTTGGGGTTTTTTTTCCCCTTGACAGGGTTGGGGGGAAATGGAAAAAGTGTGTCTGGTAAAATATGACTGATATGGAAAGGATTTCTGAGCTTATAGTTGTGAGAAGTCCCTCTTCCCCCACCCCCCCAAACAAGTGTTTTCTTAAAGGCATGCCTGCAAACACTTATGCACATACTTAAATTCACAGACCAGAAGATTTTTTAGAAATCTAAAACATACATAAGATCCCAAAAGAGGAAAAAAGTTAAAACCATTAAAAATAATAATGTTAATGATACTCAGGTGTGTTGATCAAAGACTGAACTTTATTCCCTGCCCTCTACTACCTGATGTGAGTCAGAGTTGCAAAGATTCTAACCCATGTCACGTGACAGGGCAATTAATCTTTGTAACTGTGACCTTTGCCAGGTGACCAAGGCATCTCATTCCACAGCTTACTGTTATATTTAGCATGCCACGATTCAATATTTTTATGGTCCTTGAGGTGTCATTTTGGCAAAGACGCCCGGAAGTCTGCAACTCAGTTTCTTCAGAAATGTAATTTTGTTCTCTTTGACCTAGATAGTTATATTTTTAAACATCTCAAAATTTTCAACTGCTTGTGGGATGTTACAAGCAAAGTTCAACCAAATGTTTACAGACTGACCATGAAGAGGGCAGAATTTAGTCATGTCACTATCAAACAGTATAAGCATAGGCATTTATCCAAAGAGAAGAGAGGAGAAACTTGCTAGAGAACAGCTGGAAAAAGAGGAGAAAATAAAATGAAACAGACAAGAAACCACTCAAAGTTTTAAAAACATGGTTATACTTCACAAAGAGACTTCAGTGTACCAGCATGTGCTTTCATCTTTGCCTCTTCTTGATTCCAGATCATATTTGCTCAGTTCTCACATGGAAAGAAACTCATCCTGGGATCAGAAGTTGAGTACCATTTTTTTTTCTGGCTTACAAATCACCGCCACTTGGGAACTTTCTGTGACAGAAATTTAGGGGTTGGCGACAAGGAGCAGAATTGACCACTATGGGAGTATGATTTCGGAAGCTAACTCAAATGTTGTACATGAATTGATCTATATACCCTGCTGGTGTGCATTACAAGTTCCCTAGTGTGCTTTAATACTGCACTAGGGAACTTTTAATGCCACTAGCAGAGACTACACAGATCAATTCATGTTCAACGCATTACAGGGTGTGATTTCTAAAATGGTGCTAATGTGTATTGCTGCTCTGTGCAGACAAGCCCATAGATAACAATTATGTTCTGATACACAAGTCAGAATAATATTCAGTTCATCCCTTAGCTGCTCTGGTGCTGCAGAACTAACATTAGTAATTAGGTCTGATTCAAAGACACAGTTAAGTATGAGTTTAACTTTAAACATGCACTTAAGTCCCATTGTTTTCAATGGCTTTTAAGCACATACATAAGTGCTTTCCTGAATCAGGACCTGAATTATATTTGTCAGTAACATAAGCAGATAAGGCCAAATGTACATAAGACGCAGATCTATAAGCACATGAAGGCGGCACATTTTTATATAGTAATTTTCTCGACTATAAATGCAGTAGTGACAAAAGTGTTCGCTCTGTCATCTCTTAAAATATTTATGAACATTCAATGAATTTGAGGATTCTATGACCCAAATACCAAAGCATTACTGACCTCTATTTTTAGACAAATATGGAAATTTTGAAGATGTTTGGAAAATGGGGGAAATGTCTGGCAAACACAATGGAGTATGAATGTGACACTGGGATATAGGAGTAGAATTTTCAAAATAGGTAGGAGACGAAAGACTTGTCTTCAGCTATCTACAATTTGAAAGCTATCAGCTCAGAGTCTTTATGACCAAGAACTGATGAGTAAAACCAATTTTTAAAAGTATGTCACCATCACAGCTACCTCAATATTTTTATCTTAAACCATTTTTCTTTGCTTATCCTTAGAGATCTACACTAAACATTCAAATACCAGATCAGACTTCAATGACTGGTGGTTGTTTTTTTTTTTTGAGAAGCAAGTATTTACTAACATTTCAGCACTTGCATCCTCAAAAAGTTAAAAAAAATTGTTAAATTGTATTGCCCTAGAGAATTTTAATTTTTATTATTTAGAAAAGCAGAGAAAAAGAACAAGAATTGCATGTTTGTGAGTCTGACTTTTTAATGACTGAAGTTTTAGGGATTTAGTGGGCTTCTAACTTTGAAACCATGGTGATGACTTTTACAAATACCATATTAATATAAGCTGCAGATTTTGATTTTCTGAAGGGTACCCAACACTTAATGTCTTTGAACAAGGATTTGTCAATTTTAGCTACATTAATCCTCATTTAAAAGGTTCCATTAACAAACACTGGAACAAACTCACTCCTTTGGAATGATCTAATCTAAAAAGGAGCATGCTGTTCTATCTGTGGCTCAACCTGCAGTTAGCACATAAAACTATCTGAGGATTTGGCTATTTTAGTTATAACACACATTCCTCACATAGTTTTCCAAGTTACATGAAACAGTAATTCATGTGTAGCAATTTCAGTGTACACGTGAACAACTGGGAAGCTTCATTTAAGTAAAAAAAGCTGCCCAAAACAAATATTTTCTACCTTTAAATGTGTAGGAAGATCTTATATATGATGGTTACATTTGTACATGTCCACAGCTCTTAATGCATTTTTGCAAGTGTAACTTATTAATTTTCCTGTTGACCTATTTCCTGTTGGTATGAAAGAATATTTTTCAAAAGGACTAAACATAACTCATACCACTTGTTAAATGTTTATTTGCCCCTGAAAGTAAGTGTCTCCAGCAAAATTAGCCTTGATTCAAATTCCAGACAGTCAGATTAGAGTACTGCTGACAATGGGTCAGATTCTATCCCTTTTGCTCACATCAGGTAGTATTTCAGTATGCAGGTAGCCCTATGGGAGGCAGATTCTGGCCTCACAAGTTCTCATTAGCATAACCATTTTAATGTGAGATAGGTGGCAGAGGGGCAACCTTAACTACAAGTGTTGCTACAACACTTTCCATTTTAAGACCCTATTTTCAATTGCTTGCAACTTTGCAGAACTTAAACTATTCAGGCTAAAATTTTCCATTCCATGTCTCCATCTCTGGCTGAATCTTTCTGGAAAGTTTCCGCTGAAATGGTTCTGTTATTTCCAAGAACAAGGTAGAGGAAAATATATTGTTTTGCCTATTTTAAAATGTTTTGCCCAACAATTTCATTGAGATGCTATAACACCTCTAAGCTTTAGAACAAGGGCTAAAAATGTGGCAAGGGCATTGACCTGAAATAAGGGATAATTTGCTGTTCCTGTGAAAATTTCCTCAAATTTGGCCAAGTGATAAGGCTCTAAAATATGTCAGTTCACACAAGTAGAGACGTGGAAGAATTTGGCAGCTAAATTCTCTGAAGATTCCATCTGCACTGAGCCTGTTAAATTTCTCACAGCCCCTACCTGCCAACCAAAATGTGCATGCACCATCCCCACAAAGTCCTGCTCCAGCCCAGGGCTGCAAGGCCTGAGCAGGACTTTTCCTGAAATTGCTCCTTTGGCACCAGCCACCCAAACTGAGAGAAGGGAGATTCTCTTGTACTGTCCTTTTTCCAGCTGCTGGCTCCCAGGCAGCATGGAAGAAAGGAGGCAGCCTGATTTGAATGCAGAGGGCTGATGGAGGGGATAGAGATGCAGGGGGTGCTCTGGGACAGGCAGATTATGTACAAGCAGATGAAGGGGGTTAAGATGAGGATCTGGGAGGAGGGGAGAAGGCCAGCAATGGGAAATCATAAGCAGGGGCAGAAGGGAGGAAGAGGGGAAAGAAGAGGAGCGGGGGAGAATATCTATGGATGGAGGGATGTGCAGGTGCAGGAGCAGTGGACAGGAGGTAGGAACAGAAAGGAACAGGGAGAAGTTGCGGGAAGGTGGGGGGGAGGGCTGAAGAGCCTGCAATCACTAAAGCACAGTCCTCTACTGAACCTGGAGTTGAAACTCACTCTTCCTGACTATCAACATTCACTTGCTGAATAATAAATAGCTGTGAAACCCACTGACAGTGTATGTCTCCATCGCCTCCATGCTAGGTACACACAGAAGATAGTAGCCTTCTACCATGATCAGTTACTCCTTTAGCATAACATACTAATAAATAATAAAAATTGAGGAGGGGAGGACTTTGGAAGATGGGGTGAATCTAATATATATGTTACATTAAGTAATTTCCAAACTGCCAAGATTGAGGCAGTTAAAAGCAACATTGCAGAAAGACTGTATTTCAGAATTACCTTCAGGATAAGCAGCTAGCAGAGCATCACTGATATCCCTTGATTCTTGATGGATTAAAATTCTTTTAAACTGTGCTAGAAATATTCCTGCTATATTCTCACTGGCCTTCTGTACTGCAAGGACAAATGAAGTGCCTCTGAACCATCCATGCCTGAAGAGAAAAGCAAAGAGAAAATGCTGGCTCTTAAACATTTTCAGTTTGGAACCATATTACATTTTATGTGCAGCAAAGTTCGCTTCTGTTTCATTCATTTAGCAGGAAATTCTTGCTAATAACAGGGTGCCGATGGGAGAAACAAATTTGGAATCTTGTGACCAAATGGCTGCAACTTTATTAAACCTTTAACTTCAGGCAAGCTTAAGCCCTACAAGCACCTGCCCTAGCAGCAGTGAGGGGGGAAAGGCAACAGCCACTCTGAACTGCCACTGATGTCCCCCTACTTCTGACGGTCACATCCCAAGTATCTTGTTAATCTATGGCACAGATTGGCAGAGGCCCTGTGGGTTTTTCACCTGCCTCTGCAGGGTCACTTGCTCGAGGATTCTCTGCAGCTTGAAGTCTTTAAACCATGATTTGAGGACTTCAATATCTCAGACATAGGTGAGAGGTTTATTGCAGGAGTGGGTGGGTGAGATTCTGTGGCCTGTGTTGTGCAGGAGGTCAGACTAGATGATCATAATGGTCCCTTCTGACCTTAAAGTCTATGAGTCTATGAGACACCCCGCTACTTCTGATGCTCACATCCGAAGCATCCTGTTAACTATGGAGTGATCAAGGCCAGTAGCCCCATCCAAACTATAGCATAGGGCAATTACCAAGCCTCCTACAAAAAATGCAGTGAATTTTTGCAAAGAGAGGAGAACAGAGCACAGTAAGGTCAGCTTCTGCCCAGTGCAACTCACTGGCCAATCCCAGCATGTGTTAGAAGCACTGGGATGGATTAAAATCAAACCTCGTCCTAGTAAAGGAAGGATGCCATTAGCAAGTAGTCACAGCTATGCCATCTGGGGTTGTGGCCAGCCCTGCTGGCCCCCTGCCCTTAATTCCCAGGGCTGGCTATGAGGGCTGGCACCCTTACATAATATGAATTAGTTATGTTGGAAACCACTTTGTAATTGTTTCTTTCAAATGGACTATGGTTGAAATGAGTAAGACACATACAAGACTTTAAGAAAACGTTTCATCCATTTCTGTGTCATTGGTGACCAGTCAGCAAATGCGAAAAATCAGGATGGGGGTGAGGGGTAATAGGAGCCTATATAAGAAAAAGACCTCAAAATCAGGACTTTCCCTATAAAATCAGAACATCTGGTCACCCTAGTTGAAGTTCTAATTACTACTATTAGCTCTGTTTATTGTGGTACTGCCCAAGAGCCAATCAAGAATGGGGCTCCAGTGCGCTAGGCGCTGTACAAACACAGAGTGGTAGCTGGTCCCTGTCCCAAGGAACTTACAGTCTCAACTGACAAGACAGATACAGAGTGGAGGGGGGGGGGCAGAACACATCAGCAGAGTGAACAATGTGATGGTGGCAAACTGCATGTTAGTGCTATGGTTTTTTATGCTTTTTGGGGGGTTATTTACTTAGGAGAGGGTCGGCTAAATGAAAAGGGATGGGGAAGGCAGGGTGGGGGACAGGGCTGGGGAGAAGTAAGGAAGGAGGGACAGGTGTGGTGTGAAGCTGAGGTGAAGAGACTGCAAGGGAGGTGGATGGTAGGATCAAACAGCCAATTAGAGCAGGCAGAGACTGTCAGAGAACATCCTACAGTACTGACTGGGGTGGCCAAGTTCCCTGCTCAGCTGCTCCTATAAAATGGAGTCCCGGGCTGGCTCTTCTCTGTCGTGCTTCCCCAGGGCTACAAGGCAGGGGAGGCAGCAGTGGATCCTAGTGCCCCCAGAGCACTGGGAGGAGGAAAAGTGACTCAGATTGGGCCCCATTTTACTTAACACACACACACGGCAGCAGTCCGTGCTTTGCTGAGTCTGTCCCTAGAGGCTGGAGCCTCTGGCTGGCTCCTCTCTTCAGTTTTCTTGCAAGGCCCCATGGTGGAGGGGAGAGGAGGCACGACCCGAGCCACAACACGCCTCCCCACCAAAGATGCCCACCCTAAGCATGAATTTGGAAACTACATTCTGAACACCACCACACACCATTTTGGAGGATGGAGTGGGAAGATAAGGAGACAGATGAGTCAGCATAAAAGAGCCTATACTCTGACCCCTGTAGTGAGGCAGCTGCCCCACTCCTGCAAAAAAGGGGTTAAAGTCAGCCCTGGGAGAAGGCTGGGGGCTGAGAGCTGCTAAGGTGGGCTGATTGGGGAAGCAGCCACAGATGGGTGGCCACGCCCCAAACAGACCAACAGGCCCTTATAAAAAGGCTGAGAAACAGGGACCTGCAGAGAGAGTGTCCTCTAGCTGTAGAGGCAAACAGGCCTGGCTGATGGGGAGACTAAGCAGGGCACCTGGAGTGGAGCCGGGCTGGGGGAAGGCTATAGGAGCTGGGGAGCTCTGGCTTGGAACCCCCCCAGGCTGCTGGCCTAGGAGACAGCCAAAAGGGATACTGGGGTTGCAGGGGGCAGCCCGCGGGTAGACAGAGGCAGCAGACTAAACTCTCCTTGCCTATGACAACTATCTTATACAGACTGCAGTCAGCCCCAGTGAAAGGGGGCTTGATGGTGACTGGCAGTAGCTCATAGGCTGAGGCAAGGTGGGGATAGTGGGTGGGGGTTCCCCGGGCAGAGGAGACCTAGCGAGATTGTGCGGGTACTGCAGGGGTGCAGCACCCCTGTTAAGAGGGCACTGGGGTCTAGGGAGGGACACGGGGCCAGGAGAAAGCAGGACATTAGCCTGCAGAGGGCGCTCCAGAGCTGGAAAAGCTAATTCCCCAGATGACCAGCAGACGGCGCTGCAGGGGTGTGTCACCACACACTTACATCCCCAACTTTGGAGATTAGGATGGAAAATGCAGCATATGGAGACACCAGTCCTGCTATCAATCATCGTTTTGTAGCTTGCAGGCCACATGCTGTCAGGCTTCATTTCTGGACCCAGTCCCTGGGGCCCTGAGAGCAGCCCTCTTGCTAATTAGACAGATTTACTGGGCTGGAACACACCAACAAAAATGATTCATGAAAAACAAGTATTTATTGCATGCCCCCTTGTTCTTGTATTAGTAGAACAGGTAAATAGTGCCTACCATAAATCACAAGCTTCTCTTGTTAGCCTTATGACCAGGTGTAAACTAGAAACCTGTTTATTTGGGGGCTACAGCCATGCCATTGTGATTTAAAAGTGTACAATATTCAATATAGAATGGATCTTTTTTACCATAGTAAAAAGATATCTATAAAGGACTTTGTTAGAGGAAGGACCATGGCTATTGTCTTGAATGTTGGAAAGGCTAACATATGAACTGTAATTTTATAGCTATGTGTCAGCACTGCATTGTTTTGTCATGCAATTTCACTGTCAGTTTCTCTCTGGCTTACAAAAGTTTTACGCCATTATAACACCACTGGCTTCAGTAGCATAACGTCTGAGTTACACCAGTTTAAGTGAAATCCCACTGCGTTTAATAAAGATAATTTGAGTAACCCCATGCGACTCTGGGTTTAATTATTTGATTGGTTTAAAATCATTATCATGCTTTGGGAAAACATTGATCACAATATGAGGGACTATTAATTTTCCACTTCTAGGAAAGATCTTACTATACTTGGAGTTTCACAAAGCTAAAACAAACCAGTGCAATCAGAATCCAAGCAGCTATTCCACATTACCTCATTCTTTTGAAATAATATTTTGATAGCCCCAGCAAGATGAAAATACAACACTTACAATTTAGGATCAGACACATTTAACCCTGAATTCCTTTGCCTTTGGAGGACAAAGCCAAACCAGTGATCTATCTTTTAATAGGGTTCCTATTGTGATCTGTTTTCTAGGGCATTGCTCTTAAGCCTTCACTTCTGTGAAGTTTTAGGAAGACAGTTTAATTGACTTACTCCTTACTGGAAAGGATTTAAAAAACTGAACAGGCAAATGCACAGAGTTGAGAGTTGAAATACATTAAGATAAAGTTCATGTCAAACATAAGCAGTGATGACATTACTGCAAGGGGAAAACAGACTATATTTGTTTGATTCAGTGCTCTGGTAGAAAACATATTCTTATAAGTCTGATTCATTCAAATCACTGCCTCTAACAGGAAGCATGGGCCAGATTTTCAACTGATATATAATGATTTCAATAGAGCTGCACCAATTTACACCAGTTGAGGATCTGTCTCCTTTTTCTTGCTAGTTATTTGTGCGGCGAAGAAGGTAAGAATGAAATCAGATACATTTACAACACTTCATAGACCAGATCACTGAATATGCTTCTGCAACAGAAAATGCAGGACTGTGCATTGCATAGAATAGATACCACAAAGAATAAGGAAGTTACCATTTTCATTATACTTGCCTGCCACTGATCAACATTTTAAAAGGATTAAATATCTGTGTGTCATCTATGGTAAACATTTATTCCAGAGGCTTCTGCTATGGTTTGAAATATATGATTAAAATAATCCAAATCAACTAGATTCTGGCAAACATGACAGTCAGCCTGGCTAAGTTATTCTATTGGTTTTCCCATGAGTACGATTTCCAACCTGTGGGTATGCATTAAATATGGCTTCGCCATGTCTCTGCTGCTGCTAGCCATGATACCGCTACATGAGTACGTATACTCACACTAGCTCTCGGAGAGCTGGTGAGACTATACGTATCCAAGCAGAGGAATCATACCCATAGCTTGCAGCACGGATGTAGCCTAAGCAAATTATGTCAATTCTTATCTTCATATGAACATGTGTTTGTAAAAGTCAGAGAAACCAGTACTGCAAGAAAGTTTTCTCCTGATCTCTGTCCAAGTGAAGTGCAATGAAAGTTTCAAACTATTAATGGACACCAGGCATTTCTGTACAGAACTGGAAATGCCAGTTTCTCCAAGGAAGACAGACAAGACTAAAAATAGATCTAGGGGCATTCTGTTACCTCCATTTACACTGGCCCATCCCAGAATGGGTTAGTCATTTCCTGCATATCTTTCTGTTATCTTATGACCAGGTATTTCATGTCAAAAGCGCTCAACATCAGAAGAAAAATTGCTGAGTATCTGTTGCATGGTGATCCAAAGCGAAACTTCACAGCACTTGGATAGTGACTTTAGTGTCTCTTACTTCCTGCCACATATCAGTTACCACAACACAAATAAAATTCACTGTGTATGTTTGTGTTGGATCAAGTTTGCCTTAAGGACTTACACAGATGATGTAGCTTAATTAGAATACCATTTACCTTTTATAGTGTGCTTTTCATTTGTAGATCTCAAAGTATTTCATGTAAGAGTTAAGCATCATTATCTCCTATTTATATATAGGGAACCTGAGGCACATTTGTCCCCCAGCAGGACAGTGGAACACTGGCTAGAACCCAGATCTCTTGAATCTGAGTCCTATCCACTAAGCCACACTGCCTTAAAACCTTACAACAGGCTGGCTATGAGAGCAACTGTCTACATTCTCTAAAAACCTCTCAGTTTTTGTAGTTAGCATCTACATCCATAGAAAATTAAAGCGAAAAAAAGCCAGGTCCAAAGAGATATTTTTCCTTTTCCACTCTCCAGGGTAGACAAGCATGACTGTGTGCAGGATATTTTTTTTTAAAAAAAACCCATCAGTTTTGGGGCAAAGTGCAAAATACAATTAACTGATCATAGCAAAGCCCCATTACTGCCTAGTGGAAAGCTGTTCTCTTGTCATAGCTAGTGGGTTTTTTTACTAGCTTAGTTGGACAAGTAAATTGGTTGGGTCCATTCAAAACCTATACCAGCTATAAAGTCAAGGAGTATGTGTTACACCCTCTCTTATTAGTGGGACAACTACAATTAATCTCCTAGCTTCAGGGGTGCCAACTCTGTGAGTCCTTGAGGGCTTAACCACTCACCCAAAAAAATAAGGGTGCTCAGCACCTGGAGGGCTGGATTAATCTTTTGTGGGCCCTGATGCCCGGACTATGGCCCTGCTCCCCACCTCGAGGCCCCGCCTCTGCTCTGCTTCTTCCCCCGAGGTCCCGCCTGCCACTTGCATGGGGTGGGGGAGTGCAGAAAGGAGAAGGTGGCAAAAAAAGAAGTCAGAACCTGAACTGCAGACACAGAGATCAGTCTTAAGGAGGACTAGAAATAGGGAGAAAATGTCCTGCTAAAGGAGAAGCCCTGTGCAGAAAATGCACAGTAGAGCTCAGAAGGTTCTAAGGTGCAGGAAGTGCTGATGAGACAGTGAAGAATGATGTAACAGTACATAGCAGGGACCTGTCAGTTCAGCAATGTAAAAAAAGAGGCATGTCCGTATTTGGTGCAGACCTAAAGAGATGCAATGAAATATGTAGAAGGAAAAAGTCTCCCCACCACAGAGGAGAGAAGCCCTGATCCTCTGGTTGGTCTTGTGCTGGCCACAGAGGAGAGGCTTGCTTTAGACTCCACAACTGGTGACAATCACCCTCCCTGCTGTGGACCACAGCATACTCTGGCATAGTGGCTCTATCGCTGCTGAGGACTCCCCTACCGCAGAATGCAGCCAAAGCTTGCCCAAGTTTAAACCAGAAGACCCAATCCTAAGAAAACTAGATGGAGAAAAATATTGGATAACACCAGCTGTTGTTACTAGACATAGACAGTACGTTACACTCCTATTTGATCAAGATAGATCAAGGTGCTCACTACAGAAGAAACAGGTAGGTTCCAAATCCAGCTGGATTCTCATGTGACCATAGTAGCAGTACTAAGCACACAATGGCCTTATGAAGGTAACAATCCGGCTGAGAAAAGTCATAAACCTATGGACCAGGGATTTGGGATAAGCTAAGAAAAAATCAACAGAAGAGAAACCTCCTCCCCTCCAGGCCATGAGTGGTGGTGTTGGCAACTCATTCCATTCTATAATTTATTGTTGAATGTTGATTCTTGTTTAACAAACTAAAAGGAGGAAGGGAGGGAAAGATGTGGAGATAGCATACTCTTAAAAATTGTAACAAGAGGGAGGGGGAATATGGAAGATTCTAGAAGAAAGCTCAACAGTGAAGCAGAAAGAAGGGGAGAAACAGAGAGAAGCTTTAGTGAATGGATTATAGTGGTCTTTTACAGGACCTACTGACATTACTCTAAGTCTAGCTGCACTAGCAAGAATCTAAATTATGTGATGTTCTTAATAGCCCACATAACACTGATGTATCTAGTTTGCCACTAAGTTAGCAGAGCAGAAATGCCACCGTTCTCCTTATATGGGTTATCAATTCTCCCAACTCCCCCCTAAATCTATATCTTAACAATTGTACAGCAATCACTACTAGAATGTTTGTGTCCGTTAACACACAAGCTAGTTTGAAAGTTGTCTTCATTACAAAATAATAATTCTGTTAGAATGAAAAGTGTGTTGGAAACATTCTGATATTCTGATATGGAGATTTTTTGATACTTTGGTATTTTCTTGACAAAACAGACCACAAGGTTCTAATTAGGAAGCAGCATGATGTCCATTCATCTAAGCAGTAAAATCAGTACTCTCAGCCTTGGCAAGCTTTTCAGCCTACAGCAGTCCTTAATATGCACAACGAAATGCCGGTCATCACATTAATTGTGGCCAGTGGTTCAGCTTTCCAGTTACACTCCACCCTACTTCAGTTTCCAGATCCAGGAAAAGAGATAAAAATGTATTGCTAAAAAATAAGTATTGGTTTTAGAGCTAACGTAGGGAGTCAGCTTTTGAAAACGATAGTTTTGAGAAATATGAAAATATTCAGCCTAGCACTTATAGATTATTTGTCCACCTACAGAAATTCATATAAATGAACCTTTCAGAATGCACTTAGTGTCTGTCTTACCATGGAGTAGGGAAAGACCAGGGAATTAGCATTTTCTGCTCTTTTGTTGGAGGTACTGATTTCTAACACTGCCAAGCAGATTTGAAGTTTTGCCTTTACTCTAGTGGGGGATGGGGAGCAAGAGGGAACCTCCCCCCCAGACTTTGGTAAATCACTTTGTGCTATTGCACAATAACTCATTCAGGGTAGTAGCTAAAGCCATAATCATAGGAAACTTACCAAAATTGTACAGAAGGAAAGTGAAAGAGATGGAGAGGGACAAGAAGTGGAAAGTCTTTGGGAAAGTGGATTTTTAACTGAAATTTAACACAATTGGAGGATGGCTGGTCTTGTAATTAAGGCAAAAGCTGTCAGAGATCACAGCCTGCAGCAGAGCTAGTCTCCAAGCAGCCTCATCAGTACAACTGGCCCATGCTGGGCTGCTTTATTGGCCATGCTGCCTGATTGGCTGCAGGGACCAGCAGGATGGCTCTTCAGCCAACAGCAGGAGCAGCTAGCTGGCTTCGCAACACTCATGCCCTCTCCTGTGTTACCTTGTCCTGCTGCTTGTGCCTTGCTTCTGTCCTGTCCTGTCCTGTCCTATCCTGCCCTGCCCTGCCCTTGCCTGATACCCTGTTCACTCCAGTTCCTGACCTCTGGTTTGCCCTTTGACTCTGGCTCCTGATTACAGATTTCAGGTAGACTCTCAGCTCTGGTATCTGGTTCCTGTCTTCTGGTTTGACCCTTAGCTTTGGCATCAGACTGTTGTCTGCTCCCACAACTGGGCTAGCCCACCCTCGTCCTGGTCAGCTGACAAAGGGAAACATAACCTGGGTTATGTTTCTGACTATGTCATAGAATTTCTTTGTGATCATGGACAATTCGCAGTTTCTCTTTCCATCTGTGAAATGAGGACAGTCAGGGGCCCTGCCGGTACAGACCCTACCAGCACGGCCGCTGACTTGGGGTGGGGTGGGGTGGGGGAGAAGGTGCAGGGACGTTAAAGCACTGCCGCAGCAACGCTTTAACGTGGGCTGTATACGGGCCAGTACAGGTTCTTACGGTACGCCATCCTGGCCCGCACCATCCACTTTCATCCCTGAGGGAACCCTCGTATCAGAAACAGAATGGCAGGAAATTTGCTGTTAAAGACCGAGTGAAATCCTGGCCCCAGTTCCTCATAGACTTCAGTGAAGCCAGAATTTCATCACTTGACTTAACAGAAAATTATTGATTCATACCAGTGAACACATGTATGTCTCTCACTAGATCTACACCTCTCATGCACTTCACCTAGTCAATATCATCCTGGGAAGTGTCACTGGGCTATTAGCAGGGGGTTAAATATTGGGAGTGGCACAGAAACTGAGTTTCTGCAACCACAAAATATTTCAGCAACTAAACTCTATTCCAGTGGCAAGTCTCCCATTGATTTCAACAGAGCCAAGATTTCTCCCCAGAGAACTAAGTTAGGAGAATCTATTGCATTATAGCTGCTTATGAGTATTAATAGGGTCATAGGGTTTAAGGCCAGAAGGGAGCATCAGATCATGTAGTCTGAACTCCGATGTAACACAGGCCACCAACCCCCCTCCAATCTCCCGGGCCCTGCACACTGCACCCAGTCACCAAAATTAAACCCCGGTATTACTGTGCACAGTTGATGAGACTTATTTGCCACGGAGAGAGGACAGGAGACGCTGAGATGTACCAAAGCCCATGACCCCTGCAATGGCAGGGAATTGATGAAGGGAAATATATGCAGATAATCCTGGGAAGTGACCCACACCCACATGCTGCAGAGGAAGGCGAACGCTTCCCCCACCTCAGGGTCCCTGCCAATCTGACCAAGGAGGGGAATTATTTCCCAATCCCACACATGGCAATCAATTAGAGGTGAACAATTTATGAGTTCATCCTGTATAAGCTTTATACAAGGTAAAACGGATTTATTTGGGGTTTGGATCCCATCGCTGGAGATAGGAGCACTTCTTAAGCTGTTTTCAGTTTAGCCTGCAGCTTTTGGGAGATGTAGTTCAGATCTGGGTCTGTGCTTGTAGCAGGCAAGCGTCTCTGGCTCAAACCAGGCAGGGCACTGAAGTCCCATGCTGCAGGGAAAACAGGCTTAGAGGTAGTCTCAGCAATCAGTCAGCAGTCCCAAGGGGATTTTTGCATAGGCATCAACTCCATGGGTGCTCCAGGCTGGAGCACCCACAAAGAGCCAAGCTCCCCACCTCAGCTCACCTCTGCCTCCTCCCCTGAGTGCACCACAACTCTGCTTCTCCTCCCAGCGCTTGCCGCCACGAAACAGCTGTTTGTTTCACAGTGTAACAAGTTGTGGGAGGAAGAGGGAGGAGCAGAAATGTGGCAGACTCAGGGGAGGAGTCGGGGAAGGGTGAGGATTTGGGGAAGGAGTCCAATAGGGGCAGGGAGGGGGAGGAGTTGGGGCAAGGACTTTCTGGAAGGGGTGAAGTCAGGGTGGGCTTAGGGGAGGGGGTTGAGCACCCACCAGCACCAGGAGAAGTTTAACAAAATCCCTTAATTTCCCAAAGTCTTCACTTTTGAAATAAAAAAAAAAACTGATGACTTGGTTTTAATTATCCTTCTATTTAATTTAAATTGAATCAACTCATGATCACATGAGCCAAGGTTATTGCTATAACCAATCTTCTATGATGTCCTCACTACTTATCAAAACCACATCTAAAAATGCATCACTTTTGTTGGCTCTGTGACAATTTGATGAAGAAAAGTCTCATCTATCATATCTAGGAATAACTGGGCCTACCAGTATTAATGGCATTTGTCCTCCAATTCATATCCAGGAAGTTAAAATATCCCTGTATGACACAATTCCCAATAATGTTTTTCTCTCTCTAATAATACTAAAGAAATCTGTATCCATATCCAAGATTGACCCTGGGGTCTATAGCTGATGTACAATGCTACCCGATCACCTTTACCTATGTTCTGATCTCTTCTAAACCACATGTACCCTTCAATACTTGTATCTCAGTCATGAGTACTATACCACCAGGTTTCTGTAATCCCTATAATATCCAGTCTGGCTCCTGCACCAATAGTTCCAGTTCCTCCATTTTATTGCCCAGAATTCAGTATTCAGGCTTTTCAGATGTTTCCCTCAAGTCTCCCCCAGTTTTCTAGCCAGATTAATTATAATCCTTTCACTAACTGTCCGTAACACCAACCTGACTACTACTCCACTCAATATTTGTACTTTCTTCTTATTGTTCATGTTCTTACTTTGTGTTGTTAATAAGACAGAGAAAAGGTTGAGAAAGGGATCATGAAAATTGTAAGGCAGGCTTTATGGAGAAAAATAACCTAATTTAACAGTTTCACTTATATTCAAAGCCTTCAGAGCCAGCAACAGGGTTTCTTAAATAAAATCTGCATTGCTAAAATTCTCATTTCTACAGGGACTTTTTTTCGCATTGTGGTTAGATGGGCAGTAACAATAAACAGGCATCTTTGCCGAAAGGGATTTTGGATACTGTCAAAGCAAGCAACATTTTAAACATACAGCAACCCTTAACTAATTGCGAAAGTGAGGCCAGACAGTACAGAAAGACATGAACCTGATATTTTGACAACTACGCTTTGAGTAAGGGTGACACAGCATGGGCCTTTGCAAAGAGACACAGATTCCAACTGACATAAGCTAAAGCTGTACATCACTCTGAAAAGTCCAGCAATTGCATCTGAAAACGCCTTCATTGTATGCATGATATGCAGTTTATGAAATAAAACCAACTCATTAAAGGGGAGATATTTCTTATTCTTCCTCTCACTCAAAGTTGTCGTTAAAACACAAGGGGAATGTGAAACTGCAGCCTTTTCCTGTTTCTGATCCAATGTTACAGATTGGAAACATACATGTCAGTTTTCAGAGGAGCAAGCAGCACTAACACTAAAACCTGTTTAGAATTCAGATATAACTGAGTCTGGCTAAGGTTTTCAATAAAGTAACTGGAAATTAAAAAAAAAACACCCCCACAAATAATTTAATTTTCCAAAAGAGGAAAAATTTATTCTTGTGCTTATCAACCAAAAGACCTTAATAGAGCCGTTAAATATGAAAGTCGATCAGTACTGAATTTACAAATCTAATGGCTCATTAATACAACAGGAATATTTAGAGAAATACAATAAACAAGTTACAGCTACTGTCCCTATGAGATATTCTAGAGACTGATGGCCGGGAACTAGAGGGTGCAAACTGCATTGCCCTAGCATGTAGTCCTTGGAACAGGATTCACCATTACTGTCCCCACCTGTTCCCACACAGTAGCACAACTACAACACAGGGGCAGGGTTTTATAATTGTGCCTTTCCTGGGTAGAGCTGGTCAAAATGTAGCTTGGGAGCCCTGGAAACCCTAGAACACTGGTGGAGGCTCAGGCTAGCCCCACAGGTTGCCTCTGCCATTGCCACAATGGCCACACAGTTATTTTTAGCACATTGGTGGGACCCCTACCAGCACAAATCTATTGACCCTGGGCTGGGAGGGTTGCTCCCCTATTCTGCAATATAGAGATACACTGTGGGGGGTGGTATCTCTAGTGTATCCCTCTCCTGTTCTAGTGCCGGGGGCCTAGAAACGGGGATGTCAGATCTCAGAATGCTCAAGGGGCCTCATTAAGTTTTGTTTCGAAAAGTCAATAGAAAAATATGCTCTCTGTTTTTGGGATGACATTTCAGAATTCCCATTCTGTGAAAATTTCCAAAATATCAAGATTTTAGACCAATGAACTTTTTTTAAATTTTTTTTTTGAAAATTTCCCACAAACTGGGACTTCTGGATTTTGATTGGCCCTACTTTTGGGTGCCTTGAAAACAAAGCCCTCTCTGGCCATAGTCATCATCCCATTTGGCTAATTCTAGGCACCTCAGTGGATTGAGATCGTCGGGCACTTTGGGAGCTCATATTGGCTTTTACTACAAAAGGCCTGCAGCCTAGCTTCTGGCGTCTGACACCAGGAATGAGAAAAGGCCCAGATATGTACAGGCTTTAGAAAACTTGTCAATGTTACAGTTCCAAAGCATTCCCATTCCCTTTGATGGGAGGTGGTGGGGAGAACGGTGGGCCTCAGTTTAACACTCTGTCAGGGGAACATCAACTGGATGAGTCCAAGAAGCAACATTTGATCTCACTCCAAGATTTCCCAGAGGTCAGGGGTGTTTGAATAAGGGTTTTTAAATCCTGGCCCAGATCCCTAAAGAGAGTCAAACCCAGTTTACTGTAAACATAGCTAATATAGAGAGTTACTGTTTATGTGCCAGAAGGGTTTCATTTTAAATCCTACACTGATTCAAAAAAGAAAAGAAAACAGAAAAGACAAGAAAAATTAAAAGACCCATCCCCTGATCAATAAAACAAAGGTTCTCCCTGCAGCTGCATAAAACAAATGATCTGGAATTCATAATGGTACCATCTGCCGCCTTCTAAGATGTGATCAATCACTCTGAAATTTTAAACACCAACAGCTTCCTTTATCCAATAACTGTGTACAAATCAACTTGTTTTAAACAGCTGAACAAAGAACACCGTGGCCTTTTACGGTACACAGGGCAGCTCTATTAAGAACCTCGGGGTATAAAAGCTCCATCAGGGTGAACCTCCATTGAAATCAAGTCTGATGTTAAAGTACTAACTTGCTATTTTTGCAACTATTGTGGCAATGCAGATGCTTAATTTTGAAGAAAACCACTGGAAGGATTTGGTCCTAAATTGTTATCAGGTTTTATGTGACCAGGCAGTGGGATGCATTTTGGAGGACAATAAGGACTATTTCCTCCCCTTAACATAGTCTGTGCAAAGGCTGCCCAGTATCACAGCCCTTGCACAGGGGCTGGTACTGAATTGCTCCATCTGAACATGTTCTCATAATAACATACCCCCATCCAGAAGCAACTCGACAAAAAGTGGTGGGGAGCAGGGGATCCCTCCTTCTCTGAAGCAGCCAACGGAGATAGTCAGTTGTGCAGGGGTAAGAGGAGAGAAACAGGGGGCGACCTTGGTGGGGGGTTGCCTTCAACTGCAGGTCTCTTGCTGGGATCATCTGGCTATATCTCACTACATATGTTCCCTGCCACTGCAGGGCCCTCAGGCATTGGATCTCCTCGGGTCCCTCCTGTTCTTTGCAAACAATAGTTTAGTCTCCCGAGGGCTGTGAAATATAGGAGATGAGACAACATGATGTGGTGGTCCCTTCTGGCCTGAGCTCTGTGATTCGATCACATTTCTCCCCACAGCACAATTAATGAGGAACTGGTCTCCCTCTGGAGTACTAAAGGGGCACTGCCCCTTACAACAGGCTGCTCCTAAAAAGTGCAATTGAGCCCTTAATTAGGAATAAAGCTTCAAAGGATCACCCAGACCTTGCTAACAGGTTAAATGCTGTCCCCAGAAGCACTGCCAGAATTGTACAGCAAGCCATATTAATAATCCATCTAAAATTCAGATTTATAAAGGCCATGTCTACATCAGCTTAGCTGTACCAATGCAGCTGCACTGCTGTAAGATCGCTTGTGTAACTGCTCGATGCTGACAGCAGAGAGCTCTCCTGTCGACATAATTGAACCACCACCAATGAGTGGCAGCAGCTATGTTGACGGGAGGGCATCTCCCACCAGCAAAGCACTGTCCACACCAATGCATCTGTCGGTGTAATTTATGTTGCTCAGAGGGGTGTCACTAAGTGGCATACCTTACACCTACAAAAGTGCTAGTGTAGATATTCCCAAAGTATTGGTGCAGCCATCAATGTTTCTGCATTATCCTGTTGTGTCAAATCTTGCAAAAAAGATACAAAATATTTACTTTTATTTCTGTTCTCAGAAGATGAGTAAGCAGTCCAAAAAAGGGCTTGAATGTAGGATTTGGTACCAGACATGCCCTCATCATTGGTTGGAACTAGTCCATACTGAACAAGTAGTGGTTTGTTCAGGCTGGCAATAAACTGCTTATTTTCTTAGACAAAAATATTGAATCATTGACATATTCATGATTCATTTCCCCTCCTAATTTTCTCTGATGGACAGCTATTTATTCACCTGCTCTGTCTTTTCTTGGCTTACCTCAGGGGCCTCACTAATATTATTTGTGCTGATCCTCATCTACATAACAAAAGAAAAACAAACAAAAATGACCCAGTCATAGTCATGGGAGCAAGGGAGCAAAACAGGACAGAGAATACTCTGCTTTTCATGGAACTAAAGGGAACAGAATTGTCTGGTTAACGTTAACCCAAATAGTAATTTTCAGTGTGTTGCCTTTCTTAACGCTTGCTTATTAACATTTACCGCATATGCAGTATGAACAACAAAATGCTTTGAAATATCTAGTCGTCTTTTACTCTGTGCTGCTTTTTAATGCTATATGTGTCACATGCAACTGCAGTTCCATCATCAAGTGGCTGAATGGAGGTACAAAGATTATTGATTAAAAGCTGAAGCAAATCATCATCAAGTGAAAAAGATTTTTTTTGGTATAACATGTGGGAAAGAATTTGAAAGACCTACTTTATTTTCTATCTGTTTTCATGCAAAGTCATTGATGCTGAATACTGACCTTCCCCTGGGCTATCTATTAAAATTTCGAGAGGGTGAGGAAAAAGGACTTTCAAGATGTAAAATAAGTTGTAGGATTCAACCTTTTTCCTGAACCACTTTAATTCTGATGATTTGTCCACTTATCTAGATTCCACCTACACATCACCATGAATGTGTGATTTGAGGCATATTGCAAAGCCCACCGATGTACAATTCTCACAACATGGTGAAATCTGTTTGAGACTGCATTTCCAGTATTTTTCTGAACAACCTTTGTGCTTTTGAAAATGTCTAGAGGCCTGATCCAAGTCCACTGAAGTCAAAGGAAGACTTCCATTGACTTCAATGGGCTTTAGAATTGGCCCGAACACAGGAAGCATCGGAAGTTGTGAAACAGAGGTTAATAGGATTTCACTGAACATCTGGTCATTGTCAGTGTCAACAGCAGTATACTGAGATGAACTTTAATGATGTTGGCCCTGTGCAATTATTGTTTTTTATAAAACAGAGAATTTTAAGTTCCCTGTACACACGTCTATTTATTGGCTTCATTTATTGTTTCCATCAGTTTTCTTTCCCAGTGGCCTACAAAGAGGAGAGCCATAAATAATATATAACAGATATTTTCCAAAAAAATTACTGCCTACGTGATGCTGGTTCCAGATGTGACCAAAGTGTGCGAAGTTCTGTTATCTGTAATATAGAAGCATTATAGTTATATCCTAGGAAAGAGCCAAAGGTTTTTGAAGGCTCAGGACAAAATCTGAAACTTCCAAAAAACATACCCTGGAGATGACAGTGTAAGAAAAGGAGAAGGGTTGAGGTCAGAGAGGACCAAGGTTGTGGGGTTGCTGCTCTCCCCGCTCCCACCTGTCCCTAAGTTTCAGCCCCATTCCTACCTCCAGGCTCTCAGCCTGCTGGGTCAACTCAGAACTGGTGCGACAATGCCAACGGCAATGGTGGTGGGATGTGGGCCTGGTTAGGGTTGGTGAGTCACTCCCCATATCAAACCTGAGTGGTATTGAAACCCCATGCACCATCTCAACTGCTCACACTCTAATTTGGCTTGGCTGCCCCTCCATCATTTTGGGAGCCTGGAGCAAAGTACCTCTTTTGTCTTTTCCACTCCCGACAGCCCTGCTTACTACCATGCAATTAAGCTGATTTGGGGGAAGCCTGTTAAAAACATGCCATGGAACATCATGTTGGAATTGGACTTCTCATCATGGTTGTAACTATCATACCCACAGGACTTAAGTTTGTACAAAAAATTTAGTCCAGCATTTTCAAATCTGACCTCATTGGGCTGTAGAGTTGGTCAGCATCTCTGAAATCCAGCCATTCCTTTTAACTATGAGTTGTTTTAGGCATAAAGTTTTGAAAACTTTGGTCTCACATTTCTGCAAGCCAAAACTCTGGGGATATGTCAGTAATTCTGTGACTCATGGAAGGTAAAGTCAAAGAAATGAACCACAAACCTGTCATAACTTGCCAATGATCTCTGTGAGAAAGTGTTAACAGTATTCTTTTTTTGGAGCTTTCTGCAATTTCACTCTTTGGGGCAGGGACTTTCTTTGTGTTCTGTATTTGCACAGTGCCTTGCACAGTAGACACTTGGGGTCCTAGCATGACAGAAATACAAATAATGAATAACAACAGTTTATAAGTGATTATCTTGGCTGTATGATTCTAAATATTACTATTAAAGGTGCTCTTGAAACCATCTTTGGGGAGGGTTGGGAAAAGGGGTCACTCCAAATGAAAAGTGATATTGTTATCAGTCCTGAAGTGTTTATGCAGACAATTCCTTCCTTCTGTTTTTTAAAGCTTGTCATTTTAAAAGTCTCACCATGTGACTTAGATAACCAAACACCGCAATAATGAGTAATTGACGGCATAGTAAAAATGAATGGTTAAACCCTGATACTGCAAAGACATATTCATCGAGTTAACTGTAAGTATGTGAACAGCCCCAGTATATATAGACAATAGAACTACACACATGCTTAAAATCAAGCATGCACATAAGTGCTTGTCTGAATAGGAAAAACATGTGCTTTCCTGAACCAGGGCCATAGTCAACAACCCATAGGCTGAAATATGTTCCCATAAACAAGTTAACAAATGAAAATCTAATCTCAGATGATTAATGAACACAAAAAGGGATAAATTATCAAGTTATTCACCATGACTCATGATCCCAGCTCTAGTCTTGACTCCCTCTCATCTGTGTGTGCACTCACACAAAGCCACTTAGTAAGTAAAACAGGGAGGCTTGAGAATAATGATTTGCGTGTATTTCAGATAGCCAATCTCCCACCAAAACAGAGAAGCTGAGTCATTTCAGGGTTTTTACAAAGGGACATGCCCATTTCTCACACACACACACACACACACACACTCTCTGCTCACTTCATTAAAAAAAACCCATTAAACTCACCATTGGATCTGTGTAGGTCTGATTCAGTGAGGTTGTACAATATAAGACGACTTTGCCCAGCCAAACTAGGCTTTTCTCAATGATATTTTTTAAATAAATGTATTAGATCAGATAGAGCAAGTAGTGGGCAGTTTACCATTCCTTACAATTAGAAGCTAGTATTTCAATATTAATTTGTGCTATTATTATTATTATTTGCGTTACAGTAGTACCTAGAGGTCAGGTCCCCATTGTGCTAGGCACTGTACAAACATAAGAAAGACAGCCCTGCCCTGAAAGCTTACAATCTGCTGTCAGTTTCCATTTCTTCAGACTTGTTCCTAGATCAAAGTTGCATCTCAATGTATTTGGATGGGAAGTTGTTATGGAATTGCTTCATGTGGCTCTAAACATTACTGTCTGCATCATTCCATTCTCTGGCACATGCCCAATCCTCTGCAAAATCCCACAAGATTTCTTGTTCTTGGAGAACACCCACAATGAGCTGCCTGTATGTACTATCCTCAAATCAATATTAGGAACAATGGTGAATATATTTATAAAGCATAGGATGGTTCATAGGCTAGCCCATGCTGAATGGTCAGAGTGTCCTAATACCGCATTGCTACATAGCATCATAACTGTGCATTGCAGCTGTTGCAAGAAGCTGGCAGCTCTAAGCAACCCTTTTTGCTACTGTGGGCAATGCCACCTTTCTCCTGTAAATGCTGACTCATGAAACAGGATATTTATTTACCTTACACAAAGATTTCACCTTCCACATGACTCGCAGCAGGGCTTGAAAGGAGCAATCACATCAGGGGTTTAAAACTGTGGTCACATGCTTTCAATTAGTGACTCCATGGATGGCCTTGTTCCAGGTACATTACTTGAGAACAAACACCATGGGAAGCAGCACTGCAGCAAAGACCAAAGGGGAGGTTTTTTTAAAGACATTAGGCCAACTACAACTCCGGCGTTACTGAATTTGTTCCGTCAAGACAAAGTTATTTCAAACCAGGAAGGAACATGGAAGACAGTTACAGAGATACAGAAACTATTTTAACTAGATTACACTTAAAATTATACAAAGAAGAAGGTTGAGAAAACCACACAGTTCCTTGCCATAAACTGGATTATGAGTAGAATTACACCTAGATCCCACACCAAGCTCTGTGCTTAGAGACAATTCTTCTCCTAAAGAGCTTCTATTCTAAACCAGGGGTGGGCAACCTTTTTTTGGCTTGATGGCCACATCTGGGTATGGAAATTGTCTAGAGGGCCATGAATGCTCCAAAATCGGGGGTTGGGGTCTAGGGAAGGTGATGGCTCCAGCTGGGGGTGTAGGCTCTGGGCATAAGGGGTTGGGGATGCAGGAGGGTGCTCCGGCTGGGATTGAGGGGTTTGGAGGGTGGGGAGGGCTCAGGGCTTGAGATACAGGAGGGGTCAGTGGTGCAGGCTCTTGGGGGCGGGGCACGTACCTCAAGCAGCTCCCAGAAGCATCGGCATGTCCCCACTCCAGTTCCTACATAGAGGTGTGGACAGGCAGCTCTGTGCACTGCACTGTCCACAGGCACCACCCCTGCAGCTCCCATTGGCTGTGGTTCCTGGCCAATGGGAGATGTGGGGACAGTGACTGGGACAGCAGCAGCACGTAGAGTCCCCTGGCTTCCCCTGTGCATAGGCACCGGAGGTGGGACATGCTGCTGCTTCCAGGAGCTGCACGGAGTGGGGCTTGCCAACCCCACTCCCTGGCAGGAGCTTGAGGGCCAGATTATAACCTGTGAGGGTCCGCTGTGGCCCCTGGGCTGTAGTTTGCCCACCCCTAATCTAAACAGAGGACCCAGATAAAGTGGGGGAGAAAGCAATACGACATATGAGCAAATCTTAACAAGGGTGCCTCAGTGCACAGTGTAGCAAACACACACAAAATAGGTATGGAGTGGTTAAAAGTCCTTAAATAGGTGACAGCTCACTAATACATTTCAGTGATTCACAGTCTTCAGCTGTCACTGAAGGGGACTTAATTCAAATAATCACATTCAAAACTAACAAGCTACTATAGCAAGAAGTATGCTGGAAGTACCCCTGTGTTTGTATTATGGTGGCAAAAACTATGCCCCTTTAAAATTGAATAGGTATTGACATGATAAAAATATATAATTCAGCCTGAAGCACCCTCCTATGTTTTCTGTAGGAAGTTGGGAACCAGCTGGCGTGTTCCCAGATAAAACAGCTGCTGCTTCTGCCAAAGGTATCAGGTATGCTCTGGTATTCTGCTGAACTCAGCATGTGGTGGAATGAGAGCAACACAAGAAGTGCAATGGAGAACCAGCAATAAAGAGGTTAATGGCTATAAAAAAAAATGGTAATGTCCAGTCTGGATTCCCCAGTGCATACTATTGCAAAAAGCAAATGAAACTTGCCAACATAATGCCTTTGCAAAATCAGCAGTACAGCACAGGGCTGCTGCAGGGGCACATGGGTTTCGGAAGCCATCACAATATTTCTTAAGCTTCTGGAAGCACATGCAGTGTTCTTGCATTATTTTCCACTCACAAAGAAGAGGCTGGTGATCATCATAACTACTGGCTTACAGAATGATGTGAATGGTCTGTTCTACATGCAGGCTTCCACTGTGTTGGGTATGAATGTAGAATCAGGTAATCAGCGGCTCTATCAGTCTGGAACTTGTATCAGTCTATGTCTCGATACTACAAATGTGATCTCATTTGGGAGCAGAGGTCAGATGAAGATATTTTAAAATACACCCAACTAACATTTGAGTTACCGAAATATGCATGTGTAACAGACTGTGGGCTAGAGAATTTCTTAAATGAAGTTAATTCACAGCTGTGATGTAGAATGTGCAAGGACTTGGTTTTCAAGCAATGCCCAATCTTGCTACCGAAGTATAACCAGTATCCAGAGAAGCCTTTATCGGTCAGTGATAACAAGCACCTGCAAAGACAGGAGATCAATAGGGAACATCTACCCCAGTAATTAGTAGACACATGAGGAATGAATATGTGAGCTGTTCATGGATTGTTTTCAACCACGCCACTTCCATCCTTCTGAAGTATACTATTGATTGTGTCAGTTGCAATTTCTCCAAAGGATGCTTTAGAAGAATTATCATATGCCTTCATTTCTACTTTGTGTGGAAGAAAGATGAATTAAATTCTTATTCTTTTCCCAGCAAGGCATTATTAGCCCTCATCTTCTTCTTTCCATTGGTAGTAACATGACATCTCTGGCCCATCGTCTCCCCTCATTGTTCTGACATGCCATCCTAGCTTGCTTTCTGTTCAGGCCTACTTCGTTATCATCTCTTATTTCTACAGCACCTCAAACGTGCTAGGAACTTTGCATTACAAAATTAGAGTGCCATCGCCGTGCAGTGCTTCCAACCAAAATGTAGACGTGACTTACAAAGGGAAGACTAAACCAGGAGTGAGTGAGAAAGGGGCCTCAAGTGCAGATGCTGCAGATATATGATGGCTGGAATATTCAGTATGTGCCTAGGTATTAGTGAGAGATTTTTTTAAAAACATTAAATGTGTGCTTCAGAATTTTGGAAATCCATTCAGATGTAAAATTATATTAGCGCAGGAAGTAATGTTCCATGGCAATATCTAGACCTGTGAAGAGATCCACTGATCAAGGCTGTCCTCTGTGGTATCAATTACCCTTTACTAACTAAACTAATAAGACCTTGAAAGAAAGATGGTATTATATTTAAGGAACAAGATTAAGAGAAAGAAGATGAGATTTTTATTACAGGTCTTCCACAGATTCCCTGTGAGATGTGGGACATGCTGTATAATCTCTCTGTACCTTAGTTTCCCTCTCTGTAGAATGGGATTAATACTTTCCTATTTCATGCGGATGTTGTCAGGTTTATTTCATTAATGTCTCCTCTGATGCTATTATTTGCCACTGAAATGTCTATAAAGTATGAGATTACAATGAACACATCTAAATTATTTCAAATTGACTGAATTTCTTAAGTCAAATGAATTGATTTTCAGCCAGCTTCCAAAAACAAAACCCACCACACATCAATAAACTAAGAATAAGCATGAGAAATTTCACCCCACAGGGTAATTCTCTCAAAAAGTTGGAAGCCTCTGAAGACATGGGCTTGAAATGAAAGTGCCTTTTCAGCCATAACCAGACAATTCCTACTGTGACACTATAAGCAACTTTGTATAGTTTGTAGGGTATCCCAAGAGCTGCTGTGATCTGGTATATGCTATGCAATACTGCAAGATCAGATGATCCTTCTTTGAACTACAAACCCAGACACACTCTGGGTTTTAAGGCATTAAATTACTTTTGCACAACTGACCCTTTTCCCCAAACATAGGTAACAAAGGTTAAAACTATTGTCCCTTTGGGTTAAGTCAGGGTGTCCCATTGCCTAACAGCAAGATGAGACAACTTTCAAACTCAACATTAGAAGAATGAATGAATGACTCTCTTCAGGAAAGGCTGAATCTAACGTAATGCCATTGACTTGTGTGTGTATGTATACTGGATATATGTAAATACACAGACATGCCTATACATATGCATTACACATGTATACACACACTAAGAAGTAAATAGAATATAATAATTCACTGGGCAATAAATCTAAAAGCTGGAGGATAATTAACCCCAATCTTTAAATAAAAGTTCTGGACTTTGAAATGTTGCTAGCATGTGTTTGCTAGAAGCTGGGAATGGGCAACAGGGGATGGCTCACTTGATAACCTGTCTGTTCATTCCCTCTGAAGCACCTGGCATTGGCCACTGCTGGAAGACAGAATAATGGGCTAGACAGACCATTGGTCTGACCCAGTATGGCTGTTCTTATGAACTGGCATAAAGTAGGAAGGGAAAATGGTACAACCCAGAAATTAACTAAGAAGCAACAGCTCTGGGTCTGATGGATGACTGGCAGGAACAGTTATCTGATATGAGGGCCCTTCACTGAGAATACCCTGCTGTGAAGAGCTTAACTGGCACTGAAAGTGACCCAGTGGAGACTGTTTATGAGATACAGGGAGATCTTAGATAACAGGATTCCAGAGCAACTAGGGCTTTATAGAGCATAATCAACACCTCGACCCAGAAATAAGCAGAGCAGAGCATGAGTTACAAGCTTGTCAAAGCTTCTCATCCCAAGAATGTTGCTGCTCCATTCTTGACTAGCTGAAGCTGCAATGTCCTTCCCTAGGGTGGCCTCTAGTAGACTTTATTGGTGTAATCCAGTGTGGTAGTTATGAAGATATGGGTCAATGAAATGAGGATGCAGTCATTAGTGGAGCAGTCACAGCATCATAGTCTCCTATTAAATGAAAAAACAAACAAAAACACAATAGGCCATAGTTGCTATCTGAGAATGCAGATGCAGTGATTGATTCAATAGAATTCCAATACTTGTAAATTATATTGCTCAAGAAAACAAGCCATCATGACCCCTCCCCCACTAGTTATTTACCTAAACACAGTCCAGTACCAGGTTTGTTAGCATCTTTTATATCTTAGCTGAATTGTGTTTCAGCCAGATTGCCTCTTCAAATTCCCTTCCCCCGGCTCTTGTCCCTGTCCCCTCCATCAGCATCTGGGGCTGATGAAAATGAACTGTAGAGTCAAAATGCATTTTGGTGACACAGCACATAAATATGGCACACACATGGGGACCCAGCAAATAAAAATGTCTCACAAAAAATGACACAGTCACAATGACCAGAACAACCCTCAAATGTGTGCTAAGTGAGGAATTGTTCCCATTAATATTTTCTCTGAGAAAAAGCAACAAAACCACTGAAGGACTCTTCTCTACTGCAAATCTCAATGTAGGAGTCACCAAACCCTCATCAATAACATTGCTAATACCGGTCAAAAATTATCATGGACCATTTACATGTGTCCATTTCTAGGAGGAGATCCACCACTACAGATGAAAAACTGTCTCCACATTATGCCCAGAGGGATCGGATATCTTCTTCGTATTAAATAAAATATGTTCCTACAATGTAAAATTCCGGAAGTCTATGTAACCCAAACCAACTCAGCATGGGGCCCTGTACACCTCTAGTGGTGGCTGAGCCACATAAAGACAGGCCATCAGTGTAATACAACATCTATGGTTGGGTTATTGACAGCCTGGGACTTTTGGACCTGGGACTCAAACCAGGACTTCTGGATCTGCAACCATGAGAATCTACTGCCTGTGCTAAAAGACACTGTTCCTCAAGGCTGTAGCAGGTTCATCAGCCTTTACACCCAGCCCAGCCACCACTAGTGGACAAAGAGTGTCACCTGGTGTGGGTTACACCAGCACTGTTTACTGGAGTCCTCCCATGCGCTTCCCAGTGGGAAATATGATACAGCCGTCTTAGAGCCCAAGCCTGGCACTGTGTTTGGCTCTGACACAAGCTACAGCTGTGCCTCTTCCCACCATTCCACGCTCAGCATTCTACTGAAATGTCTCAGAGCAACTTTTAATGAGGGGCCGTTCCTCCCAACGCTACTGTACTAGCAGTTACCTTAAGATTCCTTTTTGTAAATGGTTAGTCTGCAAAGGGGACTACTTGCTTTGACTTTACAAATTGGCCATTTAAGAATGTAAATGTAGATGTTGCACATATGTATCTACTTTGATGTTGTCACAGTTCATTCAAGAATCAGAGGGGTAGCCATGTTAGTCTGGAATTGCAGAAGTGACAAAGAGTCCTGTGGCACCTTAAAGACTAACTGAAGTATTAGAGCATAAGCTTTCGTGGGCTAATACCCACTTCACAATAACAAAAATAAACTGTGTACTATTAATAAGAATGTATTATGGGTAAGAAACTGCTGTTGTGTTTGTATGTGAAGCAAATTAAACAGATAAATATTCAATATAGTTTATAGCAGCTCTAAAATAGCTGCATTATGTGCAGTGATTGCACATTGCAGATTAAATCTAAACTGTAACAGCTTTTGTAATTGTGCACACAGTTTATCAGCCATTAATTAGAACCAAAGTAAAGACTCAAACAAAGCATCCAGAGGGCATGTTGTTATAATACATTGACTCAGCAAATGTGTCAGTATCACCTTCTAGTGGCTGTCCCTATCATAGGTTGCTGCTCATTAAACAAAGGACTTTCTCCCCTAGTTTAGGTGATAGAGGCCTGTGTTTTCAGTGCTGGTTATAAGGCTCTATCTCCACCCCCCAATACACATGGTGATGGAACTATGGTTTTCACATCATGCTAAATAAGTATTTTCATCCTCTATCCACTTTCCTATATAGCTTGGAAACAGTTTCTCCTATCAATCATTGATTTGCTGGAATGTTTCCAGATTTAGCGCTGTATAACACAGCAGAATTTGGCCCACTGCAAAAACCAAAACGATTAGTCAAATCTCAAAGTTACACAGAAGCAATAAGGGACTGAATTAAACCAGCAAATACAATCATGTTAAGGGTTAGCGTTGGATCCCTACAATACCCAGGTACTGCAGAGTTCTAGCAGGCAAGCTTTCATACCGAGATGTGATTGGGTGGGTCAGGGATAGAGTTTCAGGCTTAACTCAAAGAATTTCCTTGCATTTATGGTTTCAGTTAGACTTAAATGTTACCTCGTTAACCACAAAATAGTAAGTGCATGACTCAGTTGGGTGGAATGTAAATTCTTGCGATTTAAAGTGGGTTTTGGACAAGTTACCATAAATCAAATAATTGGAAGAAAAATTTCTAACAGTCAGTCAGCTGGTACAATACTTTACAACTGCAATATGTTAAAAAAAAATCTGTCAGACTTTTTGTAAACATGTGGAACTTTCATTGCAACATTGCTGTCTGTGTAATTCACAGCTCACAGAAGTTATGCTTTTGTAGCCCGCCCTTTAAAATAATATTCAGAATTACAAGGCCTTCTAGTGACACTCGCTTTCTGGAAATTTTCAACACTTATCAGAATGAGCTGATGTCATCACAGTGACTAAGGCTTCCACCCCTAAATAGGATTCCAAGGTCTTGCTAATTTTTCACAGCTACCATATGCTGCCTGTTGGGTACAGTTCACTCTTGCTTTACTTTGTTTATATTGTACTCCCCCAGCCGGATTCTAAAGAGACAGGCCTTGTTAGGATCCTGCACAGACGGAAAGGGAGAGTCTTTACTGGCACAATCACAGTAAGTAGTTCATAGGCATATTTGGGCGATACTGACTCAACTGCTAGATTCTCACACCACCGTGTTTCCCAGTCCTCCCTGAAACTCTAATTCTAACAGTCCATCTCTCATAATAAAGAGTAGACAATACCTCATAGCATCCCTAGCAATTCTGCCTTGGTTTAGGTTCAGATGGACTACCAGCCCATAATAATCTTGCAGTATTTCTTAAAGTGCTGTAAATTGACATCAGAAAAGTTGGAACCATGATGCTGGGGGTTAAGGCCAAGATTGCCAACAAAAAAAAAAGGGGGCGAGGAAAGCCTAACAATCTGTTTCTTAAGTTCACAGTTGGGCAGATAAATAAAGAGGCTGTTTATCAACAGTGCTGAGCACAAACCGTCTCTCCTCCCACAGAATATGGTACCAAATATAAAAGATGCAATAAAGAGAACAGCATCTGCTACAGATGTGACTGTATTAGTGATTCTGACACTTTGTACAGCCAGTTTAATCTTTTGGACTAGAGCTATCAAAAGATATTTCCTCTTTAATAAAGTGCACACATCATATATCACACGCAAGGACAGTGCAAGCCAGTACCAACCCACCATGTGAAACAGGGTATGACAGAAAAAAACCTGTGTGCTGGGTAATGTAGAAGCAATTGCAACACAGTAAAACAGGAGGAAACAAAAGATTAGGGATTTATCTGTGCGTTCAAAACAATGACATGCCCACATGGAACAGTGTTTATCATCAGATTCAGACCAAAAAAAGGCCTCCTCTAAGAATATGATTTGGAAAGTCAGGAAAACTACAATGTTTCTATAGCAACACTAGGGCTCCCATAACAAGGCATGTAGTAAGATAGTTTTTAGACCTTTTAGGCTTTTACCACATACTAGCAAGACTGGTTGATTCAGCTTTGGCAGCTAGTTACTTAATAATTATGAATAATTATAAACTATTAATTTCAAGTGGACTTTCCCAAAGCTACACCAGAAAAGGCAGGAGTTAAAATAAAAGGATTTAAAATAAATAAGTGAGGACAGCTGCAGAAAGAAGAGAAATAGGGTATAGGAAGAAGACTAAAACCATGGAATTTTCACAAGCATTCAGCACTGGACTAAACCTATGAAAGTCTATAGTAAAAATCGTATTGGCTTGCCTGGAAGCAGAGTTGGGCTAATGCTAAGCATTCTGGAAAATCGCCATCCTTTTAGTCCATTATGCTCATCAGTGCACCAGATGGCATGTTTGACACCGTATAAAGCTGAAGAAAGAGTCCTACCCCAGGGAGCTTATGGGTAGCATTTTCAAAAGCACTTTAGGTCAGATTTTTAAAAGTCCGTAGGACCTAAAGATGCAGATAGTAGGATTTTTAAAAACATCTAAGCAGATTAGGTGCCTAACTCCCACTGAAATACTAGGCTGCTAAGTCACTTGGGCACATTTGAGAAAAAAAAATTACCTTATATCCTTAAGAGCCAGTCTGATGATAGAATGTACATACATTCTACATGCAGGTCTTGATTCGATGCCTATCAAAGTCAATGACATGGTCCCTGCTGACTTTACTGGGTACTAAAACAGACCCTGAGTATGGTACGTTTTGTAATGCTTGCTGACTGCTCTAGAATTCATGTCTCCCCTCCCAAGGGTTCACCCAGCTATTGTGATTGATTTCTCTTACAGCAGTGGCTAAAGGCCTTGGTTTCAGAACAGGATTCCTGTTGTGTTAGATTCAATTCAAACACACAGTCCCTGCCTTCAAGCTTTTCCAATCCAATCTAAAATGGCAACACAACACATGGGGTGGGAAAAGGAATACAACAAAACTATCTCTATTTTTTATATTCAGTATCAGGCTGTAAAACAGAACTCGTAATCTGAGGAGTGGCCAAGAAGATTAGTTTATTTCATTTGGACAGAATTGTTAAAACAACTATTACATTACAAGTAGTGCTCGGGAAAGAATGTCTTCGGAGTTTTCCTGAGTATAATACCTTTTGTTTGCTTTTGAACAAATACCACCAGTTCGACTCAGCATCAGGGGGTGATTTAAACTAATCCCTGAACAGCAATAAATACATGGATTTGTTTTCAGGTCAAAAATGTGGCAGTTCTAAAGCTAAGGTCACTTTAAAGTAGCCAGAAAATAAACAAATGTTGCAATTTCACTTCCTGTAACAAGGAAACCCAAACAAACTTAACTGGAATTTTCAAAGCAGTCTGACTGAGTTAGATGTCCAGCTTCACTGGGTTTTGGGTGCGTGCCTCCTGTCAGATCCTTTGACAATCCTAGTCTTTGTATATCAGTGAAGAGAATGTCAGACTAAGTAACATCAATGTCTAGAGAGCCTAGAAAATTTTGCTAAGCAAGGCTAATTTTTTTTCAGATGAAGAAGGATGTCTAGTATTGTACCACTCATGCCTCTCCCAATCTGACAAGATGGCCAAAAACGAGACAGGAGATACCTTGTGTTATTTTCATTCCGTTTTTAATGTTGGTACTTTTTTCTGAATTTGAGTTTTCAACTGCAGTCAGCAAGATGAATAAACCTATTTGTTCACAGCTACACGATAGATCAACTCACAAGACTAGACAAATGCTTAATTATAAGTTCCAGTGTGTTCAGCCAAAGAATCGCAGTGTGCTGCCAGAGATGGGAAATGAAGTTGTGTGCAGCAAGAGTGGAATTACTAAAGTATAAGCGATAAGGTTGAGCTATAGATGTTGATGTCAAGAATGAAGAATGAGCGCTAGGTCCTAAGAATCGATCTATTGATTTCATCCAGTCTGTAGTGCATCCATTGACTTTCATGGATCTTGCTTTAAATTAGATTTTAAGCCCTTTGGGCCAGACCATGTCAGCCTGTGTGTTTGTATACTAGCTAGCATAGAGGACCCTGATCCTGATGTGGACCATTGGGCACTTCTTAAACACAAAGAAATAATAAACAGTAGCTGCTTTGCGTTCCTGGCTCTGAGTACTGCTGACATTAAACATTCCCAGGAAATCTTAAATACAATTAAAAAGAAAAATGAAGAACCTTAAATACATAGCATGTAGGTGGCTTCAGCACAGAGCCCCACAGAAGTTAAAGCAGCTTCACTGTGCATGCAGTGATCTGCCCACACACCATCACATACAGGTTTGGAGCCCAGGTCAGTTGCTCCATTAACAACCAGCAGAACTGTTGATATTAGATATATGTGCATAGCATAGCTCTTTCTGCTTTGTGATTTCTAACAGCAACTGAAGTGACCATATCTGAGGAGAAAGGAAGGAGGAAGCACAGCTGATACATTTTTTTTTTCATGGATGTACCACCAGCACAGATTGTTACCTTCGCTAACAGCCAGTCAAATCTCCATTGCTGTGGATGTTCATCAGTGCTAATTGCAATACACTGGGCAGAAAAAGATCCCTTTGGTGGCTATTAAAAGGCTTCATTGTATGTACACATACACCGCTCTCTGTCTGTACACTAACATTTAGGGCTTGTCAAGTTAGGCCTCCTTTTCTATGGTTAATATGTTAAAAAGTGCAATTACTATTACTACGCATGGACCTACGGGTCAGAGAGCAGAACACAGAAAAGGGGAATGGTGAAGTTGGAACAGGAAGTTAAGATACAAGTAAGATAACCTGATATCTGTTTTCATTTTGTTTTATGTGCTGTAAAGGTGACATAATCTTATGTCAAGCCTTTGTGCTCTTACTAACAACAGGCCTCTCTTGGTGTTGTTCAATGAAGTTCCAGTCTATTGCAGAGGATTGGTCCACAGCTCTGGCAAGATGACAAAATGCCACTTTACACTGTGCAATTACTTCCGGGAATGGGTTGAATCAGAGCTGCGTGGAGCCCCAGTCAGAGAACTTTGGCCTCTTCAATCCAGATTAGGCTCTTGGTGCAGTTCAAACACTAGGATAAAACAAGAGTGAGGCCAGCCTGAGGAAGAGGCACCAACTAAAGATAGAGGAAGGAAAATGAGCCCTGTGGGGGTTCTGAGCTTGATTCCAGTATAAGGTCCAAGCCAGGGCAACTTGTGCCTCTCCAACCCTGGGCTGGCTGGACCACTTAGGCCACTGAAGCAGACTAGAGCAGCCCCAAGGGTTGCCCTAACCCACTCATTCTCTGAATAGCCCCAGGACACTGTTATGGACTCTGTGCTGGTGGGGAGGGGCAGGATATTGGTTATGTCAGTTCTGCATTTGCCAGGGATATTCTCTCACACAGACAGTGGCTCCTAGCTGTTTACAACTACTTTATGCCAGACCTTCCAGAAAGATACATGGGATACTTTAGACTTCCCCAGCCTCAGACGCTAACTCCTATCTCTGTACTCACCCACCTGCTCAATGCATTCCCTTTGTGCAAGGATAGCTGGATGCAGCCTCCTCTGATTACTAGCGTGTGGTTTAGCCAGGTCAGAGCACAGAAAAGAGAAGAGGCATAAGATGCTCTATACCCCTGGCACAGAGTGCTCAGTAGCAGCTCAGAGACCTAATTTCTCATTCCTTTTACACCTTAACAGTCATTATGCATAATTCACTATTGTTTGCTAAAGTGATGTCACTGCTAAAGTGGCTGAAGAGATCTATTGTGTGGTTAGAAAGAAGTAACTTGATTGTCTGGAAAGGACTCCAGCAGCCAAGTGGTGAGCAAAGCATTGCTCACATAGGCAGCGTGCTCCCATGTGATGACAAGGACCACGCGTGTCTCTCATACATTTGATGGGGTAGGTGACTCCCTTGTCATTTTAGAGATGGAACTCAAGGACATGGCCCCCTCTGCTGGTCAGATGAAGACAACCTGCATGCCAAATTCTAAGCAACAAAAAATCCAAACTGGGCTAGGAAAGAATGCAAGACAGACAGAAAAGGGGCAGGGGGACAGCAGGGAAGATTTCCCCCCTCCATTTCAATATGCCCAATCACAGCTATAGAATAAAGTCAGGTTAGTATTAGACTAGAAATAGTTTCCTTCCACTCCTCAGCTGTCAGGATATTTTTAAACCTTGCACAGCGATCAGATGCCAGAGTGATAGCTTCTTTATAAATACTTGTAGTTAGAAAAGCCCTCTTCCTTCCTGTCAAACCTACTCCGCGCAAGGCATTTACTGATGTTAAGATGTGATTAAAAACTTAGGCTGCCACAATTTTAGTTACTCATTTGAGATGAAGAAGCTGCTGCTACCATGTCTGCTAGAGCAAATTTACAGACCCAATTATCTCCCGGCATAACCAGGCTGCCTGCTCCTGAACTAGGGCGATGAAGGAAAAGGAAGCCTTTGAGACTTTTAAAGAACATTAACACAAACTTGTAGAAATGAGACCTGTACCATAACTAACAATAGAACTGGAATTCTAAACTGGGATGTTAATGCAAATGCTCCAGAGAAGATGGAAAACTGTCAAACCCATTTTCAAATTGTGAGAATTAAAAATCAGGATGGCATTGCAGCCAATACAAGCAAGAATTAAGGAAAGAAATTCCATCTTCTGGCGATGTCTTCTAGAAGACTAGGTAGAGTGTATTCTATAGAAATTCAGGGGAAGCAGCAGAGTCTGCTGGTTAGGCCACACGATCGGGAATAGGAGGTCTGGGTTTGGACTTCTCAAGCATCCACTTGCTTTATGACCTCACCCAAGTCCTTTAACCTTCAATTTCCCCATTCAAAATGTTGTGCAATGGAATTTTAAGACTGGATGAAGCTGATCAACCCAATCTGCCTCAAGGAACTTTCTACATGGCTAAATGAACCACCTCCTTCCTTTGGGAAATTGGGCTTCATAGTCTATAGATGTGTTTGTAAGGGAAAAGGAGGGGAAAGAAGAGATCGAGAGAGATATCTGAATCCCCTAGTCAAAAGTCACTAGTGATTTGGGGGATCCATCTTGAGATATTTAAAGGGTGATAAGCATTTTCTGAAAATCAGACCTCTTTCAAGTATCTCAACAGCTGGGCACTGAATAACTGAGATACAATATCACAAGTCACTTCTGAAAACATAGGCAATATACAGGTACTGACTACCTTTTGGGAGGGAAAGGCGAGTTGGCATCCTACCACTTCCTATAATACAAAATTACCTGTATTGTAAAGTGTCTGACTGCACCAATAGAAAATTAAGCTCTTGCTAAAGTGATGGAGTCAGACCAGAAGGATATAGGAGAGTGCTGGAAGGCAGGTACATTAGTCTCAAGGTGTCCAGGTCCCTGTTCCCTGGATAGCCAAACAAAGGCTACTCCAGGCCAATCAAGACACCTGGGGCCAATTAAGAACCTTCTAGAAAGGAGTAGAAACAGCTAGCCTGATTGGGACACCTGAAGCCAATCAGGGACTGGCTGAAAGCAGATAAAAACCTCCCAGTTAGTCAGGTGGGTGTGGGTGTCAGGAGCTGTGGAAGGAAGTTATGCTGTTGATGAGACTGAGTGGTGGACAACATATCATCCAGAAGGAAGGAGGCCCTGAGGTAAGGGTGAAGTGGAGTTTGAAGAAGCGGGGACTGCTGTGGGGAAGTAGCCCAGGGAATTGTATTGTGTTTTGTGGATAAAAGGTCAGCCATCTTAGCTGATACTATTAGGGTCCCTGGGCTGGAGCCCAGAGTAGAGGGTGAGCCTGGGCTCCCCCCTTTCTGCCTCCCCTAATTAGTGTCTGAGATTGGGAGACAATAGAGACTGTGCCAGGAAGGATAGCTTCTCCTCACTGGCTTGTGATGAAAATGGCTCAATAGGCTGTGACCTTGTCTCCAGAGAGAGAAGGGCTCCGTGGAGGGGCACAGTGAGCCGCTGAGGCTAGTAAAAATCTGCCAGGAAATGCAGGATCCACAAAGATAAGGACAGAGCTTTGTCACACTAATTTATATTTTTAAATTGAGCAAATTATTGTTTTAAAAGAGGACATAAATAAATAGAACCAGCTGGACTAAAACCAGTTGGTATTTGGCCAACAATATCCTATATAATCACAACATATGGCAAATTAATAAATCAGTGACCAGAGAGCTTTGTGACTGATATGAACCCTTGAAAATATGCAATATTTATAGTGCTTAGCTGAACAAAAATGGATCCCTGCATCTATCTGGTTTCCTGTTGAAGGCAGGGTAACAGCACTAGCTTAAATTCAGATATGCCACTCTATTGCTTAACCAGGAGTCTCAAAGATCTCCTTGCTGAGGCCCTCGTCAGTCCAAGTTGATATAAGCACTTCCACATGGTACCTCATCATAGATGGGAGAGGGCAGCAATTGACAAAATCTTTGTTCCACAATGACCCATTTAGATTCAGTAGTCCTTCCAGATGGGCAGATGATGACACCTTTGGTATCCTGAATACGGTGAATTTTTTTCCCCTGTTTTTTCCTGTATGGAGCAAACACTTGAGTATTGTACTATAGCATGGGACATAGATATTATAAGTAGCATCCTGCAAGCATTCCATAAAGTCTAAACATGAAACACATTCTTCTAACACTAATATCTATTGTATTGTAATGCACAAGTAAGTCAGACTGGTTTCCAGCTATGCATCAGTCAGTCTTCAATCAGGCCAAGGCCTTAGCATGAACTGACACTTTGGTCTGCCAGGGTCACAGGGTCTGTCAGTGATTTCTGACTCCCTGTACCCATCCCCAGCATGTGTGGGACAGTCAGTGTTACTCACTCTCACATTTACTGGGAAAGGAGATTTTGGCCCTTGCTACAGGGGCTCCGATCGCCCATATCTGCACATCCTAGCAATTAACCCTGCTCTCCACTCCACCCAGCCCTGCAGTTCTGTTTCCCCCACCTCAATTCAGGCCCCCAGCCTCATCTCTTCTGTTCTGGGGTTTCTTTACCTCCCTCTCCCAGACCAGGGGGTGGGAGGCACACAGCAAGATCCCCTCTCCTACCTTACCTTACCAGGCTGGGGGTGGCAGGTCCAGGAGCTTGTCACCCCTCTCCACCCCTTCACAGGCCAGATGGGAAGCAGGGGACTGAGCACTTTGGGCCCCTCAGCTCATGCTGTTGGCCCTGCTGCCAGTGCTCTCTCCCACAGGGAGGGAAGTGAAGGGAAAGAAAAGCCTGGGATGGGTTCCACAGAACTGGCTGCTGTGCTTTCCCCAGGTTTGCCTGGCCCATCGACAGACACACTGCTCAGACAGTGGGCCCCAGTTTAACTTCCGTGAAGAGCTGAAGTGAGCTGTTTGCTGAGTCCTGACTAGCCTGCTCCTGTTCCTCACATGCCTCCATTTTTGAAGCCTCATTGCCCCCGACCTGCACTATGACTAGGTTTGTGGGAACCAAAGAGGCTGCCCTTCAGGTCGTGGTCTAGTCAGGGCCTGATTCTGGATACATTGAAGTTAATGGCAAAAATGGTACTGACTTCGGTGGGGGCAGGATCAAGCTGTTTGAGCCAAAGTCTGCTGAAGTCAGTATGCAGCATCCCACTGACTTCAGGGGCATTTGGATCAGGCCCGTATGGCCAAAGAACCCTTGGTGGAAGGACAACCTGGGTGGGGGATGGGATCTTGCTGTTAGACCATAGGATTGGAGCTTTGCAAAAAACCTGATTTATCAGTTCACTGGCTGAACAAAACAAAGCAAAAAAATCCCTTTGGGGTTGACCCAAAACAATTTTTTAGTTTTCTTGGTGAAACAAAAGTGAAAAAGTTTGGGGTTGAACAAAATGTTATGTTTAGTTTCGGGGCACTTTTAACTACAATTTCATTAGAAGCAAACAGGAAGAGGTGGGGGTTGCAGGACCTCCTTTCCCTTGCCCCCACATGCTCTGTAGCCCAGTGGTTAGTGCACTCACTTAGCATGCAGGAGACCAAGGTTCAAGTCTGAAAAAGTTCACTCAGTTCTATACTGTGCTGGGCTGCGTCTTCAGGAGAAACACCCAGTCTGCTGCTATCAGTGGGATTAAATTCCTAACATTGTATAAGACTGTTTCCCATCTACTGACTGCACCTTCCAGCCGTTTGTCTGCCAGCAATGCCCTGAAAGAGATCAGAGCTCAAGCAAATGTTAATCGTGCAAACATGTCCTAGTGAGACCAACAGGGTCACAGTTGCAGGGCTTCTGGGAGCTGGGGGAATGGCTGGCTGCAGAGATGGGGAGCGCTGATTGGAGGATTGATTGAGTTAATTTGCTTCATGAATGATTGCTTTGTTTCAGCGTTTGTCTATGTCATACCCTCCTTCACGCCCGCCCCCCCCCCCCACCCCGGGATGGACACCAGTCTGTTGTAAACGGATCAACCACTGAATCCCCTGGGCTGCTAAACTCCTTGGCTCTGGGTAGGGACTGATGACTGGTTTTCGCTCTGGTTCACTCAGGCACAGTCCCTGTTGCAGGGTACTCGGTGTCCTGTAGGAGCGAAGCACACATACAGCTGTTGAACAAAAGTAATGAGTTTATTGAAGGCAAAAGTGGCACACTCACACTGGGGGCTCCCTTCGTTGCTGCCACTGAGACGGGGAAAGCCCAACACATCGCAGCAATGCTCAGGATGAAGCCCACTGCGCATGGGCACACAGGCAGAGAAATAACAGGAACATTTGCATCTCATGCATACCTCATGAATTACTAATACCTTGTTTCTGTCTTATTAGTATTACATAACGCAAGTAGGTGTCTCATTACAAGGCGAGCAGGCAGCGAGAACCCATTAACTCCTGTATGTAAAATGAGATAACAGGGCAGGGACTGATAACGATAGCTGAAAGTACCCTTTCCTTCCCAGGAGTTGGGGGGGGGGGGAATGAGCACCCTTTCCCTCCCAGGAGTGTGCGGGGGATGAGCACCCCTTCCTTTCCTGGAGTCGAGGTGGAGAGCGCCCTTAGCACTCTACCGTAACAATGTCTTGTGCACCCTTACACTCCCCCGTCTGTGTCTGACACCCCTACTGGCAGTCCATCCACCTAGATGCTGGAGCTAGAGCCTTGACTCTTCCAAGCCTTGATCTGTCTCCTGCAGTATCCAGCTGGCTGGGTGAGCTCTGGGTTCTCTAGTTAAACTCCAAGATAGTTAAAGAAATGAACACCCTCCACTAAATATCTACGTAGGGCCTGCTCTGTCCCCCTGGGGACTTTCAGCCCTTGGGGATGGCAGGGAGTCTCAGAAGCTCTGCCATGGAAGTGCAGCTTTAAGTTCCAATCAGGGTGTCCTCAGTTTACCTTGGCCATGTTCTGTATCATGCCAGTTTGGTGTCATGGAGCAGTGCTGGCCAGTCGCAGTCTCTATGGCAGGGTGGCAGTTGCAGGTATCTTTCACTGGCACAAGTTCCTTCTAGGCAGAATTGCCCTTGTAGAGTCCTGGTTCTTGTTGGCAGATGCTGCTAGCATAATCCACAGGTGAAGTGACCCCTTTCTCTGTAGGACAGCTTTGTTTTCTCTTGGCATTTCCCTTGCCAGTATAGATACAGGCCAGAGAGACGAGACAAAGGGGTTCTCTGCCTGCCTTCCACCATGGCCCTTTCAGACTAGACCGTCAGCATCCAAGTGCTCTCCTGCCACCATCCCATTCTCACTCCTCTGCTTGTGGTTGAATGTTGTATTTTTTAAAGAACACAAGCAAGATTAAAAGAAACCATAAAGTGCAGCTATTAATCTCCAATGAGAGAAAACTAGGTCACAGAAAGGCCTTGGAATGCTCTGAAAATGCTGCCATTTCTGGTCACAAGATGGAGCTGGTGCATTAGTGATAGGCTGAATTGTTGAGGTACCGTGCTGAAAAAGCCAGTGATCTAATAACGATAGCCAACACCTTCCCCTTTTCCATACACACACACACACACCATGCTATGATAGGTTAGATCAGATCAGATCCCTGACTTTTCCAGCAAGATGAAAGTATATTGTCTCCACAGCAATGACATAACATTTAGAAACAAACTTCCATACAGCACAACATATTCTTGGGACCTGAGCTGGCCTCTGATGTCTCCACCTGTTATTCTGTAATGACGTTATGTGAAGTTACAAGCACCAAACAGTGCAGGAACTCTCCTTTTTCTTTTGAGACCAGTCCCATTCCTTACCCATTGCAGGAGCACCTGGGATGCAAGCTCTGCAACACAAAGGAACTTAGCCTGCACTGAGAGTGCAAGCTCCTGGGGGCAGGCACCATCTTTGGGAATCTATTTGTAATGGTCCTTGCATAATGAGGCCTGTATCCCTGATTGGAGCCATTAGCATCATACAAGTAGTAAAGCAACGATACAATAGTAATTTGCACAGGGAGTACCTGGTGTAGGCCGCATACCACGTATCCTTGATACTTTCTCCTATTATCCATTGCTCTTGGTGTAGAAGAATATATTAACTGAATGACAAGACTGTCTCTTGCTTTGCCTCTGCTTTAGAATCTTGACTTTCAGGCTCACACTGTACGATATATATTTATTTATCCAGCTAGCTGCAGGCATCCTGTAGGGTAGGTGAGTTCATCCTTAATTCTCAATTAGTTCTGGAGCTTTTAGGGACTCTGGGTGCTGGTTACCAATCCTCTAAATTGCTTCGTAGGTCACTGCAAGGCTGTGAATTATTGTTCTCTGGCACTGTGAGTCTTCTCCTTCCAGCAAATCTGTCTTCAGTATCAAGCACTGCCTCTTGCACCTGTTGCTATAGCAAATTGCCTTAGAGGAAACAGTTTAGGAGATTAACACTGGGAACAGGGGATTCTTCCCTCTGGGACCAGGAACAGAAGACAGCAGGGGAGATGAATAAAAGCCTCATTTGCAATGTAGGTAACATTTTAAAAGCCAAGAAACAAATGAAAGTAAGGTTGGACTCATGTAATGTAACTTGCACACAGTGTTCTAGAAGGTGAGGTACCAATGAGTGTTTTTCTGGTTCTTCTCTGATCTTTCATCACTCCTTCTCCCTCCTGGCTGGCATGCCCGAGAGGTCTATCCACCTCCTCCCCTCTCATCCAAGCCCATAATTTCAGATGTCCCATGGTGATTCCCAATGCTACCGGTCATCCCCTGGCTTCTTTCCTGCCATCCACTTCTGCATCTCTTTTCATCTCAGCCCCCTGCAGAACAGTCTGCTGAATAACTCACCTTAGCCTCATGCTAAACATGGGTTAAATACAGCGTCTCTTTACCCCAGACTTCCTCCTTTCCCCTCATTCTCTCATCCTGGGCCCCATGCTTTCCAGTTTGTAAACTCACTACCTGATGTCTCCTTTCCTTCTTCTCCTTCTTCCTCTTACCTCCAGGCTCTTGCATGGTCATTTCTTCTACATTTTCCAGATTCATTCCTTCCTCTCCATCCCTGTTGCCAAAACCTTGAACCATACAATGGTGATTTTCAGTCCTGATGACTGCAACCTCCATTTCTTCTCCCACCCTGCACTTTCAAATCACAGCTACAGTATCTCCTTCCTTTCCAGAGAGTCATTGTCTCACTCATTATTGAGTCTCTACATTCATTTCCCATTTTATTCCACATTAAGTTCAAGGCTCTCTTCACTTCCAAAGCACTTCACAATTATGGTGCCACCTACATTTCCCCATCTCCCACACACTGTGATGCTGATAGACCAGGTGCCAGCTCATGCCAAGGCCTTACTGAACACTTACATATGTCTAGCTGGGAACCAGTCTGGTTTACCTGGGAGTTAGCGTCATCAGAATAGAGGTTAGATAAGTTGCTAAGAATGTGCTTAGACTTGTATAAAATGCTTGTAGGATGCTGCATGTATTAATCTAACTTTTAACCTCTGTGGCCCGGGGTATAAAGTTATATTGAGTGTTTGCACTGTAAACCTCTCTATTGTGTAACTCCACAAACAGGAAAAGCAGCAATGATTGCGGTAAAGTGCTTGTCTGGCATTCAAGATGACCTACTGAAGCCAAATGACATTGTGTAGCATCAGAGAGCAGAGACTTTGTTGATTTTATTTCTAACTCCCTCCAGGAAAGAGACCTGCACGTGAATTCGTCCTAGCAGTTTTGGGATAAAAATCCCTTACAAGGAGAAACTAACTTCCTTTTATGCTGTCTGGATTCTGAGGGGCACAGAGTCCACAACATACTCCTAGAGATCTCCATGTCTCCTGTCAGGGGTTAGCCCTGAAGACATCCAGTGCTTATATCTGTCACCTTTTGGAACCATAGACTGAAATCACTTGTGTGTACACATTGCCTGCTTTAACTTGTAAATAACTCTCATTTCTTTTTCCTAATAAACCTTTAGTGAATTACAGGATTGGTTACCAGCACTGTCTTTGGTGACACACCTAAGGTACAAATTGATCTGGGGTAAGTGAAGGGTCTCTTGGGACTGGGAGTAACCTGAATATTTTGTGATTTTTGGTATAAAGTGACCATTTATCACATAGTCCAACTTGCCCTGGTGGCAAGATAGACTGGAATATCTAATGGGACGGTCCGTGACTCCATTACAAGACTACTGTAGTACTTTGGGAGCTCACATTTGTTACTGGTTTGGTGAAATCTAATCATAGAACATGCCACCTGTTTGGAGTGTCTGCCCCACACTGAGAGGTTAGCACTCTCAGTCATGACCCACTCCAGACAGCGTGAGATATGCCATAACAGCTTCTTTCCTGGTCACTCCAGTTTGGCCCTAATATAAATGATGTCACTTTGCACTAGAGTGGAATAGAACACCTTATCTATTTCATCAGCTGAATGTCAGCCAGGTTCTGCAGTTCCTAATCAAAGCCCATGGAAGTTTTGCTTCACTAAAAGAATGGCAGAATTTAGCACTTCATCATTTCAGCCGGCTGTCTACTGGAAAGCTGGTCCAAAGTCTCTCCTCCAATAAAGGTCTAAAAACTCACCTGTTCCATACAGTGTCCCAGCTCCAATGAGGACGTTCCATTCTTTTTATTTGGTTTCATGCAGTCCCGTGCTCGAGGCAGAGACGTATCATTCACTTGGCAAAGGCCTAATGTCCAGAGTCCACACACAGGAGTGCTGTGTGTACCCGTTGACAATAGGAAAATAGTTAATAATACAGCAAAACCATTCTACTCATGCTGAACGTGGATCTTGTTTTCTTCTTTGCTTTAGAGTCTACCTGTTGTCCAAGCCACATTAGGTCCAGCAAACTCAGCTCTATGATCCAAGTGCTATGTTCTGAACTGGAGGAATATATGTACTCTCCCATCCAAAATCCTAGAGGAAAGGGCTTTCCTTTTTCAGCTATAAGTGAACAGGTGTCTAGGTGGCTTAGAAGATGGGTAATAGGCTGTGTAGCCTTTCATGCCTAGGTCACTGGTGGTAATTTGATCCAGTTCAATAGAGTGAAAGTCTTTTCCAGCTTATGGCTCTTCAATGACCCATGTGAACTGAATTGACATGTGGACTGGTCACAATAGATTGGTAATAAAAGCATAAAAAAATTGTCTGCCAGACTCAGCAAATGCCAAAGGCTGAGTAGGAATAAAGCTTGAGTTACACGGTAGAGGTAGGTCAGGGCAGAGTCAGAGCCACATGGGGAAGCTCATATTGCCTGCTGTACCTGCCTAGGGATAAAACTGAGAGCTCCATTGTTCACGTCTTCCAGTTTGCACTCTTTACCAGCAATTTAATGCATTTATTTGAAATTGTAATAGTGCATTTAATGATGCTAGTTGAATACATAACACATTGGGTCTAAATGCAACATATGCTAAAATGCCAACAGTAATCTTATGTCATAAACCAGTTTATTGGTCATGAGGATAAAAACTGCAGCTGGCTGCAATACAAATGTGCCCAGTGCTCCTTGTTTGAGCTCATCTAAAGTGACAGGTTTCTTCTGGTCTTTCTGCTAATCCTCTTATCTGGATTTCCCATGTGCTGCACACCACACAAACTACTGCCAGGTCCTACTGGTTTTGGGTGTCAGTACATGAGGAAGGGAGCAAACAACACACACACAGATGGCATCTATCCTGCCAATGCTAAGGCAAAGGAGAGAGAGACCAACTCCTGTGTCAGCCTTAGCAGTGTAAATCTGGACTAGCTTCACTGGTGTCACTCCAGATTGACACAGGTGTAAATGAGAGCTGATCTTGACCCAAAATGTTGAGAAATGAACCCTACAGAGGAACTTCATCCAGCATTTGTTTCTCCACCCAGGTCTTCTAAGCCTCCATTCCAATGTTTTTTTTTCAACATAAGAAGCCACGGCAATCCAGGGCATAACAACTTCAGTGGAGTTACACCAGGGGTTAATTTACCCATGGTATCTACCTTATTCCTGGGCCCAAGGCCAATATGTGCTGGGCATTAAGCCCAGTGCTTTTTATATTATGTATCTAGGATGCTACGGAACACTGCTCTCTCTCTCCCTGGCAACTCATCCCCTGAGCTTCAGAAAATACCATTCTGCTACTTTTGGGCTACACAAAAGGCGCTGTTACTGTAGCCAGGGGCTAGGAGAATGAAAGCAACAGTGCCTGGAGCTTGCATTAATTCGAATCCATGGAGCGCTCCCCTCTTTTCCGAACTGCCACCTCCATTTTGCTCTTCTCTCAAACTGACAGGCTCTTTCATCTCCAGAATTGCCTCCTCCCCATTACTGACACCATCGGACTCGAGAAAAAGAGAGAATAACCTTTTATTTTAGGCTAAAAATGTTTGGTTGAGTCTCCTGCTAAATGAAGCTATTGCAGCATTTTTGTATTCAGCAGGGCTGGCCAATTAATTATTTAGGCATCATTTAAAGCGATCTTTTGAGTTAGTTCCAGCGTGGCTTGCAAGAATGGCTCTACAAAGTTAGTAATTACAAAAGCCGTCAAAATTAGAAGAGCATTTAAAAAACGTTCAATGGCTGATTTGCTCAATAGGCAGGGTGGATGAGAGCAGATGCATATTAATGTGATATAACAGAAAAACTATAGTCCTAGTATTTTCCCCTAGAGATTCTACTGCTATTGGCCTTGGTTTAAGAATGAATTTGTCCTTCGTGTTAGATTTCTTTTTGGTCTGGTGAAACTGAAATCTGATCTATTTGTCTTGGAAATGTTTGGTAGTGTGTTTGTGAATGTAGTGCTCATGAAGAGTTCCAGACTGACAGCTCTATAGACTGGAATCTTCTATTTAGTCCTCCAGCCCTGACCACTAAACTGCCAGTATTTCCTCAGACTTAATCTACAGGGCTCACCCATACAGGTCAAAGGTTATTTCATTTCCCACGTCCAGTCAATCCTGGGCCTCTCTGTGGAGAATGCTAACAAGTTTGTCAGTTGCCATGTGGATAGTTGCCTACTGAGAACTGGATTGAAAGAACCAAATTCATTTCACTTAAGTCACTGGGTCACAGTCCTGCTTCCATCAACACCACTGTGTGAAGGGCTGTGCAGCCTGAACACTGAGGACAGCCCTCACATCAAATGTAAATTTGTTGGGAAATTAATTACATGTCTTTGCAACCCCTTCAGCCAGACTGTAGCCCAAGTCCATGCTGTTCTGTAAACCAGCATCATTCACTTCCATACTCTACATGCCTAGATAGTTTGCTGAGGATTCTAGTTACTGATCTATAGCAAAAGGTATGGCACCTCATTGACGAGCATCCAGAACTAGATAAAGACATGATTTATAGACATATAACTTATCAGTGGTATTACTGATGAGCAACTCCACAGCAATTAGGCCCAATTTCAATCTAAAATCAGAGTTAGGTTAGACTCATAGATTGGGCCAAATTCTTTTCTGGTTTGAATGCAAAGAAGCCAGTAAATTACAGAGGTGAATTTGGCCTAATGTTTTGAAAATGAAAAGCCTATAATAGCAGTTGTCCTACTTCTAGAGAAATTCTCTGTTGTACTGTATTCTTTCCTTATCACTATTTCTCACCTACTTTTCTTTTGCTGGCCCTTCTTATTTAACATTTCTACAGTACAAGGATCTAGGGGCCAACTAGACTGGAACTGCATCTTTTAAAGCTTTGTATGAATATAGTAAGTAACTTACTTCTTCCTCTCTCATCTTCTTTTTATTCTCAGTTGTAATCCCATAGTACCTCTGGGCATAATACTGTGCATCATTATTCAGCTGTCTATGGAGGCATGTTTATTCGTACTTGTTTTGCTACAACTAAGACTTTAGAACAAATATTATGTAAAAAAAGATCATGGATAAAAGCTTTTCTTCTCTTCAGCCAGCTATTCTAACCTAGATACTCTGTTTATCGACCTCACCCACAAACCTCCTGGGATACATGACTTGTGTGGGCTCTAGAAGACCCTGGCCAGCTTGCTCAGGTATAGCTCACCACTAAGTCACTCCTTTCTTCTGCTTGCCCTTTATATTTGGCATCTGGACCACACAGTTTAAGAAGATACAGCTACTCTCTAGATACATCCTGGCAGTCTGTTCCCCGAACTATGCAGACCTGGTTGAGAAAACAGGAATGTCCATCGAGGTTAGTTCTACCTCTGGGTGATTGTGGCCAACATGACTGGGGCCTTTCCAAGACCTACAGGGGTAGATCTAATCCCATCCCACTTCTCTCTTTTTACCCAACACACACCCTATTCATGCAATGCTCCTCCTTTCTGATTTGCCACACTATCAACCTCCAACAGTCAAGTCCATCCTAAAGACTCATTTGTGATGTTCACAAGGGGTCAAAATAATTAAAGTTAAATTGCTGGCCTTGCAGCTGTGCCTCTTCTTCTTTGGAAGCTCCTTGAGGAAAGCAGTGTCTTCGGTCCATGCTTTGTGCAGTGCTGAGCTCACATTTGCCACCTCTGACTAACTCACACTGGAAACAACTCATGCCTCTGAATTGGAAGATGCATGGAGAATGTAAAGAGGGAGCCCAAACTCACCCCTCAGATAACTCCACTGAAGTCACCAAGATACACAAATTAGCACACTGGAAACAAAGTGGCCCAGTATTCAAGCAAGGTGAAACAAAGTGAGTTACGGAATTTAACTTGTGATAGAAAACCAGAGGTTTAAATTATTCAGTGTAATACCATTAAATATGAATGTAAGGCAGGGAGATCTCATATGACTGATTTTGTCTTATACTAAGATGTATGGTATTTAAAGACAAAAACTAAGGAATCACCATGGTCCAAGTGTCCTTCAGTTTAACCCTAAAACCCTGGGCAAAGACTCCAGCACTCTGAACAGCTCAGAAAAACTCCCTAATTGCTTTGAAGTATTATCTCCTGGTTCTGGACCCAATTTTGCAGTGTGATGAATGTGTGAGAATCCTTAGGTAGGGCTCCATGTAGGGACAGGAGTCCACCTGTGTGGATCCACAAAACAAGGCTACAAGGCTCCAGGAGCATGCAGGCATTGTGTATTTGCAGGGACAGCCTCCAACCATCACATTGTTTTCTCTAACAAGCCATTATGTTTCCATTTCAGTGCACTGTGGTAGGCACAGAGTTGGATAGGCACATGGGCTTTCTTTATGAACTGAACATTGCTCTGTTTCACCTTAATCTGCTTGTGGGATTACTATGAAAATACTTTTTATTTTAACCTAAAATTGCTCAGAAGGTCTAAGGTCCTAATTCTGCTTCCATTGAAGTCAACAAGAATGTTGCCTTTGGCTTCAATGGAAATAGGATTGGGCCGTTCTCTTGCGTGTCTCTCATCAGGACACTTTGAACATCACTTTAAAGATACTGTTGCTCATTTTGAAAAGAAATAGCAATTCTCATTGATATTGGAGACAGTCTTTAACTGGAACCATAGATCGAAGGCTCCAGGAGCTCGGGATACAAACATTTATTTAGGGCATTTTGTCCCAAAAGACCCACAGTACTTCACAAAACTGCAGACATATAGTACTAGTGAAAAGCGTCAGGCTGGGGAGTTATGGGCCAGCGAGCGTACAGCCTCCTATAGAAAGGAAGGACATTTCAGCTGTGAAAGTGAGCCAAATCTCTACTCTTACAAAAAATGGCTCGGCAGAGACCCTCACTGGGCAGACACAGCTTTGTTTGTTAAGGGATCATATTAGGAAGGGTCATGTTCTTGTTCATCTGTCTTAGAAGGACAAAGGATATGAACCTGCTGGGATATGAACCTGCAGTTCCAAGGAAGTCAGACCAATAAGGCTAAGGAAAAGGGCAGTGATTTGTTAGAAATGATTATTTACTACTATGTCCATTTCACATGATCATTCAGAACAGTTCTTAGAGTACCATCACTCCCTCATTATCTCCATAGCTGTGAATGGTCTCAGTGGAAAATACCATTGTAAGGATACTTTGCAGTAGATCCAACCTGATAAATAGCTAGCTGGCCCTTTGATAATTGTTAAGTGTCAATTCTTTTATATACATTCAATTTTTTATTTACTTACTTTTAAACATGATTAAACAAAAGCAGGTCTTGAATACAGTGGAAATGAGAATGTTAAGATGGATGTTTGGAGTTACAAGGATGGATCACGTTTGGAACAAATGAATTAGGGAAAGTGTAAAGGTGGTACCAATTATAGAAAAGCTGAGGGAATACAGGCTTAGATGGTTTGGGCATATAAAAGGAAGATCAGAAGAATACATAGGAAACTATGTGTTAAACTTAGAAACAGAGGGTCTAAGAAGGGTTGGAAGACTCAAAAGTAGAGAGATGGATATCATCCAAAAGGATTGTTATAGCTGCAGAGTTTCTGAGGAATCACTTCAAGACAAACTGGAATGGAAGACATGGGGTACTGACCCCAAATAGATGGGAATAGGGCCAAGACGAGAGGAAGATTACATTCATATGTGATTAGATTCAGTCACTCAGATTTTGACACTGGAATTTTCTTTACAGGTGTGTTGCTGAAATTGTGAATACTTTCTTCTGAGAGAAATATTGACCCCAATTCTGCATGATTCTATTCCTGCATTTGGGATAGGAACAGGGTGGTGTGGGCCATGGAAGTGCCTTTTAGATACCTCTGCATTCATATTCTGGGGCAACCAGGAGCCCACCCAGCCGCTGCTGTCAGTTAGAGCAGCCTCTGGACTGCTCTACATTACACTCTGCTTTTCATGAACCTGGTAAGCAGAGAATAACTGAGAGTTCTGGATATACCACCAATGTGTCCTCCACGTGGTGAGTGGAAACCGGGACACTGGATGCATTAGTTTCTGCACATGTTACAAGCCTATCTTGGCTCCCAGGTACTCATGGAAATGGAAGTTGCTCTATACATTGCTTGGAGCATTCAAGGGTGAAGTGGTTTAGCTATTTAGCAACCTGTAATGGAATAATAGTTTATTTGTTGTTGTTTCAAATGGTGATACAAGACTGTGACTTTGTCTATCGGGGAGCATATTGTAGGGGACACCTATTAACAGAATAACATCTTTTATAAATACCAATACATTAAGTTATACCACCACCAAGCTCTTATCTAGCACTTTTCATCAGTGTAACTTAAAGCACTTTACAAAGAAGGTCAGTATCATTGTCCCCTTTTTACAGAGGGGAAACTAAGGCACGGGGAGACAATATGACTTTACCCAAGATCACTCTGCAGACCAGTGCCAGAGTTGGGAATCAAACCCAGGACTCCTGAGTCCTAATCCAGTGCTCTATCAACTAGGAAAAACTACTCTGAAGAGAAATCAGAGTATAGCTCTTTACCCCCAGTGTCAAGGTCCTGTGAGATTTTGGGCCTATGTAGATCTCATTATTCACTCCCTGTGCTCCTCCCCATTCTCTCCTCACTGCTCTTACCTGTCTAGTCATTTAAAGTTCGCTCACCAGCACAGTGTTGCCTCCTGCCTTTGTTAAATGTGAACCATCATTCATTCTTTTCTCTGTGCTAGAGACATTGGCTTTTTTATCCATAAGGCACCATCTACCCCCTCCCTCCAGGCCTGCTTCTCCTAGGGAAAATTAGGACTAGCACCACTCAGATCAGGGTCTGTTTTCACTGGAGCAGGAAGGAGGTCAAGCTAGTGTGCTCAAAACAGAAGTGCACACACAGCAATGCAAGTGACAGAGGAAGTTAGTTGCCCCAAGTGCAAGCACATTCCAGACTCTAGACACATACTTGGGTGGCTACCCCGGCCGGCACTCACACCATCACAGCTACACTTCTATTTTTAGGGCGCTAGCCATTAAATCCCTTCTTAAAACCCCTTATTCCAGGAATCCGTCCCCTGCCTCATTCTCCTCTCCAGAATCAGAGAGGTAACCATGTTAGTCTAGAATTGCAGAAGTAACAAAGAGTCCTGTGGCACCTTAAAGACTAACTAACGTATTAGAGCATAAGCTTTCGTGGGCTAATACCCACTTCGTCGGATGCACGCAGTGGAAGTATCCCAATGATAGATGACCTTGCTCTGGTTTGTAATGTGCTGGGTAAATTTATACCACTCTGTGTTGTTAATAATGAGCTTATACGCAGTAAAACGTCACGTTATGTTTTACTGAAAACAATGAAAACCACTACAGACTGTAGGATGAAACACCTTTTTAGAAAGTAAGTGTTTTGTGGTATAAGTATAAAATGGAAGATCAGTTATCGCTGGCAGTGAACGTTCTAACTCGGAGCTATAACTCTGCATGTCAAGCCACGTGGTATGGTTTCCTTTGTCCAGGACACAGGAAAATAAGATCATGTTTTCAGTACAGCCTGGCACCCTACGACAGTATGTGGCACCGTGAAAATAACATTAGGAACATGTGTCATTGTGCACATCAGGACTCATTCTTCCCAGCACACACACAGTTGCTGCTGAAGGACAACAGCCTCAGTAGCTCTCACTCATTTGATTCCATCTTGGCAGGATTAGGGCCTGATCCTGAAAACCCACAGGCCCCATTCATTTGAATGGCTGCTGAGGGTGCTCAGCACTGCTCAGATTCAGGAATTTAATCCTATGAAGAAAGAACTCCTACTGAAACCACGCAAAGGCAGCTATTATATGAGCTGTTCCAGCTTATTTTGTGTCACTAAAATCCACAGACAGGATTCGGAGACAACAGGAGCAGAGCAGATCTGCTGAGTGAGAGGATGCTGCGCTATTACAATTATTTTTCAGAGAAGACTCGCACTTCCAGGTCTAAGCAGGAGCCTTTTGCAGATTTATTCAAGAGACAATGGATGGCATGAAAGTGGGTGTTAACCTGCTCCAAGCCAAAACGCCAACAAACCACAGCGCTCCCCTGGCGAATTAGGCTAGGCTGTTCACAAAGGGGACAATAACCCATTTGGACCTGCACGAGTAATCAAAATCTCACACTGAAGCATTGGATGTGTTTACCCTCCTTCTTATAGCTGGCATAGATGCCAGTGTTGTTAATGATCATAACATTTTCCAGCCCTTTCTAATAGGCAAGCTGCAGTGGGTGTCTCAATGCTCTTGTGCAATAGCAGCAGGAGTATTATATGCATGGGTCTGGCACTCAGCAGTAAGCAGGGTCTTAATTCTGCTGCAGGATTCCTGGGTCCTCAGGCACTCCAGTATAATGTATACTCTGTGCAAAGCTTAAAATAGGTTCACAAGTTTCCAGTGAGCCGGTCACTGGCTAGGGATGGTGATGTGGCTAAATCTGAAATGAATGGGGTGCAGCACTGGTCATCACCTCCCTAGTCTGCTCCTCCTCAGAGCAGGCAAGAACATGACAAATGTAAAACTAGCCAAGCCCTAATCCTCTGTTCTGAAACATTCCATCAGCCAGGACAGAGCAGACACTTTCAGGAGCGCACAGTGTAAAGTAGCATCCACTTGTTACGACTCCAAATTTAGCCTCTCTTGGCAGTGAGGGTCCACGTGTTCCTCATATTCTGGAGAAGAGCAAAAAGAGCTGATTGGATTTTTGCCGTGCTCTCTGTAATTTTTGACCCCTCAGTCAAGTCCCTTCTAACTGTCCTCTTTTCTGGCCTACGTAACTGTTCTCGAGTGGGCAAACTCTAAATAAATCCAACCTTGGTAATAAACATTTGCTTCTTTTAAATGAATGGCTTCATTTGTCATTTGGCGAACGTGTCTTACTGAATGTTTAGCTTTTACTATTCTGGTAGCTCTCTCAGCTCCAGTGGTTCCTGTTTGTCTCCTTCCATTTAAAATTCAATTGGGATTTTCACCATGTTGATAATTGCACAGGGGGTCTAATAAAGATTATGCATATTGTTTCTAACTTTGTTCCATGGAGAGCAGGGGGAATGTGCTTCGCGGGGAGAAAACAGAGTTCAAACAATTGATTTAAAATAGTTTTCTTCAAAAATTTAAGAGGAGCTTGGGGGGGGGGGGCGCGTGATTTGGTCTCATTTAAATGCATATGAATGACGAGATTCACAATTTTCAAGTCTGAATGATGGTAAAGGTAGAACTAAGAGGGGACCTACAAGGAGAATGACATTGCAAGCCTGCTCACACCTTGTGACCATGCCACCACTATAGGTACATATACCTTCATGGCAACATGTAAGGTACAGACACTGTTCAGCCTGCTAGCACAGGTATGAGCAGCAGAGTAGCTAGTGAGGCACTGTTCTGGGTGAGTAGAGTGCCCTACACACCTGAATTCCATATACCCTACACAACTCTCTACACACTCACGTAGTGCTTCCCGTGTCCACATAGCTATTTTTAGCAGTGTAGTGTTCTACTGCCTCCCCACTGCTAGATCCCTCTAATGCAACTACACAAGACTGAATGTGTTACAGGCAGTCATAAGCAAAAGTAGCCTAGAATTCCTGCCTACCTGAAAGGCGTTAAGCAGCTAAAAGAAACCTGGTTGGCACATGACCAAAAGAAGCAATGGGGACCAAAGATGCTTTCAAATCTGGAGGGAGGGAAAGTGTTTTGTTTTGTTTTTTTCATTTGCTCTGGGTTTTCAGGGGAATCAGACAGACAATTTTCTTCTCTCCATCTATCTATAACCTTTCTAAACAGCAACATTAAGTAGTTTAGCCAGGCAAGGCTATAGCTCAGAGGTCAGCAACCTTTCAGAAGTGGGGTGCTGAGTCTTCATTTATTCACCCTAATTTAAGGTTTAGTGTGTCAGTAATACATTTTAACAATTTTAGGTCTCTTTCTATAAGTTTATAATATATAACTAAACTATTGTTGTATGTAAAGTAAATAAGGTTTTTAAAATGTTTAAGAAACTTCATTTAAAATTAAATTAAAATGCAGAGCCCCCTGGACAAGTGGTCAGGACCGAGGCAGTGTGAGTGCCACTGAAAATCAGCTTGCATGCTGCCTTTGGCACCCGTGCCATAGGTTGCCTACCCCTGCTATAGCTTATATTTGTTTTTCTCATTTGTGAATTTCTCAGGTTTTTAGGGAAATATCCCTGTACTTTCTCTGTAACTTTGAAACTCAGCAGAGGGGAAGAGGATACACCTTTGTGGTGTGGGTTTTCCTTTGATTCTTTTCGTGATTACAAAGTGTTTTTTCCACTGATTCCTATAAAGATTTTGTTTCCTTTTCATTAAATCTTTCTCTCAAGAATTTGACTGCTTTGTTTTCCATTGTGTAAGATTCAGGCTTTGGATCAGGTTCACCTAGCAGAATTGGTGAGGGGTTTTTCTCAAGCCTTTCCCAGGGAGGGAGGTATATAGGCTTGGGGGGATTTTTGGATGGAGAGGGGGCTCCAAGTGGCCCTGCCCCTAGTTCTTGGGGTAACGCTTGGTGGCAATCCTGACACAGGCTTAACATTTACAAACAGTAATAGGACTCTCATGGCTTATTCCCATTCATTGTACAATTACACTGTTGGGTATTCTGTATTTAAAAGAATCAAACTCGCAGTGTAACTGCACATGATTATTTTTTGTGATTTTGCCCTCCATCCCATTAGCATTTTTGTACATAAAAGTGACTCTATTGCAATACAACTCCACTGAAGTCTTTTTTCCACAACAGGCAACTTGGTGTCTGTAAAAAACACAGAGTTAAACAGCATGCAGATTGCTTTCTCTCTGTTTCCAGAATAAAGTATGTAGCTATCAGTTTTAAAGTCAGTCTGTGAGGCACATGTGTTTCAAGTCAAATAAAAAATTCCTCCACCTCTTCATTTCCATTTCCATGGTTTGCTCTTGATATTTGCAAGTGAAAGTCTGAAGCTGTTTGTCCTGCTCCTTTATTTCTTTTGACAGAAAATGACGACAAATGGGTTCTCTCCTCAGAGGGCAAGTTGGTTCTGGAGCCAGCAGCAGCTAATGAATAGTCTGATGCTTGAGGTTGGGGAAGGCTGCCCTGCAAGTCCCTTGAAAACCTGCTAAGGGGAGATGGGTTGCATTCAGAATTTACTATCGTGAATCCTGTGTCAACATTGGTCTCTGCTTCTTGCCTTTGAAATGGGATTTCTTGTCTGCAGATGTTCAGTTTAGAGCCTGCACGTACATTGAAAGAGATGGTATCAGACTGTGTAGTAGCTGCTGGACTGCTGCACTGGGATGAAGAGCAGGAGTTACTCTGTGGGGTACTACTAATGCTCCCAGAAATGATTCCGTGTTCTGATTTGATTTTACACTTCTTCATTCTGATCTTCCGGCTTTTCTGCTCTGAATTAATCCACTTTGTGGGAAAAGGGGCTAGAGTAGAATTCTGTAGGAACTTTTCTTCACCTGCATTATTGTGCTGATTGGAAAGCCCATCTTTTTTTTCATGGTGTTTTGAGTTGCCTTGAACCTGTAAAGAAAGATTGATGAGAATACTATCAAATCATTGCTTAAACAGCAATAAGTGACCACTGTGTCCTCAACTACAGCTAACATGCTGAAATCATCTACAACTTAATGGGACCCTTAATCATTAGTATCTTCTGCAGTTACACAACTCAGATGTGGAAACCCGTGCTAAAGAATTTATGAATGAACTGATCTATTGGTTTCAATGTACCTTTACATTCCCAAATTATCATTTTACTTTGAAACTAATCATAGTTCACAAATTTCACTCATTTAGGAATTAGCTGAAGAAATCTTGGAATCAATAGTGATTACCTTCAAGAGCTCATGGATGATGTAGGAGGTTCCAGAGGACTGGAGAGGGCAAACATAGTACTTATCTTTAAAAGTGGGAACAAAGAGAACCTAGGGAACTATAAGCCAGCCGGCCTACCTTCAATACATGGAAAGATGCTGGAAAAATTTTTTGAACAATCTATTTGTAAGCACCAATAATAGAGTGATAAATAATAACCAACATAGATTTTTCAAGAACAAATCATGCCAGACCAACCTAATTTCCTTCTTTGACAGGGTTACTGGACTATTGGATCAAGAAAAAGTTGTAGCTGTGATATAATAAGGCTTTTGACGTAATCCCACATGCTAGACTCATAAGCAAACTAAAGAAATGCGGTCTAGATTAAATTACTATAAGGTGGGTGCACAACTAGTTAAAAAACCATACTCATAGTAATCAGCGGTTTTCAATAATATGAGAATACAACTGTGTGATGACAAATCCAGGCTAACTTTTCTATGAAGACCTCCATAAGCCTCCTAGATGATGCCTTAAATCCTGAAATCCATTCTGGCTAATGGCCAAAGTTCTAAAAAGCTTGCAACCATCACCAAAAGACAAATGGCAGAGGCTGTGAGAAAACAGCCAGGTCAAGAAGCAAGAGATCATTATGGATCCTACAGACCAGCTACCTGACTTTGCCAGGCCATGCAAGATAAGGATCACAGTGAAATGCCTCAGAACCTCACATCGCAATTTCCTACTACACAAATGGATAGTGTGATATGCCAATGTGAGAAAGATGCCCAAACCATGGACTGTAAGACCATAAATATCATAATCGCTATGCACAAACCCATGGTGCACCAACAGTTCTGGTCCCCCCATCTCTAAAAGGATATAGCAGAACTGGAAAAGGTTCAGAGAACAGCAACAGATGATAAAGGGTATGAATGGCTTCCATAGGAGGAGAAACTAAAAAGATTAGGGCTGCTCAGCTTTTTTTTTTTTAAAAAAGACAAGGTGGGATAAGATAGGATTGAAAAATCATGAATGATGTAGAAAAAGTGGAGAAAGAAGTGTTATTTATCTTTTCCCACAATATAAAAACAAGGGGGTCCACTAATGAAATTAATAGGCAGCAGATTTAATGCAAAGAAGGGGAAGTAACTTTTTCACGCAACACGCAATTAACCTGTGGAACCCAGGTATGCGCTTTGTCATACTGCGGTTAGTATCAAAATGCACTACAGACCTTTTAGTGTGTGGCAGCAGGGTCTACTTAGTGCAAGGCAAGGTAGTGAAGCACTTTACATTCACACCTTGCTGCAACTGTCGCCATGTGCACAGATCATAACACACAAGAACTTGGAAGGTTATGTGTAACAGCGCCACCTGTTGACATCTGCCGTAACAGAAAAATACTCACCTACGATCCCCTGAAGCATAGACAGACTGACTAGTAAGAGCAATAAATCAAGGACATTTTATACTTGTAACTGATCAACCGACATTCCAGTTATGTTCTGCAATAGGGAGGACAGACTGAAAGAAGAAAGGTAAACCCTTAACAGAGACAAATTATTAAATAATATTGAATCGGTTTCCAAAAAGTCATTCAACACCGAGCTGTCCTAACTAATGCCAACTGTCATTAGCGAGGGATCATATTGAACCTTTGTGATCTAGGTAGGAGTTATTCCTTTTCTTAATTGACGAACCAGGGATACTGTGGTTTCTTCAGCATGAAAGATGCAATCCTGGGAGGTGCTGAAAGCCCTCGACTGCCATTACCTCTAACGGGATCTGAGAGTCCCTGGAGCACAGGATCAGGCTCTTCATGCCAAACTATCAACATATCAATGTGCTGCTTGAAGCAACAAAATAAAACACAACCCCCAAGTTCAGGCTGGCTCCTAGTTCCCTTGACAGGAGGAGGAGGAGTCGTCACAGCTAAAAAACAAACCCTAACCCTCTCCTGCTGGGGAATTCAAATGCATCTATCAAAAAGAAGTCCTTGCCTGCATCAGCTGAGTAGCCACCTAATTTGCAGAGAGACAGGATGAAAAGTGTGAACACATAAAAGCATTAACAATGAGAGATCAGTGAAGAAATTAGCTATACAGATGGATTAGGAGGAATTGTACCAAGTCACCTATAGAAGGAATAGAAAGAGAAAAAATAAAAATGAAGGCGAAATCACTCTGCTAAAGAATCAGAGAAAAATTAAAACTACACAGGATTGCTACAAATGATTGAAATAATCCAAATTATACTGTACATAGAAGTATGAGGAAAATGAATGAAAATACTAGAACATAAAAATGTGTAAATGGAAAATGCTGAGTAATTTAGATTACTATGCAAAGGAATAATTATTCAGAGATACACTTAGTTGAAATGTTTTCACTGAAATTTTGAATTTTCAAAAAAATCTGTTAAAATGTTTGTTTTCCAACTAGCTTGTAGATTTTTGTGGAAAATTTTCAACCCCAAAATTGACATTTCTAAATTTTTCAGGTAGATTGATTGGAAAGCATGTTACAAATACTGGGCCTCTTCCCATAGCATTTACTCCTGTGCACCTTTTGAAGATGAAGCCATTTTAAAGTTAACTCTTAGTAATTATTACTGTATTACAGCAATGCCAAGAGCCTACAACCAGATCAAGGCGCTGTTGTGTTTGGTGCTATACATTCATTTAGTAAATGACAGTTCCTGCCTCAAATAACTTACGATCTAAAAGCTATTAGGCCTGATTCTTTTCCTCACATTGGTGCCAATCAGGAGTTAGTTCATTAAAGTCAAGGAAGTTAAATTAGTTTAAAGTAAGTGGAGAATCAGAGCCATTGAATTTATTCTTTTCATTTCTAGCTCTGGATGTCTCATTTACTGCCCAATAACTTCTAGTGCTGGGGCTTCCTGCTTCTTACAAGGCCATCAGACACATCAAGCTGTTATTCTTTCTGCCTCCATTTCCCCATCCGTACAATGGGGATGCTACCTGTGACAGATATGCACAATATCTGATACACGTGATAGCCTGCCACAGCCTTGAAGAAACCTTAATGATTTAAGGGTCCTTAGGGTCCATTGTACTAAATGCAAAGTTCATGCTTTACTGTGGGCTGGGATCATATGTCACTTGTAGGGAGGAGATGTAATGTAAGGCCTGAATGATCACAGAACTATACTGAGCAAAGTGCCAAACAAGAATGGACTTTTGGGACAATACATTTGAGGTGGATTTCCCAAGAAATATCGAGGTGGGGGGTGTGAATGCAAATTCCCAACTTCCAAACCAGGTGAAATCATAGGTAAAGCAATGCAGTGTGGGATAGCAGTAGATCGCCAGAGGTGGAAAAGTTCATCCAAAATACAGACAGTTTCACTTGAACCATTTTCCAGAATAATTCATCCTGAAATGGACTAAGTCCACTTTCAACATGGTTTGTCTAATTTGCAAAAGGACACGAGATTATTCTAAAAAGAATTGTGTCATGTGAACACAAAAGTCAGTTTAAGCCAAAAAGCTTATGCCAAAATACATTTGTTAGTCTCTAATGTGCAACAAGGACTCCTCGTTTTTACAAAAATTGACAGACGCTACATAGCCAAACATACCCTTCCACAGGTGACACCCTATAGCACTTTTAGAAACCAGTTTCTGAAAGCATTTCCACTCTAAACCCTTATCATAAAGAAATAATTCAGGTACTTACAATAATTTGATCAGAGGGTGAAACGCTTTGTCTCATGACCAGCCTGCAAAGTACTTGCAGTTCAGGTTATCATTTATCAAGTCTAAGTACAGTGTTGTATCAGCCCAGGGGGAGATATTACAAAATATCTGGCAATCTTTTTATGTTACTTTGCATGATTTTATTAATGGGGATATCACCCAGAGTCTGAGATAGATGGGTATAAATACTTTATAAATTCGAAGGAAGAAATAAACAACAATAAATAACTGTCTTCCAATCAGTCACTGTGTTCTTTGTTGCTGGCAAGTCACCTATTGAATTAAAGAGAACACACATAAAAACCTCAATACCTGAAGCAAGATTTTGTTTCCTTCGTAGTCCTGAGTTTGCCATCGGGTGCTACTGATAGGAATACATGGATTAGGTAGAAGAGGAACCAGCTGCCCAATTTCATGCACCTTGAATTGCAACACAGAAGATTCTTTCGGTTCAACAGAGACCCCAGGGGGCAGCTGCTTCAAGCAGAGCTGAACAGCAACGGTTTTTGTTGCATACAGCACAAAGACACAGAAGTTACTCTTCTGCATATTTGCTTCTTTCTGCAGGATCATCTCGTAAAGTCTGACTGCATCATCATAGTTATCAAAGCTACAGTACAGGGTCACACGCAGAATTTCAGTTCCATAATGAACTTGTCGTACACCCCATACAGGCATATGCTCATCCAGACCATAAAATTCCTGACTATCAGGTACATGAGGGTACAATTTCCCATTAGCTTGTTGCATGTGATGATCTTGCCATGGAGGGTGCTGGAAAAAATCATGGACCTGAAAAATCCGTTCTTCCCCAAAGTCCTCATGCAGGAAAAGGAGAATGGACATCCCAGGAAATCCAGAGCTTTTCTGGCGATATGTTTCATAATACTTCACTGGAGCAACACGTTCGGATACAAGGAAGAGGCGAGCATCCAGGCAGATCCACCCCAGAAGCCGATCAAGAGTCTTCTGCAAGAGTAATGAGCGTCCAGAGGTGGCAAGAAGATGCACAGTCATCACCAATGAGTCTGCTCTTCCGTTCATTATAAAATCACCTTAAGAATAAAAATAAAGACAGATGAGTGCTTCCGTATACACCGAATAAACAATTATACTTTCGATTTCTATTTTGCTTCCCATCTGAAGATCTCAGCATGCTTTACATGCCTCCCAACATCCCTGTGAAGTAAAGACTGGTAGCTGTATCTATATTTTACAGATAAAAGATGAAGCACAGAAAAGTTAAGTGATTTGCCCAAGGTCATGCAGGGGAACAGTGACAGAGCTGGTAATAAGTTTCTCATTCTCTGACCTTTAACCACCAACTAATACAAACAGAAACCATTTGACATTCCCCCTTAAAAACAAAAACCCCAAGCCCTAATATTTTTGTCCTTCATAAAGAAATACAGTGGGGATTAAGAACACTGAAATACTAACGTAGTTATTCCTAAATGCATAGATTACTTAAAAAATATACTTGCCAGTTGATCATGGAAATGTAAACTCTGAGCTCTGTCAGATCCCTGGCAACGGACAACAACAGACACAGTTACTGCCTCAATGCAAATGCAATGCGGCACTTGTGTTTTAAAGCCTCAGCATGCTTTGTTTTTTTAGTCAGCGTGCCAATGTTTTTGCTTGATCTAAAAGCTCGTGATCTTTATGAGTGACACCCTTCCAGGGTGTGCAGATAAACTATTCTCTAAAACGAGAAAGGGAAACAGGCTAACAAAGGAAAAACAAATGTGAACTGTGCAGATAACAATTAGTGCAGATGTGAATCAATCTAAGGAAAGAAAAGAGTTTAGGGAGATGCCTTAAATCCTTGTTTCCCATTGTATCATTTTACACAGCATAGAGAGCTGGCTGCCCTTCGGTTCTAATCAAAATATTTCCGTGCCCTGTTTTTCATATTTATTCCAAAGTAATCCCAGTGCCGGGTTCCCCCCCACACCCTCTTTTTGGTGCATTTCTGTTGCAATGCTGTATTTGGATAGGCTGCTACATTTATGTTATTCATGCACATAAACAGATCATGACCTTTGTTTTTTGCCTTTAAAGATGATTATAGTCTCTACCCAACTACAAAAAGAATGCTCATAACATTACTCCTTCCAGCTTTTCTCTAGACAACTAAACAATACCGGTCCTGGCTTGTCCATCATGTTGCCAGTTCAGAAGCAATTTACACAGAACAAATTAACCTCAATTCTTCAGACAGAACTTTCTTTACTTCTGCATGTATTTAGGTCAAGGGTTATAATTTCTGGTGATGTAGCTGACTACATATGTTTAGGAACCACAGTTCTCTTTGCTTTTCCTCTTTCTAAATAGATAGAGCGCACAAAATGACAGCTACTGTTGTTCAACGATGACGTTTCCAAACCAAGGCATTAAAAAAAAATCCTCTGTTTTTGAGTGGATTGTATTATCCAAACTTTGATCCAGCAGTGAATAACTTTGAAACAGCAGTGCAGACAGCAGCCTTGTTCATAACAATTTTTATTTTAATCCAAATGTTATAGACTGAACTGAAACACCGGGTCTGAACAACCTCAAAGTTTGGAAGGTTTCATATCTGAATGCTGTGGCCTTATGTGTCTCAGTATAGAAGACCATTTTAATTTACTTTAAAATATATATTTTATATACATACACAGAGAATCAGTCTTATTTTAATTAATCTAGGTTTTTTACCATGGTGATAATCTCAATATAAAATACAGAATCATAGTTTAGATATAGATATGATCTTAGGAAGGTTTATACAAAAATCTGTTTGTCTTACAGCCCTGGCTACTTGAGAGTAACTGCAGTGAAATGCTGGGGGAGAACTACCCTGGCGACAATCACAGGAATTAGATGAAGAGAATCAGAAACCAGTTATAGCACTTCAAGCAATGTAAGTGTTTAATTTTTCAGATAAAACACTGTCAATGAATTCTGAATAGCATTTTTTCTAAGGCACCTTTGTCAGCCCAAAGAGAAGGGAATATTTGATTAACTGTATGCTGAACCTCATATACCAGAGAATGGGGCAGCGAAGTCAGCTGGCTTCCTCTGTGTTTGACATGAATGGAGTGCTTGCCTGAGTGCGGAGGACTGACTAGAACTAAGAAAGAACTTCAGGGTTTGGCCTACAGTAATACTAGTGTAAATGAGACACATGCTCTTAGGCAGGCTGCAGCTGAGCCAAACAGCTTGGAAGGGGCATCCTAGGCTATTGGGTCACTACCATACTCAAATGTCAAAGCAAACTATTATTGTGGTTGTTTTATGACCAAACCTACTACACAGATGATGATGAAGATGATGATATAAGCCAGGAAACAAAAACAAACCCCACTATAGCTGATCAGAGCATAAAATGTATTCAGGACCACGTGTGTATTGAAATGACTGTTCTACCAACACCTGAATCATCAGCCACTACTTTGGTTACTAAGCAGTCATTCCACTCCACCGTCCCGTTTGTGGGTTTCCACCCCATCCCTTCCCCGCTCTGTGTGGGTGTGTCCCCATCCCTCTCCATTCTCATTGTGTGTGTCTCTCTCTCCACCCCTATTGTATGTTTTTATCTGTGTGTGCATCTTTCTCCCTCCTTAGTCCCCACTTGCTCTCCCCAGGATCACCATTGTGATGTCCTTCTAAATATGCTCTTTTCCCCAGCAAGAGCACCAAAGAGAAAGTGGCATGGTCATGTTCAGTTTCAACAGACTGAAGACATGAGTAGCACTGAAAAAGGAGCATCGGTGCATTCCCTCTGCTTAGGGGTGGAAAAAACCTATTCCCCTCCTATGTCCCAGCAAGCCCCTAGCCTGGGGAAAAACACACACACAAGAAGAGATCAGTGCAGTAATAATCTGATTACAAGTAATTGCTGTCTTCTTCCCTTTCTCCACTACAGCATGTACACTCAGAAGTGAAGGAGCTGATATACTAGTTTGTTGGCAAGCCCTTAGTTTTCCTAGGTGTGAACAGAGAGCAGTGGTTTGCCCTGGCTTCCTTGATGTAAGTCACATCAACCTCATTGCAATACTTCTCCAAACACAAACAGCTTTTCCACCTCTGTTCAGATCACATGACATCCTGGCTGAGTAAAAAGATATCCATGGAGGAGATTCATTCTTGAATGAAAAACAAAAAATAGAACATTTTAAACTGAAATTTTACAAGCTACAAGCATTTGGGGGGGAAAGGGGAGTTATTAAAATTTTTAAAAAATATAGGCTTTAAGCCTTCATCAAGCTTCCAGTGAACTCAGCGAGAGTTTTTCCATTGACTTCAGAGAGGTCAGCATCAGCATGAGGATAATGCCATGAGGCTGTTGAGCGTGATGGGCTTTTCTCTCTTAGGCCTGGATTCTAAAGTAGCTGGAATTTTAACCCATTTACAAGGTTTTTCAGCAGACAAATTTAGTTTCTTATGCACAGAAAAGACTTAGAGCTGAACATCCCAAGGAAGCTTTCTGTAACAGATTAGAAACGTAGCAGTTCATTCCCATGTGAACAGTAAATCCGCTCAAGGAATATCATGTGACTAAACCATTCATGCACTAGAGGAACTGTCTGGGAACCATCAGACAATATACAACCAGGCCAGTAATGTACTTTAGAAATGTATATACAAGCTAGATCAATCGCAAGCATGTTTGTATAATTCTTTACTTTTGGGTTTTATTTTCACAACAAATGCTTTATTTCTTCTATATAAAAAAAATCAATCCCAACAACAATTCAATAGCAACCCTACAATAACAAACAAGTGTACAAATGCAAATTTCTGGAGCACAGAAATGAGAAATCCATTTTCCAACGGGGGCAAAAGAAATGACAATGAGAATCAGGAAACCTCAGTTCTATTCCCAGTTCTTCCACCAACTTCCTGTGTGACCTTGGGAAAGTTAAGTTCTCAGAACCTTAGTTTCTACATCTGTACAACAGGGGATAACATTACTTACCCCACTACAGGGTCATTGTGAAGTTTGCTGCAGTAATGCCTGTGATGTACTTTGAGATCTTCAGATGAAAGGCAATATAACTGTGAAGTAATTAGTGTTTCATTTTTACACGGAATGTATAGCATGAGCCTGACCCTGTATGGTGCTGAGAGCCATCCAAGCCCCGTGAAGTCAGTTGTGGGTTAAGGATGGTTGTTGCCTATGAGGATTGGGCTCTAAAAGCACAGCACTTCACTAAAGTGCTTACAAGTGTTTGGTGCCTTTATATATTCATAGTCGAGGGGCTATACACATACTTAATACATCAGAGAGCAAATGAAGGGGAAAAACATATGTGAATGAACAAGTTTGTAAAACCTCCAGCTTCACTTCTGGTCTGGCGTTCATGGCTCCTATATATTCTCCCAGCATACGGTGCAGAAGAAAATCAGCTACTGATGTTTCAAAGGATGCAGCAATACATTCCAGGTTATACAAATCCAAAAGAAGGCACTAATGTGGAAATTGACAAGTGATTTTAATCAGATAAAAAAGTGGTTCTTTGGGTATGAACACACCACAGCTGGGACCCCGCTGGACAGACATGCACTAGCTCTACTTGATGCAGCACACTAAAAAGAGCAATGAGGACAGCTGTATGGACTCGCCACCTGAACATGGAGCCAGTGGGCTAGGCAGGCTTGTACTCAGGCATCTAGCCCCCACCGTAACAGCCACATTGCTATTTTTAGTGCACTAGTTAGAGTACAGCTAGTGTGTTTGTGTCTGCCTGGGCTGGGAGGCTCATACCCAGCTCCAGCGTAGATGTATCCCTAAAATCCCTCTTAGCTATAGGATGGTCAATGAATTCTTAGCTCTAATGGAACTATGGCTCTGAACTTAAACACAATACCTTTCAGAACACCCATGGGCACAGACAGAGTTACCACTGAAGTCAATAAAAGACGTTAGCTTGAGTAAGAATTGTCTAAGCACTTCTGGATAGGGCCTCATGTAATCAACACGACGACTGTAATGTATAGGTAATTTTAACACTTCTTGCATTGTTTTCAGTGTAAAATTCATTCCAAAATGCCAGGTTTTCAGCACTTTCCAATAAAGAAAGAAGAAACATGTAGAGCACAAATCTACATGCTGATTGCTCACCTAGAATTTTGATTTTTGACTCATCCCCACCCTTCTGGATCCTGGTTAACTTGATTTTTGGATTCAACAATCTGACCAAACAAAGCATTTTCATAACAGCCACTGATCAATCCATTTATTCATTGCAATCAGGCTCAATCTAAACATGCCTGAACTTAGAGGAGTTTGGCTGTGGATCCAAACTTTGCATCTTGGGCTCATGTCTGCTTTCCAGGAAAGTAAAACCACAATGATTGGGAGAAAGAAAAAAAAATTCTTGTCCTTAGAACATTAAATGCATTAACAGAGGCTTCTCTTTTGTAGTTTCCAGTTTCTTAACCATAAATGGCAGCAAAGGAAACTAACAACAGTCTATGATCAAAGAGGTACAGAAAATGCTGACTTATGGTAGGATGCAAAAGGATCTGATTTCATAAGACAATGAGATATCATATCAGACAACAAGAGAATGAATCCCCCTGATTATCTTACCTGAGGGAGCTAATGAGGAGGCTGTCTCTTAGGCTGCTGGCTCTGAGTCACCTCTGCAAGCTTGCATCAAGAATGAAGATTCAAAAAATTAGCAAAAGGCTGCCTTTGAAAACAAGCTCTCAGAGAGAGTCCCAGCGACTTGAGACTCTTTTGCTTAAGAAACAGTATTCTAACAGATTGACAGCCAAGATAGAGTTTCACAGCTCACAAGATCAATGGCCAGACAATGTTCCCTTGCTGGCTAAAATAATAGGCAGCTTTTTGCCAACTCTAAAAGACAGCTTGGGGAACAGTGTGGAGCCCAGAGAATTATGGGCAGAAATGAACATTTCCTGTTCAATTCTCCTATTTAAATACTCTGCTGCTATTTATCGGAAGGCAAGAAAGCCACAGTGACAGGAGTTGATGTGGGTTTCCTTGGGAAGAGATTGGCAGGGATTGATTGCAGACAATATGAGCTACGGTGACTAGTGCTCTCTAGACCATTCACAATCTGTGATTGGAAACAACCTTTATTTTCTTTTTGTTTGCTCCAACTCAGTAAATGAAGATCCAGGCTGTTTTGATACAACATAAAATGAGCCTAAAGTATAGATTTCAGAAGAAAATGAATCAGATTAACTATAGTCAAAATACAGGGGTGAATCTGAGCCTAGAGGGAGTTTAAATTGGCGGCAGATACTTCAGGTCAGCTTTTCTGAAATTAAAGGATTTTGAATGTGTTTATCCTTTCATTGATTAGGATAGCACAGAATCCATGTGGTCAGGGAGGCGGGAGAGGACCTTCTTTTCTGATCGTTTAAGTGTATCCTAGCACAATCCCAAAGTATTTTGGTGTCAGAGCAAGGCCAGGAGGAACCATTCTCAGACTAAAAAACTGTTGGAAAGGATAATACAATGTAGTCCTGAGAGTTTTGTGCACTGGGAGGACATGGAGCTTGCCATATATTTCATGCTGTTGGAATAAATTTAATACATATATTTACATTAATAAAATTTAAAGAGGCATCACATTCACATCTCCTGCTTCTGGCTCTTTCAGATTTGAGCAGTGGTCATCTGAGGGCTACATCCTGCTCTCCGTTAAGCATGCAACTCCGATTCTTTCATGATCTCCTTGAGGGCTTCCCATTCAGCCTCAGGCCTCTAGCCATCACCTTCTTAGGGTCAGATCCTGCATTCCTCTTCCTCCAGATCAGGGATTTAAGGCTGCTATTTCCTCCTGCAACTTACTGTGATCACCTTAGCAAGTCTGACTTCAGTTTAGTACCTGACATCCTGTTCGCTCCCAGAGACGACGATAGGGTTAGCCTGTGACTAGCCAGTCTTCATAAAGCAAAAATATTTATTTAGAACATCAGCATTACAGAAAAAACATATCTTGAAAACAACGACCAGCTTGTGTGCATCCTGTTTTAGCAGGTGTCACCCGCCTTCCACGTGGAGATTCTGGGCAGTTTCAAAGTCCTTCAAACACCTTCAGCAGGATCTCGACCCTCTTGGTCACATTTCAGTTCTTGGATCAGGTGAGAATGACCCCTTACTAGGTTTATCACTTTATACAATTCTCAGTTCCTTTTTTTGCTGGGCCTCTTGAACCTGGGCAAACCCAACAACTGGAATTTCCCCCGGGGGTGGTACTTCTGGAGACACCTTTCCAAGTCTAAGGATTTGCATTAATTACCGTCACCCAGTGATTTTCATTCTTGATGGTTCATTCATGGATAGTGATTTCCCCCCAGAGACAGCATGGCTTGTCTTATTTCAAGAAAGAAAAAAAACCCTTCACTCCCAGCAGGTGACCATTCAAGAGGACTGGAGAAACGGAGTCATAAATGAGTTTCCCAGTTCTCCACAAACTGCAAGCGTATCCTGGGAAGTCAACGGGAGCTGCACATACAGATTCTGATCTCTCAGACTATAAAACCTGCAGAATAGTCAGAGCATTTCCTCTCCCATCCAGTCACACCGGATAACACCAAAAAGGACAAAGACCACCAGCAGCAAAGGCAATTTAAGAGCAGAAAGGAGCCTGGAATGAGACTATGCATTGACATAAAAACTCTATAGGCAAAATTTCCATTGACTTTGGGGTGACCAATATTTCCACCTGTGTGGCCTGGATAGGTTCTGTATGGACAATCAGGACAGGGAGAACCCGCTTTCCAGATTGAGGGCTTGGTGGGTTCAGATTTCACAGTAATCTTTCTGGGCCTGATCCAAAGCCCACTGTAGTCAGTGAGTGTCTTTCTGTGACATCGTATCAGGCCCATCAAGAACAAACCCCAATTCTATATAAATAAAGAAGTGGGTCATTGAAGAGAGGTATGAAAGATGTTGGCCTCAATCCTACACTCTGGAGGACTGGATTTGTGAGTTTCTGCGCCTTCGACAAACCAGGCTGTGTGCCCTCCCACCCATCAACTCCTATTTTTATTAAATGCATAAGACACAGTAACTAGACTGAACAGGGGTAAAGGAACAAAGAACTCGGTGAATAAATCAGTCTCCCCACTATTAGACATTTTCAGACAGCCTTGGCAGAGAGGGACATTTGTGGTTTAACAGATGCCATAGCCATAAAGTTGCCCCTCTCAAATTACACAGCTGAAGTCAACCACGACTATAGCCAAGTGAAAATTTCATGAAAGGATCAAGTGAAGAAGGAAATCTCTACAGCCCTTCAGATGAACTACTTTCTTGACGTGTGCATTCCAAACAATCCAGAGACAAGAATGGTGAGGAGCCATCAAGGGAACTGCTGCTGTAACCAAAGATGCACAGAGCACACTGCAGAAAATCAAGTGCCCGCAAGTTAGGATTTCCTGACTGAATGCTAAAGGTTGCGTGCCCCAGCCTCAGGCAGCTCAAAATCCCAACTCTCAGCTCTGAGCGGTCACACTTTATGCCTTTTTAAAGCGGTGAAATATGGTTTGGCCATTTTAACCTCTTATGAGTAACATAAAACCGGGGTAACTATAGTATGTGTTAGCCTGATTATAGCTGTAAGTAGGCAAACAGAACACTGATCAAGGCAGTTTTCCCTTCCTTTTCATAACATTCAAAGACCAGTAGGAGAACACTTCAATCTTTTTGGTCATTCAGTAACAGACTTAAAAGTGGCAATTCTTTAACAGCAAAAACTTCAAAAACAGACTCCAATGAGAAACTGCTGAACTGGAATTAATTTGCAAACTGGATACCATTAAATTAGTCTTGAATAAAGACTGGGAATGGCTGGGTCATTACACAAATTGAATCTATTTCTGCCATGTTAAGTATCCCCCTACTGTTACTCACACTTTCTTGCCAGCTGCTCAAAATGGGCCATCCTGATTATCACTACAAAAGTTTTTTTCCCTACTGCTGCTAACAGCTCACCTTAATTGATTAAGCCACTTAAAGTTGCTATGGCAACCTCCACTTTTTCATGTTATCTGGTGTGTGTGTGTGTTTATATACATACACACACACCTTCCTACTGTGCACACCATGCATCTGATGAAGTGGTTTTAGCCCATGAAAGCTTATGTCTAAATAAACTGGTTAGTCTCTAAGGTGCCAAAGTACTCCTCGTTCTCTTTGTTATTGGCGGCTGAGCAGAAATAGAAAGTGGCCAAGAAGAACTAAGGAGGGCATTCTGTGGGATGTTATGATACACTCCACCACTGAGAAACAGGAATTGAAGGAGTGGTGGGACAGTGAGAAGAGAGATCAAAAGGAGAACATAACACGCCAGAATGAAGATGTGGAGCAGCTCTTAAAGGTTATGGAGTGCTGAGCGGACACGCTCCAGGAGCTACTAGCTCTTCAATCTGAGCAGCTCTGTGCCTGCCCTCCCCTGCAGCCGCTGTTGCAAAACTCTTTCCCCTTTCCCCCAGATACGGCCAACACACTGTTATCAACCTTCTGGCTCCAGTCTATACCCATGGCATTCCACACCTCTCCCATCACAGTCCAGCAACACAGACTCCCACCACTCATGGCACTCAACATCCATCCCTCTGCAATTTGGCCCTGCTGAAGTACAGTACTTGCTGTACTGTACTCCAGAGGAGAAGGTTAGATATGATCCCTGGACATAGATAAATCTTTAGTCATCCCAGGACCCCTCCTCCTCCTCCTGAGATCTTCCCTTCCCCCATCCTCCTAACTGCTGATTTTTTTTGTTTGACTCTCTCCTCCGGTTGTTGTTTTTTTAATAAAAGAATTGTGCTGGTTTGAAAGTAATATTATTTTATTAATTGAAAGCAAAAAGAGCCCAGCAAAGCAACATACAATTATGTCATTGCATCGTCTGCACCAATCACCTCCTAGCATTACAAGCACTAAAATCCTGAGTATAGCAACAAATATTAGTGGCTTTCAGCTTCAAATTGCTGCCTCAAGGCATCCCTGGTCCTTATGGCCCCATACTGAGCCCCTCTAATAGCCTGGTTTCTGTATGTTCAAACTCAGCCTCCAGGCGCTGAGCCTCTGCAGTCCAGCCCTGAGTGAAGCAAAATACATGCATTACGCATCTTTCTGGACCAGCCTGTGTTAATGTCTGTGAAATGCCCACGGTGATCCACGAGTGCCTGGGGAACAATTGAGAAATACCCCTTCTGATTAATGTACTCAGTGGCTAGGTGGTCTAATGCCAGAATTGGAATATGCCTGCCATCCATTTCCCCTCCACAATTAGAAAAGACCATTTGTGCAAAGCCATCCAAAATGTCTCGCACATTGCCCAGAGTCACGGTCTTTTGGAGCAGGATGCAATTAATGGCCCTTCAGACTTCTGTCAACATGAGTCCAACAGTCGATTTTCCCACTCCGAACTTATTAGTGACCAATTAGTAGCAGTCTGGAGTAGCCGTCTGCAGTAGCCAGCTTCCACAGTGCAATTGTCACGTACTTCTCCAACAGCAGAGCAGCTCTCATGCTCGTGTCCTTGTGCCGCAGGGCTGGGGCGAGCTCATAACACAGTCCCTTGAATGTGGATTTCCTCATCCAAAAATTCTGCAGCCACTGCTCATCTTCCCAGATGTGCATGACGACGTAATCCCACCACTCATGGCTTGTTTCCTGAGCCCAAAAGCTGCATTTCACTGTGGTCAGCACCTCTGGGAATGCCACAAGCAATCTCGTGTGGTAGCTACTACGCATGACAAGATCAATGTCGCATTCCTCTTGCCTTTGTAGTTTAAGGACTAACTCCACTGTTACTTGTGACGTGTTGGTCAGCGCAAGCAGCATATTGGTCAACAAATCCATTCCTGCATCCCAAAGAGGCAGGGTGCGCAATATACCAAACCATTGAAAGATGGCACCAAACGCGGACAGAAGCACAGGGATTACCAGGATGTGAAGCAGTGCATCACAGGTCATTGGGACAGGAGCCAGGATGCCCCACAACCCGCTCCACCTTCCCCAACTCATAGCTGCAGAAGCGGAAGAGATGCTTTGTGGGATAGCTGCCCAGAGTGCACTGCTCTGAATACCACTGCAAGTGCCACAACTATGAACATGCTATTGAGCAGGGAGCTGACTGTGTGAACACAAAATAGCGGTTTCCCTTCAATGTTCTCTGAGCGACGCTGTAATTCTGCCAGCGTAGACACACTCTAATTTGGATCAAATTGGCCTCGGTTTAAGGATTTTATTTCTATTCACTTTTTAGTGACGTTTTGCCAGTTTTCTGACTACTTTAATTACGAGCTCCCCTCGTAACACATTCCCTCCTAGGAATTATTAGCACACATCTCTCTGCAAAGAATCCACAGCTGAATCCTGCAGTTCTGACTTGTACTGAATTCCCATTATTTCCAATAGGTGTTTTGAGTGGTTGAAGATTGAACTCATAAATTGAAGCACATCAGAAGACTTTAATGGTATTAAATTTGGTGAGGTGCAGTCCTCAGCACGGAAAAAGCCTAAGTAAGTATAGCAAGGTTTCTAGAAAGTTCATCTTGGAAGAACTGAATTAGCACTAGCCTCCTTGTCCCCCTCCCACCATTTTAAAATTTATTTAATAAACAAGTGCATTATCTAGAGGGGGATAGTTACTTACTGCTGGTTGATGACATTCCACCGCAGTGAGATCTGTGAAAACAAAATTAAGTGTCAATACTATTTTGCCCAATACTGTGTTTGAAATTAAAAGCTTCTACAAACTATAATTACAGCTGCATGAGTCAATAGCTATCTTCACGATTAAAATAGATCATTTACATTATACACTCGAGATACCACTGTTCTTGCTTGCTTTCAATTTTACATGCAATATTTAGTTTTGGAAAATAAAGTCTATCAAATGCTCCCTTCTGAAGCCTTCTACGGTGTGAAGCTTCCCAACTGCAGTCTCGTCGCACAGCTGCAGATGAACTATTGGAATGCACTGAGCCTGAAACACTTTGTTTTTGGTCTGACTCCATTTTTAATGTCTGTTTTCACCTCTTGCTTTCACATCCCTAATCCCAGTCCAACTTCATTATGCACCTTGGAAATAGTGTGTTCTGCCAATACAGCTATATGCTTTGTCTCAGAAAGGTTACTAAGCCCCTGCAATTTCATCAAGGAACAAAGGTCACAGCAGATGCAAAAAACCTTTACCAATTAAATCACCTAATGTGAACACCTTTAAAGGAATTTCAAATTTCTCACCCATTACCAGCTATGGCAGGGTATGAAATAAGGTCAGTGAATGAATATAGTATTATTATAATTAACCACGGCCACATATCCTGTAGTGAGAGCATGGGACTGAGATTTAAAACTCCTGGATTCTATTTCCAATCTGCCACCAACTTGCCCTGATATTTTAAGTTTAAGTAACTTGACCTCTCATACTACTCATTTCCCAATACTAAAATATTTAATATTAAGTGGGATCAATAAAACAGATTCCCAGGGGATGGCATTTGAAAATGCACATGTACTGTTTTTGTGGCAATACATGAAATATCCTCCTACATTTCTCCTCACCAACATTCATGAGGCTCTCTCTCTCTCTCTCTCTCAGAACTTATGACTGAAAGCAGAGAAAGAGCACTACCTTAGACTGGCAGTTAACCCGAAGCACTTCCACAGAACTGCTACTGGAGAGATCATTTTTCCTAGAACCATTCCTCCATGTATGGATTTAAGAATAAGGAGAGAGGCAGACAGATGCCTCAGTGGCACCTCCCTCACTTGACCACAGCATGGCGCCCAGTAACAACTCCACTGCAAAACATTCCAACAAAGTACTTATAAGTCCTCCACAGCGAGCTGAGCACCTCACAGACATTAATCTCCCAAAACCCCTTGGCTCTAAGGAAGTAGAACTAACCCTGTTTACGGATAGCAAAGTGAAAGAAATGAAGTGATTTGCATAAGGTCACACAGGAAATCTGTGGCAGAGACAGGAATGGATTTCCTGACTCAGCTGAATGCCTTACACATAAGACCATCCTTCATCCACAAGCTGTGTTAACTTCCAGCAGCCACCCTCCTCCTATTGGAATGTTCCCAAATGCATGGGACCATGGGCTGCTGTAAACAAAAGAAACCCTGAAAGCCCAACTCCACTGAAGTCATGTTGCCAGGGTCCTGTAGACAGCAATGGCTCCACAGTTGGCAGGGAAGAACAATGCTTGGACATGATAACGGTGACCTTCTTTGAACCAAGGGATAAGGATGTATTTGCAGAGCATAACACATGCCCAGTCCCCCCAACAAAGAAACCCCTTCTGCAGCTTTTCAGGAGAGGCCTACCCCTAATCTAGTCATCTGACTGACCCTCTAAAACATGCTTCTCTTCACACAAGTGAATTTTCAGGCAGGTGAGCAATTTCTTTGGAGACGCCCATTCTAACGTTTCAGACTGATATACCTAAGCTACCTGAGCACTGCTCCCTTTGGAGTTAAATGAGAGCTGTGCTCACGTATCCCAAGGCAGAATAGGCCTCGCAACAAATTATAGGGCAGCACAGAAACTCTGGAAGCATGGAGCACAGTCATGGAATGTCATTAGACAGGAACCAAATGCTTCAGCTGATGTGATTAATAAGTCTGATATAAACACAGAGAATGCAAGTTGGCTGCTTGCCAATTCTTTCACAGTAATTATTACTGAAGAGCAGGTGTCTGATTACTCACTGTCCTGATTGACAAGCTCAAGAGAAATAACATGAACTAATGAAAAAACAACTGATTCATGTGAGCAACTCGGTTTCCCACTTGAATTCTAGCTGTAAGCAGATGTAGTATAGCTCAACGGCTAGCACACTTGTCCCGTAAATCAGAGCAGGTAAATCTAGGGTGACCAGATGTCCCAATTTTATAGGGACAGTCCCGATTTGGGGGGCTTTTTCTTAGACAGACACCTATTACCCGCCACTCTCTGTCCCGATTTTTCACATTTGCTATCTAGTCACCTTAGGTGAATCTGAGCCTGCTGTTGGTGTGCTCCAACTGCTGCTAGTTATATTAAGTATGAATATTTCACTGTTAGCTTGTCCTTATTCCCCATTTAATTGTAGCCTGTTTGTGTCTTGTCATATGCTAAGATTATAAGCTCTATGGGGCCGGGATCCTCTTGTTATTACATATGTGGACAGTGACTAGCCCCATGGGCCCTTTAGGCACTACTATAATTCAAATAATGAAAAATTGTTATCATGATAACTTAGGTGAAGTGCGTTAGGTTTCTCAAAAGATGTCAGAGGTATTCACGATGGAACATTACATTGGGTTTTACTAAGAAAAACACTTGTTAAACTTGCATGGATAGGAGGAAACAAAGGCTGATCATATGCACCCAACAGGAAGTGCACCTTTTCTTTAAGGGAAGGAAACAAGTCAGCATAACCTGTGCAATTAGCAACATTTTTCCCACTGAAGAGAGCTGCCCATGTGGTCATCCTGTTCACTTTGTCTTGACCTCCTTGTCTTAGGGCACAAGGTCTATAAGGGAGGGAAATGAGCTGAATACAAGCATTTCAATAAAAGCCGATTGTGAAACATTTCCAGTCACTGAGAAATAACCCCACCAAAGTATACATCCTTTGTAGGCAAATGCCTTCCTCGGAGGAAAAGCCCATTATTGCAGAGTTAACATGTAGCTCTGAAGTAATTACTTGCTTCTGCTGGAATCAGTTAAACAAATGTGTCCTTGGCGCCCTCAGCACATTTTATGGGCACCATCCTTGGGACGGTCAGGGTCCTACGCAGTACATGGCTCAGACTCACAGCTGAGTTCATATTGCTCTGAGCAATATTAAATCCATGCACACATGTGGGTGTAGGAGCAGGGAATGGGTTTTTTATTATTAATTTTAGGGGTAAATCTTGTTTCCAGACACCAGCCCATACACCTGTGCTGAAGATCTTCTCAGCAGTCCACAAAGCAAGAACAGAATGTCATAGATGGCAAGTTATACGGGCCCTTGGTGCTCATGTTCCATCAATATTCAGGAACATGGGCCTGGCTCCACCAATGTTTGGGCTCATATTTTCAGAGCTGTCCTGCCCAGGCCCTGCACTTTGGGGGGTCTCCATGCTTCAGGGGGGCCTAGCAGGGGGCCTGGCACCAGCAGCAGCAAGCGACTCAGCCCCAGCCCACCCTGCACCTGTTCCACTTTGACCCACCCTGCACCTGTTCCACCCCCACTCCACCCTTTCCCTGAAGCTCCCACCCTGCCACTTTCCGGCTTCCGTCCCTTCCCAAACGATGCTGGGTGCTGGCAGGGCAGGGTAGCTCACTGCTGCTGGCATCAGGCTCCCCACTAACTCCCCAGGCTGTCATAGACCCTGCATCCCCCTGAGGCACAGGGTCTCCCAAAATGCAGGCCTGGCGCAGTTGCCCCAGTCCTCTCTATGGACTGCTCTGCTTGGACCTGTTCTGGGCACCTCCAAAAATTATATAAGCGTGGTGCCCATGCGGAAGGTCCCTGTAGCCATTACTCCAGCCAGAGGACTGGATACACTGGCCTCATCCCGGAGGAACTATGGTCAGCCTTGGTGATAGCCCCTTGGGAGCTGGGTTCTGAAATCCCTGCACAAGCTCCTGAAATCTGTCCTCTCCCTCTTCCTCAACAGGGATTCTACTGCAGACAGGGCTTCCTGCACTCATGGAGGAGAGGTCTTAAAATGCATTGTCTATTTGCAGTATATTATTCAGCCACTAGATGTCTCTGTGTGTGCTGGACAGAGTTCTAAAGCAGTGGTAAACAAAGTGGGAACTCAAGCTTTGTGGAAGCCTGTTTGGGTCTCTAATTTTAGCTGCTTTCTTTAATAAATGCCTCCTGTATAAGAAGGTCTATGATTCTATAGATCATGTCAGGGTTTATCCCATTAAATAGCCCATTCTACAACTGCATAGCAATTAAGTATCACAGTAGTTTTGCAATGATATTTTGTACATAGAGTGTTGGCTACATGCTTACATAGAAACAGTGCTTTACAATTTCTTAATTTAACACATGGTTAATAAAGTCCTCTCCCCACATGCTGATTTTGTTGTTTAACCATAAAGCTCAGTTATCTTTCAAGCAGCATAGACTCTTTTTCTACTGGATTCATCAAAACTACACTATGCATTTGATATCAACAAGAGCAGCAATGGGTGAACTAATTAGTTTACTGGCTTCCAATATATCTCTCATTCTCACAATCAAGAGCAATGGAAAAACAATCAATGTAGAGCCCTATCACTTGTTTTTACATTTACCCTCAGATTGCAGGGCAGGGCTGAGAGGAGAGAAGCACTAGAGTAAGGGAAGTTAAGTCAAAAGGGCACATTTCTCAAATACCCCAGAAAGAAATCAATAAGCATTAAGTTACCATGGTAACTTCTTTGGTTCTTAGCCAGTTTGTTGATCCCACATGAACAAAGTTATCCCCAACACCAAACGTCCTTGCATTTTGAAGTATTAAAGAGGGGATGAGACAGAGAAAATAGGTGTTTTTAAATAAAGACAAGTATTTCTCATTGATTAAAAAGTAAAACCTGAAGAAGCTGAGAAAGATCCTGTGCGCTCAGATTTCTCTCAACAATGGGATCACATCCAAGTAGTTCCAATGGGGTTGGGGTGGGAAACATGCACACACTAAAATAAACTTCCTGAGTGGCCAAGAGGAAACAGGATCCCACAGCAAATCTACCTCACCATTTGAATGCTCCCTTCCTGGGAGGAATACAATAGCCTGTCTGTTGCTTTGAGTCTGACATTTTAAACTCTTTGCTTTCCAAGTCCCCACTGCACAAAATTCATGGGCTGGGCTAGGACTTGGTCTGCGAGTATTTTGTGATCAGCCCAGAGCCGGCTTCATTCACCAGATACTTGTCGGGTTTAGTAATGGAACTGTTTTCATGATTCTCCCCAGCCCAACCCCTGATAGCCATTATTTATAGAGCGCCAGAAGTGAACGGGGCACTTTATAGAACAAGGCAAGATTCTGGGCCTGAGGAATTTGCTGTCTGATCCTCAGAGCCTCTATTACCCCTGCCTGCTCCCACGTCTGTCAGTCTAGTAGCAAAGGGATAAAGGAGGCTGGGGCAGCTTTAGGAAGTCAGCTCCACTACTGTCCAGACTCCACTCCACTCCACATCCAGTGCTGCATCCATTCCCCCTTTCCTAGTTCTACCTAGAGCCACCCCTCTGCAAAGAAAGAAATTCAAGGGCAGAGAGAGTTAAACTCACACTGGCATGAAATCATTGTTCCACGATCCTGCGTACACAACACTCATCTCCACCCACTTCCAAACCTGTGCCTGCCTGAAGCTGGGACTGGATTACCAGAAAATTGCCCTGTTCTGCACAGTCTGAAGCACTTGACACCAGCCACTCTCAGAAAGCAGGATACTGGGCGAGATGGACCATTGGTCTGACCCAGCGTGGCCATTCTGATGATGTTATACAAAGCTGCGCCAGTAGCCGGAGTGAGTGTCAGAGAGAAAGGACTGACTGAGCGCTGCCACCTAGATACCAAACAATAAACCCACTAGCAACCATCTTACACCCCCCAGCCTCTCCCAACACAAGAGCAGCAGCCCCCCACCTACCCTGCAGTATCCGCCCCAGAGCCCAGGCACTCATGCTGCAGCAGGAGGATGTTCTTTCACAGCAGCATGACCTCTCAGTACCGTGCTCCGAGCCAGCAGGACCCTCGCTTCCCCTGCCCGGACTTGCCAGTCACACATCAGCCGGCTGCACCACACGCCTCCCTCCTCGCCACTCGCTCCTCCCCTGCCCTAGCCAGCAGCTGCTGGTTAGAAGCTTGGTTCAGAGGTCAGCCCAGAGGAGTATAAATCCTGGTCTGGGAGAGCAGCTGCAGATATCTGCAGGGAGAAACAGAAAAGGCGTGTGTGTGACTTACCCTGGGGGAGGAGGCAGGGGAGCTAACTTGCGAAATAAAACATTGCAGCCAAATCAAGGAAATGTAATAGTCAATTTATAAGTCACAGGAAGGGGAGATTTGGGGGAAAATAGGGGGAGGAAGAGAAGCAGCCAGGAAAACCACTGGGCCAGCAGAGCTCCAGACCACCTGCAGAGGTGCCTGGCCCGGTGGTGCTAGCTTCTCTTCCTTTCCAGCTATCACACTGCATTAAAGACAGCTACCCACACCTGTAATCTTTGCTAACATTAAATAAAACTGGTTGATATTCTTTGCCTGGATACAGTGCAGCTGTAGTCGTGTCAGGCCCAGGAGATTAGAGAGATAAGGTGGGTGATGTCATATTTTTTACGGGATCAGCTTCTGTTGGTGAGAGATCAACTTTCAGTCCACACACTTAGGTCTCCGTGTAAGCGCAACAGTTCTCTCTCTCACTAATAGAAGCTGGCCCAATATAAAACACATACCTCACCCACCTTGTCCCGCTAATATTTTATGTAGAAAGTTTCTCCACTGCAAAAAACAATTGTGTGGAAACCAGAGTTTTCCCCTGGGCGGTATCAGTTCAGACAAAAAAGTTGGTTCTCTCACAGGAAATTTCCAAACCAAAATGTTATTCCCTGAACTCTTAAAATGTCATGTCATTTGGATGTTTTGGTTTTAAAAATCCCCCAAATTGAAACATTTTAAGTCAAAATGTTGGTTTAAAATAAAAATGGGGGGGGAGAAATAGGAGGGAGTGAGGGATGGGGGAGATTAACTGAAGAAGCAAATGAAATGATATTTTAAGTCTAATTAAACAACTGATGGTTTCAAATCAGTTCAAAGCTTCCCACAGGAAACCCAAATTTTGCAACTGAAAAATTTGAAACGTAGATTTTTCAGCTGTAATTTCTCATGGGAAATCTTTTGGGTTTTTGATCAGCTCTAATGCTTATGCAATTGCTGTGGCTGCTACAGGGCTGTTATCCAGCAGTCTGAGAGATGGGACACCCCATTAATAAATAAATAAATGCTACTGCTAATTTAGCACTTTTTATCTTTAGATCTCAAAGTCCTTTTGCCAAGGACGTCAATATCATTATCCCCTTTTTTAATTGATGGGGAAACCGAGGCACAGCAGTGTAATCATTTGCCTAAACTCACCCAGCAGGCCAGCAGCTGAACCAGAAATTGTACCCACATCTCCTGAGTCCTAAGTCCTAAATCAGAGCCCTATCCACTAGGCTATTCTATCTTAAAAGGTAGCTCACACTATGAAAATGTTTCAGACCCCCTGCTCCAAAGTAAAAATCCTAGCCAAAGTACCATGCGAGGCCAGCAACATTTACACCTAGAATTTTAATATCTGGTCTCTGTTGTAAATTCTTCTTGACAACAACTGAAGTGCCAGATTCGGAGCCGAGTTACACCAGGGTAACTTCAGAATAAAGCCACCAGCTTTACTGGATTTACAGCAGATCAGAATCTTTGCATAACCTGTGCTGTTACGCAAAGCACTGAGCACCACTTGTACTCAGCTAATAAGTGCCAATATTACAACTTGCCCACGATCGCTGCCCAAGAGACATTTCTGATCTTTAGAAATTCACACAGATTTAGAGAGGATTAAGGCTAAAAGAGAACCCATCACTTTCAAAGTTATCCCACATCTCCAGAATGCACAGAACATTTCCTCCCAGCCCAGCCTGTCCCTCCTGCCAACTCTTCCTCCCAGCATTTCCTTGGGGGGATGGTTGTATTCTTTCCTTGTTTCCTGCCCAGCCAAGGCAATGGAGCCCAGCTCAGCAGACAGTGAACTAGAAGCAACAGGCATTTGCATCTGCTGCTCTCCCTTCAACTCACTGCTGCATTCAGATCTCCTCTGAGCACAAGTTTCAGTCCAAGGATTCTCCTTTAATCTATTCCTGATTATCCAAAGGAGGTACTTTGCTGATAAGGAAATAAATGCGGCCTCGTGGACTCAAGAGGACCAGCAGCTATGGACGGATTAATTCTAATTCTGCCTCTGCCACTAGCTTATTGTGTTGTGCTGGGGATGAGACTTAAGATCTGCCCGTTTTTTCATTTGAAAAATGAAAGGTGATACCATGTACCCATTCTATTCATGGCCTTCACAGAAAGTTAGAAATAAAGGAAAATGAATTCTCTTCCTGAAAGGTTGCAGCACACTACTACTATATTCCTTAGAACCCAGAAATCTAAAACACAACCACCAGTTACACACAGAGAGAGAGAAACTACTCTTTAGGGTTGAGAAGCACGACTCTACCCACCTTGCTCCAAACCGGCTCCTGCACATTGACTGCTCAAGACCCAGCCCACAAGCTTCCCTACAGAGCGCCTGGTCCAAAGTGCAGGCAAGGTTAACCTCTTACAACTGAAAGTGAAGCTTGTAATTTCAACACAGTTTGCAACACACACATTGCCTACTCACCACAGAGGGGAGTTGGGAAGATGAGAATTAGTACTAGCTTCAAGGGATCAGTACAGGTCTGAATTCTCACTCTAGTAAGAGAGGCCTAGGAAGAAATGAAGGTGCTTTGTAAGCTTGGCTCACCTTGCTGTCAGCATAACAATGTCATTAGCAGTAGCAAGTTCTGTTATGTAAATAGGTTAGACCAAAAATCTAAAACAGGTTAGACAGACATGGTTCAACAAACTTGCAACTCCTAAAGAAACTAAATGGACCTACCAAACATAAATGGACTGGTTACATCAGCTATATGGATGTTGCTATGTGTCAACTACTGTATTCTCCACTTATCATGAATTGACATCATGTCACTGTTTTCTCGCAGTCATTTGTTACAGTGCTGAGTCCAGTGTTAGTTAAGTGTCCACCAGCTATTCTCATCTAAAATGATCCAGTTTTCTCTACCTTTCATTTCTATCAGTCTATACACGGCCAAAGCAGAAGAGAATTTGCTTTGCAGAGATTCAGAAAACCAAATACATTTGTGCATTAGGTCCATCAAGTTGTTCATTATACTAAAGGACAGAAGTTGCAAGTCAATGGCCCTCCAAATCTTTCACTCTGCAGAACACTGTACGAGGAGTTCCTCCTGTGGACCATCTCCTCTCCTAACCTCACTCTGCATGCTTCCAAAATAGAGGCAACCTCTCCTGTAACCTGATTTATCAGGAACATTATAGTTGCTGGAGCCCAGGATGACATTATCAGGAACCAGTCACTTACAGTGGCAGGTCCTCACGGGTGCCATGCACTACAACTGGAGATCAAGTCAGTCCAAGTTGCGGCTACTTGGGACCACAAGCTTAACCTCCTCACATACTTTTGTAGGCATGGGAGAATTTTACATATTGGATTATCTGAGGCACACAGCAAATGGGAATAGTACCTGGTCATAAAACAAAGCCTCCTAACTCCCAATCATGTACTGTAACCATTGAGCCAGAGGTCTACAAAATGTAGGACCTGTTTTCCAAAGGGGTGCAAACGAACATTGAGGGGGGTGCAGCTGTGGCCCAGGCCAATCCACATGGGATGGGGAGGGGTGCCAGTTGTGGCCCCCTTACTCCTGTGCCCCTCCCTGGAGGTGCAGCCCTGCTCCCAGCCTGGGTATGCATGTGTGTGTTAACAGATAAAGGGAGGGCATATGATAAGTTTGGGGACCACTGCACTAAACCATGCTGCTGCTAACACTATGGGTATACATTCTGAATTTACAAGAAGCTCATAAAAGAAAACTTAAGAGTGGAGATGCAGGTGGGGCAGGTAGATAGGTGAGAAGTGGAAGTGATAAGTAAAGTGTAGATGGGGTGGTTACCGATGCAATGACTTTTAATGATGTATTGTTGGAGTTACAGTCATGCAGCTTTAACTATAACTTAACAGTTTGAATGGGAATGAAAGCTGCTCAGCACCTCTTAAAGTCTGGCCATGTCTGTTTAGAGACCTAAAAATTGATTTAGAAGTCTAATTTTAGGCACCATCGGCAAATATGGATTTAGGAGTCTAATTTTAGGCATCAGTGGTTTGAAATTCTGCCCTGAGATCTTACAAGAAAAACTGCAGGGTATTTTTTTTTAATTTTTCACTTCACCATCTTAGATGAATACAGAAAAATGAGTTTAATAAAGGAATTACACATAGCAGTATTTAAAAATGCTTGATGTTCATATTTTCCATCAATACAGGCAGCTGTGTAAACTCTCTATATGCTATTTTAATAAATTTCACCAGAAGAGCCTGATAACGCATTAAAAAAGGAAGATCAGAAGTGAAATCAGATAAGGAACAGCAGGACATTTCCACAGTTTGGTCAAGACATTTCAAATTCACATGTATACATTCTAAAAACACAGTATCAAACTCACCTGAAAAGGAGCTGTAGCAATTTTCTGCTGTTCTCTAAATCTGACTTCAGTTTGAATATCCTCATCTTGATATATTAAGATATCCTCTGCTTCATTACCTCACATTTAATGTTTATTGGGAAGATTTTTCGAAGGGTCACAAGCAAATTTCAAAATCATTGATGTCTTTAAAGTTCTATTTTTTGAAGTGTTGTTGTAGCCATGTTGGTCCCAGGCATTAGAGAGACAAGATGGGTAAGGTCTTTTATTGAACCAGCTTCTGTTGCTGACAGAGACAATCTTTCGAGCTACAGAGCTGCCCAGATTTGAAGAGTTCCATGCAGCTCGAAAGCTTGTTTCTGTCACCAACACAGGTTGGGCCAATAAAAAGTATTATCCCACCCATCTTGTCTCTTTAAAATTCTAGTCATTTTAAAACATAAAAGAAATTCCATTCCTTGTTACAGAAGGAGGTTTAAATTACTTAGTATCCTTTCACATACTATGCTTACGCAGAGGTTAAAAAACATTAGCTACACAACAACACACAATTATTTACAAACAACAATAAATGTGTGGCAGCCAAGAGCTAGAATATATGCAACATTAATATCTGTCCCCATTGAAATAAATCATAAAATTCCCATAGACTTCAATGGAATTAGAATTTCACTTTTCCATCCCCGGTTCTTTTCAAAAACACAGAATATATAGTGTTAAACTTGAATGTCTAAGTTTTTGTTACTTTACCACATCAACGCCTTTTAACAAAACAAACAACTTTTCCCAGTATTTGACAAGAAACCTCTTTATGGAAATTTATAAAAGGTAAGCATCAGAAAACTTGGGACAAAGCACATATTTGGGGAAAATTTTAAACGTCTTAGGACACAACATTCCATAAAGGCACTCTGAAATAATTCTATTACCTCATTTAGTAAGTGTACTGTACTTCGAAAACCATCATGGAAGGTTGCTATCTATCCATAGCATTATTGAAAATAAATACCTTTGTCACTTAAAATATATTATTCATATACACACAGGTATTTAACAGACACCACAGACATCTTCCAGCCTAACTGCTTGCCAAGTATCAACGTTGAAACAGAAGTTACCGAAACACAAAGAAAACGTCGAAGCCTGGGAGTTTTCTTTCACTCTGATCACTTAGAACTGGTCTAGTCGAAATTTTTGGAACTTTTGGGGATAAAATGAAAGACACTTTTATTTGGACTTTGAAGCACGTTGCATAAATTACAAAATATTCAAGGCAAAATGTTTGAGATAGAAATATATTTTCTTAGCTGCCAAATGCTGACAGAGAAACAAAAGTAAAATAAGTCTACACACATATGCAGACCAGAGTAAAAACATTGCCCAAAATGCCATGGAAACAGCTAAATGGCATCTTTATCCATACTAAAATTATGTTGATATACTTTACCATATATTTGAACAGACACCTTTGTCAGATACAGTTAACAAATGCACCAGCAGTACCTTAATGCTTCATGACCATCAACAAGGTTTTTGACTCCAAATTGGTGTCTATACTATAAGCTGCCTTTCCCAATTACATTTTTAAATCTTTTGTGAAATAGTACAATTAAGGAGAACTGAGAATAAAAGTACAGTAGTTTGATGAAAAATGGAGAAAACCAGAGTTATGGCAGAGAACCTGAATAGAGTACACTGTTTGCAAGGTCAAAATTGTATCTTAATTATAAGAATCTTTAGCACAATATGCATCCGCAGGGAGTGAAATGTGATTTATCAAAGAAAAACAATGTCCATGGAACACAATTTTGAAATCCATAGTTTGAACCACATTGACAACATGTGAAAGAAGTTTTGCTGTAAAAACTGAAGATTTCATTAAGATTAAAGTAAGAATATTTATTGCATTTTCAGACTGCATTTTGAAACAATTAATAGTGCACAAGGTTTCACTTTAACCTCCTAAAATAGGTACTTTAAGTGGGAAACCTTCTGGTTGGTCATGACATTAATAAACAAGGTGTAGTCTTGGTGCGTTTCTTCAAGGGGCAGTATTTAGCTCAACAAATTGTACTCCCTGTGTTCTAAAACAACTGAATTAGTGGTTTGTGTACACTAAATCCATTTATTTTAAATTTATTGTGTCTACATTAAGTGAAATAAAAACATCGCCCTGTACAATCCACTATCAGCAGTGAGTACAACAGCAAAAATTATTATACAGTTTATACACACTAAAACCTTTTCCTTTTTCATATAAAGAAACCAGAACAAACCTAATCAATATAGAACTTAATTTGGAAGAACTCAAATTACAGAAGGGAAAGCCAAAATTATTACGGTCTTTACTGAACCCCCAAAAAGTTTCTGATCATACTGCCAGAACAATGAGTGCAGCTGGAAGAGTGAAGCATGCTAAAATTGTATTCTTGGGTCTTTATAAATTTACCAGATATTTAAATTAAACATGGCTAGTTAAAGAAATGTCTGAAGCAGAGCAATATAACCGGGAATTCTGTCTTACCAGTTGTGTGGTTTTTAAACCCAACTTATACAATGCGCAAAGTGCTAAGCAACACTACAGAAACACATTTACATCAACACTGAAGATTTGGGGAAATGAAATTCCAACAATTTTATTTTTAATGAGCTGTATTTTCTAAATTTGTTTTTATTTTTTCTGTTTTCATACAGTTTTGAAAACAAACTCAGCACGTTCACATTTTCCCGAGGAATTATAAGAATGATCTCTACAGGGATAACGTTGAAAAGCCTGAAGCTCAATCAATTGATGTTGAAAACTCTCAAAAGGAGTAAAGGCTTGATCTGCATGGTCTAGAACATGTATTGTAATTTAATAGAAGAGATGGTCGTCTTTAATATTAATGATTTAAAAGAACTTCCCAGTTCATGCGAAGAGTATAGTCCAAGAATAAATCAAATTTGCTGAACGCATTTTATGCTACGTAAGTGTAAACTTTGCGATCCTCAGGTGTTCGTGCCAAATATTCTCTCTCAATAAGTCCTTCAATACGTTTTTTAATAACAACTGGACTTGGTAAGAATCGGGCTTTCAGCTGCTGAGTTACCTATGATGTAAAAACAAGAACAATTAATGCTATAGTGCAGATGATGTGTTATGCTGCACAACTAATGCACACTAAAAATAATCATAAAAACATGTTAAAACAAGTTGCATGTAACCTTTAAAGTTTACATGGCCAGCTGCACACTTCAGGTACAAAGTGAAAAAATTTGAGTTTGCAATAGAAATTAGATTGATCCATATAAAAATTAATTTGTTTTTTTATTTCTGTACCACTGGTTCATCACATCAAATATTTGACCTCCATTATTATCAATAGCTGATATTTCAGAGAAAGACAAAAACCTAATAATGCACCAGGGCAGGCAATTAAGCAGTTATACACATGGGGGAAAACCATCCTTCCTCACAGCAGCAGCCAACCAATTTATGCCCAGAACGGTTGGCATGAACTCTGTGCTGAAGTTTCTTCATTGTCAGTTTTCTCACTTCTTGGTGCATCTGAGTGTTCACCATGAAGCCTCAACCTACACCCATTCTGGCAGTTAGAACTGGCTTGAAGACATTTGCTGTCTGTGTAGCCTTCAAATTTAGTAACTACGAGTGTCAGGACTCTCCTTAAATAAAGGTTCACTATTTGAAACTCACTCCTCTTGGCAGCTCATCAGACCCCATATTTAGCAATTAATAAGTTCAATACAGGATACCAATCTTTTGCAGTCAACTTACTGTTTTTTGTTATAACCACTGTACAATAAGCAACTGGTTGACATAACAGAAACTAAAGGAATTAAACACATCTATGCTTCCAGAGGTATGAGATACAAATATAAAGTCTTGTTAGAATCAGTTTAAAAATCTAACTGCTGATAAGGCCTTGTAACTTTGCTACATTCACAGAAGAGTAATAATTGACACAGAAATCTAAGATGTGCCCTCTTCCTAACCTCTTAACCATGTCAATACTATATGTGATGTTACCTCTGCTACTAGCACATTGTGTTGCATCTTCTTTCTAGATTTCATTATCCGCACTATAGCAGCTTCTATCTCATGTTTTCTGTCGTCATCTACTTTCTGCCTTGTTTCTTTTCTTTCTGGGTCTGATTCCCCTTGTTTGGCAGCAACTAAAAGAGAAGACGATATACCTTGAGCAAAAGTCAAAATTATTAATTTTGAAAACATTAACATTCAGAAAATTTAATTTCACTCACAGTGGAATTAAGTTCCTTGGTTTGTGACATTTTCAAGTGTGGTTTTTAATGAAACATGGCCACAAGAAGACAGATAGACATAGATAGCAATTAATGCATGTGTAAGTATGTGTTACTATACTGTCAGTTGCTATTACTGTTTAAAATATAACGTCGTAAACTTCTCAGCGTTTCAAACAGTACTGAACTTTGTTTGCAAAACTTTTTTTGGCTACTGCCAGATTGAAGATTGTTCTCTTTAAAATTACTCTGATTTTGCCAAATTAACTTTGGACCTACGTGTTATATATGGTGTTTTGTTTTCTTATTAAATTGCACATAATTTAGAGTTTGTGTCCTAGAAAAAAATTCTGACTGTAGTTGGGTTTTATTTCCTTTGCTTTTCAGGAGACTGTTTCAATTAAGATGATGTTTCAACTACAGTGGGAATTGTAACATAGTAAGAGAAGGGACAGAATCTTATCTACAAGTTTACTTTCTAAACCAGTTAACCTGCTGAAGATAATTAGCCAACCTATTCGCTTTGTTCTCTGCCCCTTTTGGATTTTGTGCATTTTCGACGATCGCAAATTTCTTATTTCTGTCTTTGCTTCCAGTCTCTCTCTCCTTACAGCTATTATTTCTGGGCACCTCTTCTCCCACACGCAAATTCAATGTTTCCTGCTTTTGAACACAAAAATCTTCTAGCTTCTAGATATTCTCTTTTCTCATTTTACTCTCTCTACTCAAAAACCCTGAACATCACTGCAGCCTTCCTTCTGGCTAAAGATAGAAAGAAACTTCTTTTTCAATTGTTCACTAGAGAATGCTGCAAGATACATCCTCTCATGGAATCAAGAATTGGTTTTTCTGTGCTGCTAGCCTAGAAAACAAGCTGCCAAAACTCTAATATAACCTCTGATTAAAATAACTGTACAAATTTTGCATCAATGAATATTTTCTATTAAGAGTCATAATTGTACTTTATTATATAGTGCAAAGGGTTATGGGAATAAGAGGACTGCATAGTAAGAGAATAATTTAGTATCCCATTGGAATTTCGGTGTTGCTACAGAACTTGTTCCCTTTGTGCCATGGAGTATGTGAGGCCCTAGTTAAGGTGCTCTAAAACATCTGTAACCTGCTATTGTGTCTCTGCCATCTTAAGAATTCTCCATGCAAGGTAGACATGTTAAATCATGGATACCTTGGTATTTTGCTTGTGTCTGCAGACACCCAAATCCCCTGTAGTTAATGCAACACCACATATATAGTGTAATCACAAGAGCATACTGTTGGGTTTAAGATGTTTGCAGCCTTGTCCACATCCACTGTTAGGAAAGGGTTAAAATGTCTGTAATATTTGCAATGTTTGGCATGAGAGAAGTACAGTGATTGCATTTAAAATTTATCTGCAAGATTACCAGTTCCAGTGATATGTTCTACTACAAGTCCAACAAATCTCTCTCAAAATTACAGAATATTTTAAGATGCTTTTTAAATGCTACCACTGCGTATTGTGGGATACGGGATTAGATAGATATTATTTATACACTTCATGTATGAATTAAGAAGTACTAACACACTGCACTCACAAATGCGTATACATATACAAGCGTCTCAACACATTTCACCAACAATTTAACTTCAAAACTTTAGCGAGCTAGGTAAAAATGGTTACTTACCTCTACTGTTCTTCTTCAAGACTGGAGATTCAAGATGTTGTTGCACACAGGTATTCCACTCCCAGCACACCCAGCATGCTGGAGTCAAAGAATTTTTTGCAGAAGTACCTGTCAGGGCCTTGCATGCACCCTGCACATACTCATGACCCCTCCTCAGTCTATAAAAGGGCAGCGCTGCCCCAATCCCCCTCAATTCCTTCACACCAGAAATATGATAAAATAGGACTCCAACGCACAGGGAAGGAAGGGTTTAGTGGAATACACATGTAACATCATCTTGAAAAACAGTTACAATACAGGTAAGTAATAGTTTTTGTTTCTTCAAGTGGCTGCACATGTGTATTACACAGAGGTAACTCACAAAGCAGTACTGTTAGGACAGGGGTTCTCAAACTTTATTGCACCGTGACCCCCTTCTGACAACAAAAATTACTACAATCCTTGCAGGGAGAGGGGGGCATCAAAACCGGAGCCCTAGTGCCTCAGGTAGGAATTAGTAGGGGAACCAAATCCCCAGGGGTTCAGCCCCAGGCGGAGAGCCTGTAACCTGAGCCCTACTGCCCAGAGCTGAAGCCCTTGGGCTTCCGCTTTGGCCCCAAGCAATGGGGCTCAGGCTTCAGCTTTGGTCCCGGACCCCAGCAAGTCTTAACCCAGCCCCGGCGACACCATTAAAATGGGGTCACGATCCACTTTGGGGTCCTGAGCCACAGTCTGAGAACTGCTGAGACAGTTGTCTCTCTCACCAAAGTATATCAGAACACAGCCTGGTAAGTTTTAAAAAATAGTAATTTAATTGAAAAGCTACAGCCCTTCCACCTTTTTCTCCTTGTTGGAGAGGACTACATACTTTTTAAAAAAAACATCCCCACTTAACTATTACTTTCTGTAAGCACTCTGGATTTCCTCAGCATTTAAATTTTTGCTTTCAGGCTACTAGTCAATGACAAGTTTTATAGATTAATATTTTCCTTTTGCTAGTGTGATGCATTTACCTTCAATGTAGTTGCCAACATTTTACAACTTAAGATATTTTTGGAGTACAAGAGACGAATATAAACACAGACTTACCCGTTTGAATCTTGACTCTGTGCAATTTGGATGTGAACTGGTCATTCACTGTAAATATATGACCATTTTCTATTTCTTTTGATTTCGGCTCTTTTGTGAGAACTCGTTGCGTTGGTTTGCCACATGCAAGGGACTGTAGGGCTCTAACAAGCTCTCTTTCAGGGATATCAGTTTCTTGTTGAATTTCCTGAAGGAAAATCATGACATCATTAATAGCTTCTAATTAATGTCAGAACATTATTCACTCTAATTTAAGGTTTCACGTGCCAGTAATACATTTTAATGTTTTTAGAAGGTCTCTTTCTATAAGTCTATAATATAGAACTAAACTATTATTGTATGTAAAGTAAAGAAGGTTTTTAAAATGTTTAAGAAACTTCATTTAAAATTAAATTAAAATGCAGAGCCCCCCAGACAAGTGGCCAGAACCCAGGCAGTGTGAGTGCCACTGAAAATCAGCTCGCGTGCTGCCTTTGGCGCCCGTGCCATAGGTTGCCTACCCCTGCCCTACGACAAGGGTGAGCTAAGGGACTATTTCTGTTTGCTTTATTCACTGATGGTTGGACCTTCCTTTCCTTCTAAAAGGAAACAGTGTGGCAGTGTACTATTGGAAGCTGGGGAGAAGCCCTGGCCTACCACAATGAGATTTTACACATAGCAAAGAATTTCATGGCTATTTTGGAATGGGGCAAAAATCTCCTGACCCCCGTCAAAAGAGAGAAGAAATCACTTCAAGTCAAACTAAATGGGAGACTGCAGTGGCCTCTATCCCTCCTCTTGGGCTCCAGTTTGCAATAGACCGTGACCCCACAAAGTGATGAGACCTCCTCATCCACCTTCTCCAGACACTGGCCAAGAGGGCCATCCATCACATCAGGAAAGGAAGCTGGACAGTAGGGTGCTCTGTGATATAGGGCCTACTTCTGATCACTCTTCAAATCATATCTCTGGGCAGAGTTCCTCTGGGTGGTGTCCACTGCCTCCTTGGATGCTTTGAGGGATATGGGGCACTTTTTGGGATTCTCTGCTTGGTCTGTCCCCCTGGATCCCTTACTTCATCCCTGTGATCTGCACTCCTAAAGGGCCGTCCCTACCCATATGCAAACTATGCAGCTGCGTAGGGCACCAGGGAATTTGGGGCACCACTGGGAGGCGGGAAGTGGAGTGACTTGGCCCCAGCCTACTCCGCTATGCTGGCTCCCGGCTGCGCTACCGGTAAGTGCTGGGGGGCAGCTGCCCCCTTTTCCCCAAGTCTGGGAGCCGGGGGAGCAGAGCGGAGCAGGCTGGGGCCGGGTTGCTCCACTTTCCGCCGTACCGTGAATGCAGGGGTGGGCCCGACCCCTGCTGCCTTCCTGCATTGGCTGCTCCTGTCTCTTAAAGCCCTTAGGCTCAGTCCCCCGTCCTCTCCGTGGAGGCCCAGGGCCAGCCCCGCAACAGGGAGGCTGCGTAGGGCACCACAATCTCTTGGCACCACCTGCACTCCTGGCTCTATTTTTTCATTTGTCGTCTCAGGATTTAGTTGATGCCTGGGTTTGGTGGCTCCTCCCTTTGTGCTCGCAGCCTTTAGCAATGGGCAGGGTCCCAACAGGTTAAGGGCCCTCGCCCCTTTGTAGAAGTGTTCCAAGGAAAAGGGGTTCACAGCTACACACAGCCCATACGTTCACTGTGGGTTTCACGGCATAGAGAAATTTCCATTGGGATTGTAAAAAACACACATTCCATATGTCAGGGGATTGACAACGTCAAACAAGATTATGGAGCTAAAAACAATCTCTCCAACTGTAAAAGTAAATTATTATGGACTCTGAACTCTTGCTATCAAGTGAACAAAAAAAGGGGGGGGTGTTAGGAATGAATGAGGTATATTTCCTTGGCTTCAAAAAAATCTGTGTATGTAGGTCAAGATTTCCTATACAACTTCTGAAAGAGTACAGGCGGATGTATAATGCCATAGATCTACATATGCTCTGCATCTATCTGCAGAATACATTTTAACAGTTTTTTAAAGTCAGCTTAGAAAGCCACAAATCATACCTCAAACGTGTATTTTTCTCTGTTGTTAAAGAGCATTAGTATCGTCATCTGGAAAGTAGAGACTTGCAATATGTGCTTCCTTGTATTTGAGCCAGTTACTTGGGCACCTCCTACACCAACCTCTGAGCCATCTTCCTGTTTGAATTTAAAAGAAATCATGAAATCACTTTTAGGAACATTTTTTCATCTCCTGATTAAGCTTTTTATGTAGTAAATCGATAACTGTGCTTAAGCAATATTAAGTTTGAGATTTTAAATCGGGATGGGCAAACATTTTGGCCCGAGGGCCACACTGGAGTTGCAAAATTGTATGGAGGGCCGTGTAGGGAAGGCTCCCCACATCCGACCCTCTCCCACTTCCTGCCCCCTGACTGACTCCCTCAGAATCCCTGATCCTTCCAACCTTCCATGCTCCTTGTCCCCTGACCACTCCTCCAGAGGATCCCCCACCCTTAACCACCCCCGGGGCCCCATCTAAGCCACCATGCTCCTTGTCCCCTGACTGCCCCCTCCTAAGACCCCCCCACCCTAACTGTCCCCCTGGACTTCACCCTCTACTTAACTCCCCCTGTGCCCTGCCCCCATCCACACCCCTGCCCCCTGCCTGCCCCCCATCCAATCCCCGCCCCCGTTCCCAGTCCTCTGACAGCCCCCACAACCTCCGCCCCATCCAACCCCCCCATCCTGTCCCCTTACTGACCCCTGGGACTCCCTGCCCCTTATCCAACCCCTCGGCCCCAGGCCCCTTACCACGCTGCTCAGAGCGGCATATCTGGTAGTCCAGTCAGAGGCAGACACGCTGCCTCGCTCTCCCGCAGCCCCCCCGCCCCCCCCGAGCGCTGCCAATGTGGCAGCGTGGCTCCGGGGCAGGGGAGACAATAGGGAAGGGAAGGGGAGAGGGGATAACCTCCGTGGCCAGCTCAGGGGCTGGGCAGGACAATCCCGCGGGGTCGTAGTTTGCCCACCCTGTTTTAAACCAACAAGTTCCAGAGGAGTATGCGCTTGGTTCTAATTTTGCCTAACTACTGTAATATACTCTTCAGGTCTTCCTGCTTCCCAATTTATCAAAACTGCTGCAGCAAAAATCTGTGTCCCGTTTCCCCAATCAGGCCAATTCCAAAATTTCTCTTGGTAAACCATATCATGGGTATGTCCTAATCCCACTTTTATGTTTTTCTATGTTGCAGTTACATTGGTCCCCATGCACGATGGCATCTCTTCCTTCCTTCTAACCTTTGCTTAGCTTTCCAATGCTGATCTTTCCAACACTTACTAGTACCCATTTCTCACAAATGAAATTTACTTGTTTTGTTCGTATAATTTAAACTTTAAGCTTTCTATATCTTTAAAAAGTGAATTGACAATAGGGACATTGTGAAACCACAATAGGTTTGCCTTGAAACTTTTTTTTTAACCTTAATTCCAATGTAACAACTGCAGAGAAATTTCACTTTGGTCTGAGTCACAGCAAAAATAAGGTGGGAGGGCAAGGAAGAGTAGCTAGCCCTACAAGAAGAAGGGAAGAATTGATGGAGATACCCAGAGTTCAGAGCCGCAGGAGGATACAGGTTGACTCTGAGAAGACTGCAAGGGAGAATAAAAGACAAGAGGACTTGCAACCAGAAAGAAGAAGAGGAAGGCTCCAGAATCACACTGTCCCCAGGAAAAGGCAGATCTATCTGACTGGAAACTTCCTACGAAGAACAGCAGACAGGCCTGTCACCAGAGCTGATCTGGAGAACAAAAGGGTGTGCTGCCTGCTGGGATATTAGATGATGGAAGATAATGGCATGTTAGATAATGGATGATAACAGCACTGAAGATAATGGAGCAAATAATTAAGCAATCATTTTGCAAACATCTAGAAGATAAGGTGATAAGTAACCGTCAGCATGGATTTGTCAAGAACAAATCCTGTCAAACCAACCTGATACCTTTCTTTGACAGGGTAACAAGCTTTGTGGATTAGGGGTCGGGGGAGAGGAGTGGTAGACGTGGTATATCTAGATTTTTGATACCGTCTCACAGGACCTTCTCATAAACAAACTAGTAAATGCAACATATATGGAGCTACTATAAGGTGGGTGCAAAACTAACTGAAAAAACATTTCTAGGGAGTAGTTATCAGTTGTTCACAGTCATGCTGGAAGGGCCTAACAAGCGGGGTCCCATAGGGATCAGTTTTGCGTCTGGTTTTGTTCAATACCTTCATCAATGATTTAGATAATGTCATAGAGAATACATTTATAAAAGTCTGCAGACGATACCAAACTGTGAGAGGTTGCAAATGCTTTAGAGAATAGGACTAAAATTCAAAACGATCTGGACAAACTGGAGAGATGACTGGAAGTAAATAGGATGAAATTCAGTAAGGACAAATGTAAAGTACTCTATTTAGGAAGGAACAATCAGTTGCACACACAGATAATGGGAATGACTGCCTAGGAAGGAGTACTGCGGAAAGTGATGGGGGTCATAGTGGACCATAAGCTAAATAGGAGTCAGTGTCATACTGTTGCAAAAAAAGCAAACATCCTTCTGCGATGTATTAGCAGGAATGTTGTAAGCAAGACATGAGAAGTAATTCTTCCGCTCTACTCTGCGCTGCTTAGGCCTCATGTGGAGTATTGTGTCCAGTTCTGGGTGCCATGTTTCAGCAAAGATATGGAGAAATTGATGAATGCCCATATTAGAGCAACAAAAATGATTAAAGGTCTAAATACCATGACCTATAAGGGAGGATTGAAAAAATTGGGTTTGTTTAGTCTGAAAGGAGAAGCCTGACAACATGCACAGATACCTCAGTGGTTTGAGCATTGGCTTGCTAAACCTAGGGTTGCGAGTTCAATCCTTCAGGGGGCCATTTAGGGATAAAATGGGATTGGTCCTGCTTTGAACAGGGGGTTGAACTAGATGATCTCCTTAGGTCCCTTCTAACTCTGAGATTCTATGATAACCATTTTCAAGTACATAAAAGGTTGTTACAAGGAGGAGGGAACAAAACTGTTCTTCTTAACCTCTGAGGATAGGACAAAAAGCCATAGGTTTAAATTTCAGCAAGGGAGGTTTAGGCTGGACATCAGGAAAAACTTCTTAAATGTCAGGGTAGTTAAGCCTAGGGAGATTGTGGAATTTCCATCATTGGAGATTCTTAAGAGCAAATTAGACAAACACCTGTCAGGAATGGTTTAGATAATACTGAGTCCTGCCATGAGCGTAGGTGACTGGACTGGACTAGATTGCCATTCGAGTCCCTTCCAGTCCCATTCTTCTGTGTTTGATCATTGGGAGGCATTCATGGACAGAATACTGCTTTCATGGGATGGACTCCACATGAATAGGAAGAAAAGTAGACTTCTGGGATGGAGGCTGCCACAACTGAGTAATTTGGGAGAGACAGATACTTATGTATATCTCGATACCTGATTAACACTGAATGGGAGGAAGTAGGAAAGGCTATAGCAATCGAAAAAGGAAAGCTGTGTGTAGAAAAATGGACATTAAGAGCAAATATAGTGCAGATACCAACGAAGCTAACAGTCAGATAGGCAATGCTGGGAGTAGAATGACTGTACGCATTTGGAGGAGAAATGTGGGTGAAGCCAAGCAGCAACAATTAGGATAACTGGAAACCAATGCAAGGAGCTTTGGTAACAAAATGGAGGAACTAGAACTACTGGTGCAGGAAGTGAAATCGGGTATTATAGAGATAAGAGAAATCTGGTAGAATAGCAGTCATGACTACAGTACAGGTATTGAAGAATATGTGCTGTTCAGAAAAGACAGAAATGAAGTCAAAGATGGGGGAGTAGCATTGTATGTCAATGATGAAATAGACTGTAAAGAGATCAGAAACAATGGAATAGATAAGACAGAATCTGTTTGGGCCAAAATCACTTTTTGGAAGAAAACTACTAGAGGTTCCCTTTGGCTAGCGCAGGGGTTCTCAAACTTTTTTTTTTTTTTTTTTTACTGGGACCTCCTCTGAAAATATTTCAGGTTGTGATGACCCTCCTTCCAAAGTGACAACACCCCTCCCATACCATACTTACTTCTGCACTGTTGCTGCCAGAAGTGCTGCCTTCAGATGTAGGTACAAATCCAGAGCCAACACTCTCCACTCTGCTTTCAGAGCTGGGCAGTTGGAAAGCAGCATCTTCTGGCTGGCGCCCAGCTCTGAAGACAGTACTGATGACACAAGCACAGAAGTAAGGGTGGCAATACCATACTATCATGCCACCCTTACTTCTGCCTTCACAGCTGGGTGGCTGGCAATATCAGCTCTGAAGACAGCACAGAAGTAAGGGCAGCAATACCACGATCTCTCCTACAATAGGCTTGCAATCCACTTTTGGGTCAGGACTGGGAAATGCTGGGCTAGTGCTTGGGGTATGCTACAGACTTCCAAGATCCGATATGGAAAGAGACCTCTTTAACGTTTTTAAGGAAATACATACATGTGTGATTATGGTAGACTATCTTCCCAGATACAGATTGGAGGACAAGTGCTACCAATATTAGTAGGGCCCAGGTTGTCCTGGATGTGACAGAGGACAGACTTCTTCACCAAACAGATGTAGAACCAATCAAGAAGTGATGCCATTTTAGATTTGGTACTGGTGAGAAGTGAGGACTTCACAGAAGAACTGGTTATAGGGGAAAATCTTGGTTTGTGTGATCATGAGCTAATTCAGTTGAAACTAAATGGAAGGATAAACAAATATAGATCTGCAGCTAGGGTCCTTTATTTCAAAAGGACTAACTTTTTAAAAAAATAATGGAATTAGTTAAGGAAGTGGACTGGACTGAAGAACTCAAGGATCTGAATGTGGAGAAGGCTTGGATTTATTTTAAGTTAGTTTCTGCAAATTTATCTGAAGCCTGCACCCTGAACAAGTGGAGGAAATTCATAGGGAAGGGTCGCAGATTAAGATGAATGAGCACGCATTTCAAACCAGTGATTAAGAGAAAGCAGAAAGCCTACAAGTAATGAAGATGGGATGGATTAGTAAGGAAAGCTACCTCTTGGAGGTCAGAAAGTATACGGATAAAATAAGGACTGCCAAAAGCCAAGCAGAGTTGGACCTCGCAAAGGGAATTAAAAACAATAGGAAAAGGGTCTATAGCCATATAAACAAAAAGAAAATAAAGAACTGGGACTGCTAAACACTGAAGATAGGATGGAGATTAAAGATAATCTAGGCATAAACCCAACACCTAAACAAATGCTTGCTCAGTTTTTATAAGGATAATGAAAAGCTTAGAAATAACAACAGGGTGGCAAATGGGAACGAGGATATGGAGGTAAAAATTACCACATCTGAGGTGCAAATCACACTCAAACAGCTTAATGGGACTGTCTAAAAAAATCAGTTGATCTAATCTATCTGGATTTCAGTAAGGCATTTGATACAGTTCCATATGGGGAATAATTCATTAAATTGGAGAGGAAGGGGATTAATATGAGAATTAAAAGGCGGATAAGGAACTGGTTAAAGGAGAGACTACAATGGGTGATACTGAAAGTAAGCTATCAGGCTGGAGGGAAGTTAGAAGGGAATTCCTCAGGGATCAATCTTATTTAACATTTTTATTATTGACCTTGGCAGAAAAAATGTGTACGTGCTAACAGAATTGCAGATGAAACAAAGTTTACAGAAGTTACAAAGTTATTACAGAGAATTCTTTCCCAGGTGTGTGTCTGATGGGTCTTGACCACATGCTCAGGTTCTAACTGATGGTCATATTTGGGGTTAGGAAGGAATTATAACATAGGTCAGATTGGCAGAGACCTTGGGAGTTTTTCGCCTTCTTCTACACTATAGGACACAGGTTGTTTGCAGGTTTAAACTAGTATAAATGGTGGATTTTTCTATAACTTGAACTCTTTAATTTATGATTTGAGGACTTCAGTAACTCAGCCAGAGGTTGGGGATCTATTACAGGAGGCGGTGGGTGAGGTTCCATGATGTGCAATGTGCAGGTCAGACTAGATTATCCAGACGGTCCCTTCTGACCTTAAAGTCTACGAGTCCATTATCATCCTATGATTTAATTAAATCAACAGGTTGGAGAGTTTCAAATTTGATTCAAGCTTATAAAACGTATTCTTGTAAGTATATTCCAAACTGTTGCCAAGGTAAGAGTTGAATTAAAAAATCCTGATAATGTATTTTTTAACTTGTTTTTATGTCCTATACTGGCAGTTTAATTTATAGCTAAGAAAATCCAAAACTGATTACAAATTTATTTTTACATTTACAAAAAATTTGAGATTAAACCATAAACACTTTTAAATACAGACATTTACCTTTTTAACAGGTCCATAGAAGGTGGCATTGAGATCTGCCGAACCCATGTGATGCTGTAGTGTCAGCTGTCGACCACTATGTTTGGCTAAATAAAATCTATGAGACAATTAAAATGAAAATTTACATAGTTATATGGCACATTTTATGCAGATGATCCAAAAACACTTTACGTATGTGGATAATTTTGAACTCTTTAGGATGGAATGTACTAAATGTAATGTGTAACAATTACGCTAAAAAAAGCATCAAACAAAAACCAAGCAGTGAGTAGTTGGTTTTCTAGGTTGCCCAAAAAAGAACAAAGCAGCTCTCTAATATGCCTTTAATACTCACAAAAGTACATTTACTGTACCCACTGTTTTAAAAATACAAAGTGTGATTTAATACATACCTTCTAAATACTTCAAAAGCATGTCTGGGGGCTGGAGGGATGTTGCACTTTGGTGTGGCTGACTGAGTAGGCCAGTAGCCTGTTGTGAGAACCCGCACTGTGAGATCAACACCACCTAATGAGACCTACAGCAACATTGGAAGAAGACATCCACCATTTTAAAACAGGACAGTGTTCTCCACTTCTCTTATGTTATAATTAGACTTTCATTTTTTTACTTTCCACAGGCTAAGGAGAAGTTGTAGTTGCCATTCTTTCTGAGCAGCAAAAATTAAAATTCATCCTTGCTGGAGCAGGACCAAAAAGCTTACATTGTTCTCATGTGGCAATTTAAGACAATACAGCGTATGACAATGTAAAAAATGCTATGCAACTGCTCAGTAGTCATGATAATAAACAGTAATTCTGAAATTCAGAGCTTTACATGGTCAGATGCATTATAGGGTAAAATGTATCATATTTGGCCTTCTGCTTTTATTCTCTTTCCAATATGACTGACTGGATAGGGAAAAAAAGTCTATGCTGCGTGCTAACAATATGAATTGCAAAGTAACAGTTTTTGTACTTGCCCTCTGGAAGAAAAGAATAAGCAACAGTTTGACATTCAACACTAAGCAATAAGGAGTTTTTCCTGCCATTCCCTCACTGGGGTTTTAAAGCAGAAATCCTTTGCATATATCTTCCCATTGTTGTATGTTAAGGACTGGTTTCTTGCTCAACTTGAGAAAATTACGTGACTTTAATGCTTGTTCTCTGAAAGTAGTTATTAATATAGGTATTCACACAAGCTTGGAACACTCTACAGCTGATGTTCTAACCTATTAAAAGGTCTCATCAGCAGGTGGCACACATCTATTTGAAATCAAAGTACAGTAACTCCTCCCTTAACGGTGTAGTTATGTTCCTGAAAAATGCGACTAAGTGAAATGATGTTAAGCAAATCCAATTTCCCCATAAGAATTAATGTAAATGAGGGGATTAGGTTCCAGGGAATTTTTTTTAACCAGACAAAAGTCTGTATGTTATACATATATACACACACATGCACACACATACACACACACACACATATATATACACATACATATTATAATTTATTTCACATGCACGCGCACACACAGTTTTAAACAAACAATTTAATTCTGGTACACAGCAATGATAATTGTGAAGCTTGGGTGAGGTGGTGAAGTCAGAGGGTGGGATATTTCCCAGGGAATGCTTTACTGCTAAATAATGAATTAGCAATTGGCTGATTAACAAGGGTTAACTTGTTAATGTAGCATTCTACCAGGCAGCAGGAATGGAGGGAGTGGGGACAGCGTGACAGACAGACACACACACTGTGTGTCAGTGTGTATGTGAGAGGGAGGGAGGGAGGTGCATTTCCCCTTTAAGTATGCTGACCCCCCATTCTTAAGTACACTGCCTTGTTAATTAGATCAGCAAGTTCAGACTGCAGTTGTTGCCGTCCTGAAACCTGTTGTGTGTCCCCCCTGCTCTATGGAAGATGGGATAAGCAGGGTGCAGGAGTAGGGGGACATCCCTGACATTAGCCCCTCTCTTCCCCACACAGCAAACAGGAGCAGTTCCAAGGTAGAGGGCAGAAGCAGCACATGGCAGTGGGGGGAGGAACAGCTGAACTGCCGGCAATTGATAGCCTGCTGGGCAGCTGCTGCACAGGAAACTTAGGGGAGTGGGGAGCTGATATGGGGGCTGCTGGTCCACCCTCGTTCCAATCCCCCACCAGCTAACTCCAACGGGCCACTCTTCCTGCAAGCAGTAGACAAATTAGGCAGCTGTCGAATGACATTATAAGGGAGCATTATACAACTTTAAACAAGCATGTTCCCTAACTGATCAGCAACGTAACAACAAAACAATGTTAACCGGGATGACTAAGCGAGGAATTACTGTATTATTGTCAAAAAGTGTGCCAACTAAATCCATAGTGCAAACTTATAACTAAGTGTATCTCCAGCTTCCACAGGGAAATGAGGTGGGTTAATGAAGGCTTATGATTAATACCTCCAAGGAACATGCTTATAGGTAAGTAATTTTCTTCTCTTAAAAAAAAGTATGATTATAAACACATCCAGGTTCTTACAGACTATGAAAACTAATATACAGCAATAGAGTGGATCAGATTAAAGACAAAAAAGCCACAATATCATTGGGACAAAAAGTTGACACCTCCCAAGTTCAGCAGTGACTGGCATTACTCTCTTTCCACTGATGTAACATACAGGCAGAAACTACACCTCAAATTATTTTTAGATTCAGGAAGGAAACAAATTTTGCTGGGCATATGGTCAATCTCTAAAAGGTGCATCATAGATGCCAATAACTATCTAAGATCTAACTCATATACATTCAGATCAACAGAACTAGCAAGACCACCAGTAACAGTGCTATGTGCGACTCCCAACTGAGTTAGTACTGTCAAAATCTCTCCATAAAAATTGGAAACGTTTGTCAAAGTGATGCCATAGAACTAATTCTGTCGGATGTGCTTCAAAGTAGGTGGATATCATATAAAACTGACTCCCCAAAGGGCAGACACTCAATTCTGTAGCCTTTAAACACATCAAGGCATTTCATAGCAATTAAGATCCAAACACAAAGAAAAACTAGGATGTCTAAAGAGACACTTGACCAAAATGAGATAAGAAAGACCCTTTGATAAAAAGCTTGGAAAAAAAATCCTCAATAAAAATTAAAACAGAACTGACAGACAATACGAAGAGTTGCACGAACATTTCTTTAAAAAAGTGACATACAAAGTGCAACTTTAAAGTGCAGCTCACAAGTTCAAAGACTAACTGATGACTAAACATTTACCTTCTATTTGCCTCAACAACAGGTAAGTGTACGCCACCTGCTGGTAAAGCAGTTTAACAGTTCATAAGTTTAGCCATGAAGCTTTTCACATCTTGTCACATACTGGTGTAGTGACAAGATTGTATGTCCATTGTAATTATTCCTTCTTTTACTGAGCACTAAGTCTATACAAATATACTGTATAACTTTTACTTCATGAATTAACTTTTATTTAAATTATTACATTATGTTTTGGCATAAATTAGAATTTTGCAATTGTGTGACTCATTTATAGAAGACAATCCATACAGCTATTTAGAACAGCGGTGGGCAAACTGGGGCCCATGAGGATAATCTGCTGGTGAGCCGCAACTCCCATTGGTCGGGAACAGTGAACTGCAGCCACTAGGAGCTGCAGGCAGCTGCGCCTACGGACGGTCAGTTTAAACAAACTGTCTCGCGGCATGCCAGTGGATTACCCTAATGGGCTGTGTGCGGCGCACAGGTTGCCTACCACCGATTTAGAAGAACAATGACACAGTCAAAGACTCAACAGGACTTAAACAATACTAGTTTCACTCAATAAAATAATAAGTCAGGATTTAAACAAATCTCAAGAACAAAATATTTTCAAAGTGAGTAAGAAAAAGTTGCAAGATTAAAAATTTAAGTTAAAAAGTTCTTATTTTGTTGAGAGAAGTGAGGGAATGAAGAGTAATGCAGACTCTCTCTAGTGCAGATTTGTGTTTATAAGTAAAAATAGAAACACAAGAAAAAATCTGAATAATTCTTACCCCTGTAGCCTGTAGATGTTGCCTGAATTCATCCATTGTTGTGTTTGAGATGCTCATATCCCTGAACATTCCTTCCAGTTTAGATGTGAATTGACATCCACATTCAGTCTACCAAAAAAAATTATTTGCTGTATTATAATTATAAAACGGATCTGCAAACACTTAAATTCTGAAACGTTGGAGTTAGTCACTGAATGTCCCAGACAAACGAGGAGAGGACACTCTCTATATTTTTCTTTAGCTTAGTTCTGTCCCTGGTCAATTTTCAGGTCTTGGAAGAGCAGTTCTCTTTTGCATGTAAGAACTAAAGCCTACCCAAATAAATAAGGTAAAATCTATTTTCTCTCATCTCTCCTTACACTACTGCACTTTTTCTAAATACTTCTTTTGAACATCCTTATCTCTTATTGTACAAGACAGTTCTGCAAAACAGTCATGAAAATTCACCAGTACAGGCATAAACATTGACCTGTCATTTACCATGACACTGATAAACAAAATCATAATAGTTTATTCATCCATCCAAAAAGTTCATTTGCTCTAGACAAGTAGAGTTTTATTAAGGATGCTGTAGGTTATGAAGTGAGATTATTGAAAATTTTGAAACCGCATGGTACTGAATGTGAGGGAAGTGAAGGAAACTATAAGGTAAGTTTGTTTTCAGATATTAGTATGGTATCACTATTACAATGCATCTGGGTGAAAGGAGGATTCATACAGAAGAAATAGTATTTGGTACTTACCAGAGAACCTTTCACCAAAGGATCTCAAAGTGCTTCAGGTGGTTAAGTATTATTGGCATTTAAAAGATGAGGATATTTTGATACAGAAATGGTAAGCATCTTTTGCAAAGTTACAAGTATGTCAGTGGAAAAGTCAGGAATAAGATCAAGGGAAAACTCCTGATCTCAAATCACTAGATCACACTGCATCACTGGAGTCACTTTCTTGCTGGAAGATTGTTCTCAGAGCCACCCTCCTCTCACCAAAAGTTCAATATTCTAAAATGCCCTCCTACCCAACGTGGGACACTCAATCCTAATATTATAGTAGTATTTCTTTTTTCTGACAGATAACCTTTAATATATAGAAATAAAGCTGATTAGTGTTTTCTGTTTTTATTAAAAACTTTGATATTTAAATGAGTATACTGTAATCAGTTTTATGCAAATTAAACAGTTATTAAAAGACGACGTAATAAAGGAATAAAACTCAATTTAAGAACAGTTTGAAGGAAATAAGCTGTGTGCAGGTAGCCATCTTACCTTTAATTTAGATATCATATTTTTCTCAGAGTCATCTGAAACACTCTTGTTTGTAAGAAGCCTTCTTGCCAAGTGCTGTTTATAGTAACGTTCAAAAACATCTTTCTCTTGCATAAACCTAAACAGAACCATTGCCTTATCCAATATAGTCTCTACTTCTTGCTCCGTTAGCTATAAAATAAAGAACGAGACTAAAAATAGCAAATTAATTCTAAGTATAAATTTCTTATACAACCAAAAGTATTGGAAAAGTAATCTACAGCACACACAATCAACCAATACTAGAGCACATTTCACAGTGGAACAACCCACTTACATACCCAGGACAAAGTTAAGCCTTCCTGACACTAGAAAATTAGGCTGGTTTGACGACATCATTAAGGGTTTTCTCAACAATACTATGGCAAATTAAAGACTCTCTTTATGATTCATACCATCAACGCAACTTGCTTCCCTTAATTAGAATCCCATTCTGCCTGTGGGAAGTATGATTGCAGATCAGCAGTAGTGGGATCATTGTGGTAGCAAAATGGCCAAAGGGCAGGGCAGTTACATCATGCAAAGAACAAAACCCAGTAGTATGAAAATGGAGAAAAGACAATAAGGATGGGAAAAAGCTGTAATATACAATAGGAAAAAATACTATTTTACTTAAACATCTATGAAAGCTGCAAACAAAATAAACAGAAGTGCTGCTAAAATGACATGTCATTTTAAATTAAGACTGAAAGCCTGTTCACAATTCATTTTACTGAGTTTGACTGTTGCACAGAAAGTGGGTTAAAAGACAGTTTCAGACTGCAACATGACTTTTCACATTTCATAGGATAAAAATTTATAAATAGAGTTTAAAATTTAATTTCTGAAGCACTAGCAGAAATATAAGCTATAAGGATCTCAGATTTTCTTGCAATCTGAACATGTTAAAGGAAACAATTACAAAATAAAAAGCAAGCAATTCTGATCAAGGCCATCAGCAACACTTAGCGTATGCAGCTCTAATTAAAAATGGTCAGTGCTTCTTTCTATTCTGATTGATCTTTCAAATTCATGCTTTATTTTCTTTCAAATTAGAAAGAGTCAATAAACAGTAAAACTGGCCAGTGTCTTTTTGAGTCAGCTGTAACTTCTTTTCTAATGGAAAATCTATTGGCTTATACATTTTTATTGTGAAATATTGTATATTCAAGTAATACTGATCAGAGTCCAGAAAAAATTAAAAAACCTTACTCTTAAAAGTTAATTCTTTTGACTAGACTTCCTCCACTAATCATCTCTGGCCCCCAACTTTCATGCCTAAGTGTAACACTTGAATTTGGTTTACAATGCAATTAAAATTAATTAAATAAATAAATAAAAACTGAGCAATCGTTTACCATGCTTGAATCTAATTTTTTCCCCTCATTCTTTGTCTGAATGTTAACCATTTAGTGCTTATAAAGCTTTTGTGACAAGCAACTTGTTTCTTACATTTCTAAAGCAGCACGCACACAAATGCACTATATAATAATGCATTTTTTAAAAGTATTACATACACATTCTCATAATGCTTTATAAAAGTATAAAAAGACAACTAGCTTAGTTTAACCTGCTACTGTTTCCCATAGATTCAGTATAGTCTCATAATTGAACTTGTACTTACTCCCTTGACTCCTTTTTTCAGCTTATCGTCAATAAATAATGAGAGATACTCTGGAGACCTAGAGTTGAGGTTGAGGAAATACTCAAAGTCACCGGCAATAGTTTGTTTGAAGAGCCGGTCATTATTGAAAGATTCTTGAAGAAACCGATCAAACCTACTCTTCAAATCCAGTAAACCCTTAAGAAAAATAGAGCATAACATTTTGTTTTTACACATATAATACTGCTAGTAAGAAAATTACACTCCAATATTACATTTCAGGAGACCATAATTAAACAAAGATTCTGCTCATTTAGCATTTATCTACATATTTTGCAGTATTAATTCAGAATCTTTACTTCAATTTAAAATTATGTTTCTAGCTGCTGTAATTCAAATTTAAATTTATGGTCAGACTAGACAAACTGTGGCAAATAAATGGACTAAAACAGCTGCATCAGTGGTGATATGATTATCATAATAAGCTGTTTAATAAAGATTACTACTACATGCTTCAATGTATCTTTTTAAAAATTGAACTGCTTGTTTTATTTTATTATTTTAGGGGACTGTACCTTTTCAGTACTACTGCTTGTGGTTCATTCTTTGAAGAGGAGCACTTTAGAACAGTAATGTACACAGGAAAGGGTGTTATAAAGTGTCAAGCACCAAGTAATTTTATCATCACAATTACAAAGGAAGTATATAGTCTACAGAAAGAAATGATAAGACAAATCTTAATTGTTTCTCTTAATGCCAACCAGGGATGTGACACCCACTATTTTAGTCACATGATGTTGTTCCTATGCCATAGGAGATACGACAAAGATGAACAAGCTACTCTCTATTAAATTACAAATACATATTAATAAAGGAAAAGATGGGAAAACAAAAATAAAACAAGCAATTTCAGCTACAATCTCTTCTGTAACTTACCTTTGCCCATTTTAAATTAACGCCTATGAAACTGAAGAAAATATTTAACTAAGTTACTTAAAAGAAGCCATTCAAGAGTTAAATGAAATAGCATGTTTCTTATAAATCCATCAATTTAATTTAGAGAGTGGTTTTGAGACAGGCAAGTTAATGACTATGAAGAGTCTTGAATTCAAAGTAAATCATGCTATTTCTCTGGCCATGGTTACACTTACAGGTTTATAGCGGTATTGGTTATAGCTGTCCTTATATACAGCTACAGGGATAGCGCTATAGCGTGGCCACACTGACACCCACCAGCGGTACAGCGGGGTCACATTTGCGGCACTTCAGGGGGCATTGGGAGCAGTGCATTAGGGCAGGTATCCCAGCACTCAGCTGGGTGCAACGTGCTTTTCAAACGAGGGGGGTGAGGGGAGATGTGTTGTGTGCATGGGGAGGGAGAGAGCGAGTGGTTTTTCCATCCTTCTGAGAGCCCGTCAGCGCATATCCATTCACAGAGAAGATTAGCAGGCTTTGTTTTCACACAGGCTCCCTCCTTAAACATTTGCATTGCTTATCTGCCGAGTTATGAGAGAAACACTGAAAAGGTACTTCCGCATTCCTCCAGCAGAGTTCAAAAGAAAGGAAAGAGACGTCAATTGCCTTAAATGGCTCCACGCATCTGAAGAGATCACTTGTAGCGCAGTGGGTGTTCACATTCTCGCCGTAGCGCTACAGCAGGAGCGCTACAGCCCTTATTCCCCGTGCAGAGGTGGATTACCAGGAGCGCTATAACTCCAAGGTTATAGCGCTCTACGTGCCTCACCAGTGTGGACGGGTAGCGAGTTATAGCGCTCCTGACGGCTTTATAGCGCTATAAAGTGCCAGTGTAACCAGGGCCTCTATCTACCCAGGTTTGCTTATGTCTCCTTTCCAAGGATACAAAACAACTGGTGTTAAGAGGAGAAGTTGCCAGTACTTTAAATTACAATAGCATTTCAGTATCCCATTACAATTACTACAAGAACAGTTTAAGTCTAATCCTTTGGTATTGCTTTCACAAACATCATCTCATCAATGATGCTGAAGTCTTAGCGATGTGTCATGCTGCAGAAGCAGTACTGAACTGGAAGGTGGCTGCTTCTTGCTTTTGTGTTGTGGATTCTTTGTCTTTTTGCTGTTTGCTTGCTTGAAAGATAAAATGACTAGACTAAGGCAAGATTAGAGTGTTGAGGTGAGTGCTGAGTTGGTATCTCAATTCAGATACCCTTCCCCTTCCATAATGTCACTTAAGGTAGAAGCAGCACCACTTTCAGGGGCACGTAGAATACAGATATGAACTGCTGTCACTCTTCTATTGGTTCAGCATCTTCATAGGATGGTTTTGATTGCATATTCCTGAGCTGAAGATGCTATCTGCTAATGCATATACAACTCAGTTGCAAATCTTCAACTTTATGGTCATATTTGCTTTTGTCTTTGTAGCAAGAAATTATCAACATATCATTAAAGTCAATCTTAACTCTTTTTATTCAGTTAATTTTCCGAGATATTCCTTTACAGTTCCATCAGGTTTTAACAGCTGAAATTGCTTCAGAATAGTCTTTAAACTCCTATTTTCTATATTAAAGTCTTTCAGGTTTTTTAAATAAAGAAGTGTTTGGTTTTGCTTTTTAACTTAAAATGATTCTTAGAGTTTTAAAACTCATCTGGTCATCAAAGAAGGTGTTTTCTTCTTAATCCTTTGAGAAGTGGTTCTTGTCTAAGTATAGTAAGGAAGTTGCTTAAGCATTGCCATATAACTAATTAATTCCATAATTAATATCAATATTTTTATATTCAAATGGTTTCTTTTATCAGTAATAAGGTCATTTGATTCCATGTGGATAGATAAATCACCTGACTATGAATATAGTCATGATAATTAGGAAATTACACTAAATGTTTGCATTTAGATACAAGACAAGACATTTGCAAATGACCATCCTCCTTCATATACCCACAAATTTAAGAGTTTAAAGAAAAAACAACAGTTTTCACCTTAAGAGAAAGCATAGGGTAAGAAGTAAATCAATATTGCCCCAACTACAAGTTTTTCCTTAAAAAGATACATGAGTGCATATAAAAGAAATCAGTTTTAATAAAAACATTTCCAGAATTCTTTGTGTGGGTTTAAAACAGGTTTTTTCCTCTGTGAAGAGAGAAAGGCTGACAATAGGCTCCTAGCTCAGCTTGTGTGACACTGATAAACCAAGTGCTATACATCACTTACTTTTTTCCCCTCCTGGATCTAAAAAAATCTCATCCCTTAACAAGGAGGATGTGTCCTGCGTTTTGAGAAGACACCTGTTGGCTGGTTGTTGCATTCTACAGTAGCTTCACCCGTAATGCACAATTAAAAACTACCATCAAAAACTCTTCACAAGATAAAAATTACTATTTTTACTAATATTCAGGACCCTCTTTCAAACATCCTATACAACTGTATAGTATTAAAATAAAACAGAAGTTACAAAGCTGCATTTCAGAGCCTCTACAATTGCCTCGCTTTGTCCCCACACTCAACAAAGCATGCAACACTGCTCAGAAGAGGTATTTTGGGTGGAAGGGAGAGTGCATGCATGGCAAGAGTGAGGGGCTGCCCACATTCCCATTCAGATCTGCCACCTTCCCACTGGCTACGAGATATTTACAATTACTTCCCAAAACCTCTTCTTCACATCTGCCTATCCTCCCACCCTTTCCTAGTCTCAGCTGAATTTTTAGGATGCTGTTTTAGGAGCTGTGTTTTCAGGATGCTGTGGTCAGACCGATTACCTGTTTTGGGACCAAGAAGCAATTTTTCCCAGAGGACCAAACTGGCAGCGGGCTGGTGGATTTTTCCACCTTCCTTATATCATCATAGGTTATGTCTATGCTGCAATCAGGAGGCGTGAATGCAATAGGTGTAGACATAGTTTAGCTAGCATCCATCTAACTAGATCAAAGCAAACTGGAGTAACAATAGCAGTTAAGCCATGGCAGCATTATTAACTGACAGGTCAACCACACACCTCATTTGGAACTGGAAGTACACAATTGGGCAGCCGCAGAGACCCAAAAAAAGAAACAAAAAGGCAATTACAGTACTGTGTTCAATATAAACAACTAAAAAATAAAGGGAAAGTTTAAAAAAAGATTTGACAAGGTAAGGAAAATGCATCTATACAAGAAAGGGAGATCTGAAGTCTGTGTATTAAGGCCATCTCTTCTCCATTCATGTGGGGGAAGGCAAAGAGGATTCAGGCACAAGTCCTAGGAGTAGGCCTGCAAGCAGTCTACAACCAGGTACTGGTTTTCTGGTGGGAATTTTGTAACTCGACACTCCTAGTTAGTCTGTGGGAACAGGGCATGGGTGCCCTCTCCTTAGTGTTAAAATTAATAAAATTGTGGCCTAAAAAAGTGTACATCCATTCATGCGGTGTGTTGTTCATTCGCTTACAACTCCTAATCATTACACCTGAAGTTGCTTAAGCACAGATTTCTGGTCAAGAGGAAGAATTCTCCTAAAAACTTTTAGTGCCTGTCACTTATTGGGAGAAAAGCAGAGATTTCCTAGGAATTTCTTTGATTAGCCTGAATATATTTCATTTAATAAAATAAGCAAATAGAAATAAACATACTAGCTATTATTCTCCAAGCACAATGTGTATGAAAGTAATTGAAAATATTTCCCAAAATTCACCATAAACAGGTTTGTAGCAACCTAAAATTATAAGGTATAGTTTTATTACTAACCATTTGGGCATCGGTTTGGGGTTTAACCCCCAAATAAGGCATTGCTCAAACATCTTTGCTACCCTGTGAGAAATAAAAAATTTGAAAAAAAGACAACAATGAGAAGTTTTATCTACCTGAATATAGTCAACTGGGTTCTTTCCTTCTCCCTCTTCAGATACTAGAGCTTTACCTTGCTCCCTCAGGTACGAACTCATACACTCACACATTGTCTTCAGGCCATTCGGCACACGGCTAAATAACTTGTACATGCATGCAAGGTCTGAAAACAAACACAGTGAAATATTGTGCACAACAGCCAACATGTACCATATCTGCATGCATCTTATTCATTAGACAAGCAAAATAGATCTGAGAAAGAACTTGTCCTCTTCATAAGATTCACATAGAACAGCCTCTCCACTAAAAAAAGCCAACATCTGTTAACAGGACAAAACAATACAGCATCACAATTCTCTAGACATTGACACATTTATTAGTGGGGATGTGCTGTAAATTTTGTTTAGCAACATAGTTCAAATTCGCCATTCCAAAGATCAAACACCTTATTTAAAGATATGAGAGAATACTTAAAAAATTAAAATAGAAAGGGGCTAATTAAATGCGTTTCTAGTTTTCACTTAAAATTGCTAAAATGTGTTAAATTCCCAAAGCAAAAATTAGTTATTTTTAGCTAAAACAGACCCAAATTCATCATTTTATATTTGTCGATAACATAAAAACTTCCTCTTATTTGCAGTAACAATTTTCAGCTCTTGCTTCCATACAATACTTCACCCCTTCCCCCCACTTTCCTCTAGAATCCTCCTCCTCCTTTGTAACTGTGTCAGAGGTCTTTTCTAACCTATGCCTATCCCATTGAATTTGTGCCTGTTCTGCCATCACCGGCTCTCTATTTTGTTCCTATCAACCCCACTTACCTTTAAAGGCTCTCCAACTTTTAGCATCTTCTGCATTCAAGCATGCTCTTATCTTGAAAAAAAACGTTACTTAGCCCACTTGCGTTTCTCACTCTCTTCCTACTACACTTACTACCATCTCCTTTATCTCCTCAACTTAGCCTCAAAAATCTTAGTATTTGCCATCTACTTGCAAACCTGATAGGGTGTGTACTGCTCCTGTTCTCCAGCAGCATGGCTTCCTCGTACAGCTCCTAACACACACGCCCATCTAACTAACTGAGAGGCTTTCACTAGTTTCAGCTGGCCCCTGATTGCCTTCAGGTATCCCAATCAACCTAGCTGTGTTCCCTGCTTTCTGGGAGGATCTTAATTGGCCCCAGGTGTCTTAATTGACCTGAAGCAACTGCCATTTGCTTACCTTCATAACAGGGATTTGTTTAGCCTGGGGCTAATATATCTGTCTCTCACTACTTTCCTATAGCCATCTGACCTTGCCCGGTCACAGTAGGAGACATATGACAGTATAATACAGTCATCCTTTTGCCAATGACTTTTATATTTCACTGAGAAGCAGAATGTTTGCCACTATGCAGAAATATGTGACATGTATGGTACAGTGCCTGCCCTGAGGTGACTGTGACCTAATTGACTTAAGATGCATTTAAAGTTGTAGTAATTTTCCCAGATATGTTTAACACAGAACTAGTGGGTGTTTTAGGCTTCTATAGGAACATCAATATTAAGGTGTAAAGACACTTAAAAGCAAGGTTACAAGTGTCACAAGAATCACAGCAGCATTCCAGGGATGTTTGCTTCCGGTGCGATCTAGTCTTACCTTCTGTCTTTCCATTTTTCAGCATATGAACAAGCCCAGAATTCTCCATTTCCACTATAGTCTTCATGTGTTTGGATATAAGCTCCCTTTCAACAACTTTCACAATTGGCTCTTCTGTTGATTTATCAAGGCAGTGCATCACCCGTTCTATTTCTTCATTAATTCTAGCTTCTACTTTCTTTATATATACTGAAGCACTATTTTCAGCTAAAAATTTCTGACTTTCCATCTGTGATTAAAAAAATTAATGCTTGTGATATTTTTAAAATGAGAAAGTACTATGAGATTTATTCTGTATTAATCACATCATTTATAAATAGGCCCATATCAAATAGAAAAATGACAAAAATGTGAACTCACTATACCTATGATCTTACAAAGATTTATGAATGTACTTAAATCAAAGTATGTGAGTTCAAAGGGCCTTCCTTCACATACCCAGGGTTAAGCTCACAGCGTTGAGAGCACAATAAGAACATCGGTTTCTCTTGGCATGGAAAATCCCGTGTCCAATTTCCAACAGTAACCATGGTCATATGATCCAGAGAAAGGCATAAAACCTTCCAATACAGTGTACTGAGCTGTACAGTACTATACTATGGGGGAAAAGAGAAAACACGGAAATTTCTCTTTAATGCCCGCTGGTGATAAATTTGAGATGTGAGTATTCACAGCCTTTATTATTCTAGCTAATTTCACTGAAGAGTATATTATTTCATATCAAACTGTTTTTAATCTATATTGGTCAATACTTTTGTTTTTATTATTATACAGCCTAACATCTTTAAATCACTATAACCACAAATGCACATGAAATAAACATCTTGAATCAGTTTTGCACAGTTACTCTGAGATATTTAGAATGGATACGGAAAACAAGAATTGGAATCAAATTGTTCCACTGGATTATTTCAATTATTCCAATGTACTTTACCTTGAACCTATGGTAAATTTTCTCTGCCATTATGATGCTGAAATTGCTTCATTTTATTAATATTGGTCTTTTCTGGAATTCAATTATTTGGAATTGACTAACCTAAATTGCTGTCAGCAAATTTTACAAACTGGTTTTCTCACTTCCAGATAGTTAATACAGTGAACAATGCTAGCCCTTGGTTCTTACCCCAGGGCCCAATCACCGCACACTGTGGACCATGTGACATCCTCAGGGCCATGTAGGTAGTATATATATTGTGTGGATGCAGCCCACATAGTACACAGAGAACTGCATATTTATCACAAATAGTAAATAGATTGAGAACCGCTGACTTAAGCTCTAGTAATTCAATCAGACACATTGAGAATTAGCTATTTATTCCTCCCCCCCTTTCTGTTTCAACAAAATATTAAAATTAAGACACAACTTTCTCTTTTTCACAGCTGAGAAATTTCTTTAATAGTCTCTAGTAAGGTATTTTACGCAAACCCTTTAGAAAGAAATTTCTTCACTTATCTATTTTTTTTGTCAAATTTTTCAAACGAATAATCCTTACAAGTTAGAGATGGACAGTTTCTCTCTTTTGAAAATCGTTCATCTCTAACTTTCTTCTTTTCTCTCTCTCTCTCTCTCTCTCTCTTTAAAAAAAAGAGAGAGGGGAGATAAGTTAGAAATTCTGCATTTATCATTTTTCTTTAACAAATTACCTAATATTGAACTAAGGCTCTCCGGTCTCCTTTCCAGAATTATTTCTGGTAATTATTTTTTTAAAAGTAAGCATACGTACACCATGCTGCAGTTCACAAATGAAGTAATATTTTTGATTCTGACATCTGTTAGCAACTCATTTTAGCTCCCTCAGATTAGGGAAACTCAGGTATAGGAATTTTCTGGACTATTTTGGACACTTAAATACTAATCACACACAGGGACATACTGCTGTGTAACTTTAAAAATCATACTACACATGCTTGCTGATTTCAAGTAATTTTGCAGGATACAGGAATTCATCCCCATGAATATGAGGGCAGGACAGAATCTCAACTATCTTTAACAAATGGCATTTTTCCCCCAACTCAATTTTTAGCTGTGAAATTTGTTAAACTTCCTTAATTCATTATTCAGGGCCACCTTCAAAAGGCTATATAGGAAGATTTCATTAGTTTTCTTTTATTTTATGCAATTAGAGCTCTGAAATTAAAAATTGTGCAATATGCAGCTTCCCAAATAATTTCATTTTTGTACTGACATTACAAAGGACTCTGATTTAAGATTAACTGGAAACAAAAACACAAAAACCTTTCCTACTTATCAAGTTACAATTACTGAATGCTGTGCTTTGATTCTTACCAATTGTGACATTATTCAGGAAATTATAAAGCAAGGATATGATCTGGTCACGGATTCCATGACTTTAACAAATCTCTGAATTCTTCGACTTCAGCTTCAGCACCGGGAAGTGGGGCTCCAGCTGTCAGTCCCAGGGAGCAGGGTTCTGGCTTTAGCCTTGCTGTGACCATACCTTGATTTTTATAAATTCTCCTCCTTGACTGTTTCATGAATTTTGTTTAACTTTACCATGACAAAACCATATCCATAATTATAAATGTACTAGCTCTATTCCATAGATAATTAAAATACAAACTCTCAACATTGCTGTACCTGAAAGAATTCTGCAGACATCTCCAAAAATGGAGCCTCAAAATCTTCTTCATAGACTGATCTTCCTTCAAGACCTAGAATCATTAACATCTGGCAAGCATTTCTTATTGCGCCTCTGCCAAAAGATGTCAAGAATTTAGAAATTCATACATGCTTTTAAGATAGAGCAAAAAGAATACAAGTTAATAATATGGTACAGAACGTTGCTAAGATGGTTTCTCTCATTAATGTCCCAAATCACTAAGAGGGAGGGAAATCAAGTCCACTATAAGCAATTTTAAAATATAATGGTCTTACATTTTCTATTTCATTAAATCATAAAAAATTAAAACAACTTTCAAAAAGAACTAGTCTGACAAGTGCAATAAATTGTTTTGAAATCCAGTTCAAATTCCACGGTACAATGGACAACCAAAAGTATTTTTGCTTTAAATGAAGCTAGGTTGAAAGCTACCAATGTGGAGTGAACTGAGCAATTTATTTCACTCAGAACAGTCCCAAAATTAAAAAGTTATAGTGCTATTCTAGTCCAGTGAAAGTATACAGTATTTTTTTATTACTGACAAAAGAGAGAGTCAGCAAGTCAAAACATGGTTAAGCACATGACAGTAAAGATAACATAAGAGTGCATAGGATTAGTCAGGCTGGGAAAAGTCCCACTGTGTAGCACTAGGGGACAATATACAGCTGCTGACAGACAATATTATTCTTGTCATAAAATGCCTGTTGGGCAATCCCAATAACACTACTGCAACTAAAGCAGCATGCAGTTTACATGCCTCCACACCCAACAGCTGCTCTGAAATTGGAGAAGTACAAAAAACTTGCAAATTGCAAGTTACTTCAGGTGTAGCACCAGGCATGTGGCATGGCAATCAGCATCTGATGAAATTGTAAGAGAGAGTAAGAAATGTATTTAGAAGGGGAAAAAACAACAGAGAAAGACAGGTTAAAACTCTGGAAAAGTTAAATGGAAAGAAAAATAAACCTTCCCGTCCCCCAAAAGGTCAAACAAGGAGTGTCAAGAAAAAGAAGAAATAAAGAGAAGGAATGCACAAGGAATTACCCCAACTGCAAACTTTAGACCAGCCTGGAAAGCAAAGTAATGGGGAAAAGTTGAAACAAAATCAAAAAATAAAAGCAGGGAGTAAATGTGAAAGAATCTTAGACAGATCACTGAACCTTTGTTGTTAAACTAAATATTTATTTAACAGGTTTTCTTAGCAGTACACCTTTCAAGTTATCCAGACGTGTGCATTTAACGTTTACAGAAGACAAGTAAAAATCTTAAACCCCCCTCCCACCCCCACCAGCCTTTTAAAGAACAACTTTCCAACACACCTGTGAACAAAATTACAGACTAAGTGGTGTTTTGGAAAGCAAGCAAGCTCTACATGTATTATGTTCTAAATTTTACTTACCACTCTATATTTAAAGATTAAATATAACAGTAATCATTTATAGCCATCATACCTATCTACAACTTCTCCTTTCCGTTCTCTTGCGATCATATCCAACAGAGTCTGTCGTAGGTGATCTCTTATACAGCCATAACGTACAACTTGATCTCGAAAAATTATTAACCCCAAGTTGTAGACATTCTCCACATTATTTTGTTGTACATATACACGATCCTATAAGGAAAAAAAATACATAAATGTAAATGTAAGTTTATATCCTACATACCTGTATAATTCAAAATGTGTTCAAGAGATTGTTCATTGTTTAAACTGCATGGAATCAGCTGAATGACTGAATTATACACCGCCCCGCCCCCCACAGACTGCTACCCTTTATAAACTCAGTATTTACCTTTCAAAGTCTTTATTTACATAGATTAAAAAAAAGGCTCGACTACTCAACACAATGATGCCATTGGCTGTGGAGACATCATATGAAGAAAAACATGTCAAAGACAAATCTGTATCCTTTACGCTATTCCACTGTTCATCGGAGAAAATTGCCATAGTATGTGGAAATGCCCATGTATAATCTGAAGTCGCTCCTCCACACCTTTTTTATTTTTAAAGGAAACACACCAATTTAATTATGTTTCCCCTAAGGGGAAAAAAAGCTTAGTACTGCACAAATTTGCACGTTCTAAAGCTGAACCTTATCTCCCAATAAAAAAACAACTTATTTTAAATTTTAATTCCATAACAAATATCTGTTGATTCAAAACAATGCTGAAAATTAAATTTTCAAATTGCTTTTTAAGGAAGAGACAAGGTGGGTGAGATACTATCTTTTATGGGATCAACTGCTGCTAGTGGAAGAAACAAGCTTTGGAGCTTCACAGAATTCATCTTCAGATCTGGAAAAGATAACCAGAGTGTCACATCTAAATACAAGGTCAGACAGTTTGTTAAGCATGAGGAGTTAACACTTGTTGCAACAAACAGGTAAGATGAAGTGGGCAATTAACATCTCTACAGTCAGAGGACAAAGGAAGGTTGGTAGTTACAAACTGCTGTAACGAGTCATAAAACCAGTGTCTCTGTTGAGACCTTGATTTTTAGTCCCCCACAGAGTTAAGCATTTAAGCTCCCATCCGATCCAGGGTGCCTTTGTTTGATCCCACATCCACCTTCTTCGGAAGATGGACTTCGGCTCCCGCTTCTTGTATACCCTGGAGAAAACGAGGAGAGCTAAGAAGCATGTCACATGCCTTCTGAAGAGGATGGCAACCCCTTCACGGATCCGAAGGACCAGGGCATCCTAAGCAAGCCTTTTCTCCCTGTACCAACCAATCCAATATTTGCAGAGTGCTCTGACACAGACTCCTCCTGACAGCCAGCATGGGCGACCAGGACCGACTAGAGCTGTCTTTCACTTTGGCTGAGATCTCAGAAGTCCTCCGTCGCATGCCCACAAATAAATCAACTTTTGAAGATGCTGTGAAGATTTACTTTGAGAACAAGGGCTGCTAGCAAGTGACCTACAGAAGAGTTCTGGAAGCTCAAAAGCTTGTCCCTTCCACCAACAGAAGATGGTCTAATAAAAAATATCACATCCTCTACCTTGTTTCTCTCATATCCTGGGCCCAACATAGCTACAACACCACTACACACAATTAGACAGACACCAACAACTTGGCTCCTACTCTAGACACACAGACCAAAAGAAAAACAGCGATCCCAGAGTGCCTGATAAACTTTCCCTTCTCCATTCATTTGTATGTCTCTATTTTATCTCTATTCATCTCTGCAAAAGTAAAGAGGATGAGGTTAATAAGTCAGCTAGGGACTACAATTGTTATCTGGCATTTACAACTATAATGCTGAATGAACCATGCATGTAACATCATTAAAAGACCATCAAAAATGAGGCGGAAGTTCTTCTGGTTTGTACTAGTACTGTTGTGAGACGATACAATTTTTGTCTTTATTTTTAAGTGCACGCGCCATAACTCCAAACAGCAAGTCAGCTACTCACTGTAAACATTCCTACACTGACATTTTTAAGGTGTCAAGATATTCATTAATTTTAATACACATTAGTTTTAAAATGTGCTAGTTCATTCCTGCCAGCTTGTACAATATAAAAAATTATGGAGATGTTTATAGCTATGCATGTCAGAGTGCATACAAATTCACTGCAGGAAAAAGGTCAGTATTTGAATTCAAGATATAAACACTTAATTGCTTTCATATTTGATCTTCTGTTTTATCATTGTAAACACTTTACATGGAGTTAAAGTGCTGAAGTCTTGTATCATGAATGCCTAGGAAATCAGACCACTGATAAATTTATGCTTCATTCTATGGAAACAACTGACTAAATTTCTGATTTCACTACCCTCTTTTTTCCCCACAAGTAGAAGGTGACTAGAAAAAACTGAGGAGGAAAGAGTTCCATACTCTCAGAAGAATAATTTTGACATTCTTACTAGACATTTTGAAAGTTACTCAAAGTCACTTTACTCCAACTTTCCTCTACATGACCACGGAACAATAAAAAAATATTTTACACTCCACAATTCAGAGAGAAGATTATGTTTTTCAGGAAATTGATGCTCAGCAGGGAGGAAGCTCTAATAGATACTATACAAAGAGAAATGAAACAGTAAAACATGAACAGGTGGGAAACACACACACATTAATCATTTAACAACTTTGCCTCAAAGCAATGACTGTTACTAACTGGCCTAACAAATTCACCCTCCTGATGTCACACAATGAAGATGGTCGTTCAAGGATACAACTGTTAACCAGATTTTCCTGATACATTGAGACATTCTGTTATTTATTTCACTGCCTTGTTTATAGATTTGCATGCAAGAACATTACAGTCCTTATCTTGTGATACTGGAATAAAACCAAGACAAAGTGTACTTTTGTAAAAAGATCAACAAAGTTGAGGCAATTTAAAAACAACTTAATATTCTAGGCAACTTTGAGGAAAAAAGGGCATACGAGCTCCAATGAAAATTTATGAACAGAGTTTAAATACTAGGGTATGAATTGACAAGATCAAAATCAGGGAAGTGACTAATCTATATAGTATCCATGGTATCAGTACTAATGATGCTATTACAGCAGTAGCACCTCACGCTCCAGAGAATCTGTGATGCTACAGAGTTAGAACAGCACTACTATTGCTCCTGAAGCTGCAGATTTGCTTCCCAATGGGGGCAAGTCATTTTTTTTTATTTGATGCTTTCAAAAACTAGAGACCACTGTGGGACTAAAGCCCATGTGGCCTAGGTTTAGTACACAAAGGTTGTAGACCAGGGAGCAGCATTTATTTCCCAGGAAGAGCAGAAGCAAGAAGTGCTTGAAAGGTTAACAGAAACTCCCAGGAGCCAGCGTAGGGGCTGGCAATGATTCACAAGCTAGAATGTTGCTGAAGTGATTATGGACGCAGCCTAAAACAAGTTACCTACTCTAAAATCAGATACTTTCCCAATCTCTCCATGGGTATACAAAGGAGGGAATTACAGATGAGTTCTCTGGGGCAGGAACTGTCTTCAGTTATTTTTTTGTATAGTGCCTAGCACGATGAGCATATCTACACTGCATTTTAAAACCTAAGGTAGCAAGTATCAGAGCCTGGCTCTACAGATCTGGACTCTGCTATGATGGTAGAAACAGCTGTATAGATGTTTGGGCTTGGGCTGTAAAACGGGCTCTAAAACCCACCTCCCTCCCCAGGTTTCAGATACCAAGCTCCAGCCTGAGCCCAAACATCTACACAGCTGTTTTTCGTGCTGTAGCATGAGCCATGCAAGCTTGTGTCTCTAGATCTGGGCTCTTAGGCCATGTCTATACTAACCAGGCAAGTCAATTTAAGTTACACTAGTTAAATTATGTAAACTTACAGTGGCATCTACATCGTGCTCAGACAACGGGAGACACTCTCCCATCAACTTATCGCATCTTCACCAGATGTGCTAAAATTGATGTCCGCTGCATTGATCGCAGAAGCACTGATTTAGCCCATAGTGAAGACAAACCCTGAGACTTGCTGCCATGGGTTTTTTAATGCAGTATAGGCACACATCCAATGAGGCTTGCTCCTGGACTGAACTTCCTTCGTAATACCATAATAAAAAATAAATAGTAACAGGCCTCTTCTCCCCAACCCCACTGATGGGTGATGCATAATGGGAGTTCCCTGCATTCAGAGGGCAGAACTCACAGGCCTACCTATTAGTGCTGACCTAAACCAAGGAAATGTAGAGGGCCATGGGGCCTTGTTCTGTATCTCAGTCAGCATGGAAGTAAAACACACAGAACGCTCTTTAAAGGTAGCACAGAATACACATTCCCAGAAAGTCCTGGGAGGCATTATGTTCTACTTACTAGAGCTCCACTAAAGCAATATATTCTACACCACTTAATGTAGGGCTAGGCTGTAGCTTAATGTCACAAGCTATCCTTCACTGTTTAAATCTGCCTGTCCATTCAGATTTACAGAGAATCTGCTTATATGCAATTTGGCACTGGCTAAGTGTGTAACTCAAAAGAAGCGTTTACACACGTTACAAGATATGGTAGAGCTAAACAACTGAAATTCAATTATGAAACTGAAATATGTCAAGTGAGCTAATACTGCTTTTAACACACAATTACAGGTCACAGAACCATGCAACTCAATGAATTAATTGTAAAGACTGCAGATATGGTCCACAGCAAGTACCCATAGCCGTAACTCACATATTTTTCTCAATTCAAGTTCAAAAATACCTCAAAAAAAAAAAAAAAAACTTGTGTGCACCAAGCTTTTGCACAGAGAATTTTATTCAGAAGCTGTAATAGGCTGAAAAGAGATGTTCAGAAAGGGAATAATAATGCTGGTACTTGAGAATTGTAGGAGGTCAGATTTCCTGCCATGACAAGCTTAAAGATTAATAAAAAACCACCTACAATGGAAGAAGGTTTAAACTTGATTGTTCCCCTCCTTTAATCTAAGTCTTATTTTTAGTCATCTAAATTTAAAAAGTAGTACATACTAAGGAACATAGCAATTGTCATTCCAATCAGAGGTCCATATAGTCCAATACTGTCGCCTGACAGCGATCAACACCACCTTATTTTATTCTCTTAAGTAATGTGGTAGTTAAGTACAATACTATCATTTTGCAACCTTAACTGGTTTTTGCAATCAAGTTTTTTGGTTCTGGCATATGAATTGTGGTTTGAGAGCATACAAGAGTCCATTCCATCTCCTCAACAGAGACTAAATTCCCTTCTGAGAGCTTAAACTCCATAGTGGTTAATTTAAACCACATTAGAACTCTAGTGCTACAGATGCAAAAACTAAGGACGCACCATCCAAGCTGAAAGAACACCTCTATTAACTATCAGGCACTAAAAGATCTTTATGTTCTTTTTGAATTACAACCATCCAATTGAAGACCACATGTTCACACATACAATATCAGCGATTTTACCCTTACTAAGTCAATAGCAAAAATAATAATTTGGAGACATGTAAATCCAAAACAAGACTCAGACTGACATTAAGCAAAATGATTTACTTTCCTCAAATACAGCTAGCACAAAGTTTCAAGGAGATTCCACTACACTGTAAGTTTGATGGGAGAGTCACCATCTGGTTTTCAGTTTCAGGATTACAAGAACATTAGACAAAAGGCAAATTCAAATCTGGGTAATTTTTTGTCTTCCTATAATTCTACAGCACCCTAATAATAATAATATCTTCAAGATTTGCTTAGCATTTATATAGTATGTTTCGAAGTCTCCAAACCAAATTTAGAGGTGATAACAGAGGAGTTATCTAGGAGTTCAGACTGGAACCTCATTGAAATTTTACACATCTCAGAAATCTGGCAATCTGTAAATTGTCACCAAGGGACAAATAGCAGACTATGTTGAACTTGTAAATGTAAATATCATGAGGCAGTTTAAAACTACTATATTAGACTGGCACAAGTCAGAAAAAAGTGAAAGCTCTTTTAATTGGAAGAGAGAAACAATTCAGAATCAACTGTCCAAATGAAAATAAAATAAATCATGTGTTCTGAATCAATTACCCTTACCTTTATGCTTGGCTTTTGAAAGCCTTTTCCATCCCTGAAGCACGAGTGACAGCAAGAAACAAAGAACTGAACAACACTTTCAATAACCTCTGCTCTGTCTACCAAATAACATGATGATGAAACAAAATGCTTAGTTTACCATTTCTTGTTCATGTAGACTTTTTAGTAGTTTATCTTTGATATAAATTACTTCTCTTGGAAAGCAGATTACTGTGCATACTTTACTGTTCCCCCTCCTGCCATGGTGGTCTAAGAGAAAGCAGCTTACATTTCTGAAGACCAGGCTGTAAATGATGAAAAGTGGAATACCACTACTACCCACCATGTACATGAGAATGTCTCTAATCATCACCATCGCTGTCTGATGATCATTCCATGCTTGGTTTAGTGTTTGAAGAAAGTTGTTGTTCAATGAATTTAACACATCTTCTCGCACCTATAATGAAATAAGAAGATAATGACATACTACCAAACTAGTTTTGACACTAGAAAGTTCCCTTTCAAATCTAAAGCCTGCTACTACATATGTATTTGCTGTGCTACTATCTCAAGAATGCCAGCTACTGGGGTATTTTCCTAAGTGCTGCACATGACCAGCTCCTATTCAAATTCAATGGAAAATGCAGGCGCTGAACATCTCGGGAGTGGTGGAGAACAGGACAAAGCTTACTGACGATTATCTCCTTCGAAAGTGATGCTTGAATTATCAAAGTATTAAAAATATGAATAAAGCACATAGCCTTTACAAATATTAGTATTGCTATTTAGCTTGCCTAATATGCAGCGTCAAAACTAAGTGAATATTCTTAGAGATTTAAAGTCATTTTGTCCTGATGATATCCACTGCGCGTACTTTAAAGTTAAAGCATGGTTTCATTTATGAAAAAGAGACAAAGCAGCACACACAAACGTACATTTTCGACTAATCTTACAAATATTAAACAGCTTTCCCCGTGGCTCCTGGAAATAGCAGCACATCCCCATTCTAGCCCCTACATTTGGGACATCTCGGTGGCTCTGCATGCTGTCTCCACCCCAACCACCGCCCCCTGCAGCTCCCACTGATTGGAGCGGCATGCCTCTGCATAGGAGCTGGGGGGGACATGCCACTGCTTCCAGTAAGTGTCACCTAGCACCTGCACCCGAGCCCCCTCCATGCCCCAGCCCTGAGCCCCCTCCTGCCCTTCAAACCCCTCAATCCCAGCCCAGAGCTCTCACCTGCACCCTAACCCCCTCATCCCCAGACCAACTCCAGAGCCTACACTCCCAGCCAGAGCCCTCAACCTCCCCGCACCTCAACTGTCTGCTGCAGCCCAGATTCCCCTCCCGCCCTCCGAACCTCTCTGTCCCAGCACGGAGCACCGTCCTGCACCCCAGCCCCACCCCAGAGCCCGCACCGGCAGTGACAGCCCTCATCTTCTCTGCACCCCAACCCCCTGCCCCAGGCCAGAGCTCCCTCCCACACTCTGAATTCCTCATTTCTGTGCCCACCCCATAGCCCGCACCCCAAGCGGGAGCCCTCACCCCCTTCTGTACCCCAAACCCCAATTTTGTGAGCATTCATGACCCACCATACAATTTCTATACCCAGATGTGACCCTAAGACAAAAAGGTTGCCTACCCTGGTCTGGTCTCTTCTTAAGTAAAGACTGGTTGAACATAACTTTCAGCAACCAATTAAAGATAGCAAGGCAAGAGTTCCTAACTACTCAAGAAAAATATACTTTTGCGTTCCTAACTTGAACACCACTAACCATGAAAAATGCTTTCAAACTGAAGAGTAGCAGCTCACTAATCTCTGGCATCTACTAACTCCAGATAAACCTCTGTATTACATGCACAGCGCAAGCACCATATCTGGTATACTTAACTATAAGAGCATAACCTGTTCTCACAAGGGTATCCACTAAAAATGGAACCCCACCTATAATGCTGTCCCAGTGGGCTGCCTTGGAACCACAGACCCTGCAGTCCCCCTGTCCAATGCAGTCTGGCAGGTGAGTGGACAGAAAGCCAGGCATATTCCTAAATCTCCCTGTATTCTATTAGAACTTCATCAAACCAAGCTATCCCCACTAAATGTTTTGATTTTGACAAACTAGCAAAAAAAAAAAGTCAGAATTTTCCCAACCAGCCCTAGTATCCAACATTTGTTCTCTGAAGCTACAGATAAGTGAACACCTGTGACTAGAATGCATTCCAGTGATTTAATTGGATATTTAATGTTTCAAATACGGACATAAGTAGTAGTGTTGGAAAGAGCTATCGAAGATTTAATGATTTTTCCACTGAACTTTCAGTTAAGAAAAATGCTCATTTAAATAGATTAAACCGTAATTAGTTGTTTCATCTGCCTTGCAACAAGTACTACAAGAAAACTGAAGAGATGTCTAATTTCAGAATTGAACCAACTTCTATCACTTGTGTATATGCTCCTAAAATGCTATTTTTTATTTCTGTTATTAAAATAGCACCATTGTATACAAGCAATTTTCTGGACATAACCACACTTTAATATCACATCCTGAAGCTGGAACTCAGAGATAAAAGAAGATAGGAATTGGTTTTGAAATTGAAGACTTTTTAAAATAAATAAATTTTATATATATATATATATATATATAAATAAAAAAGCCAACTACAAAAACCTCTGCATTCAGGTTTTCTTTTTCACCTTTCCATGTGAATGGTTACATGTTTAGGGAAACTAGTTCGTATGTAATATGGACATTTTCTGTGTTTAGTCATTTTAAAACCAACTAATTTAATAAAGATTAAAATTTAGCAGTTAGCTTTCTTTTCACAATGTTATTTCAACTGTAGATATTGACTCATTTTTGATGATGTCTGAATCATACTTATTCTCTTCTGTGAGCATGAGCACATACACAGAGTCCCTTTTAGTACTCATTTGAAATATGAATTTACTAGACATTGGTGAGTTTGTATTAGTTAAGCTCTCATAAGCATCAAATTAAAAAGCTTCTAATTGCATGGAAAAAAAAACAATTTCCAGGTAAAAATGGAATAAGCGTCCCATTCACAGCTGCAGTACCATACCTCTGTCCTACTCAACCTTTGTTATTTAGAGTCACTGGCAGTTGTCACAACAGGCCTTTCCTATATGCGTAGGCTTTTTGTTTCTTTTTTAAAAAGACACACATAAATAATAGATAAGTTATGAGCAGAAGAGATCAGACCACCACCAGAGATTCATTTTGCCCTCATGTCTAACCAGGTGAAAGATTACTGCGCTAACGTGTGCTATCTAGTGTAGGCTGTAAACACCACTAAGCACATGATAATGCAGTGGCGTTTACAGGCATAGAGTTCTAAAAGTCTCAGACATTTACCATGTTACATGACTAGTGTTGACAAATTCATTAATATCTGAGGCATTAATATATTACAATAAAGGACATATATGTTCAAAATACTATCATCACTTTATACTCAACCTCTTCTTGCATTCACACAGTGTAAGAAATATATATTTAAAGCGTACTTTAGATCAGGGGTGGGCAAACTTTTTGGCCCGAGAGCCACATTGGGTCTACAAAATTATATGGAGGGCCGGGTAAGGAAAGGTCCCGCCCCTAATCTGGCCTCCTCCCACTTCTGGCCCCAAGCCGGCCCCCTCCCACTTCCCGCCCCCTGACTGCCCCCTCAGAATCCCCATCCAATCCCCTCCCATCCCCTGACTGTCCCTTCCAGAGACCTCTAAACAACCCCAGGACTCCACCCAATTCCCCTGTTCCCTGCCCCGTGACTGCTCCGAACCCATCCACCCTCCCACCCCCTAACCACCATCCCAGAACCCCACCCCCTATCCAACCCACACTGCTCCCTGACTGCCCCCTCCAGTCTACCCCCACAACCACCACCCTGGAACCCCCCCAATCCCCCTCTGCCCCCTTACCATTAGTGCTGGCCCGGCTCTGGGGGAAGAGAGGGAGTGCACAGCCCTGGCCCCCCGGAGTGCCGCCCGTGCGGCGCGGCTCCAGGGAGTGCACAGCCCCGGCCCCCCGGAGTGCTGCCCCAGTGGCGTGGCTCCGGGGGAGGGGCTGAGCGCACATCCCCAGTCCCCGGACTGCCACCCATGCGGCACGGCTCCAGGAGAGGAGCTCAGCGTGCAGCCCCAGCCCCCCGGAGTGCCGCCCCCACGGCGTGGCTCCGGGGGAGGGGCTGAGGGCACAGCCCCAGCCGGACCCCAGAGCACCGCCCATGTGGCGTGGCTCCAGGAGACAGCGCGCAACTCCAGCCCCAGCCCCCCCGGAGCGCTGCCTCCGCGGTGTGGCTCCGGGAGAGGGGCTGAGGGCGCAGCCCCAGCCGGCCCCCAGAGTGCCGCGGCTCTGGGGAGGGGCTGAGTGTGCAGCCCTGGCCGGCTGCCGGAGTGCCGCCCCCGTGGCGCTGCTCCAGGAGAGGGGCTCAGCGTGCCGCCCATGCCACACGGCTCTGGGGAGGAGCTGAGGACACAGCCCCAGCCCACGGAGTGCTGCCCACATGGCACGGCTCATGGGAGCGGAGAGCGCGCAGCCCCGGCCGCAGCGCTACGTGGCGCGGCTCCGGGGGAGGGGCAGGGGCAGCCTCACTGGCCGGATGGGACAGTCCCGCGGGCCGAATCCGGCCCACGGGCCGTAGTTTGCCCACCCCTGCTTTAGACTGAAGTGGTCTGGAGCCAAGTCTTTAGGAGTCTTCTCCTGAAAGAACCACCAAAAATGGGAAGCAGTCCACCCATTACTTCAGCTTTCTATAGTGTGCAGTAAGGGCATGACAGGCTGTGATTCTACCCAAGTGCCTTGGTCAGTACGTACAATGGGCACAGTGGAAAAAGCAGCTCTTCTCCAGGCTGCATCTTTGATTCTGTCACAAGTGCTGGATCTCTTTAGAGCAATAAGTTTTCAGCCTTGTTTCAACTCAGAAGAAAGGTCAAGTCAAGGCTGGGTTTAGCTAACATGAGCTAGCTACACCAGATCTAAACATGACTGCTTTTCTTCACCAACACAAAGCCATAGAGGTCCAATCTGTGGCTTGAGGCAAAATGAAAAGTCTTTATCTCTTATATCTTCAGAATCAAAAGGATTTTTAATTTAAATTTTTGAGGTATGTTTTGAAAAGACTAAAATTTAAAGCTCAGACTGTTTAGGATGTTTTTTGTCAAGTTGATTTTATGCATTGAACAATGCTTCTCTACTCTCTGTATATAATGTAATCCCAGCACAACTATTTCATTAGTTTATGAACAAAGCTCATTACAAGCAAGTTCTTATTCTGGGATGTAGTCAGCTACCAGATTGAAAGATGGGTTTATTACTACTAGTAAGTGAAACAGAGATCATCCAAGGAAGCTTCTCTATTCTACCAAAAAGACACACACACACACACACACGAAAAAGGAACAGATTAGCAGACATGCCTATTTTCATTGCTCATGCAATAATGGATTCAACTAAAAGTGGTTTCATGAATAAAAACATTGTTTAAAACTAATGTATCTAAATTTGGATTTTTGTCATACACCACAATTACATAGTGTTCATCTTACATATCAGTAAGAAAAACACTGATTTAAAATTTAGTTTAGTTAGATACCTTGTTTATGAGATGCTCAGTAACGACTTCTCGTAGCCCAGTGTACAATTTTTCTCCATGTTTATGTAACACCATAGTATATGCATTCCTATACAGTTCCTCAAAACTGAGACCACTGTTGTTCTTACGCTGGATCTCTTGGATCGCATTTTTCAGGAGATCCCAAATGCTGTTTACATATTTCTCATCCATGGTCATCTGCAATATTGAAGAAAAGAAATTAGTATTTTCCAGAATTAAGAACTCTGGCAACCAGAAAATTAGCAGGAAACCTCTGTAACTTGAAAACAGCAGCAATGGCCTCTGTCAAATTTCTCTGATTCAAAATTTATGACATTTATCAGAACCTGAGATCAACAAGAGCTGACAAGATTGGTAGGGATTTACTCCATTGAGTCAAAGGCGTCTTTTTTTTTTTTTTTAAAGACTGTTTTCCTTCAAAAGTAGAGTTTTCACAGGACTCAACCCTGATTCCACAGGGAGAAAATTCTTGTTTTCTCCTTAAATATAACAACCAATCACCAGTTTTCACCCACACTAACATACAACCTGACAAATTTTAGGCCATGGTATAAGCCTCACCTGTTTAATCAAGCTTTTAATTGACATACATCATAACAGGTACCAGTCTCATATGTGACAAATAAGACAGTGATTTTACTGAAGTGATCTTTATGAGTGAATTATTTGTTTCTCGTTTATTAGAACATGGCTATGGAGTGTTGAAGAAACACATATCTATATAAATGACAGCTATTTAGAACAGATGAAGCACTGTTTTAGGAAACAACCATCATGGATTGTTTGGCCCACATGGATGAGGAACATGGGGTTGTGGGTCAGATAATCCTTGGCAATCCTTCCGTAACATGTCATATGGGCCCATCAGGCAGCACACCCATCAGATGCCAGGTCAGGCCGCCAGATGGATGTCTATGCCCCCCCACCCCCCGCCTTAGAAAGGAGTCACTGACCACCACCACCACCCTTAGTTTCCTCTTGGAGTGGTGACCACAATCCTCCCAGTCTTGGAGGTACATGGCTTCTCCTCGTCCACCTTTGGGGGGAGAATTTTCATTCTTCATTGCCAGGGCAGCACACCTTTTTTGGGTTGGGAGCAGAGGTGAATCACTGTCTGTTTCCAGAAGGAACCAGAAGCCAGCTTTCCTCACTGCAAAGGAACATTTTCCTCCTCCCCTAGTTGTGCCCCTGAAGACCTCTCCAGCTGAACTGATTCCTCAATCTCCATATGCATATTTTCAATTAAGTCCTCATGCTCTAAAGTTACTCATAATAGAGAACAGTAAATACAGCCTGAGAAGCAGCAGGAGAAAGTAATTATTTCTTTTAATGAAGTTTCTTCTATATCTTGACATGAGAAGGAATGATCTGGATCCATGAGAAGGGTGCTGTGGAAGCTTCCACATCCCATTCTTGATAGGACATAAAATCAAGAAAATTCAAGAGGCTGAAAGTAACTGAGGGCACGTCTATACTGGGACACTCAAGAAAGTTAAGATGAGCCAACTAAAAGCGTGAAGATAAAATATAATTTAACTCCTACATGGAGTTCTCATTCAGAAGTAAAGTGGCCTGCGTAGACAAGTTCTGAAATATGAATACCCTAGAGCACTAAGACTAATTTCTGAATAAATATACATCTTGTCCTCTTAACTATGGCCAAAATTAGGGGTTGAAAATATCCAGGACAAAATGCATGAGAACAAATGAGAAGAATCTCAAAATTGGATTCCTAAGGTTTTTAAACTGTACACAACTTATCTGGACTCTGACCTCTTAAAAGGCTAATTGCAAAGAATTTCCCCTCATCTTCAAAATGTTAATATGTATTGCTAAGTGATCCTATTTTCAATATTGTCTTGTTTATCTTTAAAATTTACATGTCTGATATCGTCTCTCTTCTGAAGCCTAGTCGGTGCTAATGAAATCCTGTTTTAGAGGACTTCATTAGTGCAAACTGAAGACTTTTAAGTTGTGCCCACAGTGTCCACATAGGAAATTACAGTACAGCACTCTGTTGCATGCTGCAATTCACACCTTCTTAGTCTAAACTGCAGGTCAATGTAGGCATGCACTTAGTTTGGAACTAAGGGCTTGTCTACACAGCACATTAGTCAGCACCAGAGGGGTGTAAATTCCAGTGCACACTTGTGTGCTGCGCACTAACTGGCCTGGGCAGATCCTGCTGATGTTCACTCAAGGTTACCAAATGAACATTAATGTAGTCTTGTTTCAAATAGTATTATGTTAACACACACTAGAGAAAGAAATAGAGATATGTGATCGCTATCGGGATTCGTTGTTTGAACCAGAAATTCTTCAGCAACAGGGTCCATTAGTTCACACGTGTGTCACCTCATGCTTCAATCCAAGGGCATAAAGGATGGAGCAAATCTACCAGCCCCCAGTTTGGACTCTATTGTGAATCAGGTTGACTCAAGAAGAAAAGTAAGGAGAGAGGTCATGGAATACCCATAGGGACCACACATCTTCAAGAACTCCAGTTACCATAAGGTAAGTAACGTTCCTTTTTTCTTAATAGTGAAGGTCCCTTGGGGTATTTATTGTGAGTGACTTCCAAGCAGTGCTTACTGAAGAGGAAGGTGTGAGTAAGTATTGCTGTAACACACAGTGGAGGATTGCTGAGTCAAAGCAGGTATCTGTAGCCAAAGTTTGGAATTCAGCGTAATGCCTGGTGTAAGGAGCCCCAAGTGGCCGCTCTGCAAATCTCAGAGAGGGGAATTCCCTGTATGGAAGCAACTGGTATCACTTGAGCAATCATAAAATGGGCCCTGACAGTTTTAGGAGGAGGGGCTTTCATAACATCATAGAGAGAAATACAAGAAGCTATCCACTTAGACAGTCTTTGGGAAGAGATAGCTTTCCTTTTAATTTTCTCGGTGACGGCAACAAACAACCCTGGGGATTTCTGATAAGGAGCTGTTCTTTGCAGAGAGAAGGCAAGAGCCCTTTATATGTTTAGGGAACGGAGTCTTGCCTTCTCCATGCTTCAGGGAGGTTTAGCATGGAACACTGGTGGGTGTACAGTATGGTTAAGATGAAACTCAAAAGGCACCTTAGGTATGAACTTAGGACCTAGTCCTAGAGAAACCTGCCCTTGTGAAAAACTGTGCACGGTGGGTCTACCATAAGAACTCCAAGTTTCTCTACCCTTCTAGCAGAGATAAAAGCTACCAAAAGGTGATCTTCAAAGAAAGGTGCAGGAGGGAACAAGGGGCTAAAGCTTCAAAAGGACATCAGAAAGAATGAACTTCAGATCCCAGGCAGAAACTGGTTTCAAAGCTAGAGAAAATGTCCTTATGATGCTCTTGAGGAACATTGTGACAGAGGGATGAGTAAAAACAGGGCAGCCTTCCACCAGGGACTGGAAAGAGGTAACAGGTGCCACATGTACTTATAAGGAGCTGATCGACAAGCCAGATATCTTTAACAAAAGAAGATATTCCAGAAGGTGAGGATACCTGACACCTCAATAGGAAGTGATACTGCTGGCATGAAATGGAGAGCATTTTCCCTTAGTGGGTCTCCTGCTGTTCTGGGGGATGGCTCAAATGTCTTGAAGCAGGCTTGGTCTATGCTCACCGTCCATCCTAAAGTTATGCTGCCAGATCCAGAGATGCTGGACTGGGGTGCTTCACACTACCCTCATTTTAGGACAGTAAGCCCTGGAACGTGCAGATTTGGAGACATTGTAGATCCAATCATGTCAATGAGGTGACATAAGTGCATGCCCCCAAGTGGCCAGAACCTGGCAGGATTGGACTATAGTCTGAGGACTGAGATGAAGCTGGCTGATGAGATCCCTCATGGCAGGAATTGATCCAGAGGTAAGCAGGCCCCCCGCTGTGTCTAAGTTCAGGTCCACCCAATTAATGGTATCGTTTGTGTAGGTGTTAATATGGACTTGTCCAAAATGACTGAAATCCTAGGGAATCAAAGAGTTGAATTGTGATAGTGATTTTGGTCATACCAGGAGGTACAAGCAACCAGTAAGTAGACAATTGATCAGGTAAAGCTATATCAGTCTCCTCCGTCTACAAGGGTATGCAGCTATTACCACAACATCTTTCATAAATAAGCTAAGGCCACGGAGAGGCTGAAAGGGAGCACCCTGTATTCAAAGTGTTCCTGGCCCACTGTGACCTAAAGGAACCTTGTGTGAGCAGGATGAATGTCCAAATGAAAAGAAGCATCCTTCAAATGGAAGCCTGTAAACCGGTCACCTGAGCTGAGGGAGGGTATATAGGGGCCAAGGTGCTCATTCTGAACTTCCAGTGTTGTATAAAGATGTTCAATATCTGAGGTCTTGAACAGGTCTTCACCCCCTTTCTATTCTTTTTGAGACTGAGGAATTACCTTGAGTAAAGCCCTTTTCTATAACAGGAATAATAAATTCTGTCAACTTTAATCTTCTATTCTTTGGTGGGACTAGGATTAAAATTAGAAATTGCTATTTTATCCTTATCTGCCCCAAATTCACTAAATACATGTAAAAAACCTGCTGCTCTAATCATAACTCACATAATAGGACCACTTCAGAGAACTACAGAAGGAAAATTCCAAGAAATTTCAAGTTATAGAAGACAACTTTCCAAAGCTATCACAAAGAGTATTTGAAATATATTACCTTTTAATATTTGATATTAAATACTCCATCTTTCGGTGTAGCTTCATATTCTCCTTCAATTAATTATCTCTCTCTTTCAAGTAACAGCAGCACTTGAATAAATTTTAGGAAATGAGTTTGCTGAAGTTTTATCATGACAAATTAAGAGAATATTATGCCCTACTCAGACATCAAAAATAGTTGACTTGCTTTGCAGCAGTGGTTTTCTGGCAAATCAAAGCTTTCTAAGAACTTCAATGACTGTATGGCAGCAGTGAGTAACTTATGTATGTAAGTTTTAGAAAGGAGAGTCTTAAAGTTTTCCCCTCTGTTAAAAAGCTTTGTTTAAACTTTTACACAAAATACATAGGACTTACACTGGCCAAAATTTGCTTCCTCAAAACTAAATAAGAATGTCAATGAATGGTTACCTCTGGGTTGTTTAGCTTGTGAGGCTGTCACAAATGAAAAATTGTAAATAAAATGAAAATTTTTTCTAAAGACAGTTGTAACAAAAACTGTCTCCATAAAAACAAACTGAAAGTTCCAATATGGTAGTCAAGAGATACAAAATTAGTTTGTGATGTCATAAGAATATTTATGTACTTCTGAGATCTAGATTGAGATCCTTGGATAAGAGCAGGCATATATGCATTATTAAAAAATTAAAACCCTTATTCTATATTTTGATTCACTAGAGCAGACAACAAATGGGTGCTCCCTAATCCATACTAGCAATTCTGAGTGAAGAACCAGCCCCCAATATTCTTCCTTGCTCATTCCCAGACTCACATTGATAGATCTACTTAAACTATTGATGTAAATGGTTTAACATAACGATTTCAGAGTGGCAGCCGTATTTGTCTGTATCAGCAAAAAAAACAAGGAGTACTTGCGGTATCTTAGAGACTAACAAATTTATTTGGGCAAAGCTTTCGTGCGCTAAAACCCACTTCATCAGATGTATGGAGTGGAAAACACATTAGGAAGATGTATATACATAGTGAGAGAGAGAACATGAAAAGATGGGTGTTGCCATACCAACTCTAACGAAACTAATCAATTAAGATAGGCTATTACCAGCAGGAGAAAAACACATTTGTAGTGATAATCAGGATGGCCCATTTCAAACAGCTGACAATAAGGTGTGAGTAACAGTAGGGGGGAAATTAGCATGGGGAAATAGTTTTTAGTTTATGTAACGACTCACTCCTAGTCTTTATTCAAGCCTAATTTAATGGTGTCCAGTTTGCAAATTAACTCCAGTTCGGGAGTTTCTCATTGAAGACTGTTTTTGAAGTTTTTTGTTGATGAACTGCCACGTTTAGGTCTGTAATAGAGTATCCAGGGAGGCTGAAGTGTTCTCTGACTGATTTTTGAATGTTATAATTCTTGACGTCTGATTTGTGTCCATTTATTCTTTTGCATAGAGACTATCTGGTTTGGCCAATGTACATGGCAGTGGGGCACTGCTGGCACATGATGGCTTATATCAAATTGGTAGAGGTGCAGGTGAATGAGTCCCTCAAGGTATGGCTGATGTGATTAGGTTCTAAGATGGAGTCACTTGAATAGATTTGTAGACAGAAGTGGCATTTGGCTTTGTTGCAAGGATAGGTTCCTGGGTTAGTGTTTTTGTTGTGTGGCATGGTGGTTGCTGGTGAGCATTTGCTTAGGTAACATACCTCTGAACAATACACTAACCCACAGAAATTTTGCTACCAGCACTACAAAAAGAAGGCTCTACGTGGACTCCTCTTGAAGGTCGAGACAAGAGACTGGATTTCTACATAGAGTGCTTCCATTGATGCGCATGGAAAAGCAGCATCACTTGTTCCATAACCTCAGCCTTGCAGAACAACACCATCAACAGCCTCAAGAACAACTCTGACATCATAATCAAAGAGGCTGACAAAGGAGGTGCTGTCATCATCATGAACAGGTCGGAATATGAATGAGAGGCTGCTCGGCTGCTCCCTAACACCACTTTCTACAGGCCACTACCCTCTGATCCGAGGGTTACCAAAGGAAACTATACCATTTTCTCAAGAAACTCCCTGAAAAAGCACAAGAACAAATATGCACAGAAACACCCCTAGAACTCCGACCAGGAGTATTCTATCTACGACCCAAGATCCATAAACCTGGAAATCCTGGACACCCCATCGTCTCAGGCACTGGCACCCTAACAGCAGGACTGTCTAGCTACGTCGACTCTTTCCTCAGGCCCTAAACTACCAACACTCCCAGCTATCTTTGAGATACCAGTGATTTCCTGAGGAAACTACAATCCATTGGTGACCTTCCAGAAAACACCACCCTGGCCACTATGGATGTAGAAGCCCTCTACACCAACATTCCACATAAAGCCACCAGGAACAGTATCCCCAATGATGTCACGGCAAACCTGGTGGCTGAACTTTATGACTTTGTCCTCACCAACAACTATTTCACATTTTGGGACAATGTATACCGTCAAGTGAGCGGCACTTCTATGGGCACCCGCATGGCCCCACAGTACACCAACATTTTTATGTTGGACTTACACCACTTTCCCAGCGCTAGTCCCTTAACACCCTTACTCTACTTGTGCTACACTGACGGCATCTTCATCCTCTGGACCCATGGAAAAGAAGCCCTTGAGGAATTCCACCATGATTTCAACAATTTCCATCCCACCATGTCAGCCTGGACCAGTCCACACAAGTGATCCACTTCCTGTACACTACAGTGCTAATAAGCGATGGTCATATACCAGAAAGCTACTGACTGCTATAATTACCTACATGCCTTCAGCTTTCATCCAGGACACATCACACAATCCATTGTATCTTAGAGATTGGCTGTAGACAATCACACTTGCTCCAATCCCTCAGACAGAGACAAACACCTACAAGAGCTCTATCAAGCGAAGAAACAGACTGACAGAGCCAGAAGAGTACCCAGAAGTCACCTACGACAGGACAGGCCCAATAAAGGAAGTAACAGAATGCCACCAGCCGTCATCTTCAGCTCCCAACTAAAACCTCTCCAGTGCATCAGCAAGGATCTACAACCTATCCCGAAGGACGATCCCCCACTCTCACAGTTCTTGGGAGACAGGCCAGTCCTTTATGTTAAAATAATGAATTGCTGTTCAAGTCGTAGAGTTCAATTCATGAACTACATTAGCTTTCAAATGAAAAATAAAAACTAAATCGTTGCTGCTCATGAGGGCTTTTCAGAGCCCATTTCCCAGACAGTTTGAGGATGGGAGAGAGAAAGGAGGCAGGTTCTTTCAAATTAAGCAGCAGGGTGAGTTACAACAGCATTTTGTAAAGTCTTAATGGAGAAGGGACAGTTCTTTCCAATTTAAAAGTTTAAATTAAGGGCAATAGCAACAAGATACAAATAGAAGAAACTTTCTAACATGCAGACCTGGCTAGAGTTTTATCATCTAACAGTATTCAGTGCCCGATATAAAATAAGACTTTAAACTATATCCTTATCTGGCAGTGTTTTAGACAAATTTACGAGATTGAGAATTTAAACAAATGAACAGAAATTTAACTATCCATCCTCTTCTAGAAATGACCCCAACAGAATGAGTTTGACACACATTAGTCAAGCAGTGCAGGAAATTAATGAGTCCGGATTTCAGGTTCTATTTTTATGCCATTCTGTCTTTCCCCCACAATTTTAATGTCTTGAAAATTCCTTGGAAAGTAATTGTTTTTCAATTGCTTGTTTTAATTCTGAGCGTAAATTAGAGCAGCCACCAATTCTGAAGCAATCAAAGAAACAGAGTTAATATACTCAAAAGCTCTTTATCGTTGAAAACTTTTCTACAAAATTAACAACTTTATATTTAAAATGACATCCAGAATTCCTAGTCATTGCTGCCATCACATTGTTCACTCTGCTTGTGTGTTTTACCGCTTCCCCAAACCCTGCATCTCTCTTGTCTATTTACATTGTAAGGTCTTCAGGGTAGGGACTGTCTTCTACTCTATACTGTAGCACACTGGGGTCCCATGCTTGGCTGGTCCTTGGGCATGGATAAATAATAGCCAGTCATAGAATGCTATTGTCCATGCTGTCCGGATTCTGTGAAGAAAGAAGACTTCCCTCCACATCTGTTAATTTAGCAACTTTTTCCATCACTAAATTTACATTTAAAATAAAATATTTGTGACTGACAGAAGTACCACCACCATAAGCTAAAAGATCTCTAGCCACGTACAGAAAGACTGAGACCAGCATGATTTAAAAAACAAAGATTGCATTTCACAGGATATCACAACTGTGAAAGGATAAGTTTTTCGAGGTCTCTCTAAAATGTAGTGAATTACACACATCACAGGGTCAGAAATTAAATCATTTAAGTGTTATGTATAACAATATCACTCCTATATGGAATCAGAATTCTGTTGGCTTCTATATTTATTTGGGATGTAAACGGTTAACCGCTAAGCATTAGTCTTACCAGCTAACCCGCCTGAACTGTGAACCCTATGCCAGCTGCCCAGAGCAGCCCCAACCACACCAGCTGGATCAGTCCCGGCTGCTCTGGCAGGCCAGCCCTTTAATCAATGAACCATTTAAACATACTATTTTTTAATCATTTAAAAGGTTAACTTTTAAAAAATAGTATGTACAACCCTAATACTTATTACATTATCACAAAAGAAGTAACAATTTTGATTTGCAATTATTTGTGGTGCAAAGTTACAAAATCTATTGTGGACAATTTACTCCTTTTATTACAGATAAAAATATAAAATACTGTCTACCACCACAGTTTCTTTATGACAACTTTAATTCTGCCCCTTGCGTGTATCTTTGTTCTAATCTGGATCTTACTATTTATTTTCCCCAGAACACGTACAGGTCAGTTGGTGAAAGACCCCATCCTTGAACTGCTGAAGGTGGACAGTGTACTGTGAATGACATAGCCCTGTCTCATTTCCACTTTTACATATTGCATTGAATGAGGCAGGCCCGTGAGGAGCAATAGGTTCCAAATGAGCCATGCCTCATTCCACACAAATCCTGAAGTATCATATTAATTAAAATGAGAAAGTACACTTTATCTTCCTTTTCTGCAATCTCAACAGATATGTTTTTCAACCACTCTCTTATTTCTGAACAAAGTCAGTGTGTGTGTTACATAAAGTCATAACTCTGCCAAATATAAATGGCTCTTCAACAGACCACCAAAAGCTATATCTGTAAACTGGGCACTATCTCCTCGCTAAGTTTCAGGTGCCCATCACCTCGCACTGAGGTGTTAGAGCTGTTCAAAAGAGTTGCAATATTTTGGTATCTTATTTTTATGGTTTAACTGATTTGCACAAGCTTTCAAATTAAATGACTATCGATCAGAAATCAAATATGGAAGGTTTCACCTCAAAAGTCATAAAATGGAGAAAGTTATATCAAACTGGAAATGGCCCTTCGAAATGCATATACAACCTAAAATACAGACATTGCCTATAATATTAACCAAGGATTTCAGCAAATATTTAGAGACATTTCGATGGTGGTCATTCCATAGTGTCTCAGGTCAGAAAAAGATTAGCGTGTATTGTAGAATGGCTGTAATGAAAGTGCTCATTTTCAAAAATATCTGAACCTAACAGTTTGGGGGAGAGAGAGAGAGCTGGCTATACTGCAGAATTTTTCTAATTGATTTCAAAGCTAGCTCAACCTAACCTAATTCTAAAACTTGGTTAGAGCCAAACCAGAGACCTAGATTCAGAGATTTAAAATAGCCTGAGCAATTCTATAAAACTGGTTTCAAAACAGGTTAGAAAACTTCTCCAGTGCAGACTGATCCAGTCAGCCCAGTGCATGCTGCATCAATATGCATGGAAATTTGGGTGGGGAAGAGTGAGCAATCAAAAACCATCCTTGGATTCTTACTTAACAAGAGTTGTATGAGATGAATTAAGTGCAGGAAGGCACGCTGTGTGTGTTTTCTGGTCCTACTCACAATCTCCAATACAAATGTAATATCACTACCATAGAAGGCCACATCTCACCGATTTGGCCTCTCCAATTCAAGTATATTGCCTTGCTTGTGATCCGTAAAAATGACAGGAAATAGTTTACCAGGAGCTCAGAACTACATAGTAAAAGAAAAACTAATCCATCCTGAATGAACTGGGAGAACAAATGCAAACAGTGATATCTAACTCCTCTTTCATCCTCCACCTAAAATAGAACAAAATGGTATCATGAAACAATAAAAATGCAGTATGCTGATCTATGAAAGAGGAAACTAGTTCAGACTTGCCACAAAGCAGGCAAGAAGTCCTTTTGTCACATGCCACAAACATCAACAGTTCCAAAAACAGTTTCTTAAAAGAGAACCAGAAAATAATTGTTGTTTCTAATTACAAAGAAATGTAAGTCATTAAAATACTGTCTTAAATGTAATAAAACACTCAATTAGGAAATCACCACCTTGATAATTCAGAGATACCAAGGACTTAAAAAAAACAAACAGTTTTTCTACTAGAAAGTGTAAGAAATGTGAATTTCAAAGCTGCTGTAACTTAAGTTGTTTAAATTTAAAATCTATTAACATTGATCTTGAATTTTTAAACAAACCATTAAATATTTTTAATATATACACTTTACAACGTTGAAACTCATCTCCAGTATGTTCTAATGAGAAAGAGGATTAATTTCATTTTTTTAGCAATCAGAGATAGGGCTTCCTGTATATGTTCATCTACATGTTGAAATATGTTTACATGCATGATGTGTGGGCACAGTTTACTGGTGATTCTGGCAGAGGTGGTGGATAGATCTCTGAGTTAGGGCATGATCCTGCACCACTGAAGTCAATAGGAACAGAATTAGTTAAGCATATAAAAGTATGTTCTTGCAATATGGTTTGTATGTGCTTTGTTGTTTATTAATCTGATTGAGGCTTCAGGTTGATGGAAACGTCACTTCAGCAACCCTAATTCCAAATTAACAAACTTTATTGTGCAGTTACTACGTCAGCCCCGCTGTTATAACAGCATCAACCACATGCACTAAAGAGATTATGAAACAATGACAGGTACAGTATTTTATCAACTACTTTGAAGATTTCTTTTACTATTTATATTTATTAATTCCTTTTACTCATTATATGTTGTAAGGATCAGATTCAGATACCCTTATTAACACTCAATACCACCTTATGTAGCGCTGAAGACACTGGAGCTATTCATGGAGTAAGGTACTACGAGAGTATCAGAATCTAACCATAAAGAATCATTTACCTAAAATAACTACTTACTGGAATTATCCATCAGTCTAAATGGAATCTGAGCACCTAACTCCCCTAAACTTCTCTGAAAATACTTGTGTAGGATTCAAAATGTTTGACATTCCATGCAACAGTTTGCCTTGTAATTATTATAACAAATGAAGTGTGCCTGTTCAAATAAGTGGCACTACATTTCAGCCTTCAGAGCAATGGAGGAAGAGGGGAGGAGAAAGGGGGAGAATATTCTGAATCAGGCAGGGCAGGGAGCTGAACTTGGGTCTACCCGTCTTAGCTTGGTAAATATTTCTAGTGCCATTTAATGCTAAATATGTAGAGCAGCAGTTCTCTCTCTCTCCCTCCTACCCCCACACACACATCACAGCTTGAGTATAATATTAGAATAGGAATCTATTATAGCTACACTGATTAAAGTTATGACAATGGTACACAAAGTACTTCTGACTTGTAGATGTGGTATACTAAGTCAGTCAGAGCCACTGATGGAGAACTGTTTCAGAACCAATGTTTGTAATAAATAATTGTAATGAAATAATGGGACATTAGCTAATACAAAAGGGTTGTACAGGGCAATGGTTCTCAACCAGGGGTACACATACCTCTTGGGGCACACAGAAGTCTTCCAGAGGGTACAGCAACTCATCTAGATATTTGCCTAGTTTTGCAATAGGCTACATAAAAAGCACTAACGACATCAGTACAAACTAAAATTTCATACAGACAACTTGTTTATATTGCTCTGTATACTCTAATTACATTCCAATTGATTTATTTTACAATTATATAGTAAAAGTAAGATTTTTTCAGTAATAGTGTGCTATGACACTTTTGTATTTTTATGTGCAATTTTGTAAGCAAGTTTTGAAGGGGGTATGGAAGATAAATCTGAGTCCTGAAAGGAGTACGGTAGTCTGGAAAGGTTGAGAGCCACTCATGTAAGGCTTCCCAAATCTATCCCAAGAATCCTGATTTAGAATAAAATGATTATGCATATTTCAAGATCTGTTCTGACAAATTTTCTTTAGAAGGACGTTTTTAAGGCAATACCCACTAAGAAACAAAAATTAACTGATTTTACACACGGTTGGCAGACATCATTAATTTCTCCTTTTTGCCAGCTCACGTCTATTGATTACTACAAAAGTTCAGAAATTAAAAAGATACTCACTTTAGAGCATGATGCTATATTGCCAGGTCTTAGTTGGGAACTAGTAAAAGGAAAAATATTACTTCCAGAGAAACTGGGGCATGGGAAGGCACCAAGTCTACTCAGAGGTACCATCTTCCCAACTTAACAATTTGTTAGTTTATTAGCCTTTCAGCTCTTATTCAAAAGTTTCCTTGAGCCACAATACTCAATACCCTCCCAATACTAATTTCAATCTAAACCCCCTAAAAACATACTTATATAATTTTAAAAAGTGAATCTACAAATAGGTTAAATGTTTAATATTTTGAAATTATTATGTAGATGTTAGACTATATCAAGATCAAAAGGAAGTATTCCACGCACACACCAGTGTGTACAGGAAACTTACAAAGATAACAACAGCATTTCCAGAACGTATTCCGAAAGAAGAAACTTAAGGGAAAAGAAATGCTTTTGGGCTTGAAGATAACTATTTTTTTCTCGTGATAACCTATAACACTGCAAGGAGTTTTATGAGAGAGGAATAACATAGGAAGAAAGAAATGAATTAAGAGTTGTACGAGAACATTTACAGAGTGTCTGTCCTCACTAATCTTAGTTCCAATTTTCTCCCAAATTCAATGTTTCTCCCATCCCTCCCACCGCAAGTAAAAAAAAATCAGTCAAAAAGAAGAGGTGGTGTGGAGGGGAGCACACTATCACTTCAATACTCTGGACTGGAAGAGTGAATGTGAAGAGCTGCAATGGACTACTTAAACAAAACCCCTTTTAGATTCAAACTAATGTGAAACATAAGGAAGGCTGTCAGTTTTGTATTGCACATATCTTAAACTAAGACTACAAATAGTAAAGATTCACTCTCCACTCCATAGTTGTTGGGGGTCTTTTTTAAAAAAAGCTGAACCTCACGTAATTAAAGCATATCATTAAATACATGAATTAAATTATGCCAGTGTTTACTGTTATTAACATTAACCTAATAAATCCACATTTTCACAAGAGTATAAAATCTTACCCATAACTATAAATAATTTACATCTCTCACCTCTCCTAATTCCACCTTATTTTACCCTCAAAGTATCAAAAAGGCTTCAGGCCTGTAATCAGCAACAACATGAATACCAATTTAAAGAGTCTAATCAATTTTGCAGAACACTTTGTCCTAATAAAAAAAGTAATTCCATCTTCTCATGGTTATACACATAGTCTCCTGATTTTTTTTTCCTTATTTCTCCTCACCCCATAAGAACATAAGAAAGGCCGTACTGGGTCAGACCAGAGGACCATCTAGCCTAGTACCCTGTCTACCAACTGTGGCCAATGCCAGGTACCCCGGAGTGAGTGAACCTAATAGATAATGATCAAGTGATTTCTCTTCTGTCATCCATCACCCCCCTCTAACAAACAGAGGCTAGGGACACCATTCCTTACCCATCCGGGCTAATAGCCATTAATGGACTTAACCTCCATGAATTTATCTAGTTCTGTTTTAAACCCTGTTATAGTCCTAGCCTTCACAGCCTCCTCAGGCAAGGAGTTCCACAGGTTGATTGTGTGTTGTGTGAAGAACTTCTTCCTTTTATTAGTTTGAAACCTGCTGCCCACTAATTTCTTTGGGTAGCCTCCAGTTCTTCTATTATGGGAACAAGTAAATAACTTTTCCTTATTCACTTTCTCCACACCACTCTTAATTTTATATACCTCTATCATATCCCCCCTTAGTCTCCTCTTTTCCAAGCTAAAAACTCCTAGCCTCTTTAATCTCTCCTCGTATGGGACCCGTTCCAACCCCCTAATCATTTTAGTTGCCCTTCTCTGAACCTTTTCTAATGCCAGTATATCCTTTTTGAGATGAGGAGACCACATTTGTACACAGTATTCAAGATGTGGGCGCACCATGGATTTGTATAAGGGCAATAAGATATTCTCCGTCTTATTCTCCATCCCTTTTTTAATGATTCCTAACATCCTGTTTGCTTTTTTGACTGCCGCTGCACACTGCATGGACGTCTTCAGAGAACTATCCACGATGACTCCAAGATCTTTTTCCTGACTAGCTGTAGCTAAATTAGCCCCCATCATATTGTATGTATAGTTGGGGTTATTTTTTCCAATGTGTATTACTTTACATTTATCCACATTAGATATCATTTGCCATTTTGTTGCCCAATCATTTAGTTTCATGAGATCTTTTTGAAGTTCTTCACAGTCTGCTTGGGTCTTAATTATTCTGAGCAGTTTAGTATCATATGCAAACTTTGCCACCTCACTGTTTACCTCTTCCTCCAAATCATTTATGGATAAATTGAATAGGATTGATCCTAGGACTGACCCTTGGGGATCACCACTAGTTACCCCTCTCCATTTTGAAAATTTACCATTTATTCCTACCCTTTGTTCCCTGTCTTTTAAATCATATAAGTCATAACTAGCTACCATATACAAAGATCATCTGCCCTTATCCACTTCTTATTCTCCAGAATGCACATCTTCATATCATTACCTGAATATTTATTTTGATTAAACTTCAAAAAGAGTAATTAAAAATCACAAAATCTCCCTAATCCTACCACAAAATGGTCATTTTTTCTATTGCATTGCAATAGAAAAAAAAGTATGCTTTCCCATACCTTGTTTCTCCCCATTCCACTAATTCTGAGAGGATCAGTCCTTTCTCAAAAAGAAGCTAACACACTTCACTGATAGTCAGTGAGTCAATAACCCATAACCATGAGAACAATCCCCAAATCGATAACCACCTTTGGCCTGTAACCTAAAATAGAACCATTATGGGTTTGGTGGATTAGCTAACTTCAGTTATTTTGAAAATTCTATTTATTATTTTCCGCCAAAAGTCTATTATCTTAAACCATCCCTGCCACATGTGTAGAAGGTATCTATTCCTCCAAATTCTCTCCAGCATTTATAACTCCTATTTAACTTAAATATAGCGAGGTACTATTGATATAATTCTGCAATAATTGTCCTTAATAGTTTATATCTATATCTATATATCTATCTCAGGGTTTTGGTCCTCCTCCAGACATTTTCAAATTGCTGCAAAGTTGCATCTATTTGTAGGTCTCTTTCACGTTTTTCTAAAAATAAAGATCAGGAAAACAAGACTGTCACTAACAATCTGCTAACACCTGGAAGTGAGGTCCAAACTACAGTTTTACGGGTCTCTTCATTTTCTGTACCCTGAAAACAAAAAAGTAAAGACAGTCCTAACTCTGCTACCTGTAGCTTAATTTAAAAATGTACATCCCACAATCAAAATAGAACTGTAAACTACTGAAAACCACCTGCTTTCTTTTGAGGGAGCATAGATGGACAAGTCCACTAATTAGAAAGCTGCAAAAATTTTCTTTTAAATTTAAATCAGGAACCTGCACTCACACCCCATAGAACATTATTACAAATGTCCAGGCCACATCATATGAAGGAAGCAATTAACAAATGAAACACCACACAAAAATGAAATACTTTTTCAGAGAACCCAATAATATATGCAATCTTCATCTAAAAGGTCTTACAATTATATATTATCTTCCATCCTGCATAAGTTGCAAAGCAATTTTCATTTAACTCATTCACCCACCATTGATGCAGATACACATAGGACAAAAGGGGATCAATGCTTAACAGCAGTTAAACTATACAACAGTTTAGCTGAAAACAAATACCACCAAATCCACTGATAAAAGCAGACAGTATTTAATCACCTAAATTAGAGTTTGGCCTAAATACTACTGTTGTCTTCTCCTGTTTCAAAGACTGCTAAGGAATTTTTACCAATCACAAATGGCTATGATCTTCTCTTTTTCCATCTCATTTAAAATAAGGTAGTAATCTTCAGCAGCAAGGTGCTTTCTAACACCATGCTGAGGTATTTAATTCAGTACCAACTTAGATGGAATCATGGGTACCCAATACCTATCAAGAACAGGCCCTCAGTGAGAAGTGCTGCTAAATCACCAGCACCTGTAAGACTTGGGAATCACCTCAAAACTCTTCCATGTAAGGGCTGAATAGATCTTTCAAGATATGATGACATCACAGCTAGACATAGTATGGTCATAGAATTAGAAAAAAACCTATATACATTTATTGTAAAACTTCTCCTAAAATCAGTATTAGCACACTTTTATCAACTCAAATACCTAAAATGTGATGAAACTGAGCAGATGGCTAGTTTTCAGAGTCCAACCTGTTCAACACATGCTACCATGTAATCTGAAATATTAACTAAATCCAATGGTGCTCTTTCAGTGTTCACGAGTAGGTAAAATTCAAGAGCACTTTCACATTAAAGAATATATACCATTGTTAAATGGAAATTTTCCAAAACAATGCCCATTTCCTTTCAAGGGGGTAAATAATGTTGCAGCTTTGTCTATTTTTTTTATTTCAAAGTCCTAAATGTGTTACAGTGAAACTTAACTGATGAATATCCAGCTTATTACTACATATTTTATTATGGGCTAGAGGCTAATTTGCTTTTATAAAAATGTGGCTTATAAATGCCAAATACAGCATACGCTCACAAAGGGACTGATGTGATACGTTTATTTAACCATATGGTCTGAAGTGAATAGTACCAGTCATTATGTTTATATTAATTCATTTATTTGGAACTGAAGAAACATGTGACAAACCATCTTCCCTTTCTCCCACACCCCATCCCAAAACACACACCACAGAGAACACGTACTATGAGTCTAAGGTTATGTCTACATGACAACTTATGTCAACATAATTTATGTAGCTCTGGGGTGTGAATAAACCACCCCTCTGAGCTACGAAAGTTACACCAACATAAGCACCAGCATGGACAGCGCCATGTCCCACTGACATCACTACTGCCGTTCATTGAGGTGGTTTAATTAGGCCGACTGGAGAGGCGCTGCAGCTCGGGGCTAGCAGAAAAATATTTTGTAGGATTATCTAAAAATACAAAAAAAGAGAGCTCTACAGGAAATTAAGATGGAAATTAAGATGGTCAAAAGCATTAACTAAGTATGATGTACAAAAAAACACACTAACTCACTGCAAGTCAGACTGATCTAACCAATCAATTTCTTGCAGACAACAGTTAATTTCTCGTGATAAAAGTAATAAGAATCCTTGGTGAGAGTCCAACAGCTCTTAAAGTCATGTTACTTGTTTAAATTTATAAAACACTTCTTGTTGTTAGCCCATTTTTCACGTAATATGTATTTTCACAAGAAATTTGTAGAATTGGATATATTAAGGCTAATTTGTCTTATAAGCTATATTCTGACATTTCAGTATGCATTCATGACCTTTACCTTCACTGCTCAAAAGTCATAACAAACAGTTAAACGCAGCTGCGGTCAACTATATCATGTTAAAATTATATATGTTATAACGTTGTTTGAGAGCTTTTTAAACAGGCCCATTGTGACTTGAATAAAGAAAAGCAACATAAGAATGCTAGAGTACTTTACCAAGAGGATAAAATATGGCAAAAAATATACCTCCTTCCCCATATTTTGGGAAAATCACTAGAACTTCAGTGTGTGTTTTGTGCACCAGACTTATTACTCTGCAAAGGCACTGTTTTAGTCCCTCAGATGTGAACAATGTTTACAAAATATAGCTAATGTACAGACATTTTTATTATGAATATACAACATAATATTATGAATTAATCCCTTGCCACATTCAACGTGTCAAATGAAATTGACTTGAGCATCCATTGCACAGTACTTTTTTCTGGCTTCTGTGTAAGAGATAGCCAACCAATTAAAGAGAGATTTGTATGCCAAGTTCCATCTTCAAATGTTTATAGCTGAATTATTGAAGCCGAAAGAGGTTGTGTATGAGTACATATTTTAAGTGTTAAGACTAATGCCATTTTCAAAAATCTAACAAGATATTGTACAGGCTCTGTACTCCTGAAAGTTCATACACAAGATTATTTCATTGCACAGCCTTAAATCATTTTATGCCTAATGCAAACATACAGAACTTTAGTAACATGATAAAAAGTTATTTCCGTTACTCCTTCTAGATTTAAGTAATCTCAAAAGGTAATTTTTTTTAAAAAAAATATACCGTTTGTTTGACAGCCTAATCCCACAATCTAGCCACACTCAAACACCCATATGCTTTAATGTGCATTTAACAAGACAATGTTGCAAAAACACCTTTTTAAATATGTTAGAGTTAAACTGGTCACACAAACTTATTTCTTTCTATTGTGAATAGGAAGGGTGGTTTACTGCTCAGAGAATTCTAGTCATTGACTGCTTCTGACTACTAAGTGAACATCTCACTTCAGTCTCCAGATTCCTAAGTACTCTAAGCTCTATCTATCCTGCAATTAGACACCCCGGCTGGCCTGACCCAGCTGACTCAGGGTTGAAGGGCTTTTTAACTGGGGTGTAGACATTTGGTTTTGGGCTGGAGCTCTAGGATACTGTGAGGTGGGAGGGTCCCAGAGCTCAAGCTGAAGTCTGAGCCTATCTACACTGCAATTAAACAGCCCTTTAGCCAAGCCCTGGGAGCTGTCAGCTGGCACAGGCCAGTCATGAGTGTCTAACTGCAGTGCAAACATAGGGACTGTCTAACTGTGGTGTAGCCCTTCAGCTTGCAGCCTGGACTCTGGGACCTTCCAGCTTCACAGGGTCCTAAAGCCCAGGCTCCAGCCAAGCCGGAAAGTCTACACTACAGTTAAAGAGCCCCTAAGCCCAAGCCTCATGAGCGTGAGTGAGCTGGCATAGGCTGGTTGCAAGTTTTTCATTGCAGTGTAGACATATCCTCTGTCACTGCCCTTGAGGGAAGGAAAAGCAGAGTCCTTGAGATTCTGTATACCAGCACCAGGTTAATACTGAAGGACATTTCTATGGAGGGGCATTTGCCACCAAGGTGTGTTTCTACACTCCTTAATTACAAGAAACTAACAAAAAAAAAAAAAAAAACCTGAGAAGAAAATAACTTTGCAATAAAATAACGATTCTTAGGTAGAGCATTTGTGATTGAGCAACAGTTTACACTGTGTTCACACTTATGTTATTTTTAATTCATAGATGAACAAACAGAAAAAAACAAACATTTGAAAAGAAAAGTGCAAAATTATTGTACACCGTTCCATTATTACTCACCCATATTTATCATAGGAAAGAAATGCTAAAAATATTATAGACAAATACAGAATATGAAGGGCCATGGCCATCATTAGGGAGTAACCATGACTTTGCTAGATTTCAGGAATCTTACTTGTCCAACAAGGTTACCTTTTCCATATAATGCAATAGTAAATATTTATTCCGCATGAAAAACTGAAACAAAATGAAGGAAACGGAGATGTAATACTGCTGGAGATATACGACAAACAAACAGAGAGCACAGAAATGGCATAACACTGACAACATTAACAGTTCAAAACTAAGAATGATGCATCAGAATTGGAGAAGGTGAAAAGAAAGAACAGTAAGCAGATATGAATGTAAATATTAAATACAGGTCCCAATCTTGCAAACACATGTAACTTCATTTACAAGAAGAGTCCACTGAAGTCAACTGAGAAAATTACACACATGCCTACAGCTTCAGAAAACTGTGGTTATAGTTTTTGGAGAGTGTGATAACTTTTCTCTCTTATAATTATTCACATGATAGTAAACTCTTAAAAGCTGTCATTCACTTCCATGTTCTTTTTTCAGTTAGAAATCTTTTGTGAACTTTTGCCTGGGTTTGGTTACAAAAAAGGAAACATTTTAAATAGCAAAACTTGAAAAATACTATCAACAGATGTCAGCTTCTACTTTGGAGTTTGGAGGCCTTGATGTCAATATATTCTTAAATAATGTGTTAACTTTTGTGAAATAACTGTAATCCATTCTCTAAACAACTCAAAAGGAAAAATTAAAACAATGCTAACAAGAAGCAGTTTGAGGGATAAAAAAAAATATCAAGCATTCTCAGCATTTATGAGAGCAAGGCTCCTTGTGAACATTCTTCACCCACGAACAGCATATAATATGCGTAGTTACAAGAACTGTCAAAAAAATAAAATACAAAATAATGTTTATTTTAATAACTGAATTTATCCTTGTTGGTTTACCCTTATCTACATACAAAAAAAGATTTTTGGCATGGATCTTATTAGCCAAATTTAAAAGACTGCCAGAAAACTTTTATTGTACCAGAGTAGTTTGCTGTAAAATAGATGCAAAATTTTTGTCATTGTTAATTTTATGATAGTCCCTCTATGGTATACAAGTTGTCTAAGGCTGTTTCAGCCAATCAACTATTATTTTTCTATACCTCCAAAAATTCTAATCATATGAGATTTATGTGTTGAAAAATAAGAGTGTATTAAAAAAATAATTTCTTTGGAGATCACTAACAACAGATCACATAAAACATTCTAGTCTTTTAATACACAGTACACACTGCTTCTTCCTTTGACATTCATTGTTCAACTTAAAGAATTATTGTTGATTAGAAGTAGAGTTTAAGGGGGAAGCTGTCCAGTTGAATCAGAGTCCCAAAGATAACTTCCAGCAATGTAAAGAAGTCCTAAAATCCTCAATTTCATTGGCAAGAATTTTGGCTAAGCAAGTCCTCTGCCATATTACATGTTGGTGAACTGATGTGAACAGGTATGTCCAGTTTATATGTGAAGGCAACACATTTTAATTATTGGCTACTGGCTACCTGGATCAGGTGTACAATCAAAAAGTTATGATAAACACTAAAAGCCAATGACTCAACAGAGTGTCTCCTTTTTAACATGCTTGTGTGTATACACACATGCACATTTGCAGGAAATCATGAAGGATAACTGAAGTTTTCATATTTCTTGTAATGCCAGAAACCATTAACAGCAGTCTCCACGTTCATTTGCTCTAACCTTCAACTGAAGAAACTGTTGAAGCACCAGCACAGATTTATGACAGTGTAAGTTAATAACTAGACCCATCCACTCAGTAACTAAACTGGCTGGCAATCTCACAGCTGGATATATGAAACAATCCTATGAAAGTTACACAGAGGCTATGTTGCTACCAACTTTTCATGTCACCTGACATTTTACCATCTGATCTAAAATCCCTGCAACATGAAGTCTCCCATATGCAGGAAAACTAGCCCAGAGATGGATTTATAAGACTGCTTATTTTGTTTACATACATCTCTAATTTCTGATTCCTTATCTGAGAGCTTCTCATTGGAAACTGCATTAAATATATTTTCGTAACATATCTGCATAGGTTAAGAAAGTGAAGAGCCGCCACTGGTGCATACTCCTTGCTGTGATGGGAGGGTCCCCTCAACCACCTGTAATGCACACTCCCCAAATCCTGATCCCCTGTAAGTACCTGTGCTGCTGCCCCCGCAAATCCCCACTGTCTGTAAAGTGCCTCCCCCTCCCGCCCCCAAGCCCCAGTGAGTGCCTGCACTGCCACCCCTCCCCCTCTCCCAGCCTCCAGTGAGACCCTGTGACACCACCGGCTCACTGAGCACCAGTATCACAGCGCACAACACCAGTCAAGGCCCATGCAGCCACACCCCTGTCCTGGTGCTAGTCCCCAGTAAGTGCCAGTGCCACCCTCCTTCCACCAGTCCAAGTCCCAGTCTCCAGTAAGTTCCCAAGATGGCCCTCCATACCCCCCCAGTAAGAGCTCATGTTGCCTCCCCTTCCCCCCAGTAAACGTCCTGTCACCTCACTCCCCAGTCCCGGTCCCAATCCCAAGTGAATGCCCTTGCCGCTGCCACTACCCCAGTGCCGGTCCCAATACCTGAGCCACCACTGCCCCCTTGCTGGGTACTGGTACCAGTCCCAGTACCCAGCAAGTGCCCGTGCTGCCGCCCCCAATCCCTGACCCACCCACCCTCCCCCAGTCCTGGTCCCCAGTGAGTGCCCATGCCAGCACGGCCTCCACTCCCAAGTCCCCATCCCCAACCAGTGACCGTGTCAGCACCACCCCAGTTCCTGTCCCGTGTCAGTGTCACCGCCCCCTCCCCAGTGACTGCCCCTGCCGCCGCCGCCGCCCCCCAGTCCGGGTCCTTCCTCCCTCGCTCGGCCGCGGTGACAGGTTCCATTGTGCTGATAACAGATGGGGGCACAGAGCGTGTCACCCTCCTCCTCCCGGCTCCCCAGTCCCCCACTCCTATCCCCTCCCCCTGGCCCCCAGGCCGCCCCCCGCGGGGAGCAGGGTGACACCGGGTGGCCGCGGGGCCTGCGGCCGGGCGGAGGCCGGGGCCTGGCGCGGAGCCGGTGGCCGGGTACTCACGGGGAAAGCTCGGATCCGCATCTTGGTGTCCTTCCGGCTGCCCGTCCCCTTGCTCAGGTTCGACATCTTCGGACCCGGCTCGAGCGGAGCCTCCTGCGGGGCGACGGGGGGGGGAGGGGGCTGCGGGGAGACCCCGGGCAGGAGCCCCTGGCGACCTTCACTCCGGGCGGCGGCCCCGGGGGCTGCGGGGCGGGGAGGAGGGAGGCGGCTACGGGGGGTTCTGGGCGGCGGCGGCGCAGGCCCCGGTCTCCGGCGGCGGCGGCGGCGTTTCCTTCACCCTCGTCCGCCGCGATGGCGGACAAACATCGCTCAGTGCGCAGGGCCAAGCGCCCCCCCCCACCCCTGAGACAGATCCGGCCGCGGCGGCAGGAGGGGCGCGGGGAGGAGCGCGGCAGGGAGGGCGGGCGAGGGGGTGGGGGCTCTGCGGCCTAGCTCTCGCGAGACTTCCCTCCGAGCTGTCACCGGCTGCAAAGGGGCGGGGAGCCGAGGGAAAGGCAGGAAGAGAAAGCGCGCTGGGGCAAAGGCGGCCGCTGATTGGCTGAGTGCGGCGCAGCGGTGGGGGCAAACACAGAGAGGGCCAGGGGCGGGGGGGGACTCGGGGTCCGGGGGTCTCCTAGCAGCTCCAGCTGCTGTAATGAGCCTGTCAGGAGTCTCTGTGGGTCCACAGACACGACATACTGGGGCTGGTGCTGCCCTCACTCGTTTCAATCAGAGCCTTGGGCCAGCTAGAACTAGAGTGCCTCACATTGTCAGCAACTGGCTGAGCGGGCACAGAGTTAGGTCTTGTCTACACTAGGGGCCTCGCCAGCTCTCCCCCTTTTATCTCCCCTCTCTGGTGTTTTTCGTAAAGTCACAGCTTCTGGAGTCAAGTGACTATGGAAGACTTGCTGCTATCCTTTTTTTAAAAAAAAAGTGGGGGAAAGTTGAAAATGTGACCTGAGTTCACCTTAAGGCTCAAAGCCTGAACAGAAAACAAAAAGAGACCCCAGCATTTATTGTTTTTTAAAAAGTCACAGTTGAGGAGGATCTGACTTGTGATGTTTGAACACTAGGAACTGGCAGTAGTTGACCTGAAAGTTGTTTGTCTATTGCTATCACGGAGGCAGCTTGCCTGTTGGTAATAATCATGCAATTTGTAGCATAAATGAGGTAGGTGCCAGTATTCACAATTAACTAATGCCCGATGGTAGCAATTGTGGGAAATCCAAAGGAAACAAAGTAAAATATAGGCACAGACTTAAACATAGGCCCTTAACTCCTTTCAAACCTGTATGGTCAGGGCAAAAGCAAACAGTCTCTTTAAAACACAGGCCAAGAAAAGAAATGCACAGGCATATTGTGCCTTTTCATGTTATTTATCAAACTGAAGTTTCTCTGCAGCTAATTTTGCCCCACTGACTAATGGCACTCATGGGTGTAGCAGTCCTTTGGAGACTCATAGTCATGTTGAAATACATTTTTGTTTTCCTTTTTTTAATTTGCTAATCAAAATATATGCTTGAGAAATGAGGATGCCATCTGAAGCAATACCTGTGTGAGAGTGAAGCTAAATATAGGTCACTCGCAAATTAGGACAGTTTATATAACAGGGATGGGCATTTTGTAAACATCAGATTTTGCAAGTCAATAGCAGGTTCAATTGCTCAGCACTTTGGACATTCAGATGAGTCACTCAAAAACAGAAACAAAAAATCAGTAGACACTTGAAATTTGGACCTAGGTGACTAGCCCAAGATCCCATACAGGAAATCTGTGGCACAGGCAGGAATAGAACTCCTAATTTTGGTTCCCAATCTGGACCCTAACTACAGGAGCATTATTCTTCTTATGATAGGTATTTTTCAGACTAGTACACTAAAATCATTATACCATTCAGCAGTTTCCTAGCAATACCTTTAAAACTTTGGAACTGAGGATACCCAGGTACAAATATCCTGTGAGCAAGTTTGTCTTCTGTAATAGTTTCTTCACTTATTTATTCCCTTCAGTTTAAAACAACCACTGCCCATTGAGACTAATGCAAATACTTCTACTGGATGTTTTTAATCTCCTGTTCGGCATTAAGTGTACGCCAAAAGGAAAAATTATGTAACAGCAACAAAGAGTCTTAATGATTTCAGCATGACGAAAGTACAGTACCATTTAGCCCTTCTGAAAAGTACAATTTCTAGAATAATAATGTCTAGTTCTTAAAATGCTTTTCATTAACACCCAAAAAGAAAAAAGTCAAGTGATAGGAGAGGCAAAATACTCTTTCTGACTGCCAATATGAAGAATATGGTCCCCAGAAATTTCAGTGTTGTCTTTCTCATTTGGGACCTTAGTAGACGAATCCAACCCAGCCAACTGAGTCTAAACTAAGAGTTTTACTTGCAAGAAGTTCAAAGGGTTGGGAGAAGGATCTTACTTTAAATTGCAGTTTGGATCTCAGGTACCTGCACAAATGGGCAGTATCCACTACTGCCAATTGCTGTAGCATAGGGATCTCAAATCACCACGAGGGCCACATGAGGACTAGTGCATTGGCCCGAGGGTTGCGTCACTAACACCTTTTCATGCAAAGATACAAAAGCCCCCATCTCTGCCCCTGGCCCCGCTTCCACTCCAACCCTTCCATGAGGCCCTGCTCCTGCCCTGCCTCATCCCAGACCCATTCCAACCCCTTCCCCAAAGTCTCCTCCCCAACTCCTATGCCAACCACTTCTTCAAATCCCCATCCCAGCCCCACCTCTCTTCTCTGCCTTCTCCGCTGAGCATCCCGCATCCCCGCTCTTCCCCCCTCCCTCCTGGACTGTCTTAACACAGCCAAACAGCTGCAGGAACCACTGAGAGGTAGGCAGAGGAGTGGGGATCTGGCACGCTCAGGGAGCACAGGCGTAGGGTGACAAGATGACAACAAGGAAATATGGGGACACATGGGGGGGGAGAGGAGAGAGGGAAGAGGAGGGGGGAAGGGGATGGAGAGGAGAAGGAGGGGAAAGGGGAGCCATAGGCTCACCCCCACCCACACCGCACTGGAAGCATGGGGGCAGGGGGAGATACAACTCCTGCCCACGGTGCAGCGCCCCCCCGCCACTCTGGGGCTGGGCACAGGCCGGCAGAGCAGAACCCCCACCAGCTCCGGGGCCAGGCGCAGCCCCGCTCCAGGTCACAGGCCGGCGGTGCAGAGACACGCCCCACCCCAGCTCTGAGGCACCTGGGGAAGTGTCCCGCAGTGGCAGGTGGGTCCCTCCCTCTGCCTCCTGCTGGGGCCGAGTCGGGCTGGGCAGTGGCTGGAGCGGAGTTGCAGGGGGGCGGCAGGGGGCTGTCTGCCCTCTGCCGGGGCCTGCAAGCCCCGTTCCTGCAGCAGGTGGCAGCACGGAAACCTCCCTGCCTCTGTGCCTGCCTGGGGCCAATTTGTAAGCTCCTGCTGGGAGCTGCCCCAGGCAGAAGCGGTGAGAGGCACAGCGGCGCCTTGCTGATGTGCCTGCAATCCCGGTATCGGGACAAAAGGGCGTCCCGATCTTAAATCAGTCAGGACGCGGAACAAGTCCCCTAAAATCGGGACTGTCCTGATAAAATCGGGACGTCTGGTCACCCTACACAGGTGGGAGACAGGCTGCGAGAGGGCGGAGGCTGGGGGTGACGGGAGCTATGGCGAGCCTCAGGAAATAATTCCACAGGCTGCGTATTTGAGACCCCTGCTCTAGCACAATGTCTTCTGCTACTGTTTTTGTGCTTTCTTTCATGCTATGTCCTTGTGCTTAGGGCAACCTCCCTAGCCCAGTGTGCCAAGCTCTCATTTTCTCATTCTAGGCACTCCTAAAGACTCACTTCATTTTAGGAGGTCCACAAATAGTAACTCAGGTCAATGAAAAGCTCAATCTCAACAGTATGTAACTAGAGGAGACCTAATGATTTTAAAATGAAGTTACAATCATATCTGTTTTCCTAGGGAATTTTTCCTAACTTAAGCTGTATTTTGCACTGTAAGATTATTTAGCACTACAAGTGACTCAATAATATTGCTGGGTCTTACTTACTAAAATTATTAAGAGTAAGGATTGTTTTCTGAGGTTCTCCCCATGCAGGTTTTCAGAACAGAGAATCTCCGATGAAACTCACTGCTCATTCCTCTCTGCATTCCAGCTCTGCGACAAACAGGCATGCAGAATCCCCCTGTACAACTCTGCTAATTTCTGCTCCCATCTGTAGTAGAAATAAAGGAAATTTGTTAAATGTAAGGTCTTGTGCTCACACAAGGGACCACAGGAATTGCTCCTAAGTACAAGTGGTGTCAATCAGAGGGGAGATGGGTGGGTTAAGAACAGCAAGATTGAACTATGACCTGCTAGTAGACCTAATGCCAATCTTGGTCAATGTCAGCTATCTTACGTATATGTCTTCAAATATTCCTACAGTAAAGAAAGTAGTAACTATTTTTTGGGAAATAGCCTTCAGTAATAGAGGTTTGGGATCAGGTTCATGTGCCATGACTACTTCTACCCTCTATCCACCCCCGGCCTCCTTCACACTAGCATGCAAGCTTGCAATATAAGGGCTAGGAATACCTACTCTAATAGGTAGAGGATGTGATTCCAGTCAGCTCTGTGTTTTTGGGGAACCAGGGCAAAGTTTGATACTGTGTTTTTGGGGAACCAGGGTGAAGTTTGATACCAGTCAGCTCTGTGTTTTTGGGGAACCAGGGTGCCGTATCCAGCCTGTCTGACTCATGAAAGACACCCACCCCTCCACTCTCTGTTTGAACCAAAACCAATCAGAAAAGGCTTCCAGAGAACAGTGAAGGGCATTGGGAAACACCTGGACTCCTCCTGACAAGGTGACAAGATTAAGACATCTCGATTAGCATAAAGAATGGAGAACTGAGACCACTCCCCTAGCCTCATCTGCATGCAAGATGGACAGGAATTAGCATAAAGAATGAGGAATAGAGAACCGCACTGAACTCTGGGACCCAAAAAAGCAGGGACGCACTGCATTCTCGGAATCCCTGCTCCAGGTGCTAATGAACCTACGCCTGCACACACCCAGCTCAGCAATTATCAGATCAATTAGAGTAGTAGATCTTTGATTGATATCCAAAATACTGAAGCCGCCTGGTTACACTGTGAGCTCCCTGGAAGAAAACACCACCCCAAGCCAAGAGTGATCAGCTCCTATTGTCTAACCTAAAGAAAACCCTTAAATAATCAGTTTACCCATAAATAAATCTAGTGTTCTCCCTTTAACCATTGTATTTTCCCTACTAAAACCCCTACCTATGCCCAAGTTAGTGTTCTGATATTTAGACTCAAACTCTGCATCAGTTCCACTGGGACTCCATCTCCTGACTGACCATGCTGGGGGCTCTGCCTGTCTCCAGCACTCAGGACCCTGAGCTACCACCATCACTCGGAAACCCCAACCAGTTCAAGCCTGGAGCGCAGTTGGGACTGGACAGCTTCCTCTCCCCAAGTGCTGATGAGGTCCAGCAGCTTGGCATTGCTCCAAGTGGGGGATGGCCTGGTGGATGGAGCAGGCATGGCCACCTGGAAAGATGGGCTGAGGCCACTGCACGCATCATCGAGCAAACAGGAAAGGGACTTTCAAATTTCCAGAGGAATTTATGGTGGGGGATGACGGTTGGTCACCTGAGGGCACGGCAGTAGATTTCAAACCAATGACTAGAGAGGCAGTAGCAGGCATTGTGGGACACCTCCCAGAGGCCAATCACAGCGCTGTAAAATCGCCACATTGTCTACACTGTAGCCCTGACGCAGTGATTTTTTTAAAAAAATTTTTTTAAATGTAGTGATTTTTTTTAAAGCACTACGATTGCACTAAGTGGCTTGGCAGTGTTTACACCTCGGGAGTTACAGCACAGAAAGCTGCTTTACTGCACAGAAACCCGCCAGAGTAGACAGGGCCTTACAGCTGCTTTGGCACAGCTGCGCTATTGTCAGCTGGTTAGTGCAGACATGGCCTAGCTCCTAACAGAAAGCATCCTAACAGAAGATGTCAGTCCATAAAGCAGGGGTGATCTAATAAGGAAATATTATTTTTGACAACAGAGTTTGTATGCTTGGGCATGAACATCGTACTAGCGTTGATTCCATTGCATGCGAGGATACCTGGCAATGAAATGGTAGATAAAGAAGCAAAAAATGTTTTTAAACATGGAGAAAATTATATAAAGATTCCTCTCAGTATGCAGGGATTTAAAAGTTTAATTAAAAAGGGATTTTAAAAGGAATGGTAAGAATTGTGGGCCACAGAGAAAAGAGGAAGAAGATTGAGTCTATGAAATATGCCCCAAAATAGAGGATAATGCACTATTCCAAAGTTCTGAGCAGATCAGTGAAGTACTCATATTTAGATTGTTAACTGGTCACTGCAGTTTGAATAATAATTTGTATCTATTGGAGAGACACTAAGATGGGTTATGTAACACACGCAAGGTTAAAGAAACAGTCGATCACCTGATTTTGAAATCTTGGCAGTGTTCCCAGGAAAAAAGGCTTTTTATTGAAAATGTAGAAGCTTGAAGGTGACAAAAGATACTATGAGGAGTTTAGTGAGGATATCAGGAAAGTGAGTAACATTAAAAAAGCTCTGCTACATTTTTTAAGGTCCCAGAGCAGGATAAAAGAGTGTATTGGAATGCACATATGAGGAATATAGTAGGTGGCAGTTGTAGACTCAGAAGCTGTGTCTGCTTCTCCATAAAGAAAAAGAAGATTTAAATCCATGCGGAAGCAAAATTATCACAGATTAATGAGGCAGTAAGAATTTAATGCAAACAAGGAAAAAATTAATTCAGAACAGTATCCCTACAAACTTTACTTGCTAGAACAGGAGGTGAGCAAACTACACAGCTCGCCAGGGCTTTGGATCTAGCCTGCGGGATTGCCAACCCTGTGGTGTCATAAGCCCCTCACCACTCCTGGAAGCGGTCGGCACCACATCCTTGTGGCCCCTAGGAAGGGACTATAGGCACTGGGAACCGGAAACCGTGGCCTATAGGAGCTTCAGGGGAGGTACCCACAGGCAAAGGCAGCACACGGAGCCCTCTGCTCGCCCTCCCCCAGGGGCTTCAGGGACACGGTGCCAGCTGCTTCGGGGAGCAGCGTGGGGCCAGGCCAGGCAGGCAGGCAGGGAGCCTGCCCTGGCCCAAGTGTGTGTCGCTGCAACCCCAGAGCCACCCCAGGTAAGTGATGCCGGGCTGGAGCCAGCAACCTGAACCCCTTCTGCAACCTGCACCCCAACTCCCTGCCCTGAGTCCCCTGCTGCACCCCAACCCCCTGCACTGAGCCCCCTCCTGAACTTTGCACCCCTCCCTGCATCCAAACCCCCTGTCTTGAGCCCCCTGTCACACCTCGAACCGCTCCTGCACCCCAACCCCTGCCCTGAGCCCCTTCCTGCACACTACACCTTTCCATACCCCACACTCCAACCCCCTGCCCAAGCCCTACATTTGTTGCCCTGCATGTTATTTTCCCACCCAGATGTGACCTTCAGGCCAAAAGGTTTGCCCACCTCTATGCTAGAAGTTACCATCCTTGCCCCAGATACTTTTATAACAATGCACAAATTCAAATTAAAAGAAAACCTACAAGTATTTAAAGAGACATTTTTAACGTTAAAAAAAGACCACACTCATATTTTTGTATTTATTTGCTATTGTTATTTGCAACTCCTAAGATTACTGTAAATGAATAAGATTAGTGAAAATATTTCTCCCTTTTTTTTTTAGATTTTTTTTTTACTTGATGGACTTTTAAATGCTCAGTTTTTCCATTGCCCCTGTATAGTCAAGGTAGACCCAGATTTCAGTGGAAGTTAGGATCCTAAATACTTCTTTGAATCTGAGCCAGAGCAATCAATCTGGTAAACATTTATACACATGCATAATAATATAAGTATTCCTATTGACTTAAATGGAAGTATTCATGTGTTTAAAGTTTATATGTACCTAAGCTTTTTCAGGATTGGGGGACCTTATTTTCCTGTTTGTTTAAATGTAGTAACAGAGGGAAGGAAAGCATTTAAAAATTTTACAATCACAACAGTTTGCTGGGGGATTAAAGGGAGGGTGTGTCTAAAACTTCTTCCAATGTATATGTTTAATTGTCATTAGATTTCAAGTGAATAGTGTCCCCTTAAATATAAAAAATCCTGTGAACCAGATAATATTGCATATTATATCCTCAATCATTGGACTGTGCCTGACTGTGCACTACAGAAATGGTTTATCCTAGTATTTTGGACTTTGAAATGTGCTTAAAGGGACCAGATTCTGCAATATAAAAATATAGACATGTCAGCCTAACAACTACAGTGATACATTTATGTTAGCAGCAGCACAAGTCAATAATTCTGCAGCAGCATCAACAGAAGACTATTAGAATAGCTAGCCAATACCATACCAACATGGGAACCAAATCTGATTTCTCTGTGATGGTAAGCACATGGAGAAAAAAAAAGGAGTAAAGATATTTGCTTCCTTCACAGAGTTTTGGTGGTCTATGTTTAAATCTGCTACAAAACAGAAGTGATGGTAAAACACAGGACATAATTTAAATCCATTTATCAAACCACCAGTTTCAAAATCAAAAATAAACAAAATGCAGAAAAGCTTTCAGGTAAGAAAAAGGAGTGTGACTAAGATGCAGTCTCACCCCTACTTTGTCAAGTTATCTATCAATGACCTAACTTCACTGGTGTAAACCCCTAGTATAGACAAGGTTTCCACCAGTGCAGCATGATTTCTACTGGTGCGACATATTCCAATTACACCCTTAAAACATTATGCATCACTTTGTGCTGAACAAGTTAACCCAACACAAACGTCAGTCTTGCAGAATGAGATCTTCACCAGATTCTGACCAGTGCCAGATGGACTTTTGCCAGTCAGTGTTCATGGGGTGAAAGGCAAAGATCATGAGGATGCTGTAATTAGTACATCACATAGTGCCTCTGAAAGGTTTAACTAGACAACACATATTATAAAAATAAACTCTAATGCTGTACAACCTACACTACCTTCCCTTTCAGTTCCAGATTCACTTGAAAAAGTAACACAAATAAATAGCCCTTAATGGACTCAGCCTACTCTAGCTCCAGGAACCACTTCCCATTCCAATATCCACCATGGGATTTGCAGTCACCTGGTATAATATGGCTGCAAATACATTAGCAAACAGAGAACCCATGATTCACTACCATTACCATTCCACTGGTAGTAGCAGTGGTGGAAGCTGTTGTGTGGCTAGGACTTAGGTGTTTATTGTTGTTGTTTTTAACAGAAGACAGTATAAATGTCTGAGTGCTCACTGCATTACTGTCTCCACCAGAGATGGAGCTGCCAGGGCCTGTCCCAAGCACCAGCCTAGCAAGCAGATGCCTGGGGCGGCAAACAGCAGAGGGTGGCATTCCGGGCACTGTCAGGGCTGCACTCAGGAGGCTTTCGGCGGCACACCTGCGGCAGCTCCACCCGAGATGGAAGATTGTTGAGCTGCTGCAGGCATGCCACCAAATACGGAAGAGCTCCTTAGGGCGGCAAAGAAGGTAGAGCGGCAGCACTTTAACGTTGCTAGTGAAGACGTACCCTCTGAAGAAGATATGGATGTTGTGTATAATCAGCTGAAAATGAGCTCCAAGTGTAATGCTATGGCCAAAAACAGCTAATGCAGTTCTGGGATGCATAAACAGAGGAACTGTGAGTGGAAATGGAGAGATTGTTTTAGCTCTGTGTTTGGCACTGGTGCAACCACTGCTGGAAAACTGTGTCTGGTACTGGGGCCCACCATTGAAAAATACATTGATAAATTGGAGAGCATTCAGGGAAGAGTCATAAGAAAGATTAGAGACTTAGCAAACATGCCTGATACTGATAGACTCAAGGAGTTTAATCTACTTAGTTAACAAAGAGAAGGTTAAGGGGTTACTTGTTCTCAATTTATAAATACCTTCATGGGGAACAAATATTTGATAATGGGCTCTTCAGTCTAGCAGAGAAAGGTTTAACATGTTCCAATGGTTGAAAGCTGAAGGTAGACAAATTCAGCGTCAAAATAAGGTATACATTTTTAACAGTGATGATAATTAACTATTGGAAAAATATGCCAAGGGTCATGGTGGATTTTCCATAACTCGCAATTTTAAAGTCAGCCTGGATTTTTTCTAAAGAGAGCTGCTCTAGGAATTATTTTGGGGAAGTTCTATGGCCTGTGTTGTACAGGAGGTCAGACTAGATCAGGGCTAGGCAACCTATAGCACGTGTGCCAAAGGCGGCACGCGAGCCGATTTTCAGCGGCACTCACACTGCCCAGGTCCTGGCCACCAATTTGGGGGGTTTTGCATTTTAATTTAATTTTAATAATTTTAATTTAATTTTAAATGAAGCTTCTTAAATATTTTATTCACTTTACATACAACAATAGTTTAGTTATATATTATAGACTTATAGAAAGAGACCTTCAAAAAACGTTAAAATGTATTATCGGCACGCGAAACTTTAAATTAGAGTGAATAAATGAAGACTCGGCACATCACTCCTGAAAGGTTGCCGACCCCTGGTCTAGATGATCACGATGGTCCCTTCTGGCCTTTGGAATATGAATCTGTAAGCAATGTGACAGAGAAGAACTTTGATGTGATAGACATTTATTACTATCCTATCCGAAACACAAACAAAAAAGATACTTCCTCAGAATGATCAGAAAAAAGAGATTTTTCCATTAAAAGGCAAGGAAGAAATACTGTGCATAATTCTAAGAGAAAGTTCAAAGATTGCAGAAATAGCAGCATCATGTAAGAGTATCATAACAGCCGGAAGGATAAATGATAACTTGATTATGGTCTACAAAGGCCTCCATGGGAAAGATATTTCTGATAGAAGTGCTCTTTAATCTAGCAGAAAAAGGCATAATGAAAACCACTGGGTTGAAGCTGAAGATAGACAAATTCAGACTAAAATAATATGCACAATTTTAACAACCAAAGGTAATTAACCGTTGGAACAAATTACTTAGAGATGTGGTGGATTCTCCATTACTGTTGTCTTTGAATCAAGACTGGATCTTTTTCTAAAAAATGTGATATAACTCAAACAGAAGTTAGGAGCTCAATGCAGAAGTTACTGATGAGGTTCTGTGGACTGTGTTATGCAGGAGGTAAGATAAGATGATCATACTGGTCTATGAATGCCACAATACTGCATGAATGAAGGGGATAAAACCACACATGCTAGTTTGGAGCCTATATTGTAAGTGGGTACTTGATGAATTGTATTAACTTCAGACAGAGATTCATTGTTACTGTCCTTTAAACCTCAGGCTAGCAATGCTTACATGGTTGTCCTTCCAATAAAGATTTCTGAATTAAATTGACCTGATTTAACTGACATAATTCCTTTAAACAGGAAGCAGAATGGTTTTGTGGGAGTGGAACATTAATGTAGAGGATTTCATGTCATTTTACAATTCAGCCTAAGTAAGGGACAGCACATAGCTCTGCTGCCCCAGGAGCAGAGCAGGAACCAAATTGTGCCTGAAAATTAAAATGCAGACCCTGCCGGCTCCAGGGAAAGTAAGCTATGCCGGCCCTTTCCAAGCTGTGCTAACTGGTGCATTGGAGATCAGAGCCAGCCCCTGCACAGGAAGAAGAGTGATTTCTCTTCCCTCCGCCATAGACCAGCGGTACAGGTAGCCCACCCAGGACAATGAGAGTGTGCCTTACGTCCAATTCCTCTTCTCTGTGGGTACAGTAGGCAGCTTACAATTGAGCCCATTGCAATTTACCTTTAAACAACACTGAAAGTCTTCAGCTTGTGCTGACAGTAAAGCTACCTGAAGAGTTGCTTGAGTGGCAGGAGATGTGCATGGCACAGAGGTTTCGGTTCATTTTGAAACATTGCTCCATGTAACCCATCAAATCTCCTGTTACTTACAGAGTGAATTTCCTGTAATCCCCCCCAGCTGCTACTTCCTTCCAAAATGACAGCCTCTAGGTTCTTTACTAAGTTTTCAGTTCTTATGAGTAATAGTTTCTAAATGCCAATTTATTTGCTCTTCAAAACATAGTAGTCTGAGTTTTGTGAAAAATAGGTTTTAGTTTAAAATGCTAATAAAATGTTTTCACTTTTAAAAATCCTTTAGAAATTCTGTTCATCTTAATATGGCTACAATATAAATACTGCTAAACTTTCTCTGTTCAGGGATAAAGATAGCATAAGAGTACATGTGTTTTGCTTTCTGAACATTGCTTGTTTGGTTTTCTAAAGGGTTTCCTGGTTTGGAGAGTAATTTTAATAGATAGACATGCTGTGTATTCTGGAAGAGCTACAGTAGGGGCTATTAAATGCGTAATGCTGGGAAAAGTTACATGTTTAAAGCCCTGTGGCGTATAGGGAGAAATTCACTTCATTCACATAAAGCCAGAGTAATCCCCCCTCACAGCCCCTTCACCAGCCAATACGCTGGATTTGCAAGTGGTTCAGTCATGAAGCTGTGTTAGGTACTAGGGCAGATGGAGTAGTTTATTCATGGATCCCATGTAACCTCCCTGGCATGCTCTTGGTCTGCCACCACTGTCATTCTCTATGCTGATTTATGTAGTGCCAATTCAAAGCCTCTCTGCTGCAGCATGCAGGGGTTGCAATGCTACCCTGCAGAAACAGTCCATCAGCTTCTCTCGTGCAGAATCCTATCACAGTGCTAATGTGCTGCAGAAGCTTTGTACGCCTGGATGAATTTCTCCCACAGAGAGGAATATCCTGCCACCAGTTTTCATCTCAAATTCCCAGGACCCTCAATGAATAGAAGGATAAGGATGGAAAGAGGTCAGTAATATAGGGATACTTTCAGAATAACTCCACTTGACTCTGTATTCCAAGGATACACCAGTGCCACCGAGACTGGGATTAACCATCAGCTTTTGGATTTCCCCACATTTGAAGTCGATAGCCTAACATTTTATGACATCTTGTTTTGAATTCCATTTGATTTTTGCTCTTGCAAAGTCAAGGGAACTTTTCCTTATCTGAGGATTGCAGGAATGGGCCCTATGATTTTTAAAAATAATGTTCCTATTAAAGCTGAGCAAATAATTGATTTTTTTCTTCTGGGTAGAATAAAAAAAAAATCTGAAATAAGAAATTCAGTTCAGTTATGTTAGCCAATACATATTTTTAAGCATAGTTTACACTCCATTAATAGGTGGTATTATGTGCGTGGTATTAATTTAAATTATATATATGGATGTTGGGAAGTTATGCTCTTCCCACAGTTCTTTTCACCTGTGTCAAGCATTCCACAAAACGTTGCAAAGCTGAAGTCACCTTTGGCATTCGAAAATAGGTAAACTGTCAGAGCAAAGATGCATGAACACTTTGCACCAAATACCGTTTGGAAGTACTTTAATGGATCATCAACACTTTGTTAAAATAAAAATGCTACTTGGTGACTTAACTTAGATGTTCTCTGTTTAAAGCCTTGCACAGGAAGAAAAGGATTGCAAGCAAAAGAAGAATTGCAGAGCTACTTCATGGTGACTATCATTTTCTTTCATCTAACTCATCCCCCCAAACCTCTGAAGCAATGATTAAGGAAGTTAAAATAGGGAGGTACCAAAGACAAAGCTGGCACAAAGTAGTGGGTTAAACTTAAAGTGGCATGTAAAGAGTTTTGTAACATGTAAAAAATCACATTGTAAATACTATTATTACTAACTGACATGTGTCTTTGAAACACACCTTCTATGTAATTGAACATGCTGTGAAAAAAAGAATTACTTCCCAGAAAGAGGGTATGCATGTCTTTTTTGTTTGTTTGTATTGTACTACTTTATCTTTAGATAATAAATTTGGTTATTTGGTCTCTTGTACGTTTTAAGAAGTTAATTATGAGTATAGTCAAACAACTGGCTACACCTTTTAGTCAGTAGTTCAAACTGAACCTTAAGGGGTTTTTTTCATTTTTTCCCCTCACCAAAACAAAAGAAAAAAGAAAGAAATAATTTTGTTTTGGATTGAATGAAATGTTTAGTATGACCTGAAATTAATTTTGGTTTTTCATTTTGTGTCATTTTGTCTGTTTTTCACAATATTTGTTTTTAAAAATTAGCTAAATTTCAAAATGAAACTGTTTTTAAAGTGAAGAGTTAAAACAAAATGGTTAAAATAGAATATTTTGAAATGAAATATTTCAACTTTTCTGTATTTTTTTTTAGTCGAAACTCTTCTCAAACTTGAGCTGAATTTGATAGGAAACTAATTCATACAACATTTCAGTATATCTAGAAAATTTCAGTTTTCTAAAATAGGAATAGTTGATTTAGTTGGGGTTCGTCCTGCTCTGAGCAGGGGGTTGGACTAGATGACGTCTGGAGGTCTCTTTCAATCCCAATCTTCTATGATTCTATGAATAGTATTAAATAATACAGTCAAAACAGATTTCAATATGCATGATACTTGTTTCAGAAGCAGTTGCTACTTCTCAGGAATAAATTTTACTTCAAAAATATACCTTAATCACAATTTAATGCTGTAGAGCAATATGAATATCATGTTAATCAGTAGGGGTGCTAGACCTTCCAGACCTGTGGCCTTCCTCCAGTCGCTCACTATTTTCCAAAGCAGCATTGCATGCTCTTGGGCCATGTGTCTAGGATGGATGAAAACACCCAAGCACACTGTACTCTCAAACTCCATCGATATATGAAAGGGTGCATGTCTTTTCCTATGTGGTGTCCTGTGCGGGTTGTCCCAAAGATTTGTGCATTTTCAGCATTAACTCAGGTCAAGGAACTTCAATCTACAATGCCATCAACTGTGGTCACTCTGGCTGCTGCAATGGCCCTCAGTAGACTATACATATTTGATGATGATGGAGTGGCCAGCCACTGGGATCATATGGGTAAAATCCCAGCAAAGCAACTAATTCACTGTGAAATACAAGGTCACAATGATCAAGTCATTGACCTACTAGTCCATGTACCTCACTGAAGCCTAACTGATTTAAAAAAGAACCAAACAAGCAAAATTTTACAGAATGTCTGAAAGTCAGTCTCACCTCAGTTTTCCTGGTGAGATCATTTACTGAAAAGGGACAAAAGTACAAAAAGTGTGTTCACTAAGAACATTAAGTACAGAGACCTAAAATGATAAAAAATGTGTTTCATAGCTCACACTGTAAATTACAATTTTTATATCTTATAGTGCATCAGAGTTGTCTTTCACATTCATTTGGCAATAGGTATTTCTAATTACTTTTCTTTGTGCTACACATGCATTGGTCAATGAACCACCTATACGTGAAAGCACAATCACATAGATAAGCCTTTGGTTGTAAAATTAGCCAAAGACTCTATATATCTAAGGCCCAAATTTTTAGAACTATGTGAGCATAATTTGCAGATGCAGTTGTACTGATTGTACATGCCATTTACCAGATGGACATCTAACTGGTATTTTCGTGTAAATTTGCTACCGCTGTCCATGTAATTATGTCTGCATAGTGTGTGTGTACATTTTTTGTGAGCTTATTAATAAGGACATTGAATTGTCAGTTAATTCTAAAGATGAAGAGTATGTTTTGCAAGGAGCTATACACTAAATTTTAAAATCAACACCTTGAAACTTTTCAGAAGTTCTAATTTAGCTAAGTTCAGAAATTGATCAGGGATACAGGAAACCAACAAGTTGCAAAGACATCAATTATGTGAATCTTCCTATAACTTCAGAATTTCAATACATCGATAGATCAGAAGCCAGATTCCTTGTAAGTTTGAGTCAGAAATTATTTGTAATTAAAAAAAAATCTTCATTAAAATTCCAAATACATTTTTCTTGGGAAGCAGTGAAGGGGGAGAAAGAAGCCTTCAAATTGTTTCATTTTTCCCCTTCTCCACTGCTTCCAGGAAATGTAAGCATTGTATTTTACTATACACAAAGAATAAACCATATACTTTCAGTGTGACTGACTTATTTTACACTCAAGGAAACAACAAAACAAGAAAGCACAGAAGTAATGTCCCCAGAGATGGCACAGCATGTTAGTCCCCTGTAAAATACTTTGTCTGTCCCACAAAATGCTTATTGTTTCTTGAGACAGCATGATTTGGAAATGTAAAGGTGCAGTATACAGAAGACAAGCTCATAACAGTTATGCAGCTCTATATATTAGAATAACATACATCTTGTAGTTTTCCAGCTTCTCCTGTAGCTAATATCCTATTTTGAATGGTATTTGCTCCTCTTATTCTTTAGCAAGGGTCAATTTTGATTGTTTCCTCTCTGTCCCTCTAAAGAATTATTCTTTAATAGACAGTAAAAACTACTGTTGCTTGGTTGACATTTCTTTTCAGATCACTAGTCTTTCCTGTTTCTTAGCCTTTAAGTGTGGATTACGTTTCATCATCAAATTGTGCCCATGTTTTGAAATCAGTGAGAGGCACAGCTCAGGGCTAATTTGGCTCTTGTATTTTATTCTGAAGTAACAATTCACTTAATCTGGCTAGTGACTTTTGGTTTGATGCTCGTAGTTTTGCTTTATTCACGTGACTCTGTTGACTCTTAGGTCACTAGTTTGATTTGGAATACTGTTAGAAACCCTTAGGATTTTATTAATACAGTTTATTCAACTATGAACAATTCCTCAGGTGAGCTGCATTTCACTTGGCACACTGTAAACTTTTATCTCCATTCGTTAAAACTCAGCCATATTATTCATTAATTTGGGCCAATGTAACTTCCAACATCAAAATAAGGGTAGCGTGAATCCGCAAAAAAAGGTCATATTCTAGAATGGATGGGGAATAATTATGTTAATTCAAGATGTGCAAAAATATTTTAATTAATCTTTTTGCATACAATTTCTCCTTTTCAGTCCATTCTAACTGAACCATAGCCAATTGGTGTGGAAGTGCCTGCAAACTCACAAATTCTATACACCTATCATTTCCCTGTTTCTGGTTTTTCAAAACCAGGAGCTATAATATTTCGTATGGCTCTGATATACAGAGTAACGGATATATTACGTCTACATATTACAAATAGGTCATCTTTAATTTGCCTAAGTAAAGAGTTGCTTAGGGTTCAAACCTGCATCCACTGATGTCACTGAGCAGACATTCCCACTGGTTTCAATCTGTGCAAAAATAAACCATGAATCACATCAGTTTATAGCTTCTGTGGACCATGAAATTAGATGAGCTGGATTAAGGCAATTTAGGGCTCTAGGTACACCATGACACAAGGCTGCCTGGGGTCCTGCACCTCACTTGAAATGGCAGTGGCAGAGGGACTTTTTTCACCTCCCAAAAAGGCACATGGAGTGGCGTGGATCCTTCTTGCTCCCCACAACCACCAGCAGATGTCTCTCCTTTCTCCTGAAAAGGCAGGAATAGCAACAAGGGAGACCTTAGTATATTTCTCAGCAGCCAGGGGGTATCTGCTTGAATATGAGTCTACTACATTCTTCCCCTTCGGTCAGAGACAGAGTCCTCTATGCGGGTGGTATTGGTAGGATCTCCCCAGCCCATGCCAGTAAGTCTTGGAGTTAGCACCCCATTAAGATGAATGAGGCAATTTATACCTCTCAGACCTATAGTTTCAGAATGTTTGCAGACTCAGGCAGACATGACTATAACAGCTATGGCCAAGTCATATTTTCAAGCTGACCCCCAGCTATGAGTGTCAGAAACATTTTTTTTTAAAACAATGAAAGCTTAGATTCTGATCTCATCACATGACTCCAAAACATGAAACACTAGGCATGGGTCTGTAGTACCTAAGCCTTAATAGGGTCCTGAAAGTAAATATAGGGACATGTGATAGCCAGAAGTCCACATTTTCTATCAAAGAATATCTGTGGAAAATAAGACAGCAACTCTCCTTTTAACTTTTGTAGTGAAACTAGGAGGTAGTACTTGTAGGAATATTTCTGTGCCATGAGTAAATATTTGTGGCAAATATGTGGGCCAATACTTAAAAAAAATGAAAACTCAAAAGTTAAGCTCCCAAAATCATAATTAGACTCTGAAATAAGTTTGGTCTGATTTTCAGAAGCACTGAGCACCAGTCACCACTGGAATCAAGCTGATTATATGCAGCCTCCATTCCCAGACTGTGCTTGGCCCTTTTGAAAAGTCAGACCAAAGTTATTTGTAAGCTTGACTTTACATCTCCATTTAAAAAAAATCGTTGCCTTTGTGTCCAAGAAACATGGTACTGTCAGGACTGAACAAAGTAAGTACAACTTTATCATGGCATAAACTGAAGGAGTAAGCAGCAGGTAACATAATACTGAGAAGCCAGTTTTCAAACTATAGATCAGACCTGCAGCACTGTATCCAATCATATTCCAAAAATGTCTTCAGCACCCTTCTGCACTATTTTGCAGTCCTGGTACTGCCTTTAGCAGCTTTTGTGTTTTTTTAATTTCATTTGCTCTTTATATAAGGAGTTTTTGTCTGAATCTCTTATTAGCTAGTAGCCTCTTCAACATCTGCAATGACACCTGGTATTGCATTAGTTATCACCTATTGGACAGTTTTACTACTGTAACTCCAATACTCTGGCTTTCTAATAAAAAAATAAATAAAAACCCCACCACACCTCTCCTCCTAACCCCACCATCTCTCTCTCTCTCTCTTTTGTTTTTGCCTTAAATTAAACAAGCATTTTGAAGAAACTCCAATATAATTATCTTAATGAGCCCAGTCTGAGGATGGAAACTCAAAAAATAATCATCTAGAGGCAGCTTTCAGTAAGTAATGAAAATAAAAAGAAGAAAAGAAAAAAAAAAGCACACTTGCAGAGTTTTGCTCAGCTTTGATCAGACTACTCTGAATGATTTTGAGGTCATGCTCCTCAACTTTGCACAATGCTTTAAAAATACAGAAGTGTTAATGGAATAAATCAGAAATGTAAGTTTCCAGCTAAAGCAAACCAGTGCTAAAAGTCCTATTAGGAAAAAAAAACAAACAATTATGATGGAGCATAGCAACACTGTACTAATTTAAAAGAAAATACATTGAGGCCAGTTGGTAAATCCAAGACTGGAATTAAAATCCAAAGAATAATAAATGTATCAGTTTAAACTGGTGAATGTTGATTCCTGCAAATTGCAGTCATTCATAACATGGTTTAGACAATAGATCTTATAAAAGTTATAGGCTCTTTTGTATAAACTTTAGCGTGAGGATTGTTAAGGGCAACACCCACACATGTAGATAAAGCCAGAACAGATGTTTACGCCCACAAGATCTAGGTTTCAGCTTCATCAGTGTGCACAGAGTTTTGAAAATCAGTTGTAATATACTATACACTTGGTCTACAAGTCACCTTTCTATTCCCTATGTTTTTGGCCTATCTGAGAGGGCCTGCTTGACTGTTCTCATTTATTTTCTGGCTGAAAAAAGTGCCTTTTAAGGCTATCCATTGGCTTACCGTAGCAAGAGTGTACGATACCCCAGCCATGCACCTCCTTCTCCTCCCTACCCCTGTTCCTTAAGTGAGTGCTCTGTATCTGCATGTCTATATTAATAGATAATTGCCAGAAGATACTCCTTAACAATATGAAACAACTTCTGAGTTTTGCTTGCTCTATAAAACTTGTGCTCTGCAAGTGGCTTCCTCTCCGCAGGCCCCTAGACAGCCCAAGTACACAGGGGGCAGAAAGGTGACTTACAGCCACCTTGGGTTCCCCGTTTCCCTTGCGTCAAGCATAGGAACACCCAGCAACAGATAACTGGATCCTATGTGGATTACACGCCCAAATTTGTCCAGTTCAGAAAACGGTGGTTTTCACTTTTTTGGCCTGAAGAGAGCCTGGGAGGTTCAGATGGAGTCTTTAATAGATGCCATTTAGTCATTTAGTTTTATATTTTGTACATATGTTTTGGAAGCCGGTGCCAGTGCACTTTAATCAGACCAAAGATCTACACTTGTACGGGGCTAGAGAAGCTATAGAGTTTATTATTCTGACCTTCACTGTTTCTGCATTCATGTATAAAGAACTGCTTTTTTTTCTTTATTATATGGATGCTGCTGCAGGTCAGGGCTGGATACTACGAGCTTAAGGTAGGTGTACTTGCAAGAGCAGTGACGACAGTTCAGTTACTGAAGATTTCAGAGAGTTACTAGTAAAAGACAATATAATTTAGGGTCTGTCACTGTAATGGAGAGATTGAAAGTGTTGGTACTATAGATTTGGAGTTAGCCTTAGCAAACTTTTTTCAGTAATTGCACACTTGCTTTCAGCAAATAGCAAAGCTAGAAGCACACCAGCTAGCCTATACATGTCACAGGATGGCAAAATTTCCACCGCATCATCTTACACCATCCAGCAAGCAGTTTGACAAAACAGCAAAGCAGCTGATGGGCAGGTTGTGGCAAGCCTCCTGTTTCAACTCTGTTTAATGGCCCTGTTGCTCAGTTCTAAAGTCTCACTATAATGTTTATGCTTGTATGTAGCTGTTTTAATAAAGCAGGTTGTCCTGAAGCCAGAGTACAGGCCTGGTGCCCAGGAACTCCTGAATTACATTTTTGACCTGCCTCCATCACCCTATGCTCCTTTCAGTAGGAGACACTACATCTCATTTTCCCCCTCTGGAAAATAGCAATACCAACATTTCCCAGGCTCTCAGTAGTGTTTTGTGCACTATTTAACATTTGTACAATGCTTCAAAGATATTCTGTACAGAATAGCTGAGCTAGTTTTTACTTTATACAATGTCTCATAAAAAGTGCTAATTTTTAAACAAATTGGTCATCTGTTTTTCCACAATTATTGTTATTTAAAGTCATTGGTAAGAGGTCAGACCTCCTAAATACTTTACGTTTCAACACCATGAAGTTGCACCGTGTCAGAACATGTTAACTAACTCAATATCAAACGGCCAGTGTTAAGGACACATGTTCAAAAATATGTAAAAGCAATAAGGCTAAAGACGCCTGGATGCCAGAAACCTGCAGCAGAAGAGGAAAGGTTAGTAAAAGAGCAAATATCTGTAGTGATCCTTCAGGCACGTATAGTAGCTCCATTACATTCTATACAGGATTACACGCAAAACCGATATTATGAAGTTACAAAGTCAAGCACTCAAAAGTCAAGGAATGCCAGAATTAAGGTTGCTTTTGCAACCTTAGTTCAGCTTCTTTGTTCATATTGGTTAGGATACAGTCTTCCAGCCTCCTTTCTTCTCGGCTTCTAATCCCCATCCCCTTGTCCCACTCTTCTCCCTCCAGCATTGCCATCCATCATCCCCTTCAGGTCTGTTTCCTATCCCCTTTGCACAGGACAGAAACTTTTTCCTCCTTCATGCTATCTGGGCATCCCTGAGTGCACAGAAGAAACAATCTCCCTTTTTTCAGTTCCAGTACACAGGACCACAGCAGCTAGAGCAAGTCCTGCTCAGCCTCTGCAACAATGGGCTGGAGCATGCCCAGTGCAGATGGAATCTCTGGAAAATTTAATTGCCATATTTTGTGCAAACTAAATTTTTTCATAAATTGATAACTTGGACACATTTGTGTGGATGAACAGAGGAACAGCAAAAGCACATCCCCAACTCATGGGTCACCCCCTCTGCAAATTTAGAGTCCCTGCTACAAAATGGGGGCACTAGAGCTACTTGACTAAACAGTTCAAAGGTTGTTGGGTTTTATAAAACATGAACAAGTCGCGTTTCCCCCTAATCTCATTCTCAAACAGCGACGCCATTTTTGCTAAAATATTGCAAGGAAAGTTCAGCCTTAGATAAACACCTGGTATGGAGAATATCAGTCTACATTTTTTAAAGTTTGGTAAAGCTATCAAAAACTGAAAATAGGGTATTTATAAGGGAAGTGTTGGGCAACCTTATATGTTGGCAAAACTGGTAGTGATGTCTACGATACTATTGAAACCTAATACCCTATGTCCATATTTTAAATCTTTTGCTGTTTCCACATTATCCAGACAGGTTCTGATTTTTCTCGTATTTGTTAAGAGTTGGTCACAGAATAATTTATTTGAATAACGCTAGGTCTGTGATTTGTTTGTGAGTAGTCAATTTTGAGATCCTGTTTACAAAATATGAACAGATTTCAGTGGATGCATCTAGGAAGCCTTTCATATTGGAGACACCACCATACGGTCACATAATAACTTGCCATGTTTCTGTTCTTTGATTGGATTAGCACAACACCTGGAATCAGGTTTCCTTCACTACTATTAAATTTGAAATTCACTTTGTTAATATTCTTCAGTACTGGCTTAAAATTGACTATTTTGGAAAATATTCCTACCAGAAAACTAATTTGTTAAATTATTTGTGCTCACTTTCCTTAGGACACGTAAGAGCACAGACAAAATGAATTTGCTTAAACATTCAAGAAGACTATTGAATGGAAATTTGTAGTAGTTACCCAAGTCAAGAAGCCTTGATTCTATAAAATGTGAAAATTTCTAAAAACCAGAAAGTTTGGAACATAGAAGACTGGGAACACTCTTGGACTTAGGAAGATTTGTATGTGCTACACTTTGTATATCCCTTTTAAATAAGAGTTAAGGAAAGATTGGAACATAGAAGACTGGGAAGACCCTTGGATTTGTGTGTGCTACACTTTGTATATCCCTTTTAAACAAGAGTTAAGGAAAGACTGGAAGAATAACAACAGAAAAAAAAGTTATTTCAGTTTGCTTTTCCCCTCTTATCAATGAAGAATCTTTTTAGGAAAGGTGTGTGACTAGATTTAAGTCCCAGAATTGATTATTTTTTCTCCAAGAGTTGGTGTTATTTTATGGCTCTCTATCTAAACCAGGACATCACTTGTGTACTGATAATGTTTGACTATACTAGGGGTGGCCAAACAGTTCAAGTGTGACTCAGAGGGCCCCCCACAGACCTCCCCATTCTCCGCTTACCAGAAGTGGAAGGATGCAGGGTGGGCAAGAGCTTAGGGCTTCTGCCCTGTGGTGGGGGCTAGCAGCTTCTACTAGAGTTTACTGGTGCCTGCTGAGAGTGGGGGGCATAATTTAAAGGTTTTAACCTCCCCCCCACAACAGTTTGCATCACACCCCCTCTTATTCTCAGCAGCCCCTCCCTGCAGCTCCCAGTATTAACTCCTTGTGGAGAGACAGCAGCAAACAGCTGGGAGGGGGTACTACTTTAACTCCATGGGGAGAGGCAGCAGTAAAAGGTAGTGGCTCTCCCTGCAGCTCCCAGCTGCTTGCTAGTGGCTCTCCTCATGGCTGCAGCTCCCACCTTGCTGGTTTCAGCAGCTGCTGTGCAGGAAGGGGGCCTGACAGCACCATGTGACTGAGCTGGACCAGCAAAGCCTGGAAAAAAAATCTGTAGGGGGGGCACATGACCCCACACATCACCTCCAGTGTCAGAGAGGGGGTGTGTGTATCTTGGGGCTGCAGGTGCACCCCCCTTCTCAAACTTCTAAAGATTGTTATATGCAGCTCTGAGGGTCAGTAAGTTTGGCCATCCTTGGACTATACCATCAATCTCAGCTAAAGATCCAGTTCTACAAATCCCTACTTACCCAAGTACTCAGGTGAGCAAAAACTACTCATCTGAGGAAAGAGTTGTGGAATCAGGCTCTAAATTAGGTCACAACTAAAACCCACATTTTCGAAAGGGAAACTTCCCTGCAATTGAGCAAATATTATTATTAAAGGTGCTGCAGTTGCAAATAATTTTCCCTGAGCAGCAGAATCTTTTCCCTTTTGTTGTCAGGATGGACCATGCCTTAGTCCTCCTGCTTATCAGTAATCTCCCTCTCTCTCATGGAGCAATTTAATTTATCCCTCAAACTAAATTAGGAAAACCGCACCCCTTACAGAGCAATTTAAAATCCAGAAAAACAAACACTCTCTCCTACCAGCCAGTCAGCACCCTATTTGTTTCCCTCTCTGGGCAACAACCCTTCTTCACAAGTGTAAACAATTCCCTCTTTTGATGCAGTGGGAGGAGAGGAGCTCTCCTGTCTCTTAAGTCCGAGCTGTGGGTCCCATATAGAAAGTGCTCAGTTCACATTCAAAGCACTCTTGGCTCATACGGTCAATGGCCTCTTTCTCCACTCTGCTAGTCTCTGAACTTCCCTCCTGCAGTCTGGTTACTTCTGGTTTATTAGCCACCCTTCCTTAATATTACAAAACCCTTTATTAGCCTGCCTAGTTCTATCCACTGGAAGGCTTTGTGACAATATCCACAGAGTATCACTTTCTTCCTGAGGTCCCTTATTCTTCAGTCCATCTGCACTTAGGCCTCCCTTGTATCACCTTCACAGGCTTCCACCTAGGACTGTTCAACAGGTTATACCTCTTCTTAGTCTCTCATTTACTAGAGAAAAGGGATATTTATACAGCTGCCCTCTCCCAGCATGCATTGCTGCCACACCTACAATTCCTTCCAATATTTCTGGGGGATTCTGAGAGATGTAGTTCTCTTGATCAGGACTAAAATTGGGAATAAATACACTATCCTAAAATGTGTTGCTCTAAGACACTGTGTCCTAAGAAAATATTGATATTTTATTAACATCCAGCAAGCTGATATTAATTATATAGACACTGCAATAGCAATGAGAAAGACTGTTGTTATGTCATAACAACTATCTTACAGATGTATCACAACATCCTCTACAAGTTAAATGCTATAGTAAAAGAATCAACTAAAAACAATAATATAGGATCATTTTACCTTTATTTCACAAATTATCGCATCAAAATCAATGGAATCCCTTGGCGAGAAAGGTACTGCTCAATATGAGCCAGTGTGTCTGGCTCAAATAATATAGTTACATAATTATTTGAGAACATTAAGTATATTCCATAATACAATTTTAAAGTAGCACTGGGAGAGGGAAATTAAGAGGCACAAATGAGGGAGAAAAGAAAAAAGAACATTATATTTAGAACATCAAGTGAGAGTCAGTGAGTTATAGATTAACAGGAAGGCTGTTTCAGAAGGCAGGGGCTGCCAAGGAGAAGGCTCTCATGCCCCAGTGGTGCAAGACTGAAGAGAGGGGCGTGTGCTGGATTCTGAAATGGCAAGTTGGAGTGCACAAAAGCAGCAGGAGTAGAACAATGACAAGAGGGAATTAAAGACACTGCAGTGTCTCTGGCTGTACTGCAGTCAAGGAGAAAGAATGAAATGCATTCCATAAAGATTTACAACTTAATGGTCAGATATTTAATCAAGATGCAAAATATGAGTATTTGTTTCCTTGGCATAAGTACAAAGATGACTGATAGTTAACACTCTGCAGTATAAGGTAACTGGATTATCATTTTAATAAGTGAAACAGCATTTTCTAATACTGTTCAGGCTAAATTAAGGTAACTCACAATTGCTGAGACTGCTATTAATTTTGGATTATTAGTGACATGCTGTACATTGCTCTGAGTATTTCAACTGTGAGCATGCCTGGGAATTTCAAGATAGCTCTTTGAATTACATAGCAGATCATGTATAGCATAAATAGATTCTAGAAGAGCCATCAGCAGTGATCTGAAAAGGTACCTCTTTCCTAAATTAAGAAAAGATTAGCTATTTTATTTATACTAAATAAAATTTAAGCCTGTTTAGCAGCACAGCCTATATGGACTAATAGTAAATTATTTTATCATCCGACATGAATAAAATAGGTCTAGAGGCTGTGGTTGCCTTTTGAAAGTAGCAATGAAATAAGGAGGATTTAAGGAACATATCATGAAGTTATCAAACTTTACTGTTTTGAGATCGATAAAAATATAACAAGATCAAGGATTTGTTGTTGATTTTTTGCTACATGTCTCTGTACTGCATTGTGCTAATGATGAAATTTATCTAAACAATTACTCCATTGAAGTAGGCCTTTGGGTTGCAGCAGAAATGAATTTGACCCATGGAGTCAAAATGTATTTATGATTTTTCATAGCCTGTTAAAATTATTTTAGAATAATAGAATCTCAGAATGGAGACATTTAATATTTAATACAATAATTATTCATTTTTCTTCCTAAAATAATTGTGGGTTTTGGATGAACAGACACAGAATGTATTCCATAAGTGAAGCAATAAGAGTCAGAAACCATAGAGGAAATGCCCATAGAAATATTCCCCAGGGTTTATTACACAGGGATCTTGCACAGAGAATGTACAAGAGGGTCTGGTTCTCTGGCTGGCTTTACATCAAGGTAGCTCTATTGACTTTCCTGCTACACAGAAGAATCAGGGCCAGGAAGTGCAGAATTAATCTTGCACAGGGAGATACAATTCATAGGCAGTATGCATGGAGGCCTGGGGAAAGAAAAAAGGAAGGGAGTGATGCCAAAAAGTATTCAGCTGGATGAGCAAATCATTAGATTTTGTATTCTATCATCATTCCTTATGGTAAAGGGCACTTGTGAGTGGATTTTGTGCCTGAGATGGTAAATTATTATGACAATGTTGCAAGTCTGAGTTAAATACCGTTGACATGCTCCTCCAAATCCTACTTAAGTTAACAGTTAAGCAAAGGGCTTGGGTTTTTTAAAGCTTGCATTAGTCCACATTCTACACTGGTGTAAGCGTGTGCCACTCCATTGAAGACAATGGAGTTAGTCTACTTACATAGTGGTTAAATTTTACCCAGTATCTTTAGTAAAGAATGGATACAAAGTCTAGGAGTCAAGGTGTTGGGTTTTTGAAAATACATATTAAAAATATAGCTATTTAAACTGCAGAACAACACATCTTCAGTATTTTTATATTACACATGATCTAAGCTATATAAATGTCTTGATGGTTTGATCAGACAAGACAACTACCAACATACATCTGCACGTTACTCCTTGATTTCTCTGCCTTTGGTAGAGAGGAAATTTTTCTATTCAAGTAGCTTTAAAATATCACAGTGAATTTAGATTCAGGAGAAATATGAAAGTGTGGTGACGGAAGTGCTGGCATTAGACTGTACTGGGAACAGAACGTAGTAGAAAAAAGACAGCATGCTATGGGTCTTTGACTGGAGAAATGGCTGGAAATCATTTGGAAAAAGTATTTTGTTACTGCAAGAATATTTTGGGCTCCATACTGAAATGTTTAGAATGTGAACTGTTCAAACAGTTGAGTGTTTTGGGAAGTGGCCCCACACCATGGCAACTAACATACAGTTTTTCATTGCTGCTGCATCATTACACAGGAGAAAGAAAAGAGGAAGTGCAAAAAGAAAAGTATATACTGCATATACTGACAGACAGACATATCCGCAGGCAGGCAGGCAAGCATATCCACTAGTTCCACGCACATATCTCCCACTGTGTAATATCAAGTCCTAAATGGCTATATGTTGTATCTGTACAGTATCTTTCATTTAACTGGCAAATACGTATAACTCTGCAGACAGATAATTTCTTTTGCGCAGCCATCTAAGGAGTCTCCAGCATGTTGTTCATTTCCAAAAGAGTACCAGTATAACATAATCTGCCTTGAGAAATTGGCTCCTGATACAACTCCTTTGGCTGGGAGCATATAACAACTTTGGACTGTCACTGTGATTTCCCACTTTCAGCCATATAATGTCCCCATATAATGGATTTTATATCACCAGGCAAGAGAGCTATATATCTGCCTCACAGAGTTTTTGGAGGGTGGCAGAATCCCAGAGGAGTAAAAGTATAGCTGGACCTGCTGCTATCTTTTCCAATTATCAATCATTGTAATTCCTAAAGGAGAGATGTAGTTGGGTCATAGAAAGAATAGGTTTCTTAGGGCCAAATCTTCAGCCCAGTGTTTAGTACAAGTAGATGGGCTGGCCTCAGGGACAAGGGGAACATTCTTACCCAATGTCCCCTTCTAAGGGACTGCAGAGCCTGCATCAAAGAGTCCCTGGGCTCTCCCAACATGACCTAGCCTCATGGGACAAGAGCAGAAAATATGCACAGCCATCAACCGTGCCCCAGACCACCTACCCAACTTGTGCTGCCACATCAGAAGCCCTCTAAAGCTAGGTTTAATGCAATGGAGGAGGTACATCTCTCCAGTGCAGATCTCCTGGATCCACCCTCTCCCTTCTGCTGTGAAACCACACCAGTTCTACTGGCTGCACAGAGGTTTGAATGCCCCTTTAATGCTGACATACTAACTACAGCGGCCTGCAAGGGCAGAAAACTGAAAAGTAAAATGTTAGACAAATGCATTTTTGCATATTCAAACTGTAACTAAATTTACATTTGCAATAATGCCTTGCAATAATTCAGCTCTCACATGTCTTCGTGAAATGAGTTTATGCTCAGATAAGTATTTGAATTTTCGGTAGTGTAACTGAACTGAACCTCTAAACCTTTCCAAGGTTTATCTAGCATACAGATTAAGTCTTTTAAAGTCACTTTACCATTTCTTTGATTTCTTGCAGATAACCTACAAAAGAAATTAAGGAAAATAATTTGTTTTCCAAATCCTTATGATCTTACTTCCCAGTGTCCCACGACTCAGGACTCTGACACTGAAATTCTGATTATGTGATAGGTTTAAGATTAGTAGCCGTGTTAGTCTGTATCCATAAATGAAACAAGGAATACTTGTGGCATCTTAGAGACTAACCAGTTTATTTCAGCTTATGCTGAAATAAACTGAACATGTGATGAAGACTAAAAATCAAATTTGCAATTTAAAATTAGCAGCATGTGAATCTTTAAATGATGTGGGGTTAATTTCTTATATGTGTATTTTGTGACCTTGGTATCATGATTCATCACTTCTAACGTCAATTATTTACATTTATATACAGTGTAATAAACAGCAGGCTTATGTGGGTAAAATTGGAACTGAAATCAGGGACATAGCTCATAATGTGTTACAGCTGAGAAATACGTGGATGGGTGGAAACCTCATACTGGAACCATGTGGCTCATGAACTCAGAAGCGGATTATTTTTAGTTATTTTGTGGGAGTGATTAAGCAGTTGAATCTGGCGTGCAAATTGTGTGCCCATCCCATAAGGTAACTAACAATTATAATATCTAACCTTGCCCATTTTAAGGAAGATTTGAATTTCTATACAAAAACAGCTATTATCTCAAATAAGAACAAATGCGACAATATGTAAATTCTGTCAAAACAAATGCTGCTCATGCTATAAATAATTGCAGTGGTGGGATAAATTGGTTTCTAGATGATAACGGTCTTTTGCTGGGATGCTATTTAAGAAAAATGTATAATGTAGAAATAAAACAAAAACACTGAAATATATATATATATTTGAGGGAAACTCAAATCAGCTTTTCTAGATGAAAGTTATTTTTAAAAGAAAGGCAATTTACAGCTACAAAGTGTTATTGAAGCAATAGCAACAAAAATGGATCCCATTTGGGCCTCAACACAGTATTTAAAACACTGAGCACAATTTTGGTTAAAATTGTTTACTCAAAAATGTACATTGCTAGATTTATCATGTGTAAAATAATTGTATTTGAGCATGCAAAATGGTAAACAGGTGATTGAGGCCATGATTTATGTGTACAGTTGTAGTTTGTACACATAAAACAATTTTGCAGAAATCTAGTGGACTTCAAAGTGGAGAGGACAGGGGAGGACTGTGGTCTCATTTCTTGGAATAATAGAATTCTTTGAGAGTAGCTGATTCTGGATTCCCTAGAAATTGGGAACTAGAAATTAGGAAGGCCGTAATTTTGGTAGAGTCTGGCTCATTAAAATGGTATTCAGGCAGTCTTCTGCTTACAGGCCAGGGATATCCTGGAGGAAAAAGAATTGTAAATTTGATATCCAAGAGGAGTCCAAGATTTCTTGCCTTGGGACTATGGCTAATATTAGACACAAGACAAACAAATCTTTTTCTGCCAGGGAAGAATTTTAGATTTTGAGGCTTTTTTGTCTAAATATACAAAACTCTGGAATCCACAGATCAGGCATCCTAAATGTGCTTCATTCTTATTTTTATTAATTAATTAATATTCATTCTTATTTTCTAATAGTCTTCTTCTTTGTATGGTTTAAAAAACCCAGCAGTGTTAGATATCCAAATCTAGGCTGACAATCCAATTATAGCTTCAGATGACACAGAGTGGATCACAGATATACTACTGGAATATGTTCATTTCGGACATTGACTGATGAGATGTTCTGTAGTTTGAGATCCATTTCTTCAGTCACAAATATGATTGTATCTCAATCCCCTTTGTGGACAATGCTGGTGCATCTGCCATGTGGATGCCATTCAAAGTGAACCATATTTTCTGTAGGAGTGAAAAGCCACTGGAGTTTTCAGATGGTTCCTTGATGGGGGTGTTTGTTTGGAATGTTGGCATCCTTCCACTTTTTCTGCCATTGATCTGTTCAGTGAAGTTGCAGACTTAACAGCAATAGACATAATTTTCTGATAGTGTCACAACATACTAGACATTTTCTAAAATGAAAAGAAGACACGGTCTGTGCCCCAAAGATCTTGCAAACTAAAAACAGACAAACAAGAATAGGTGAAAGGGGCAGAACTTATTAGGAGAATGTTCAAGCTAGTGCTTAGGTTTCTGTGGTGTAGGTTGGACTCCCCAGTTGCTTCCAGACAGACAGGAGAAAGATGGAGAAAGGGAGACCCAAACTGAAAACCTGATTAAAAAGGATGTTTAGACACAATTTCATTTTCTGAAAATATATAAAAGATGTTGGTTTTGTTCCAGCGCAGAATGAAAACAAATTTTGGAACCTCAGAAGTTGTAATGAATTGTTGTTCTCCAGCCAGCTCTACAGGAGGGTGATGTTGTCAGGAAGGACTAATTAAAAAATGGAGTCAAGAGTTGAGTGTTTGACCCAGATCACAAGATCACATTAATTGTTCTGGCAGAGTGTCCCACTTAGACCTTAACCACTCATTCTAATCTAAGACATAAGGGCTGGTAACAGTGTTTTATGTGAATAATGTACTACTGGGTTTGTACTTGTATTAGCGGAACTGGAGTTTCCAGAATTTTGCACAATGACACTATTCTCTTTACTGAAAGGCTTTAGTGATGGTGACATAGTCATTACATATTATATACATATTCATTCATGCGGTTGAGGGTAATGTATTCGTTCATCTTGATTTTTTTTAAATGACCTAGACTGATTTTTTCACACTTAAAGTTATGAAGGCCCACCTCCTGAAAGGCATTTAGGTGCTTAACTCTCATTAAAATGAATTAGAGTTTCTGTGAGAATCTAGGCTCAAATTCATATTTGAGCAGCTGACTGGAAGTGGTCTGATTGTCACAAAGTGTTGAGCAGTTGCTGTCCTGTTAATTTTAATGGGATTTCAGGGTGCTCCGTGGTTCTGAAAATCAGATTACTTTTAAGTAGAGGCCCAGTGCGGATTTAGGAGCATGATTTTAGGCACCCAGATCTCAACATTTTAGTCATGTTCCTCTGAGCATAACAGGACCTACGGCATATAAAGGGATGCATTTTAACCGTAAAAAATCTTAATATATTTTTGTTCTTTATTTACCTCGAATATATTCATTCCTCTGAGTAGACAAGAATCTGCTAATAAACCTACAGCAATACACGTTGTGTTACTCCTGTGTAGTCCGCTTGTAAGTTTAAAATTGGGAAGGGACGCCCTCTAGAGGTCACTTTACAAAGAAGTTGACAATACAGTAATAGAAACGGACTCGCTTGGCTGGAATGGCGTAGTAAGACTGACGTTTGGAAACATCAGTTCGGAGGAGTTTTGCTTTATTTGAATTACTTTGCTAAACAGGAAACGAGCAACGACTGAACTGAATAGATAATAAAATAACGTCAGCAAAAAATAAGTCTTATGCTTGTAAAAGACAAGTTACAAAAGGGAAATGCTCCAGTGCACGGGCAGACACGCTGCTGCTCTCCGTTCTGCTTCACTGATATGGCTGTAGTCTTCGGGACGAATGTAGCTTTATAAACTCCCTTTCAACAGGTTGAAACTACTGTTATGAAATATCTTCCCCTTTTGCTGGGCTCTTTACTTTGAACGCAGGAAGCCTCAGCATTCTTGTACAACAAAATGTAATGGCCAAAGAATTTCAGTGGAGCTTCACCGGAGCTGAATTTGGCCTCGCTGATTGAATTTAACTTCTTTGTAATTCTAACATGTTTTTTATTTGTTCTACATAACGTCTAAATCGAACGTAGAACCGATGTAACCCCGAGACCAGCTATATATAATGCATAGAGCCCAGCTCACCTCGGTGCTTGTATTTACATTATATTTCTATTGAAAAGTTATTGATTTCCGTTTTACAGCAATTTCATGGTGTGTTCTAGCTGCCGAGGTTTTGTTTCAGAACTCAATTACAATACAATGAACATTTTTAAGGACTCGGGACAGAGATGCTATGTTTGCCTTTATAGTATGCGATTAAAAGAATAACGGGAGTATCCGTTGGATCTGTTGTGTAATGACACTAAAACGTCGTGTTACACTTATCATTTCCAGATGCTTAGCAGCAAAATATCAACCTCCTTTTATAACGTTAAACAACTGAAATGAATCAGTTACATGCTACTTCTCCGTGGGGCCCTTATGGAAGGTTATTTGGAAGGAAGCTGGTTCTCAGCTTGCAGAGCTGACAGCCACAGACTCGGGATCTATGGCTCAGTGAACAAGAGGTTAGGCAGCTGTCGTATGAAGTAAAGGCGTGAAAGGCAAGGCATGAAATTGACTGAAAAATTGCTTGAGCGCACAAAACCCGGAACGCCTCTGTACCGCTGACAGTGGAGCTCAGTCTAGATGTCCTGTTACACTGATAAATAACTTTATATTACAGGGCGATGTGTAAATAAATAGTTGATGGAGCAGCAGGAATGTGTATGCGTATATCAATGCTACAGGAACCCTTCCGCATGCAGCTGCAGCAATAAATCCAGTGCAGAAGCTTTAAATTATATTTTTCCCCTAACTAAATCTGAGTATCCTTTGAATGAAAACACACTGTGAATGTTTTTGATACAATACTTGGCTTTCTAACGACAATTATCTATGAGTCATTAAAACGCATTGCAAGCCCCGTGATTTTCTTAGCTAAGATAGGCAGACCATGTGGATTTTAACCTGTAATTTAGGATTTCAGTGATGGTGTTTGCCAGAATTTGCAATGAGATACCTTCGATCAGGAAAACAAAAACATCATTGAAGAACTCCAATGTAATGGGGCCTTCGTTTGCATGTTAACTAGCTTACTTGTCTTTCCTGCAAGGGCTGGTAAATTTCCTTTTCTGCGTAATTCATTGCGGTACAAGCCGCTCGGTAGGCCAAGAAAAACAAAGCACTTTTAAGAGAGCAAGGGACATGAGGATTCCCGCCGGAGCCTTCCTTCTTCCGCGCTGTCGCGTTTGCTTTTGAAGCAGAAGTGGGTTCGGATTGCACGCCCCAGCAGTTCCCGCTCCGCTTGAGGAAGCTTTGTACAAATTCAGCCAGTGAAGCAAATTAGCTCTGGCCTGGGGCAGAGTGAGACGCGCCCCTGCGAGCTCGGCTCTGTTCTCCAGCAGCCGCAGTCAGGGCTGGGAGATTCGGGGCTCCCCCCAGCCCCGGCTCTGCTGGGCACAGCAGAATCTGAACCAAGCCCTCGGCCGGCTCGCTCCGGAGCCGCGAGGAGTTCAGCACCCGCGCCCCGTGGACAGCGACCCGAGCTCCCCAGCGCCGCCCAGCGCAGCGCCAAGCGATCGGCACCCACCCGGCCCCGGCTGCGGAGCGGCTGCAAACCCGAGAAGCCGGGGATGGGGGCTGCGCTTTTGCAAAGGAGGGAGCGAGGCGCTGCAGCTCCTGCGTGAGCCGGCTCCTCCGGCCCGGATTACGGGGAGAAGCTGATCGCCGCCCCGCAGCGGATGGCCGCCGGCTTCTGACTGCCCGCGGGGAGGATGGGGACGCCGGAGCCGTCGTGGCGCCTGACTCACCAGGAACGGGATTGCTGAGGCTTTGCTAAGGGGCGGCTGCCCGCCCATGGGCCACGACTTCAAGCCTTTCTCTCTGCGTGCGGGGAGCGGGGGAGCCCGAAGGGCCATGGAGACGGGGCAGCCCTCTCCGGCCTGGGGCGCACGGACCGGCGGGATTTCGCCTCTGTAAACTAGGGGCCTGGCTGTGGGGAGATCAGAGGGACCCAGCGCTGCGCCTTCGGTGCCAGGATGGTGAGTGACGCTTGGGCCCCTTCCACCTTCCTCGCCAGCCTGCCCTGTGCGTGGCGGGGACGCTTAGGGGGTGGCTGCGGAAGGGCAGATCTGACATTTAGCCTCTCGCGCTTCCTCGGTCCCGTTCGAAGGAGAGCCCGTCCCGATCGGCTGAGGCAGGTCCCCCCGCCGTCCGCCAGGGCTGCTGCGCTGTAGAGCCCGGAACGGCTCCTCGTCACGGCCGTGGATATCAGATCAGAGCCCGAAGGGAGCGGACGCTAGAGCGTAATTGCTGGGTCAACCCCTGTTCCCGACAAACCCTGCCCTGAACTGGTCCCATCCCTACCCGGCACTTGGCGCACAAGAGCTTGGGGGTGGGGGAGAAGGCAATTTGTGACAGGCGTTTGTATTCAACGCTGCATTTCTATCATCCCCAAACCTCAGGACGGGTATAACGAACTGGCACAGAGGGACCTTTAAAGCAGGTCCCTCGACACGAGGGGTGGGCACTTTATTAACGTTAGAAAGTTATTCAGTGGGCAAGACGCAAATGTCTGCCTAGAGGTTCCCTGGACTGCATATTAACCACTGCTAGGTACCTAACTGCTATGGCGAATAGTGTCAATCAACCAGAATAGCTTCTGTGGAGGTACAAGGTTTCTGGGGCTGAATGTATTTGACCCTAAATTTGACAGGTCAACATACAGAAACAACCTTTAAACACGTGTTTCCATGACAAGCCCTATTCTGATCATTGTGGTGAGTATCATGCATTTTATCACATCCAGAAATGTGTCTTTCCATTGAACTGCACAGCAGCAATGAAGCACCCCCCCAGCTCTGTCAAGTACAGAGATAGGGCCAGCAGCCTGGGAGCAAGTAAAATTCCCATTGACTTCCCTGCAGGTTTTGCCTGCTATACAATGATAATATTGAAGAAATGCAGGATCAGGCCTTCAGTGTGAGAATTTAAAAATGGGGCAGAAATGCTTACTGAGGACTTTCCTTTTCTTCTAAGTAAAGTCTGATATTAAAATGATGATTTCAAATTGTATATAGCAGCAGTGGGGTTGGAGGGCTAACTGGGCCCTCCAGTCCCCATTCTCACAACAATTCAACATGGGCCTACCCTAGATCCCATTCTTCTTTGAGGTGGGTTTAACATTGAAGTCAGTGGGTTTTGGATCATGCCCATGTGAATTTGGGTGAGTCCCCAGTTTGCAAAAGTTGCCCCTAACTTTGGGTAATTATTGCTGTTACGATACTATTTATCTGTATAACTTAATCTTTACTCACCTTTTTAAACCACTGTCACCTCCATTTTGTATGTACCTAGATAAACACATACACAATAGTTGAGACAACAGTGGGGCTAATCTTGCTTTCTGTTGCAGATTTAATCAGTGTAACTCCATTCACTTCATGGGAGTGACTCTGGATTGACATCAGTGTATCAGAGCAGATATTTGCCAGCTTTTGCCTGTTTCCTAATATATAAAACAGAACAAATTTTTTTTACCCTAAAGAAACAAAACCAAAAAACTTGAAGATGTACTGAAAAATACACAACTTCGTAAAGACTTAATAACCTTGGTTGAAAAGCACTAAATGAGTGCAAAGTATTATTTACTATTTTGTACTGTAATATAACAGAGGAATTTAAAATATTATGGGCTTGCAAGAGTCAAGGGCACTTTTGTAAATAATTTTTTCTATATTCCTTTATTTATTTTTTCAGTATGGATTTATAAACACATGCCTGAAGTCTTTGGTGGTTGAAAAATATGGCGAAGAAACATGGGAAAAATTAAGGTAACTCATTCCTAAAGAATTTAATAAATTAAGAGAAAATATAAAAAGAAACGTACTATTACAAAATACCAATGTCTCAGTGCTGAATGAATGCTGAAGTATTCATTATTCAGTAAGCAATTATTAAAAATAGCTATTAAGTCAAAGTCAAAGCTTTTCCACTGCAACGTTTTATCCTAGGACACTAATTACTTCATTTATTAGACCAAATAATGAAAGATGACATTTTGTCTGAGGGACGTGTGTGCAATAGACACACTGGCTCATTGTATCATTATTGAAAAGTAATTATGCTGACTATAAACCATCCTTATTTTGAAGCCAATTTCATCTTGGAGCCTCATGGAAAAATAATTAATGTAATAGAAAACATTGATTTTGCTCTTTTTTAAAAAACTTGAGAAGGTTTATCGAATTTTACATTATATAAAGAAACAAAAGTAGAGCAAATATAAATACCAAGTGACAGAGGGCTTGATCCAAAGCTCATTGGAAGCAATGGAAAGATTCCCATTGACTTAAATAGGTTTTGGTTCAGGCCCATAGGGAACCAAGAATGTATTAGAATGTGCCACAATGTACAAGTAAACCAATGGAACAAAAGCAAAAGCAGTAGTCATTTATACCATGTCTAACACAATGGGGCACTAATATTAGGTTTGGGTTCATAGGTGCTACCATAATAAATAATAGGATCAGCCTTGTACAACATACATCCTAATTCAGCCAATCACTTAGGCATGTTATTAAGTTTCACCAATGTCAATGAGACTTCTCACATGAGAAAAGGTTGCAGGTTTGAGCCTTAGGTTTAGATTCTGTCCTCAACAGGTACTCATCTATCTAGTTAATATTAATGAAGGGAAGGGTCATTCTCAGGTACCACAGTGAGGGGTGCAAATAGGAGAACTGTCTGAGTAAGGGATACCAGTTGGACCCTAAATGTGTTCTGTTTAGAATGATATGGCAACATGAATCTCATTTTGTTACAGAATCCAGGCAGGAGTTCAGGACACATTTTTGACTTTTGAAGTTTACAAAGATGAGATCACAATGCAGCTAATTGACAAAACCTGCAAAATGTTAGGTATGTTTTGTATTGCATTGACATTACCTGGGCCCAAGCCTCTGAGGAGCTTGTGCCCCATATAAGTCAATGGGAGTTTTCCAAGTGAGTTCAACAGGAGTGTAACTGGGCTTTCTATAAACCAGGGACTAAGCTGATCTTGGGTTATACCTGCTTCTGCTGGAGCAGGACTGGACTTGGGAAGTCTATCCAGAAGGCAGTTTCAGCTGCACCAACCTCATGATTAGAAGTATTTGGAGCAGGTCACTGCTTGGAGCTCCCAAAATGGGTAATGTTAGTTAGTCTTAATTGTCCAGATATCCTTCACTAGTGAAGGGTCCTATAGGGCCCTGAACTCAGTTTAAGACTATCCTCCTCATCTACCGTGTGTGGGGAAGGCAACAGTAAAAACATTGCCTGCCCTTCTCCCAAGAAGATCACTGCAGCCCCAGCGCTCAGGGAGGTGAAGTTTTCATCTCCAGGCACTAGCAAGGTAGAATCAAGTCAGAGAACAGTATTAAGAATTAATATTGAAAATATTAGAATTTCAGACGTACTGGAGATGGCTTTTTTGTTTTCTGTTTTAGACAACAGAACAGCTAGAAAAGATACACTTTTTTCCATTTGTAAGAATCATAACTTCTTTTTTTGCAATTTTTCTTTAAAAACAACACACAATAAAGATGCTCAATACATAGCCATGGCTTTTGCTGCTAGTTGGAGATCAACACATTTCAAAAGACTGATCAAGTTAGACTTCTGAGTTGGGATATTTGGGTGCAGCATGGTTGCTTTGCACTGCGCTACCATCAGCTTCTGGCCATAAAGCCAACCCATCAAGCCCTGGATAGAAGAACAGTAAAAGGAGGATATTCTGATGGCATAGGGGCTCCTATGCCATCCCTTTCCTGTTACAGATGGGGTCATGGCTGAGGGGAAGGGGGCAAGATGGGAGGCTTCTACACTACCCTAATCCCCCATCTGTGGTTTCAGCTCCTTGGGGCTAACAGCTAGAGTGAGTTCGAGCTGCTCTCAGAATGCCCCTAGTCAAGCCCAGGTATGGGGACTTCACACAAGATCCCAGGGTAGGGAGAGTACAAAGGAGAGCTCTGTGCCACCTTTGTACCTTCACCTCTGCTGTGTGTAACATTCCCTACCTTTTCTACAAACATTTTGCATTTATTAGTCCATTTCTCAGCATTGTTAGAACTCTCAGATCTGTCAGCTGATCGCCATATTTGGGGTCAGGAAGGAACTTTCCTCCAGGGCAAATTGCAGAGACCCTGGAGGATTTTCACCTTCCTCTGCAGCAGGGGGCATGGGTCACTTGCTGGGGGGTTCTCTGTACTTTGAAGTCCTTAAACCAAGATTTGAGGACTTCAATAGCTCAGATATATGTGAGAGGTATATTGCAGGAATGGGTGGGTAAAATTCTGTGGCCTGCGTTGTGCAGGAGGTCAGACTAGATGATCATAATGGTCCCTTCTGACCCTAAAGTCTATGAGGTTAATTAATTAAGGTGTCTTTATTTTCCAGATGTTCCCCCTGATATGGTTCTGAAGCAGTTTGGAGAGTTTTTCTTTGAATTTTGCAAAAGGTCAGGCTATGACCATATGCTGAGAACTTTGGGTGGAAATCTCTACGAGTTCATTGAAAACTTGGATGCATTACATAGCTACCTGTCTCTTTCTTATCAGGCAAGTTTAAGTAAGAACTACTGAGCAGACATGGATGAACTCTGCCAGGGTTTACACACTGACATGTCAACAAAATACTGTGCTACAATCATCCCTGTTGTGCACTGAAATTAATTATTGTGATGCACTAGTGGGGAAAAAAGTCAGCCATTCAAAGTTATCCTTAATATTAGATGTAAAGTTAGTCAATACTTTGAATCAAATAAAAGGTATAGTTTCCTTCCAATATTAAGATCTTTCATTTCTGATAAATGCAAATGAAACAAGATCAGTGTTATAAAGTACAACTATTTATTTTGATAAGATATAAGGTGCTTTTCTTGAGCTTGCTATTGCACTAGTGTTCCTTATAATAGAGGATATTTAACTATTATTATTATTTTTAGGAGATGAATGCACCTTCTTTTAGGGTAGAAAAGAATGAAGATGGGTCAATGCATTTACATTACTACTCAGATAGAAGAGGTCTGTGCCATATTGTTCCAGGTAATAATGCTGTTGAGCAAGTAATGCATTACATCTATAGACTCATATTTGCAGCTATTCTTTGCTTAGTTTTCACAAGTTCTCTGGATGAGAATTAACAGCCCAACAGAATCTCAACTGACTTTTAAAATTAAACCATAACAGTAAAATATTTAAGAGATGCTGAGCATCTGCAGCTTTCATTGACTTCAGTGGGATTTGGGGGTGCTCAGCAATTCTGAAAAAGCAGAGCACTAATGTCTGTCCTGTCATAGCATTTCTAAAACAGAGAGATTTTTATGGTGGAAGAAGTTGAAATTGCAGCTATGCACTATGGAGTCCACTTGTGTGCTAGTTCTCAATATCTCATATCCCTAAAATTAGTAAAGTGGAGTATAAAGGATTTTTAATCTGAGGAGAGAGATTAAAAATACATCCTGGAGACATCTTGCAAAACTGCCATTGGACTCAATGCAGCATTAGGCCCTCCATTAGCATTTGCAAGAATCCATATCTTCACTCAAAAAAACTGATCCATGTGAACACTGAGAGAATCACTGTATTTCACAATGATATTTGTGCTACGATAAAAATAGATCTCTACTCGTAATCACTAGATGATTAAGTGGCATCTCTTCAAAGGAACTTGTAATCTCAAATGGGAATCAAAGCTTCTGCCTTTGTGAAGACCCATTGCCTTTTAATATTTCAGAATGCTTAGCAATTTGAGACGTCACTGGTCTCTAGAAATGCAGAGTGATTTTTCAGATCATTGTCACCAAATAACACTGCATTCAACCATCACATATTGCTAAGTACAAATGGAAGCAATAATAATGCATGTTGATGCAATGTCTTGTTTCAAGAGAGAAAATTCCTCGACTACATAATCAAGGTCAGACTGGAAAATATTATTCAAAATAAAAAGGAAGAATCATAGCAAAACTCTATAATCTGTCTAAATGTACATATTAGAAAATAGCTGCAGGGTGTTTTACAAAGGAAAACATTTTGTACGTGCATGACAATCAGCTAGATTGAGACTAGCCCACACAGGAGAATAGGAAGAGTAAAGCCTCAAAGTACCCCCAACCCAGCAATAGAGGACTTGTTTGGATCTTGAATCTAGGCCTGGAGTGAAAGGAGGGTGTGAGACCAGGACCTCACAGCCCAATACTCCTCTTCTGGGCCCATATGGGTGAGGCTGAGGCAGGTGATTGAGGCAAGGCGATAGGGAGGCTACCTCCCCTGCACCCCTCATGAGCCAGCCAGCAGAGTGCAGTGTCTGATGAAGAGCCAAAACAGCAAACGATGCAAAACTACCCCTCTTCCATCTCCACTCCCCACATCAAATGGGAGCTCTGGAGGGATTCCGAATCAGAGAGGATTTCAGAGTGGTAGCCATGTTAATCTGTATTAGCAAAAACAACGAGAAGTCCTTGTGGCACCTTAGAGGCTAACAAATTTATCTGGGCATAAGCTTTTGTGGGCATGGAGTGGAAAAATACAGACGCAGATATAAATACATGAAAAGATGCAAGTTGCCTTACTAAGTGAGAGGTCAGTCTAATGAGACAATTCAATTGACAGCAGGATACCAAGGGAGGAAAAATAACTTTTGAAGTGGTAATGAGAGTGGCCCATTTCAGACAGTTAACAAGAAGGTGTGAGTAACAGTAGGGGGAAATTAGATTTAGGTTTTGTAATGACCCAACCACTCCCAGTCTTATTCAGGCCTAAGGGTGTCCAGTTGCAAATTAATTCCAGTTCTGCAGTTTCATGTTGGAGTCTGTTTTTGAAGGGTTTTTTTTTTTTGGTTGAAAAATTGCCACTTTTAGGTCTGTTATTGAATGGCCAGGGAGATTGAAGTATTCTCCTCCTGGTTTTTGAATGTCATGATTCCTGATGTCAGGTTTGGGTCCATTTATTCTGTTGCATAGAGACTGTCCAGGTTGGCCAAGGTACATGGCATAGGATTTTTCCTGCCTGGGTATACATTGCTGGCATATATCACATTGGTAGATGTGCAGGTGAACGAGTCCCTGATGGTGTGGCTGATGTGGTTAGGTTCTATAATAGTGTCCCCAGGTGGACCAGGGTTTGTTGCAGGGTTCGGTTCCTGGGTTGGAGTTTTTGTTGTGTGGTGTGTAGTTGCTGGTGAGCATTTGCTTCAAGTTGCGGGTCTGTTTGTAAACGAGGACTGGCCTGTTCCCCACCGTGTCTCAGGTCACAATTCCTTCTCACTGAGCTGCTTAGGGTGGTGCAGCTACAAACCCCTTTTACTTATGACTCAGTCTAAAGGCCTATTTCAGTCCTTAGGTAATTTTTCAGAGTCTACGGATCTTCTGAACGAATTTTGTTTGCTATATCAATAGCTAAATATGTCTCATAATATCCCAAGGTGTATATCTCATCAAAGCTGGTGTAAATCACCCTTGTGCTGTATAAAATTAGAGGGGGTAGGCTGATTTACACCAGCTAAGGATTTAGCCCAAATTGTACAGATTGGTGTAACTAGTCTTATTGATTCATTGTATGTCATCTTGTGCTTCTGATTTTCTTTAAGTATAAACACTAAAAACTGCACAAGTGAACTATAAATGCCTGAGCTAATACACAGTATTGCACAAATATTTGTTACAATGGAAGCTTTTAGTTTGCTACAGAATTTTGTCTTTTTTTCCCCTTTCAGGAATCATTGGTGCAGCAGCCATGGATTTTTTCAACACTGAAATTTCAATGGAAATAGTCAATCAAACAGAGGAGGAAGAAAGAACGGGGAAAAAAGAACATATAGTTTTCCTTGTCACTCAAAAACCTGTATTTTCGTACAAAAAGAGAAATAAATTATCTTCCTCACCACAATACATTGCTGACTCTGGAGAACGAATTGAAAAACAACTGAATAAAGAGGTATTTCCTCTTATAAATAAATGTCAGGGAAATAAATATCTGTCATTACTAAATATTGTACTTAGGATTTTGTTACCCAAAATATTTTAAATGAATCTGCTGTTACCATTTAAGGCTCCCATCCTGCAAGTTACTTCATGTAAACATATCCCATTGACAGCACAAAATAATCTGCAGGATTGGGTCTAATCTCCAATTTACTGAATGCGTTCAGCTCCCATTAAAGTCCACAGGAAATCATATATTTCAGTAAGAAGTAAGGATGGCTAATCGCTGCACAGTTTCAGGCCCTGAGCCTCTGGGAACTAACTTAGGAAGTTGGAGATGATTTATTTGCAGTTATATGTTTAGTCTGGTATAAAAATATAAACGTAGGTACCAAGTTTCAAAAGCTGCCTCTAAATATGCAATGTGCATACCCACATTTTTGGGCATGTATTTCTGATTTCTTAAATTTGGATTCCCCAAATGGAATTTGCACATGAATATCAGGTAGACACCAAATATCTGATTTGCACAATTGTATAAATGTGTGACTGTCTGTGTGTGCAACATCTTGTACAATACAGACAACTATATGCTGAACTACCAAATTGGCATGTTTCAGTTTAAGTTCAAAGGAATTTTGAAAATTTAGCCCTTTATATTTTTTTATCTCCATTAAAGTATTTTTCTTTGGGTCAGATCCTCAACTAGTGTAAATTGGCATAGCTTCTTTAAAGTTACTGGGCCTATGCTGATTTACACCAGATGAAGATTTTGCTCACAGAACTAGAATTTTAAGAACCAAAACTAGAGTTGAATGTTCAGATTGGGTTTATTCCACAGGATACTGAAAAAAAAATGAATAAGATTAGAGACAGAACAAGCCTCATTTCTGTTTGCCCTGCCAAGAAAAACCACTGGGGAACAATCAGAGGAATCGTTACACTAGGAAGAGGTAAGAGGAGGCTCATTCAAAGGGAATCTGACATCATCTATTAAGGCTGTCAGTTTAGTATTCTATAAGCTGTACATAATTTCATTTCCATTAACTACTCACCAATCATATTTTCCCTGTATCCTTTCAGTAGAATATTGTTTTCCATTAAAATTGCAGACAAAGAAGCATGTTTACTGACAGCACATACTCAAGTGCAGCAGGTTGTGTGTCTCTCAGGCTTTAGAGTGTGGTTACATACTAAAAGTACTTCTGTAAAAACAGCATCATGGAGTTCCATGTTTAATGACTCTCAATGATTTCCAGATCAAGTAATCTTAGTTTACAAATAACAAAATAAAATAATAAAAAAGGTTTCTAGCTGATAGCCTTGCAAGCTCAGCCTGAGATCTGATTCAAACTGGGTTATTTCCTTTTCAAACATCATCAACTGTATTGGTGCTTTGGGCCAAATTATATCCTCTGCTACAGCTGAGCAAGTATAATGCTGTCTGATTAATGGCCTAGGTGACACCTGTGTATCAACAGGTATCAGTAGGTTCCTTCAAGGGTAGCTGATTGAACTCTGTTGGTGATCCACAAGGATTACAAGCCAGTTCACTTTCCCATAGCTGTTTTGGTTCAATAGAGCTAATGGGAAAAAAAATTATGTCTGAATCTAGCATCTACCTATATGACTCAATACAGAATGAGTAGATCTGCTGAGTACAAAATTGACATTCATCACTTTTTGAAGTGTATTTTAAAAATCAAAGAAATTGGTTCCTTGTGTTAACTTGTAACAGCTCATCAATTGTTGGAGTTACCAAGGGTCTGATTTTCAAAGATGCTGAGCTCCCACTGACTTCAGCTAAAGCTGCAGAACATCAACTTTTCTGAAAATTAGGCCTTGAATTCTTAATCTAGCCCCCTTCTCTTCATAATCACCTGAGAACTTACTAGCCTTATTCCTCTGCTCCTAATGACAGACCTTTGAAAACAGATCACTTGAAATAATCAGCAGTCTGATAGTTATGGGTTACTGGAGAACACTTAGCTATAAACCATGCAGTAATAATCATGCATTTCCCCATTCTCAGAGGCTGTTTATTGTTATATGGGTGAAATAGTCAAAACTACCTAAAGGTACACCTACACTGCTATTGAACACCCACAGCTGGGAGGCTGTTTCATTCCATTGGAGAGGTACCTTTATGTAGAAAATAGGTGGGTAGCTGCAGCCCAATCCCGAACATCTACACCACAATTAAACAGCCCCTCAGCCCGAGTCAGCTGACATGGGCTAGTTGCAGGTGTTTAATCATAGTGTAGACAAGCACCTCAACCACTTAGGGTATAAGACCTGTTGAAAATCAACAAGATTTGGGCACTTTTCACATTTTAATCTGCATGCTTTGTGCTCAGCATGTAATATGAAAACATCACCTTTCTGGTTGCAAGCTGCTACCTTCCCACAGACAAAGCGACTGCTTTCAGGAAAAGCCCAAGGAATGTTTCCCACACACTCCTTTTGTTCTCCATTCCTTGGACTTGATTTCTGCACATGAGGGACAGGACACTGTCTCTCTAAATCTTTCAGTATGAGTGTCCATAAGCAGCTGGCAGACTATATTGAACACATTTGTTATATACCCTTTGGTGTGAATATCACAGTGGCAATTGCTATAGTATCTGAAATGTTCAGAGCCCCACTACTACCCATCTATTTTCTGTATAGTTTCACACATATAAAGATTCATATTTTTCTGGGTTTAAAAACCTAAACTTTTTCATCCAGATAAAATTGAAATGGGTGAGCTGCTTTATATTTATCTACAGTGAAGCACATCTAGAACTTGCACATATTGTATCTATATTCACACATTATTTATATTGATTTTACCTTATTATTTCACATTATCCTGCTAATTATTTTTCTGAGCTACAATATGATTGAAAGCTTCAGATTTATCTTATTGCAGGTAAACTTCTGAGAGGATTTGATCCTGCTTATCCTACAACCCTCTGGATAGATACAAAAACATTTTGCAATGGACTTCCTTTCCATATTGTTTTTGATGGAGAGGTAAGGCAAGCACCTGGTAAGTAAATTTTACACACACAAGCCCTATAGGCCCAGATTTACAAAGGGATTTAGGCATTGTGATGCTGAGCAATGATAGGGGTGCATCTTAAGCCCCATGCCACACATAGAGATAGGTGCCCATCTATGCTGGTGATCCATGAATTGTGGTAAGATAGGTTTTCCTCTATCTAACTCGTGTGTGTGGCCTGATCCAGCAGATGTACTCAGAGGCCATCTAGTTCCATACAAAATGACCAGGGAGTGGGGTTGGGCTCACCTGGTGCACTAACCACTAGGATATGGAGTGAGTCTCACTCGCTCTCTGACTCAGTTAATATTTAATTATTTAACTACAGTGGAACAACTTCAGTAGGTGAGATTGAGAGAGCCCCCACATCAGATTATTCCATAGTATTGTGGTTAGTCCTGAAAGGTAGGAGATACCTGGTCAAATCCCTGCTTCTCATCAATCAGAGCGGGACTTGAAGTGAGGTCTCCCACACTGCAAGGGAATTCACTGAGATTTCTGAGTATGAAGTGGCTGCACACCTGCTAACAAAGTGCATCATTCTCAGTCACTCAGTCATCAAACACACATTCATTTCCTGGATTCTCCAACACCACTGGATCTATACCCATCTCCTGGACTCCCTAGCAAAGTGACCTCTCCCCTGACAGCCCGGCACTCACATGCAGTTTTTAGCTGCACTGGGGTTGTTGAGTTACACAGGACTTACATTTGTTTAAGCAAGACAAAGATCAGACTCATTACTTGAATATAATTGATATTTCACTGAAGATTAATGTTTGGAATCTTAGCAAAATATATCAAGGACACTTGTATGATTATAACAGTATTTCCTAGTGCCAACCTAACAGTCTATGTTATGTTATTCTATAAGACAGAAGCAATGGGGAGAAATTAGCCATGTACTTGAGCCATGAGACGGTTCACTGTTTGGCTCTGCATGAAGCTAAGTCCATTTGAAAATAATGATCATGTACAGTATTGCAAGTGGTGGTTCAGATGACTGGTAGATGATCCCAAAGAGGACATGAAATGTAATCTGTGGCCCATGTTGTTTTTAAGCTCAGAGTAAAGCAATCTGGGGTGAGCATTCAGAAGATTGTCCCTGGCCTTCAGACGATGGGCATTCGCCTGGATCATTACTTCAGTATCGTGCACCCAGAAGTGACATTCACCATCTCTAGCGTTCAGAAGTTTATCAACAGTCAGTTTGTTTTCCGGACTAGGAGAGAGATGATGCCAGAGTCATGGAAACAACGTCCAATGCTGGAGCTGAGAGGTACTTAACATTTTCAATGAACATAATTGGCTATTGCTAAGTCAAGAATAACTGTAGAGTTGAATTAGCTGATTTCTGCTCCCTCCCTGCATTAGACAAATAAATGGCCAGCTGTTTGTATCATATAGGAAAGATGAGTGATACACTCATGGACAAATCCTGCCCCTCTCTCTGCAGGTGTTGTGGGTTCTCTGGCAGCCCCACCGATCAACTCCTCGCTCTCTCTCCCACTGCCTCCCGCCCACTGTGATCAAAGACTAGTCAGTTTCTCTTTTGTTTATAGTCATTTATACTTTCTGATTGTCATTTCTATCTTTCTCCCTTTCTTAAAATACAGAACAGCTTTAATTATTGTGACAAAGAAATTACTTGAGTTGATTAGCTTTCCTTCAGAGAAAATGTTATTGTGTGGGGGCTCTGAGTGGTTCCTTTAGTTGCAATAAACTGTATAGTTAAAAGTAAAGAAAAAAATGTGTTTGTGCCCTCACTTTGTTTTTTTAAGATATAAACAAGAAGGCCTGAAAAATTTATTTGCTTATGTTTTGTCTTAGAAATATCATGCACGTCAAATCTGGTCTTTCCTGGTTTTGCTGGAGATCTTTTAGAAGGGTTCAGAAGTGTATTGCAAGTCTGAGGGAAAAGATGTTAACAAAACAAGGAGTTCTAAACAGTCAGAGTAAAAATTACATTTCCTCCCAGTTTTTACATTTAATTTCTGTGGTATCTGTTATGTTATAAGCCTATTAGTTCTCCAGCTGTCCATACAATTTGTCTAGAAAAACATGATAGATCAGACTTGAATTTCTAACACAAAAAACAAGCAGAATCAGAAAGAAAGAAAGAAAGAAAGAAAGAAAGAAAGAAAGAAAGAAAGAAAATCTACCTATCCTTCAGGCATTCTTTATATATCATAAAGAAGCAAAAAAGAGCACAGGCTCAATTTTTCCCCGTGCAAATCACCATTAAAACTTAGTAATTCTCTCCTATGCCCACAGACGAAGTAAAAACATATGGTATATCAGGCACCTTGTCAAAGGGAAAGAACCTCTCATAGGAAAGGTGGTCATATGTCATTAGATTGGGTTTCAGAAAATCTGTGTTCAATGCACGACTCTGCCATAGACTTTCTGGGTCAAAATCCAGGCTCTGCTAAAGTCTTTTGAAAGGCATGTTGTAAGCAATGGCTGAGGGAGGAGAGTGGTTTCTAGAGAAGATAGAGTGGGTCAAGATTAGGCACCTTCTCGAGACTGCAAAAAGCCCCTGCTTCCTGCTGCTTCCTTCGCAGCACAGCATCTTAGTAGACTGACTGAAACCACAGGAAACTGAGGGTATATCTGCACTGCAGTTTGACACCAGTAGCTAGCCCATGCCAGCTGACTCTGGTTCGTGGGGCTTGGGCTGTGGGGCTGTTGAAGCCTGAGTTCTGGGATCCTCCCACCTTGCAGGATCCTAGAGCCCCGGGTCCAGCCTGAGCCCAAACCTCTCCCACAGTGAGAGCCCAAGTCAACTGGCACGGGCCAGTCAAGGGTTTTTAATTGCCGTGCAGACAAACCCTGGCAGTCCCCAAGGTGACGTACACCTAAAGATAAGCCGTTGTCCAAAGTGTTAAGAATCCCATACTGTTAAAACTAGGCTGCTGAAAGTCCTCACGTTCTTTTCCAATTGTTTGAAACAGGCCAGATGATCTGGATGGAGTCTCTGCAGTGCATGCTCTATCTCTGCTCACCCTTACTGCGCACTTTGCATGAGTTGGAAGAGAGACAGATGCACATTGCGGACATAGCGCCTCATGATGTTACCAGGGATTTGATTCTTCTCAACCAGCAAAGGCTGGCTGAGATGGAGCTCTCCAACCAGCTGGAAAGGAAGAAAGAAGAACTGCGGATACTCTCAAAGCACCTGGAGGAAGAGAAGAAAAAGACCGAAGCTCTGCTCTATGCCATGCTTCCAAAGCACGTGGCCAACCAGTTAAAAGAGGGGAAACGAGTTGAGGCAGGTGAATGAATATGAAACGTGGATTTAAAAAAGAGGCCTGTCCTCAACATTAGATTAAGGAACTGTGCTGTTATCGAGAGCTGGCTCCAGGGATGTGCAAACTAGCCTCAATGATACCCCCCTTTCTGGTGGCTGCCCATTCAGCCAGCATAATGCTGGTGCTCTGAGTGGCACCGGTAAAGCAGGCTTTGTTTTGATCTAGGCAGAAGATGGGAGGTCTGAGTGTGGCTAGAGAGCTGTAGGAAAAAGATGGAGAGGAAGGGAGAAGGAGATTGAACAAATTGGCTATACCTCTACAATGCTGTTCCTCTAAAAAAAATGTGTAAGCCCAGCACTGGCTGAATTTAGAAAAGCATTTTTATTCTTATTTAGGACAGCATTTAAGCATATACTTAAATTCCATTGAAGTAAATGGGCCTTAAGCACAAGCTTAAAGTTAAGCATATGCTTAAGTACTGCCTTGAGTAGGGATAGACTAAAGAATGTGCTTAAGCGTTTTGCTGAAGCAGGCCCATGGGCTTAAGCATCTGTAGACAGCTTCCTGGACTGTCTAGGATGTGCTGCACTTCTTACATTTGATACGTTATTAAATCAGATCCTCCCTTACCAATATGGATCTTAAATGAATCATATTATTTGCTAAACATTTGGTGAGGAAAGCAATCTCAGCGAACAAGTCTTGTGTGCCACAGCTACTGATTGGGCCAGCTCCTCAGAATTATTTCTAAATGGAAGGAGTACTAACACAGACCTCTCTGTTCACAGGGGAGTTTAAAGAATGCACCATATTGTTCAGCGATGTTGTGACCTTTACCAACATTTGTGCCCACTGTGAGCCTATTCAGATAGTCCTCATGTTAAATTCAATGTATCTACGATTTGACAGACTAACCACAGTGCATGATGTCTACAAGGTAATTATTTATTTACAAAGGCTGCAGCTATTTTCATGAAACTGATTTTTGGGAATTGCAATGGGTTTCAATAAAGCATGCAACATTGGAGTTTATGGTGACCTTGAAGGAGGTCAGGAAACTAAGGGAATTTAAGTTATTAATAACTGTTGCTGCTATTTCAATGTTGCTATATTTAATTAAAACAATTATATATATTTTTCACAGTTTTGTAATGAAAACTAGCCAACGTACAGAGAGTGTAAGTAAATGTGCTAAAAAGATTCAAATATGAGCAGAACCAGGCCTGCCTAGTTTGCTTGACTTCATTTAGATCATTCTGAACCCACCATTCCCTTTTTGGAGCTATTCAGAGTGGCAGATTTTACTCTGTCTTGTCCTTCACCTGGTACTCCAGCAGTTACTCACTCCCTATTTTGCTATCACTGGGGTAAGGCCAGATGATACCTTTTGACCCCAGAAAATCCTATCTATAATCCCAAGGCAATAGGACACTTACTATATCACCTTCTGATACCAGTCTAAAGTGGTAAAACTAGTTGGATTTCCCATTTTGGATAGCTTGGATCATTCACCTTATGCCCAACCTGGCTTAGATCATTGTCCTGGACATGCAGAAAGAAAGACAAAATACCAGAGATGTGGTTTAATTAGGCCACAATTTTATACTTAACTCATCTGGGAACTAACTGGCTGTAACTCATACAGTGCAAGTCATGATTACGTCCTTAATTGGTTCTACCTGGTGGGTGAGATACCATCCACTCCCCCTCCCGCTGCTGGTCCTATCCTGTTGCTGGGATTCCACGGCACTCCCCTCTAATGAGTGTACAGTGGCTGGGAAAAGGGGGTCATCTCTTTGTTGTATCAGGTGTTAGGAGCCTTAGGCCTGTTTCCCAGTTTCTTTAGGGAATGTCTTCCCCTAAGTCTACTTCCAGCTCTGCTTTCTCAGGGAACCAGTCCCCTATGGAATGAGTACCTGCACTGGATACCTGCCAGCAACTGAGTTGTGACCCTACCCCACCACATCCTTGAGCTGCTATGGGGAAGGCAAAAAATCTCACCCCACCCTGGCCAGCCTGGTGGTGAGGGAAAAATTCCCACCCAGCCCCACAAAGGGCAACTGATGCAACGCTCACAACAGACCAAAGCACTGAGTTGTACACTAATTCTAGTGGAGGCTGCTGGCTGGGCTCACACTGGAGGGAAGAGTTGATATACCCTCCCTCAGGTGCACAGGGACCAATGTTTTAGCTGAGCCCCACAGGCCTGTCCACCAGGAGCCACTACCAGTCCAGACAAAGCCGTCCCTGTGGCTGGGGGAGGCTGCAGTGTCTTTTTAAGTATCCTCTTTCTCTGGCACTAACATTATCAGCTAGATCCAATTACCATCTTAGAGATGAAACAGTCATCAAAATGGAATGTGGGTATTTTCTCCTGGTCTGCTTTTAAGGGCCAGATCTTGGCTGGCATAATTGGCTTAGCTCCATGAACTGCTGAAGTCTGAGCATCTGGCTTGAAATTTATGCACCTCCCTCTACAACTGCAAATATCTACACAAGTAGAGCCAAATCTTAAAGTCCTTACCTACTCCTTATTCAAGCAAAACTCCCAGTTAAACCGATGGGAACTTGAGGGAGGAGTAGGTTAGTTTCAAGGTTCCCAGGAGGGAATGAATTATTGAAACTGATCAAAGGTACTTACTAGCCCCAGCTAATAAATGTCAGAAGTTATGAATAAATCCAATTAAAGAAAATCTCTCGGCACAGCGTAAATGTAATTAGAATATCTATTTCCATTAGTGACTTTGGTTGTTATTTTTTTAAAATTGACTATAGAAAATAATAACGGGCACTATCATTAGGTGGACTACCTTGATGGGAGCTATCTATAGCTACACAGTTTTCATGACTAGCATACTGTATTGTTTTAAGTGGTTGTATTAATGGGCAGCTCATTAGGAATTTGGTGCTTGCTATATTACTGGCGTTCAGGAAAATAACACCAGTAAATCCAATTTAAGCTAATCACTAATGTAATGATAATGAATGAAACACTGAAACCTGCGAAGAGTTGTTTAGAGAATTTCTTCACAGCATAATGGCTTTGTACAATGAATTTAATACTTTTGGGATTTCTGTGGTTCAAACAACCTCCTTATATTCCTGGCATGGGCTCTGCATAATCTCTTTCCAGGGCCAAATCCAAAGTACTTTCTTAGGCACAACTTCCATTCACTACAATGGGATCTATGCCTGACTAAGGACTACAGACTTTGTCCATAATAGAAACTATGGAAAATCCATAGGTTGCAGAAAGACAACCTGGTCCTTTTGTAAGGGTTATGACAGACCAGCACCACACAGCCTGCTTCATGCAACAATTTAATGTATTCCTAACATTTGGATAGTTTTTCTAAGCTGTCGTTTGATTAGTTTAATAGTAATTGTCACTGAAGAATAGCTCCTCATTTACATTTTCCCCTAAAATATCCTTTTAAAACCCAATTTGTCAATTAGCCAGCTATCTATGAATCATCATCGCTCTGATAACCGCATTGGTCATTGGGGCATCATCATTTATGAGCAATCAACCAATTGTCTCCACCCTTGATGATTGTGTCAGTGCTTGAGTCTCCACAAAGTCCATTCCTGTCCACTGTTTTATGTTGTCCATCCATCTCTTCTGTCTATCTCCTCTTCTCTTCCCCTGTACCGTCCTTTGGAGGATGATCTTGGATAGGCCAGATGATCTTGTTACATGACCGTACCACTTCAGCTTGTACTTCTTCATAGTCATCAGGAGGTCTTTATGTGACCCAGTGCATTGGGTGATGATCTTATGGACCTCTTCATTAGTGATGTGGTTGAAACAGGAGATGCCCAGGATTTTACAGAAGTAACTCATGTTTACTACCTGCATTTTCCATTCAAGTTCTGCTGTAAGGGTCCATGCCTCCATGCATACAGAAGAATGGAGATGATCAATGTGTGCAGCACATTCAGTTGGATTCCAGGGAGGCGGTCTTGTTACTACAAACTGGCTTTAGCTTTGCCACTGTTGCTGTTGTTTGCATGGTTCTTGTCCAAATTTCTGCCTTGGATCCTTCACCAGTGATTGCCCCCAAATATTTGAACTGTTTCACTGTCTTCAGCTCTTGTCCATTGACAGTGATATGTGAGCTGATCCCATCACGTTTGTTTGTCATCAGCTTGTTTTCTCTGTACTGATTTCCATGCCATATTTTGTGGAGGATTAATCCAATCATTTCACAAGGTTGGCAAGTTCATCTTCGCTGCCTGCCAGGCCATCAATGTGATCAGCGAAGCGAAGATTTGAGATTGCTGACCCCCACAATGCTGACTGTGCATATGTGATATTCTAGGTATCAGTCATTATGCACTCCAAGTAGAGGTTGAATAGCATGGGCGAAAGAAGGCAACCTTTCCAGGTTCCAACAGCAGTGAGAAACCACTCTCCTGTTGTGCCATTGACGAGAACTGCACATCTGGCCTTGGCATATAGTTGGTAAGAATAATGGTAATGGTTTAATGGTAAGAATAAGCTTATGACCAACACTGTACTTCTTCATGGTTGCCCAGAGAAGAGCTTTGTGCCATACTTTGTCAAATGTCTTCTTGAAGTCAACAAAGACGTGATAGATGTCCTGCTGGTGTTTTAAGTACTTCTCACATAGAACAGAAAATCTCTTCTGTGGTATTTCTTCCAGCACAAAAGCCAGCCTGGTCTTCAGCAATGATATTCTCTACTTGTGGCTTCAATCTGTTCAATATGACTTTCAACATCATTTTGCTGGGATGGCTAATTAATCTTAAGATCCGGTAATTCTGACACAATTGCAGGTTGTCTTTCTTTGTCAAAGTGATAATTAGTGACTGTGTCTATGTGGAGGGCCACTTGCCAGTCTGTGAGATCTTGTTGCAGATCTTGGTGAGTACATCTATTACTATTTCTCCTCTGAACATTATCAGTTCAGCTGGGAAGTTGACAATACCTGTAGCCTTTCTGTTCTTGAGTGATTTCACAGCTGTCTCCACTTCATGCAGCATTAGAAAGTCATCCTCCTCTGTTGAATCTGGGCTGTCTAAGAGACTAGGATCTCCATTTGTCTGGTAGTTGTATAGATAAGAGAAGTAGTTTGTCCACCCTTTTATGATGATGTCCCTTTCTTGATGATGTTCCCTTCTTTATCTTGAATTGTGTTAGCTTTGGTCCATCTTTCCTTTATCAGATCTTTTACAACCTGGAAGGCTTGTTTGCTATTTTTATTACTGATACACTCTTCAATTTAAGAACATTGTTTTTCAATCCATATCTCCTTGGTCACTTTCATTCCGTTCTTGATCTTTCTGCTGATCGCTCTGTATTTATAAGATCCATCAGTGCTGTTCTTGTCTCTCTTAAGTTCTCTTCTAATGTCACACATCTGTAGTATTTCATTTGTGACACATGGTTTTATCTTCTTACGGTGTTTCCCAAGGATGTCCATTGCTACCTCATTCATTACAGCGTTGAAATTGTTAGTCATTGTTTCTACATCTTCCTCTAGAGCAATCAGTGGGACAAATTTTCCTCTGATCATTGCTTGGAATGACTCTGCAATGTTTTGGTCTCTGAGTCTTTCTAAGTCAAACTTGGTTTGGTGAACTTTGGCGTGATGATTTTCCTTAGATGCAGCCAAAAATTTAGCATCACAAGGTCATCATCACTTCCAGTATCAGCACCAGGGAAGCTCCTTGTTTTAGCTCTGTTCATCCCAGAACAAAATCAGTTTTGCACCATGATGTGGTCGATCTGGCTATGATATAGAGAACTAGGTGCATGCCATGTTGATCATCTGGACACTTTATGGGTTCCTAATGTGTTTGCAAGAACCAGCTTGTTATAGCTGGCAAACTCCAAAAGTCTCAATCCTCTCATTGGTTATTGCATTACAGAAGGGGCCACAATAATCTCACAAATCTGCCTATGTGTCAGTATCTACTTTAGCATTCCAATCTCCCTGTATAATCAGAATATCTTTCTTGTGTGCCATATCAATAATGTCTTGGAGCTTCAATTTGCTCTTTGTTATGGTCTGTTGTAGGGACGTAGACTTGTACCACTGTGATATTAAATGGAACAGCCTTTAGACAGATGGAAATAAGCCTGCTGGCCATTGGGCAAAATCCTAATACTGAATTCTTGATATTTTTATGAACAAAAAATTCTGTTGACATGTTTGTCCTTTCCATTGTAATAGAGTACATGGTCTTCTTCTGTTAGTGCCTCTCCAAAGTTCTTCCCATCTGACTTCAGAGATTCTTAGGAGGTGCCAGGTGTATTGTTCCATTTAGTACGTGAGTTTTTTTCAACCTCTCTATTTGTGTCAAAGTCTTACATTCCATGTGGCTATGGTGATGTTATCTCTTCCACTGATCCTCTTTGTTGGGGTTACACTGGTAGCATACTTGTCATGTCTGATCTGGTGGGAGACTGATGGCACAGTCATTGTTAACCCAGGCTGTGATCAATCTGGTATGGACATGGTTGATTTGCTCATCATAGGGTGTGTCTTGGGCAAATTTCTACTCTTGCAGAGCCCATCCCCCTCCAGGCAACCCCCTTTTAGTAGCCTCTTATGACATTCAGGAGAGAACAGTGGGCCTATTCTGTCCCTGGACCCACAGTGGAACCATCTGTGAATAGCATTCAGTAAATCCATTTGATTAGCTGCTGTCTCAGTGATTCATGTGTGGGGGTGTACATGAGTGTTCCTACCCTGAGACATAGTGGGTGCTTTTACAGGACTGTTCCTCCACTTTCTCAGGCCCCACAAAGAGCCCTCTGTAGAACCAGGATCAAGGGGGCAGAGATGGAGGCATGAACTTTCTCACTGCAGAAGCAAGAGACACATCAGACCCAACATCAGCCTCATGGAAATCAGGGAAGTCAAAAGGCTGGGGGTTCCTTCCACTGCAACCTCTCAATGGTCGAGAACAACCCTTGAAAGGGAAAATGGGGCAGCTGCAGGCAAAGAGAGTTCCTGCCCCTGAAAAGGAAATCTCAGAATTAGAAGTATTTAGAATACTCATCTGTGTTTCCCTAAATATTAAAGGTGGAGACAATAGGTGATGCCTACATGGTGGTAGGAGGTGTCCCTGTGCCTGTATCTACTCATGCTGAGCGAGTTGCCAACTTTGCCCTGGGAATAATCCTAGCAGCCAAAGAAGTGAAGAATCCGGTTTCTGGAAATCCTATCCAGGTGAGTCAATACCACAGAGATGTACATATGTCCATGTGCTATTAGGGTGAAAGGGTTGTTGTGTGGTAAATGCACTGGTCTGGGACTCAACAGATCTGTGTTTTGTTCCTTTGTGACTTTGGGCATGTCCCCTAGAGCCACATTTTGATAAGTTGCCTGATTTTTCAGAGGTGCGTCCCCACTGTATTAGCATTAATGGATAGATGGTTTAACATTTTAAACATACATTAAATAGGTGATATTCTGGGTTTCTTTGTGTCTTTGTAAAGATCAGAGTTGGGATCCACACAGGTCCTGTCCTGGCTGGAGTAGTTGGAGAAAAGATGCCTCGTTATTGCTTGTTTGGAGACACAGTGAATATAGCTTCTCGGATGGAGAGTCATGGGATTCCAAGTAAAATTCACCTTAGTCCCACTACCTATTAGTGAGTAGCTACAATAATGCTCCTTCTTCTTTATAGCTTTGTTGGAAAATTTTGCATTGGGTTTTAAATGTAAATCCCATTGTCCTCCATAACTTACTCAGTTTTTACAAATATTTCATTACAATAATCAGTTCTTTTAAAACAGTTTTATTTGTCCAGATTATTTTGAAGCAATTAGATGAGTGTGAAATTTACAGTCCCGACACAAAGATGGATTACTCTGATTCTACATTTAGAGTAAAATATTTCAAAAATATTTTTCCATATCTCATGTGAATACATAATATATAATGGGATCATTTAAAGGCTCATTAGATCATCTAGGCTGACCTGCATAAAATAAGCCATAGAATTTCATCAATTTATCACTGTACTGGGCCTTATAACTTGTGATAGAATGGTTTTACTGGGATTTATTTAGCACAGTCTACATAAACTACTGTATTTTTTCCACCCATAAGGAATACAGCTTTCTCAATGCCAATAAAACCTTTACACCACACCTCCATATTGTTTATAAAATCAGACCTTTTGTTCATCTAAGAATCACTTAACTGATCCCTTTCCTTAGTTTTTGCTCTCTATTTTCTAAAAGTAAAGAACTAACCTCTGTTCATCCAAGTTTGAAGCATAATGATAATTTCTGGTATGTAATAAATGAAGTTTGCCATCAGAAATACTTAGTTAAACTACATTAGGGCAGAAGAATTAGTCCAACTCATGGTATTGACAATTTCATATCACCCTATACCTGTTCTATATAAAGCTCTAATTGGCAGGTGAATCCAACCTCAATCACTCATGTGTATTTTACCATGGTTTCATGGATAGTAAGAACCCTACGTATCAAGCGAGAATTTGATTTTGTTAAACCTTATTAGAGCCTGAGACAAAGTTGATTTAAATCATTGACTTCAGTGGGCTTTGGATCAGGCACTTTGTGTATACATACATAAACAAACCAAGCCTTGTTCTGAATACAAAAATCAGCTTTAGAGCAAAATCCTTCTCTGTTATTTGTAGGGAATCATAACTCTATTATCCTGCTCTCCCCACCTGTTTTAGTTTAATTGCTGATATACACCATGCTATTCTGAGAGGAGAATCTGACAATTTTCTAAGGCTAAGAATCTGATAATTTTTCTCTGTATAATCCCCTCTTAATATAATTGTTATTGTTGTTCTAGCTGCCTAAAGGACAAAAGTTTTGAGATGACTGAAAGAGGAGAGATTGAAGTAAAAGGCAAAGGGAAAATGCATACATATTTCCTGATTAGAAACAGGACTGCAACTGAGAATGAGCTCATGGGAAACCCAATAAAGGAATCAGATTCTGACCATGAATCTGTTCAGTCTTTTCATGAGTCCAGGATCAAAATGATACAAAGTTCATGTCAGCAAGGTAGAGTTGGCACAATAGAGAACTAATTCTTTCTACAGTCTTTTCCTTCCAATTAAATTAAATATCTGTTCACATCTTCTTTCAGCTATGCAGCTCGATTCAGACCAATATCAACCTCCAACCATAGCAATGAAGTACAGTGATGGTCCCACAGAAACAGAAACCAGTTACAAAGGAAGACATCAAGAAAGAATTATGGATTTAACAGGTATTTTCTCTGTTACTGAATATTCAAATAGTGGAGTAAGAAAGAATTTGAGACTTGATCATGCAAACTGATCATATTACTCATGAACAGTCATTGCTTACATATAGACCATATCCATCTTCACAGTAATCCCAGGCTTCAGGGATGGGCTAGGGAGAAAGAAGGTCACAATGAGACTATTATGACTACCATTATCTTTAAGATTTTGAAGGCCCCAGTGTTGTTTCTGGGATTCCGTGCAGTGATCAAAGCCAAGAGAAGTGGGAAAGGGGGTTCTCACTGCACCAGCCAAAGAGGAGGGGGAGCAGCTAACCCAAACCATAGAGAGGAAAGGGTTCTATGGGGGTGCATAAGCCATCTTTGCCAGAGAGAGGATGGGGATCTCTGATTCCCACCCCAACCTCCTGTAGCTTTAACTGTTAGTCCCATCTCCTCAGTCTCTTTTCACCCAAGTACACTCAGGATTAATTCCTCAAACATGGGGGTCTTCTGCAAATCAGGTGCCCCCTTCAATTGTGCATTCTCTGAGCACTGGAAACTGGGTTGTTTGTGTTTTCCTTGATTATGAGTGGTATGGTTAAACAAATCTTGCCTTAAGGAACAAGCTTGTGGTTGTGAAAGATTTATTCCCTCATGTACAGCGTTACATAGTTTATCAGGTGCTTTACGGGGAAGTTCATATTCCTGTGAAGTTGCAGGTACTGTCCAATGCTGGAAGCAAAATATCAGATTTGATGAATCCTGCAATCCTATGTACAGAGCAAAAATACTGTATGGCTCTTAAACAGACTAAAACAAAGACCATCTCCCTTTACCTCTGCTCCACTCATGTGTAACCAGTAATATAACATTCACACACCTGCCATACTGATCCATCTATGGTCATTAAGAACTCACATAGAAGGAACATTTCTTTACAGGCAAAACACATGACTTTGAAAGCTATGGCTGTCTCCATGATGACCAGCAACCAGACAGTGATCCTTATCTGCCCAACCAGGAAAGAATTAAACCAGCACCTGAAGAACCACAGAACAGAAATGTCAGATCAAATTTTTGCAATTTAATTTAAGCTGCTGACTTTTAAAGTTAAATAGGGTAAGTACATTGCAATTGACTTCATTTTACTATCTGAGTACTGAGTTTGTATAGAAATTAGTACAGGGGTTTTGTAAAAATGACATTTCTTCAGTACTTGCAAAAATACAAAACTATAGAGGAGCTCACAGTTTTTTTGTCATGGTATTTACATAATTTAATTGTAATATATATAAACATGAGATGACACAAGATGCCTTGGACATGGAGGTGCTCCTCAGCATGTGCCATATTTTTCCTACTCCCCTTCCCCTTGCACCAATTGTGTTCACGTTCTTGGGTTCCCATCCAGTGATCATAGTGCACTGAGACAGAAAAGGATGTACTCGTGTGACTAGTCACATCCCTGCTCTCATGAGCATTCACAATAAAAGAAAAATGCCCTGAAGCGTCAACTGCCTTGACTCCAACAGACCTGACTACTTACCTGAGCAAGCTGAGCAGAATTTGGCCCACACCCTAACTTTGATACCAGTTTAATAACTGACATGTCTTCTGCAGTGGAATATAGCATGTCCTGATAGCAAGGATGGACTTGGATTTAATAAAATCAGTATTTCCATTTCAAAATAAAGATGGTTTCTGCTTTTTAGTATTTATCGGCCACACATCAGTTTACAGTTTTTATATCTGCATTCATCCTGCACTTAGAAGACCTTAAAAGAAAACACACACACTTCTGAATATAAAAGCATTTTGAGCCCAGTTCACCCTTGTGCAGAGGGCTGGTACAAAGTCTATGCACCACTTGAGTCTGCATAGGGTTAAGTGGATTTCAATTTATTTCTGAGCATCCCTCCCCACCTAAACAAGATAAATAAAGATCTGGAGCCCAGCAATGGGGCACGACTTTGCTCCAAACAACTGATTCTTTAATTTCACAAACCTAGTGCAGAAAATGAGATGCAGGCTCGCTAGATGATTTACTCCCACTCTACTGTATCCTCAGACCACATTCGATCAAAAATGGCAGAGGGAAACTACAGGCTCAGTTGCCAAAAAAGGGGATTTGTGACCTAGGACATAGAAAGGAGCCATGATGGACATATAGACGGTGAACAAGGTGTAAGAGAACAACCTGCCCTGAAAGCGTTTATCTGCTCTATTAGACAAATAGATTTAATTAGCCTTTCTCAACACGTCATGTACAGTGGAAGTGTGTTCTTGCCAATTATCCCAATTTGGACAGGACAGCTGTAAGATTTGCTAGCCGTTCTGGGTCCCCAGGGGTCTTGGGCAATTGGGAGTGAAATTTATTTTGCTGGCAATGTTCCACTCTGGCCACTAAAAACAAGGGATCCGGAGGCTGTGGCAGTTAGCAGCTGCTTCAGCTGTCTTCACAGCTCCCTTTGCTCTGAGTGCCTCACTGGAGAGAAAAGAGGATGCACTCTCCCCAAAACCCCATGTCATCAGGACCTAGATATCTGGAACAGTTACAGATCCATCTGGTACAGGAATGGAGGCCATAAGCGGACAGAAGAGGAATGAGAGATCCCCACATGCAGCTATCCTAGCGCAAGGGGCACACCCTCCAGTAGGGAGTGGAGAAATGGGTGGGAAGCTTAACAGGAAGAGCAAGAGAGAGTGGGTTGGCAGGGGAGAGAGAAAGGGAACCCAGAACAGCTGGCAGAGAAGGAAGTGGGAAGACATCACTGGTGCCCAAGAGAGAGAGGAAAGAATGGGAGTGGAGGAAGAGATGCCCTGAAAGAGATGTGAGTTAACGGAGCAGGCTGCCTTGCTCTCCCTGGCTGATCTCCAACAAAAAGATGCCTTCGTGCTGTGTAGCTCTTTAAGAATCTTTTTTTTCCCCTAGGTAACCAGCTAAAAGTCATCTCCTGGCTAAGAGGTGTGAAGATGCAAGGGTCAGCACATAGCACAGCAGCAACGGGGCTGGGCAGAGTATAGGGCTGCACTCTGGAAGGGATTTAGCACGTGAATGGCTGACTATCATTTGCCCCTTCTCCAGTTTGGAAGCTCACACAACTCCATTATCCATGAAGACCACTCTAGGTTAGCAGTCAGTAAGGCAAATTTGATTTCCGTTAGGTCATTTTCCACTGAAAACACTGTGAATGTTTAAGATGTGAAATATTTTAAATGCCAGTAACTAGTGTAATTCTGAGTGCTATTGAATAATTTGTTCCCAGGCTTCTCAAACTATGTATTGGGATCCCAAAGTGGGCTGCAACCCTGGTTTAATGGGGTCGCCAGAGCTGATGTTAGACTTGCTGGGGGCCAGGGCTGAAGCCCTGAGTGGTGGGGCTCAGTTTACGACACCCCCCTTAGACGTCAGCTTTGCCCCCTCCTTCCCACGCCTGGGGTGGCAGCGCTGGGCTCAGGCTTTGGTCCCCACTTTGGGAGTCATGTAATAATTTTTGTTAGAAGGGGGTTGTGATGCAATGAAGTTTGAGAATTGCCGATTTATTCTGTTAAGTTTTATTTCATGCTGTCTGTGTGTGCGTCTGTGTGTATTTTAAATGTTCATGGGCAATGGCTTCAGTATGTATTCTCTTATACAAAGTCTTTCTAATGTGTCCGGTGCAGAGATCCATCCAAAATATCCTGTGGGCACCTGGATTTTAAAAATAAATTATGCCTACGCATCAGCACCCGTTCTTAAAGCAACAAATACTACTAAAGATGTTGAAATAAAGGGGAGTAGACACACAAAATGAATACTTTGTGTTTTACTTCACTATTCATGATTTTTTACAAAAGGAAAGTTAGTGCAGGTTTGTGCTCCTCAATCAACCAAATAAACTTTTGAAAATCTCACCCATAGTGTCTTACAACAGAATCAAAGCTTCTTGCTAAGAAAGAATACCTGGGATAAAATTTTCAAAAGCACCTTGTGGAGTTAGGCACTTTTGACATTTTTTATGCATAATTAACAAAGTAATTTCAAATAGAGCTGGAGAACACAATCCCAAACTCTCAAAACCTTCCAATTTTTCCTGTAACTTTTTCATTGGTTCTGTTCTCCCCACCCCACTTTTCTATCCACTTCTTAGGAACAATTAAGCAATAAAATTTTACTGGCAAAATTATTTAAGAAAATTTAATTTCTAAGTTGCAGCCATACTATTTGTTACTTCTACTGTGATCAGAGCCCCATTGTGCTAGGGAGTGAACATACACGTAATAGAGAGTCTCAGGCCATGGTTACACTGGCACTTTATAGCGCTATAAAGCCCCCACGAGCGCTATAACCTCCTCCCCGTCCACACTGGCAAGGCACGTAGAGCGCTATAACTGCTGAGTTATAGCCCTATTATTAATCCACCTCCGCATGGGGAATAAGGGCTGTAGCACAGCTGCTGTAGCGCTACAGCAAGGATGTGGACACCCACTGCGCTACAAGTAATCTCTGGAGATGCCTAGAGCCCTTTAAAGCAATTGACGTCTCTTCCCTTTGTTTTGAACTCGGCTGGAGGAATGCGGAAGTACCTCTTTAGAGTTTCTTAACTCGGCAGATAAGCAATGCAAATGTTTAAGGAGGGAGCCTGTGTGAAAACAAAGCCTTCTGTGAATGGAGGCTCACTGACAGGCTTTCAGAAAAACGGAAAAACCACTGTCTCTCTCCCTCCGCATACACACAACGCGTCCCCCCTCACCCCCCTCGTTTAAAAAGCACGTTGCACCCAGCTGAATGCTGGGATACCTGCCCTAATGCGCTGCTCTTAATGCCGCATTAAGTGCCCCAAATGTGGCCATGCTATACCGCAGGAGCATCTGAGTGTGGACATACAATAGCGCTATACATATTACTGTATAAGGGGACCGCTATAACCTATAGCGCTATAATCTTGTAAGTGTAATCATACCCTCAGCTTCAGCGACCTTACAATCTAAATAGACATGTCACAAAAAGGGTGGTAGAAAAGAAATCTGATTGATTTACAGTCTGTAAAGTGGCAATCACAGAGAGATTAAGGCTGAGATTTTCAAAGCTGTGTAAGGGACTTGGAGGCCCAATCTCATTAACCATGGGATATTCAAAGGAGTCTAAGGATGTTCGATCATAAGGATACAATTTTCAAAAATACCTAAGTGACATAGAAGTCTAAATACCAGTTTCAAAAGCAACACAGACAGTGACTTTCATAAACAAACATTTTAATTTAGATTCCACATTAAAAGAAAAAATATTTCTAATTGACTCGGGAGGGGGGGAAATCAGAAAACCAGTGAAACATTTCAACTGAAACAATTTTTTTTTCATTTATCTGTGCGAAATAGTTCTTATTTTTCAACCAGCCTGAGTTCTTTTAAAAGCCTCACCCTACATTTTCAAGTAACTTATATTTAAATATACAGGAGACGGGAACACTCACATGAATAATAATAATAATAATAAAAAATTGTAGAAGCAGAAACCTGTATTGATCTAAAGAAGTCAAACTTGAACTGCTCAAAATAATTAGGCAAAAGATTTGCAATAGTTTCATGTAATTCTTGGCCAGAAATACATTCCCTTTCAAAGGGCCAGTGACTAAAGCTTAGTAAATAATTCAAAGTGTATAGTTTGTTTGATGAATTTAGACTTTTTCCATTTATATTTGATGAGCAACCCACGGTTCTTGCAGATGTATTCATTATTCAAAATCATTTGCCAAATAATTTATATAAATAATTCTTAGTTTTTAGCTCATCCACATGCAAAACACTGTCAGCATGCAAGATCTGACATTTAAAATTCAAGCTGTGTTGGTTAGCTTTGGTTGAGCCCATTGGTCATGAGGCATTGTTAGTGTTCTGTGGCTCTGATTCAGGAAAGCACTTAAGCACGTCCTAAAGTAGGCCTGGGCTACACTGTGGGGGAGGGTCAATCTAAGAGACACAACTTCAGCTACGCGAATAGCATAGCTGAAGTCGGTGTATCTTAGGGCAACTTACCTGGCCATCCACACAGTGGCAAGTCAACTGCTGCCGCTCCCCCGTCGACTCTGCTTCCTCCTCTTGCAGAGGTGGAGTACAGGAGTAGATGGGGAACATGCTCGGGGATCAAATTTATCGCGTCTACAGTAGATCACTGCTCACCAATCCAGTGGGTAGTGAAAACATATCCTTACTGATTAGGGATGCTTTCCACAATCCAAACCTGACTGGATGTACATTTAGAATCTAGTTGCTGGTGAGAAAATTATATGTTTACAAATATAAAAATTCACTTTTAGCAAATATTTTCTAAAATTAGCTGTGCATTAGGCTGTCCTGCCAATAAACTTATTTGCAAATCATGACCAAATGGAACCAAAAGGAAATCAGTTTTTTATTACCATGGCTATCTGTGGATACAGTTTTTGAGCTATTCACCCAGTTCTGCCAGCAACATTACAAAACATTACTGAATCCAAATTGAACATGAAAAACAACACGGGCAAGGAGATCACACAATCTCAGCTCAGTGAGAATATAAGAGACATTTTTTTAAAAATGACAAACTAAATTTTAAAATTTCAAAAAATGAAACATGGAGAGAAACTTTTTTGCAAAAACACATTTAGCTGAATGTAAATTATGGAGTAAACTTTCAGTCATTACTCTTAAAATATTCAGATAAGTATGTTGCTTAAATGCATCAACTGGAATAAATTCCTTTGGTAGTCACATACTATATTAATCGTGTATGAACACCTCTACTTCATGCTTGTGGTTTGTGATATACATACACTTGGATAGTGTATAGAGAAATAGGAATGTATGTGCAATATTTCCAGTCTGTAAATATATGTAGCCAAATTAAATAATGTTTTGACAATGTCTATTTCTTTAAATAACTGGAGCTTTGTGAATAGCTCACAATAAATAATTTATTTAATGAGTTTTTCTTCTTTTCCTTGTCATGAATTGTCTCCAGTTCTCTTTCTCCTCACATCTGCTTTGTAACTGAAGTTATTTTCAGCAGATAATTCTTGATCTTGAACTTGTTCACAAGTAATTTATGGCAAACATTTGATATTCAGAATTCCAGCTGTTTTGATTGGACTCACGGTATGTTTCTGGTCTCCGATCAGATGAGCATAACTTAGAATCAGGCTCTTAGTCACATTTTCATATTAAGATCTGTCATGGTTTCTATTCTCTCAATAATCCCTTAATGCAATTTTGTGAACATTCCTGTCAGTACCTCATGCACTAGAATATTCACAGAAAATGAGTAGAAAAGGGATATTGACAGTAAAGGTGAATGCCTATAAATATTCAAATGAATGTTAACATTATTCTCAACACAGAAGCCCAGCTCTATTTCTATTATAAGGTAACTATAAGGTTTTACAGCTTCATACACAGAAAAACTTGCAGGTTCTTTACTTGTTTCTATTTTATGATTTGCAGTATATACTTTTCTAGCAATGGGAACAACAACAAAACAAAAAATTGTATTGCTTGGTAACAGTAACACTGCAACACATGATATTTAAAAGTAGTTCTTGAGATATGTGGATCTTGCAAAAATATACTTGGTGGTGGCATACTTGTTACCAAAGAGTTTCAACATGGTATATAGGCTTCTGACAGGTTTTGTCGTGGCTTCCATTTCCTTGCTACACAACAGGTCAGTGACCTGGAACACAGTCTTAGTGATTCTCTGAAGGCATCCTGCCAAAGCACTTTGCAGAAACATAACCTGACATGCAGCTATAATTTAAGGCCGGTTTATCTCAAGAATCAATGGGCCTTTAAAAATTCGCCAGCTCACATATCCTTTTCAATAATGGTGCTCAACTGTTTTGTATCCTGATTTTGTGGGCATTTGAAAGAACTTTGATTTTCGGAATAAGATGACACCTCCATTGGTAACAGGAACCTAACCACCTTTATTTTACTCCTAGAGGAAAATCAGAAAGAATTATGAATTGCTATGAATATACAGGGTGTGCAGAAAACACTGAGAAAAGGGAAAATTCCCCAAGGCTACATACCACTTGTATGGCTACAAAACTGCATATAGACATAGTGAACAAATGACTGCATCTGTCAGGCGTGTGCTCCTCATACCTGTGTGTGCTCATACACTTGCATGTTCTTTCAATCGTCTTACTCTTGTGTGCAGAAAGGTCCAACTTCTGAAAGTGTGCAAGCAGGTATAAAATGTTTTAAGGTACACAGACAGTTGCAACTTCCAACTATGTGTGTGCATCCTTAATTTTGCTCACAAGTGAATACCTAATAGAAATTAAAACATACCCCTTCAAATGTTCAGAAATAAGACATCTGGAGAATAAATGATCAAATTATCTCCCTCCCTGTCCCCCAACTCCTTTGCTGTAAATGCCACCTTTCCTCTGGCCTTCAAGGCAACACGAGAAAAGAAAATCATAAAATGTTTTCTCTCCAATAATTATTGTAGGATAAAATATGCCCCAGAGCAGATGTTCTGAACAATTCCCTTTGCTCTACTTAAATTCAATCAAAGCCCTTCATTATGAGTGAAATTCATCTCTATGGAGAAGGATACCATCTAGGCCTATGCACCACTTAAGTCCTATTTAAGTCTTCAAAATAGGACTTAAGTGATGTACAGTCATTGTGTTGGCCCTATGCATAGACCTGATTTTGCACCCTCCATGGTTATGTAAGCTATTAGGGTAACAAGGTCTCATGTGGACCTTCTGCACTCAGGTCAATTTGATGAGTTAAAGAGTAACTTTGATCATACAAGCTACATTGCAAATAGCCAATTCTTGGTGTATAAAGCACATGGCTATTATTTGTAAGCTAGAGCGATCTTTCAACTTATGTATGAACCACCTTCCTGTATTCTCCATCTGTGTACAAATTACATGTCATGGCAAGATGAATGCTAAGGGCTAGGGACTGTGCCATTTAGGCACTGCCCTGTATATAGGATGCTGTGTAGATGCTTTGAATCAGGTGCTGCTTGATCACAGTTTGTACTACAGGATGTACAATCTCTGGAATGCAAGGCAGTAAGCAGACAGCACTGTCCTTTAGCATAATGCAGCCTTCTCTTCCTGCTCTGCCCTTCCCCACCTGCTATGGAGCAGTGTGCACATAGGATTGGACCTCAAGTCAAGGTCTGCTTTGGCAGTTTAATTAAGGGAACCGTTTTTATAACCTGCTCCACATGTGGCACTTTGCTGAAAGTCAGTGGAAATTCTGCACACAGCGTGCATGCAGAGTGGTGCTTGTGAATGATTCTAAAGAGGCTTTTGTATGCTTGGTAGTTTTACTGTAAACCGAAGAGTCATGGGAATCAATAAAACATCTTCCAATTAGTCTTTTGCTTTCTTACAGTAACCTATCATATTTGCTTTGCAAAATGTTTATTTCCCAGTACTGATTATAAAGTGCTTTGAGATCTGTGGATCAAAAGCACTATATACATGCAAAATATTAATGTTTAGTCACAGTATTAATTTTTACAACTACTTTAAGAAATTGCCATAACAGATAAGACAAAATCTAGTCCTCTCCACTCCAGCATCTTGTCTCTGATCATACTTTCAGATGAAGATGCAAAAAACCCCCATAGTGAACAATGAATGGAATCACTTGTAAAAATGATGCACAGTTAGCTTGTGGAACTCATTGCCACAAAACATTATTGATATTAAGAGTGTAGTAGGATTACAGAAAGTATTAGACATTTACATGGGTAATGAGAACACCCACAATCATGGCAAAAGCATTTTAAAAAAATAAGTGTCAAAGCTTTCTGATGCAAGGCATAAGCCAATCACCATACTAATGGGGGTTGTGAAGAAACTTCCTCATAAGTTAAGATATTCCATAATTGTGTTGGGGTACAGTTAAAGACTTAGGCCGAGCTGACGAAGCCCCTCAAAATTCAACAGGCAAAATTGCTGACAAAGCTTTCTAATAATTTATGGATATAAGTGCTAACTTTGAGCAAAAGTCCCCAAAAATGTATGTTTGAAAAAAAACAACAATACGCTGTCATTAGAGCATGATGTTCCTCATAAATTTCCTATTCAAATAAAAAAAATATTTCAGGATGCTACATGGGTACTGAGCAATGATACTAAAAGATGGACAATTGCTGAATGGTAAAAATGAAGGCTACATTTTGTTAGTTTAGTTACTAGTTCATGACAATGTATGTTGCAGAGGATAATTAAAGGATAATTAAGTTGTGCTGAGGATTTGTAATAACAGAATGGAGAATGAAATACCAATTATGAAATTTTGGGTAAATATGTAAGTGGGCATATGGAATGATCGGTGACATAAAAGGACAAATTAACGTATACAAACCAAATGGACAAGGGCCCAAACTGGAGACCACCGAGCCAAAGATAGAATTCCCTATCACGAAGTAGAGATCCTCACTGTCCCCTGGAACTTATCTTACTGCTCCTACCTGTTTTGTCTTATCTTATTGTCGTCATATGTATATGATCAAAAACAATAAGTGACTTTGTCAGGACATTTATAAATAAAGGCTAAAAATTGATAAAGCCTAAATTGGGTGAACTCATGCCTCAGTTTCCCATCTTACAATTGTTTCCTGTGCCTTCTTTTGAAGAAGCTAGCCCAGTCTACTGATCAGAGATATGATACTATACTAGATGGACCATTGCTCTGAGCTGGTTTGGAAGTTCCTACGTTCTCAAAAGCAGTAATAAAATAATTACTTCTACTACTTTGACTAACAATTAATTATATAGCAATTTTCAACAATGGATCCCAAAGCATTTGTTAGAAATATACATTTTTGATCTGTTACCTTTTCACTTTCATCAAATGTTCCCTTTTTCTTGGATTATGAGAAAGGGTAAATATCTTCTCTATGCCATTCATTGTTTTGTGCACCTCTTTCATGTACCCACTTATTCATATCCTCTCTGAACTAAACAGCCCCAGGGTGAACAGTTCAAAAGCACTTAAAAATCCCACTAAAAAGAGCCCAAGTCCTAACTGACTTTCAGAGAGACTTAGGTTAAAATCAGTGGGAGGTAGATACCTAGGCACTTTTGAAAATCTCACTTGGTGCCTAGGTGCATCTTTAGGTACATAAATACCTTTAAAAATTTGCCCCAAGTGACATTTTAAAATGGGACTTATGGACTTTTGTATATTTTACCCCCAGTCTTTTTCAGCCTCTCATATACAAGGCTTCCAATGGCTGTAGGCATTTTTGTTACTCAGCTCCGGCCTCCTTCTAGTTCTACTATTAATTTTTTTTTTAGCATATGGTGACCAGAACTGAACATGTTATTTTAGCTGAATGCAAATCACTAGTTTATACAATTACATTATAATATTTCCAGTATTATTTTCTATTGTATGCTTTAGATATCCTAACAACTTCTGTGTGCATTTTTGATTGCTGCCTTACATAAGAAAAGTTTTCACTGAGCAGTGGATAGCGACACCCAAGACTTGTGTCTGAGCAATTATAGTTAATTTAGTACCTAGCAAAGTGCACGAGTAGTCTTCCCAAGGTGCAAAGTCAACCTAGAATGCTTCAAGTGACAGGAAAGAATAAAATTACAAAGTAATAAACCTAAATAAACTGTAAAATGTATTAATCAAACTTCCAACAAGTTAATTCAGATCTCCTTAATGTCCTTCTGCTTTTCATTCAAATAGAAAAATGTGGCTTAGCTTGTCAGAAAAACACACTAATCTACAAAACTTCCATTGATTTCAATGGAGCCAGAACTTTTTTTGGGGGCGGGTGGTAATTTGTAAATTTGTAATTTTTAGTTAGGTGGTCAGTCCTGCATTAAAACCAATATGAGTTTTGCCACTGAACTCACTGAGAACAGGTCTAAGTTCCGTATGCATTACAAATTTTTTCCCTGTGCCTCATGTACATTTCACAATTTATCCTCATAATAAAGAGCTTTGAATTCAAAGAAGTACCCCCATTTATTCTCAAATCAACCAGAAGCAACACTGCTAATCTACCTGCACTTTAAAGATAAATATTACCTACCTACACTTATAAACATGCTCTTGAAAAGATCTCCTTTTGCTAGAATTATTACTGGAGAAGCAATTGGTTGGAATTTTTGCAGATACTTTTTCTTCTTCATTGGTTAGTTGCATCACCGAGGAGCCTGCTGGTGGTTTGACAATTCCCTGCACCTCCAAGATTCTGTTACTCGGATGTCTTTTCTCAGCTTTGTGGTGTTTGTGTCCAGAAAAAGATTGCACAGAAGAAGAGATGGAATAACGCCTAACAATCATATTATTGCCTGTGTACCAGATACAAAATCAGAGTTAAAACCAAATTAAATACACACATCTGCTTCATAGACTTTTTATATGGAAACTAAAAACCAGTAGCAAAATGATTAAATTCTACATGATAAGAAAATATATTTGAGGAAGATTTTCCTAAGCAGAAGTAGCAGTTAGGGGCACTTGACCATAGAGAGTTATGTGCTATTTGTGCTTTTGAAAGATCCCTTCTGGTATTTTGAGTGTAAAGCCAATGACCAATAAAAGCCTAAAAGATATTTACATAGGGCCTGAATGTGAAATCCTTACTCATACTTCTGGGTCTTTGGGACTACTGGAGTCAGTACGACTACTCATATGAGTAACTGGTCATCAGTAGGAGTAAGGAGTTCAGAATCTGGCCCAGAGATACACAGCTGGTTAAGCACGAGAGCAGGTCATGATCCCTTATACTTGCAACAATGATGCCATCCGATTGTGTTTAAATTTTAGGAACAAAATGTAAAATTTTATTTTCAACATTAACAACATTTGCGGGGGACAAAGGGATTAAACATACTCTTCCTTGAAAACTTCTCCCTACCTCCTAGAAATATAGATGTGGGGAAGCAGGATAGCTGGAAAACTTCTTGCTCACCAGTTCACCCACCTGAAAGAGGAGCTAACTATTCCCAAGCTATTTCCCAAATGTGTACCTTTTTAAGGGCCTGGTCCAAAGCCCTTTGAAATACATAGGAGTCTTTCCATTGAGTTCAGTGGGCTTTGGATCAGACCACAAGTTATTCAGTTCCGTGCAGTCACCAACCGTACTTCAAACACATTAATACCCTTTGACCCCATCACCTACACCACACTTTTCCATCAATTTATCTCCTTATATTCTTTTTACGTATGTCCTTCCTAACTTAAACCTATTCTCTCTAGAGGCACTTCATCATAGGCATGGACCTTAGCCCCAGTCTGGTGGTAAATAAACCCTACTGGACAGCAACCTCTGAAAGGGGTCAAAGAACATGTGATGACACATTTATGATTATTTATACCCAGTCATGGATTAGGGCCCCAGTGGACTAAATACCATACAAACATACAATTGAAAGATGATAGGCTTTAGACATTTTTGTACAATGACCTGCTCCTGCAAACCCAAGCGTAAATGTGTACAATATCCAGTTCTACACATATTTGTATGTCAACAAATGTATTGTCTTTTGCAGTAAATCCTGCTCAATTAACTCACACTCAGGTGAGTTAACTCACACACTGACATCAGTGAGACTACTATGGATAAAGAGAATAAGGAGTATTTGAGCTCTTTTTTCCTGATGAAATGAGACAGGATGAAGTGTTCTTATTGTCATTCTCTCTCTCTTACGTACAAGTGCACACAGAACATACCAAGCATGACACATATTGGGCATGATTCTAACCTCACACTGACTTTTACACTCACTTCAAAGGAGGTATATCTGATTTTTGAGGTCAGAGTCGGATTCATTGAATGTATTGTTCATTCTACTGTGCCTAAGAACCCCGGTCAGGACCTCATTGTACTAGACTCTAGACTAATAAACACCACACAGACAGACCCTGTCCCAGAGAATGCACAATATTAGGCCAAATCTTACTCAAAGACAGTGGAACTGTTCAGTGGGCCCTGATCCAGCAAAGCACTTAACCAAATGCTTGACATTGAGTACTTGGGCAGTCACTGAAGGGCTCAAAGTTAAGTCCATGTTTAAGTGCTTTGCTAGATTGGGACCTTGATGGAGGCCAGAGGGCTTCACCCACGTTGGCAAAGAACATAACAATGGCAGTTTGCCTTTCTCTATAGGTACATAACAACAGTGCAGAACTTTGTGATCCCTGAATGAAAGCTAAGCACAAAGTAATACCATCAATAGTAATCGTGACTCTTCAGTACCTTTCTGTTCCTGTAGCGCCAGAGCTGAGCTGGCTGAAACATTCCTATGCAGGGCCACTGGAGAAGTGACCCTCTCTTCCCCTGAATCAGTGAGGCATCTAGCTTCCCCGTTTTCACCTTCTCCTCTTGCTCCTTCCTCCCGGTTAGCTGCCGTCTGTCCGCTGAATTTCATTTCCACCCGAAGGGCCCTATTTTCTCTCTCCAGCTTGTTGATCTCAGAGTGCATTTGCCGGATGACCTGCATGAGCTGCGTGTTTCTCTCCATGACCTTCTCTCTGCAGCAAGTCCCCAGCTCCTCCCCAGGCAGCTAAAGCAAGTGCTGCTTGTGCAGAGGAGAAAACCATTAATCCAGTGTGACTGGCTCATCCTGCACTTAAACACATGTGAACAATAGGATCCCTCTTTGCCATCTTTCACCACCAGGAGAGCCTGGATTAAACTGTCAAACTCTTCAGAGAGCCCAAATGATTTATTCATCCAGGGTTTCATTTTTCAGGACCGAGCTTTTCATTTTGGCATTTACTTTTGCAAAAGTCAATTATATTTCCATATTGGAGCACTGTTAGAAAAAAAAAACCCCTTATGGGTAAGATCCAAACAAGCATTCCTTTCCCTTCCACTTACCTCATAATTTTCGGTTTTGCCCCAGCAGGTACCATGGAGATCTGTTTCCTCATCTGGTTCCTAAGGGTCACTGAATGCTTCAGATAACACAGGAAGGGTTCATCTGTGCATCAAAACAATTAATCTCTTCAGTGCCACGTGGTGAATTATTTAGTTCTGCTTTCAGCATTTGGCAATCTCTCACTTCTCAGAGGTTACTGCTTAGAATTAAAACAATAAAACAAACAAAATGCTCCCAACTCAGAGTACCAAGAGCTGTGAGAAAACAGCAGGCAAATTAAAGTTATTCTGAGAGGACAGTCTGTATTTCATTACCCCTTCACTACTCCTTATGGTTTGCTTTGGAAAGTTTGCCTGAAAAAAAGCATTGGCAATGTAAGGAGAGATAGATCAAACATGAATCTTGCAGTAAAAAAGAAACACAATATTTTGCGCTGCTTTCATTACTGGTCCTAAAGAGGTTTCTCTGCTGGAAATAAAAGGCAAGATCCTCATAAAACACATGGGGAAACATCCATTTTCCTTCCTTAAATCTATATTAATATTTAAACAGAGAACTGTCAAACCTGCAGGAAAACATTTAAAAATCCTTCTGCTCTGAGATAATTCTGCATCTCCTCTAATTTTTATAACTAAGGAATGTCTGAAGGAAAATAAGATCTTTGGGACAGATTCAACCTACTGCTTAAGTTGACTAACCAACGTGCTGGAACTAGGCTGAGTAATGGGTACAAGTTTTCTGTTGTACCTGAAGTCTACCAAGCATGCAGAATTTTTCCATGATCTGGAACCATGTAAATGATGGTTTTGACAAGTTTCCTCCTAGAGTTTGTTTGTTCTAGAATTTTCTACCACACATAGAGCTGGCATAGCTCAAACTGCATGTAAAGGCAACATTTGCTCCTGTAAAAGACCATGACTTCACGAATACAGGCATCATATTCCTCAGTGAGGCTGGACCCATAATGTTCAGCACTAAGAGAAAAAGCCCTTACCAGCTGGGTTGAGAAGATGCCAATCAGCTCTCAGATTATAATTTCTTTAGGGCAACCACAACCTCTACGCTCAGGGAATCCTGCTCTGGTCAGCCAAGCTGACTTTCAATGAAAAACAGCCTTAAGAGACCACAGAGTCTGACCCTGTTGTATATAATGCACCCCTCCCCCTCTCAGCTAGAAAAACACAGCTGTGTGTTTTTCATTGAATCACCATTGAACAGCTAAAAGCCATCGAAATCAAAGGATAGAGATGTTCAAACCTGAACTAGTTTTCAAAGCCACCCAAAACAGTTCCAGAGATTGCAAGAATAATGATCTGCACAAGATTTTACCCACTTTCAATCAAAGTCACAGCTTGCTCTACTAGAAGTGAATAGCTAAATAACAGACTGCTAAGTCTTGGCATCTGAATGACATTAATATCTTCACAAAAAACTCCCTCAATTTAACCAACAGGAAGGTCTTTGGTATGTTATCTATGGGTTAGTGAAATGTATGAATTTCTTACAAAGTAGATTTGTAAAAGAAAAGAGACAAGAAAAATGTACAAATCTTACAATACAGCTTCATTAAAAATCCAGGATAAACTAAATTTTTATTCTGAATGGCACAGAGATGACTTAAAAGTATATAATGTCCCTGCATGCATATAGCCATAGATGAGAGTGTGTGCACACGTGTGTATAACTGTTGATGGTAGTCACTCTGGCACATGACATAAGTAAAGGAAGTGGTTTTGTAGCTACTGAGTGTATATTATAAAAGTTTGACAATATTAGAAAATGACATCCACACTGCTACTGGAATCGTTAAATAGCTTTCATAGCTGTTTGGCTTGCCAAGCTCATTCTCTTGCTTTTCTAAGGGTTAGACGGACCACATGGACACTTTGCTGTTCCAATAAAACCAAATTGTGCTGTGAATTGGTCTTTTCATTGAATGAACTTGAGTGTTTTATATGACAAACCACAGCCACAAAGATGCAGGTGCCAAGACCATCAGTAAGGATGCAGTCCAGATGCTTCAGAACAAAAAGGAAAAGGCTTGATAGCATTTGAACTAAAGGACCAGCTCCATTAGAGATGAGCAAGCAACAGGCTTTATCCTTAACTAGGCCAAGCCACTTGAAGGAAACATGATCATATGCACACACACAAAAAAAGAGCCAATGTACAACATTTACATAATTTCTATTATTATAGACAAAGCAGTAACATTGCCTACAGTCAATGAGATCCAAAGACCAGTTTCACTGGTAGTGTTCGAAATTCTAAAGCTAATTATAATCAAAGTAGTTTTATTGTGACTTTGTGCTCCTCCCATCTGCTTATTGCAACCAACTGCTGCTTTTTTTGTTATGTGTTTGTGCAGTGGGATGCTGATCCATGAATGGGGCCTCTGGGTGTTACTAGATACAAATAATTTAAAAAAGCCCTTTTAGAAAACTATTAGATGGGAGCATTGTCTGTGTGCCCAGGGGTCTAACAGAATAGCAGCAACATTGAACTTACCAGAAGGACCTTGGTATGATAACTAGATTTAGCATGTGTCTCCCTATCCCACCCTTCAGTCTTGGGATTACTGTGAAAATGGATGTGCTCAACCCCCATCATCATCCAGAATGGCTAGCCTGAACCAGCCACTGATGTGAATACTCTCCCATTGGTATCATGCATCTTCTGCTCCTGTGAAAAGACAAAATTATCCAAGCAATGAGCCTTTGAAAAATCACAGTTGGCACATGCTCAGTAGAGACTCGTTAGAATTTGGCAGCTAAATTCTCTGAAGAGTCTGTCAGCACTGATCATGCTCAAGTGGCTGAGCAGGACTTTTCCTGCAATTTCTGCTCTAGGCATCTTGGGGCCTTGAATGCAGAATTGGTCAAGGTAAATCCTAAATTAGCAGCGCCCATCCTGGCTCCTCTATTTACATCAGTCTGGGAAGGGAAAAAGTGCCAGATGAGTGGACCAATGGGGTTATAGTGAAGATACCCAAGAAAGGAACTCAGATTTCTGAAGCTATTAAGGGATTATTATTTATTAGAACTGTGTACTTTCAGCACTACTTTATAGTGCAGAATGCTAGGTAATGAGAAAGTTGACATGTCCAAACTGTCTTCCCATACAACTTGCCTCAGAAAAATCCTCCATATCTTTTGGCCCAGAACAATCTCAAACCAAGATCTATTGACACAGGGCAGCCAAGAGAATCTGAGCACCATCATTGCCAGGAGGTGTTGGAGATGGAGTGGCCATGTGCTTCGAATGGAAACTGATTCCATATCCAGAGCAGCAATAAGATGAATACCGGAAGGCAAGTGAAAATGAGGCTGCCTGAAAACAACATGGCGAACAGTTGTGGAAGTTGAGCTGAAAAACCCTGTGAAAGACTTGACAGAAACAAACAGGAGTGGAGGATCTTTGTCACTGCCCTAAACATGATAATAATAATGCATCTTGGGACCACTGTTTTAGCAAGGACCAAAACTGAGAGCAGGGAGACTCTCTCTCCTGTGTTCTCAGTGCCCTTCTTGCAGGTGTCCAACTAGTTTGAAAGAGGAAGATTCAGCTCCATTGGACAGGTGGAAAGAGGAGATGATTGGGACAAGGAACCTGGAGGTGAGAGAAGATTGTGATTGAGAGCTGAGGAAAGAGAAGGAGCTGGGATAAGAAGCCAAAGTGGGGCCAGACTGGGTGTGGATGAGGTGCCAGGAGCAAGACAAGGAGTCTGGAATGGGAGGACAGTATGTGATCATGTGATAAAAGACTATCATAATATATACAGTAACAGAGTGTGGGAGAGAATGTTTATCTGCACAGTCAACCTTAATCCTGGTGCTTCCTAATTTTTGAGTGCTTGACTTTGCAACTTTAATAATGTTCTTTTAATGTAAGTGAGTGGAGGAAGTATATGTAATATTGCAGACGTTGCCTAAGACAGTGTCTTTAATACAGGGATGTTTTATAGGTGTTGCACAGGGAAGGCTATTATGTTGATAGACTGAATTTACAACTCTTTGAAGGAATTCTCTGGACAGAAATTGTTATTTAAAAGGGTTGAACTTGAAAAATACCAAATGTTTCAGACTGGAGAACCAATACAAAAGTTAAGGAGATTTGAAGACAGTGCTCCAGAATATGGTAGTATTTCAGTCAGTGGTTATAGCTATCAACCTGCACGTACAATTATAATTATTTTAGTACAATAGACTTACATTTAGAAAGAATAGTGAGATTCTAGTGTAACATATACCTTTAAAGCTAGACTCCCAATCATTGTAACTTGAACTTGGAATGACACATGACACTGCTCACCCAAGTCCAGTGTGATATCAATAGCAGAAATAGCTAGCTTTGGAATGTAAGGCAGATGCTTATCTGTCATACAAGATTGCATCTTGCTTTGAACAATGTTTATTTGTGGGAATGCTTCCTTACATACATAAGTGCATCATTTCCATAATGCAAGGATTTGACAGGCAAGACTTTTCTTGAGAGAGTGCTTTAATGGCTATTGATGGAAGGAAACAATATCCAGTTCACAAAATCTTGTCTTTCACTGGAGATCCTAATAGCTTTTACTAGCCGTGTTCTCTTCAAAGCTGAAGGAAGCAGATTGCTGACGGTGTAAGCATCTTCCTGAAGTAATGAAATTCACTGCATCTCTTCAGAAACTTGAAAGTGAATCTTTTCTTCAGTTGTGAGAAGGACATGCCCATCCATATCTAGATGGCTTTCTTTTCACAGCTTATGTTGCTCAGCATAATACAAACTGCCTCTAGCAAGTCTTTCCTCCCAGAACTAAAGTTTTATTTGAAGTGCACACATAAAATCAAATGCAATTTCAATAACTGGGCCTTAACCTGCATCAAAATGATCAGCAGAGTTAATTGGCAGCTAACATCTATAAGAAAAAAAAACAGCTCTAACTTTGTATAGATCAGCATTTTCCCATGACATAGCCATAGAATTTGTATATATTCAAACCTCATCTTTAGCATATCTGTATCCTCCAGAAACACATAATACATTTACATAGTGATCACAATGATACATTCACCTGTGATATACAATCTGCACTCTGGTGTATTTTGTAGCCTTATAATTGTCTACCTGTTTTTCAATGCAACAATTTAATTAAAAATATATGTAATTCTTCATGAGTGTGGAGAAAAACTTAGGAATGTCACCCAATGACTTGCTGTTTTTCAGAGCCTGAAGTAGTGTAATGTGACTTTCACTCATTCAGCCCAGTAAGTTGTTAACTCCAAAGCCTAATATGGATAATTTCTATGTCAACCTTCTTTACTATTTAGTGCTGATTACTTTGCCATAAAGATACAACTAATAAACATACTCAGTGTGGGTGGATGTCACATAAGTTAGAGATGAAGAAGACAGACTGTGGTGTATGACTAGAAGTACCATTGCTACTTCTGTTTCTATATGTTTATGGAAGGGAGAATATTGTCAAGAGTGGGTAAAAGAGCAAAGCAGAAAACTTCTGTATATGGTAGGCAAACAGATTTATGGATTTTAGTATCTACAAGCCACCTTACGGAAGATTTATTCTGCAGTTAACTCTGCAAGGCTCACAACATTTTCAAAGCTCTATTCTCAGAAGGGCTGAGGCCACTTCTTGAATTGCAAGATCTGGCAAATGATTATTTTAGGGGTACTTTGCAGTGGCTTTTCCCCATTTAAATGGGAGAGATGTGTAGAACACCTGCTCCCCTGAAAGCTGTTCCCCAGAACATTTTATGAATTAGCGTGGGCATTTTTGCTGGACCCTTTGAAGATTACACCTTGGAAAGTAGGTCTTTCAGATGCCTTTTGAAGATCCTACAAAAGGGCTAGATGGCCATCCTGAAAGTAGATGAAAGGGAAGATGCAAGCATGGATAGTGAAGGATTTTAGAGTCTTTTGTGGAGAGAGAGATATGGAGAGGGAGATATGTTGCAAGTCTGGGATGTGGACGCAAAGTAACCCAGGATTCAATCTGAAACCAGAAATAATTTTGTTTCTGAAATGGGCTTTTTTTCCCTCCTCACAGTCTTCACTTTTGCTGTTTCCAAAAAACTGATCAGACCTCTTTGCATGGGTTTCTCTTTTATAAAGTTTCCACACATTTTAGGCATTGTACGTTACATTCTCCCCTATCTGTCAGGTGGCATTCTCCTGGAGCGGAACTGAGCTTTCAGAAATACTGACACTCATTTCAATATAGATTCAAGCCTCAAAATGATCATGAGCCTCGATACTTGTTCTGGAAGAGTTTGCGTACTTTAACGAAAGATTATCAAACAGTTGAATCTGACAAATGCCAATGTCCCTCCCCTCAGCTATCCCCTCTCTCACCTTTCACCCCAAAAAGCAAGAGACCCCCCCTTCTTTGTAATGTTATCTTGTTAGCCTTGAGTTCATTTAATTCAAGTCTCTATCTGAACCTCTGGGAAAAGTCTCACAATGAGCCCTAAGAGACTGAGTGTTGTGTCTTAAAGCACCTTTAAGAGAAAACACCATAAGTAATGCAGCCAAAGGGTACTATATGCCTACAGCACAAGATGTCTGCTTTGCTAACCACTCTCTGTAGAAATTGTTTGAAATAGATTTTCAGTTCTGTGTGTATGTGTTTCTGAGATGCACATCATAGACTTGTAGGACTGGAAGGAACCTTGAGAAACCATCTAGTCCAGTCCCCTGCATTCATATTGTATCCACTCAGAGAAACTCTCATTTAGGCTAACTATAGGCTTTTCTCGCTGGTTACACAGAACACTGAAACTACTTTGACAAGTTACTTGGATTTGACAAATGGCAAATGCTGCTTTGTCCAAGCATCTGTGCTGGCAGAGGGGAAAAGATGCAAAAACTCTCTTCCCCTGCAGTGCACCAGTAAAAGCCAGGAAACATCTTGACTCAGCATTGGCTTGAGGAGCTAACAGGCCTGATCTAAAGCTCACCTAAGCTATTGACTTTGGACCAGGTCCAATGTAACCAGCTAATAAGCCTTGCAATGCCCTCATGGAGTCTGGACAGCTGGCCTGTCACCCGATGTGTAAAGTGAATGCTTCTCCTTTCTGAACTTTCAGTGAACTCCTACTAAGACATTTTGCACTGAACAGGCCGAATGGCTTTGAGAAGACCACCTCTGCTCAGCTGCTCCAGGTCTACTCTTATAGCTCTGGCAGAGAAGATAAGGCATCTTTTATCTTCCATGAAGAAAATAAGGTGGAGAGACTTGCCCCTTTCACAAGGCCATGATTCTTCCTGAGTGCCTGACTAGTTAATCTTTAAGGTGCCACAGGACTCTTTGTCACTTCTGCAATTCCAGACTAACATGGCTACCCCTCTGATTCTTGACTCAGTCAATGGAGTAATCTCAGTGTAAAACCAATGCATGTGAAAGAAGAATCAGCTCCTAAATACACCAGTGTTAGTGTGTGTAAAGTGCCTGCAGTTGGATGTTTTATGCAAGGTCTTGCTAAACGTACAACAAAAGAGTCAGTCTCCCAATAAGTAAAAATCTCAGTGTAAATTGTTTATACTGTGAATAGAAATTGAATGTTGTCACATTCTTAAAGATGTTTTCTGATTGCCGGAGCTCTTGGACAGTGATTTCCCAGTTGAATTAAGTCACCTAGTGCATCAGTAAGATCAGTCTAAGAATGTAATTGGAAGTCTATGCTGGCACTGTATCATTGACATTTCAGTATGGAAAAGCAACATGACAGCAAAATGAATAGGAGAGAGGACACTGACAGCAGGTGTCAATGGGATACTGACACGATAAGCAGCAACTGGAGTGGAATCTGAAGGAATTGCAGGAACAGACCATACGTAAAAATTCTGCTGTCTTTTATATAACCAGCAGGAGAGAATACAAGGTTGGCTGCTTTTTATGCCTGAAAGAAAGATTGTATAAAAGCAATCATTAATGAAATTACCCAACTGTGAGAAGTGTTTCATGTTTTTTGTTTGTCTTTAGTGCTCTTCACCTGAAAGGGCAGCTGTAGAAATGCAATTTTCAGGGTCAAAATATCTACCAGGATTAGTCTGTATTTGAATAAGACTAATTCAAATGTTGTTACAATCTTAAAATGTACAATGGCAAGTGAGCTTGCTCCCAAAATTCAGGTTCAATAAGGTCAATAAAACTGTTTATAATAAAGTGGTTATTATTAGAATATTTTTGTTGGGATTTCAACTCTTTTTCCTATTTTTCTGAATCCATCTATCTGATGCTTTTCATGGCATCTGAACACCTTTGCTATGTAAATATTACAATTTTGTGTTAGTATATAGAGGTAGAAAATGAAAATGATTAGAAACCAACATATTTTCATTTTCCAGGATGACTGAAATGCAAAAAGTAAACAAAAAGCCCAAAAGAGGAAAAGAACATTATATTTTTAGTGTTGCCAGTTTTAATAATTTAAGAATAGCAGAGAGAAGGCAATTTTGTTTTCAAATGGGTGCTATTTAGCCTGACAGAGTCTATTTAACAATGCTTTTTATAAAAAAAATTGAGAATACTAGATTTTTCTTGATTTCCTTTTATGTATAGTTAACTTCCATATGTGTACATTTTACCAAAGTGAACCTTGGACTAGCTAAGTGACTAGTCCAAGGTTACACAGGAAGTCTGTGGCAGAGAGGGAATTGAATCTGGGCCCCTCAGGTCCCAGGCAGCACCCTAACCACCGGGCAATCCTTCCTCTTCCACACATACCACCCGTCCGCAGTCACACTCAGTCTGTCCACTGCTACATTTGGAGATCCTGAAGCATGTCTGTTGATACTATGACCTAATCTAGAACTCAGGCAAGTCAAGGGAATTGATTTTAAGGGGCACTAAATCAAACCCTAAGTTTGTTTTATTTGCCTTTTGAAACTGCTGCCAATCACTGGCTTCAGCATGTGACAATACAAATGAATATTACGTAGGTTTACAGAGCTGCTGAACCTTATCAATAGGTCAAAGAGCGCACATCACTCAGTGCCCATTCATGCTACCCCAAAGGGTTTTTCGTCTGACTTGTGTGAAGGGTTATTATGGAAAATAAAGACATAGCAGATCCTATCTTCCAGGAAAAAGACATGCACTTCAATATTTTACAGAGGTTGGGCTTTTTTCTTACTGGGTATTTATATCTCCGTGGTATTTGAACATGGTATCAAATTAGTGCAGTGGCAAAGGTTGTATAGGTAAGAATGACACTACCTCTCCACTCTTGAGATTTTCTAAGCAGTGTTGGAAAATGCAACATACAACCTGTTAGTATCTATATTAGGTTCCAAAAGCACTGCATTTCTAAGCTTAAATCACTAATTCCTTCTTGGAGACTCTCTGGTGTACTAGACCTTGTGACACTCTCCCTTCAATCCTATTTGTTTGACTCCCTGGAACTTTGTAATCTGCAAAAGTAATTTTTCTAATATCTATGACTTATGCTGGGAGGGAGAGTCTCCTTGCCTAGTATTCTACCAAAATAAAGTCATCCTTCCAAACCTGCTCTAAGCGTTTTCTCTATAGCAATGTCAAAGTTCTGTATTTCTCCTCTCAACTAAAGGCTGAGAAGGAATAATTCCAAAGTAATGGTGCAATTTTTTTTACAATTTTGTATTACACATTAAAAAGCTGAAATTGAAACAAAATGTGTCAATCCATCCAAAATGATTTTCTTTTAGGTGGAATTTTCCTTCACAGAGAATTTCAATATTTCCTGCCTTTGTTCTAATCTGGACTGAAGCCAAATTTCAAAATCTTGAAATCCTTCGTGCAACATAATTTCCATCGGTCATACACCTCTGTTCAGTTGTATTTGTTAAAATAGAGCACTGCACTGCTCAGACAGTTTAACTGAGCAGATTTAAGAATGCTGCCTACATATTGTTGCAGTTCTCCCATTCTTATTCATACCTCATGACCTAAAATAGTTCTATTGATTTCAGAGGGATCATTCATGGACCAAGATAATACTGGATATGAGTAGCATTGGGAGAATTAAGCTCTATTGTTGGTAAACTTGAATACGTCGATGACTGCATTTTTTGATGGAGCGACTCAGTGAAAGAATGCTCTTTTTCCTGCTTCTCTTTTGATATGGATTTGGGTTTTATCCTTGAAACCAGTGGGCCAAACTTTTCAGCCTGCCCCACTCCCTTTTGGCACTGAGGTGGTGCGAAGAGAGCAGAAGCTTCTCCATAGTCTCTGGGGATACTCCCTGAGATGTAGAGTGAGCAGAGCTGGCTCCTTGGCTTCCCTCCCCACCCCATTTCAGGACTGATGTTAGGGCAAAGCAGGGCAGGCTGGGAGAATGGCCAGCGCACAAAATGCTTCAGCCACTTCCAGCTGACAGGTGGGCCCTAGAGTACCACAGCCAGCTGGTGCTGTTTAGAACATCCCCTAGGCTGCCCTAAAATGCTCCAGAGCTGGGGCTGAAGGCAAGGCAGAGAATGAGACCAGCATAACTGGCTCAGAGATAGTTGTCCTTCTGCTGCCCCCAGGGTAAATTGGATGCAGCAGGGAGTCTGGCCCATTATCTTTATACTGATCCCCAGATTTACGGTCTGAGTGAGGATTCAGCTACTACTGCTTTCAAGATGTGTTTCACTAATGCTCAAAGCACTGTCTGTTATGGTGCTAAACATGGAGACCATATTACAGAAAATGTGTCCCCAAAATGGCTGTGAATTAGTGATGAGCCTGAACCAACCCTTTTGCTTCCCCCAATCTGCATGCCCTATACACTGGGCAACTTTGATTCCAGATCTGAACCTTCCCACAAGTTCCTACCTTTACAATGGGTTAATCCCTATGTCCACACACCCTGGGAACAGTTAGTGTTTGGATCCAAACACTGAGTTTGAGCTCTGACATTTCTGTAGGATAGATGACCCAAAGTAATTTCATGCTGTCAATGGGCGTGACATATTTTGGCGCTGATTTTCGATTACATGCTCTTTGGAGCAAGGATTGTGTCTTCCTCTGTATTTGGAAATCACCAGGCACATATTGGGCACTACTGCAAAATCAAAAACAATATATAAAGAAAAATGCTTAAGAAGGTTAGTTTTCTGGGTTTTATTAGCTCTCACAGCTGCCAGTGCAACATATTTACTATCAGCACAAGCCTTATTTCTCCTGGTCCCAAAGGGGAACATTCTTAATTGGCAACAGCTACATTATTTCACAGATACGTTGACCTACAGGAATGTACTTTGAATGACTGGAGAAATGATTGCCTGTTCAGCTCTGTGTATCTTATCAGCCCCAAGAACCAGCAGTTTCAATAGTTCTTGATGCTTCAATGCCATCCTTTTGTTCACTAGGCTCTGCTGCAATTATGAAAGAAACATTTTGTGACGTTCTTATTGTTTCCAGTTTTTAGCGTTATTGTTTCTGTTGCCTGCTAATGGGTCAGAACACAACTGAGAAAAGAATGTCTAAAATACAGAAACCATAAAACAAACAGTTGAACTTATAATCCCTTAATAGCATCAGAACATTAACAACAGACCTGCTTTGTTATTGATGTCTAATAGAAACATGTACAATGCTTAGCAATTACTGAGCATGAATCTAAATGTTCATACATTACTGTTCTGCATACCGAACCTTAACAATCAAACTAGACAGAGATTAATATGAAGTCTATCTAAGGAGAAGAAACACTTGACCTTCTTTCTGTTGCTCTCTTGCTGTATCAACATTAAATTTTCTTGGGAAATCTCTTCTGCTGGAGGTCCAATAGGTGGTATTTCCTAGTGTTTGAACTGGGAGGAGCAGCTGGAGTATTTTCCATATCCACCCTTCTCACCACTTCCAGCCAAGGAAGGTAACAGCTGAGAGGCAGAAGGAGTTGAGAAACTTGGAATAGCCATCACTTCTTTTTCCCCTGTGAGCAATTTATACCACTCTCAGTGATGGTCTCTTCAGCTTATGCCCAATGCTTTCCTCAAGGGGAAAAGACAAATTGGGAAGACTAGGTTAGGCGTGGTGAATGGGTGATGAGATGGTGAAAAACTGAGGCATTTACCTGTTGCAGTTAAACAGATGGGGAAGTAAATCATCAGAACACAGGAAAGAAGGAGGAGAGCACATTTCCAAATGACTGATTATTAAATGATAATCCGAAAGTGTTTCCTGTTAAATTAGCGGGGATAATAAGTGGATCCTGGGGTGGCAAATTCTTCATCCTTTGCACTGGATTTTATTGATCCCAAGGTACAATTATTAGCCCACAAACAGGAATCACACTAAAGTTAGCTGAATTATAAATTTTGCTTATTGTTGTTTGGTGCTTTCATAGGCTCATGCCCAACATCTTGCTCAGACTTCTATTGAATGAGCCTTTCCACCTTTACCTTCCCATTTTAACAGTTGTTTTAATGGGGAATCTTCTATAGTTGACACCTAAAGAGGACACTACCATATAGAAGAGGACTCTTATAGAGAGACATGGGATACCTCCAGGAGAAAATCATTGGAGTTCTCTACAGGATACTTTTTAAACAAAGTTAACCCCTCTAGAAATTCTTCTCCTTCAACCTGTGGCATGTTTTTAACTCCCTTGGCTCGGAGTTCATTTTTTCACTGTGATTATTCCATTGTGGGCTGACACACGTGACTGTTTATATGGTGGTTAGAACACCACTGCAAAAAATCCTCTATATGTGCATTGAGCTTATGGAGAATCAATTGATAGATACAAATCAAATCCATGCCAATTTTTTGAATATTTGTGACAGACCATCCATCTTAAAGTTTCGGCCTCATACGTTAGATTCAGCAAAAGTGTATTTTCGAGCTGGCTGGAGATATTAATTAAAAAAATCCCCAAAGAACTGAAGTAAAAATGTATATGAAACTTGATATTTTCAGTACACATACGGCCTAATTTTTCAAACCTAACATCCTAAAAATACATGGTCCCAGAAAATATATATAGCTGCATTTACACACATTTGCAGTTGGGAATTTGTGCATGTAAATACTTGGTGTTTCTGCACAAATGCAGGTTTTTTTGCATGCATGTTTTGCACACATGCATATGCACGCACAGTTTTTGTGGATTCAAATTTTGAACATTTGGCCCATGAAAATACGTACAAATTAAATGACAAACAATGCCACAAGAACACATACACATCAGTCACTGCTGATGAAGTTTGTCATCACGTTCCTCCATTTGGAAATTATCCAGAACAATCCCTGATCACATCAACCTTGCGTTGCCAAAGTAACATCTCTCTAGTGAACATTAAGACATAATTACCCTGTAAGGAATGATTCCTATTAAACATTAAATGCATCTTCCTCTAATTGAAATTAAAGCCTTTTGCTTGTGGTTGGGTGTCACTAAAGATGTGATTAAATATAAAATATGTATAACTCTTAACTCCTTTAAGGGTGTTGAGATAGCACCAACTCAGTAACAAGCATAAATAATTTCTCTCTAGCCCCACAAAGTTTCTTTCAGGGTTATCAGTTTGTTTTGTTCTGGGGCAGATGATCTCCTTCTTCTGATAAAAGGTTTCTCCTGCACTGACTACACTCACACAGCTATGAAAAAAACAGGAAATAAGAATCCTTTACTCACCCTCTATCTTGCTCTTCCTGGGCAGAGGGTTGTATATTGCCTTCTTCAAAGAGCTAACACTCCCCAAAGACCCTGCCAATATGCAGCATTTGTCACTTTCTGGCTTAAACTGCCTCCTCCAATTGAGAGAGGCAGGAGTTTCTGTTTTTTCTTTAGGATCAGGGATGTACCCCACCCAATAGATAATTTATTTGTTTTTAATGGCCCCTTTCTTAGGCCAGACAGACCAATTCCTCCTCCCCAACTTCAGGTTTCTCCACTTATGGGGATGTAGTAACTGCTGAAGTTGGGATAGTAATAGCAGGGGTGTGAGTAGAGGGATGGGTGCAAGATAGTGAGCATTGATGTGGGAGAAAAGAATGCCTTACTTCCTTGAGCAGCTGTGCAATGACCTTCTGCAAAGAGCTCCTAGAAGTTTTTATTGGCATTCTCTATAAATTGGCCGGCTTCTCAGCCAGTATCCGCAGCCCCCATGGCTTGGAAGGCTGTAGATATTTTCATTTGGGTAGGCCTTGATGGTGCAGATGGTATCAGAAGAAAAGGAAGGCAGAGGATCTAATAAGCTCTGCCAGACAGTGATTATAGATCTAGGTTTTAAAACGGATGTTTCTGTTTCTTGGCATTGATCAAAGGCATTCAGGGAGTGAGGAGAAATGAAAGCACTAATGGAATCTAAAATGAGATGAAATACACGGTCACACATTCTCATTTTCCTTCTTATGAAACTGTTACCATATATAATGGATGAAAGGCTGATCTGGAACGGTATCACCATTCACATGGAATAATTGCTGCTTTTTCACAGATGACTGATTAAAGATTTGAAACCAGAATGACTTTAATTGAATGGGCTAAATTGTACCCAGTCTATTTCTATATGGAATATGTGACCTACAAAGATGTACTTAGTTAAGAAGTCCCTCCAAACCCCCCCCAAGCAAATTAATATGGACATATTAATTTAGAAAACTACTGAGGGATGCAGTGATGTAACAGGTCTTATATCAGCATTTGAGATGTAATTGGAGGTTGAACAGTTTGATATTTTATTCATGTCACAAACAGATTGTTGCCTCTTGTGATTTGAGGTTGGCCTGCTGAGACACACCTGTCCTATCCATGGAGGGGGCTAGTTTTGATAGTTCACACTTGGGACCTGCTAGAAGTAGAGGGCTACAAGGCAGAGAATGGCTCCTTGACAGAGTGTAATTGCTTTCAAAAGATTCTTTAAATTCGTATGCCTTGACAGGAGGAGGTGGGGAGAGGGCAGGAGGAGGACGAAGAAAGAAGGCACAGAGATGATGATCATTGTCTGAACACAGCTGCTTGCTTCCTTCCCAGTGAAGACTAACGGGATCACACTGTTTGTGCTCAATCTCTGATGCCCTGACTCCATTTTCACCTCTGGCAGCAAATTGCAGCTGTTGGTGATTACTTTTAAAGCTCTCAATTGTCTGGGGCCATGAACCTAAATTTTCCAGAGTGACTGATGATTTGGGGCACTTTAATATTTACGTGACCAATTTGGCAAACTTTTAAAAAGGTGTGATTTTTAGAGGGCGGGTGCTCTGAATTTTCTGAAAATCTGTCCCCTTTAAGGCACATCAAATTGAGCACCCAAAATTAGGTTTCATTAAAAAAGAAGTGAGTTTTGAAATGTGTATTTGTTCTGCAGCAGAACAAAACCAAGGCCTTTCAGAATTATTTTGTCAAAAACATGAGAAAGATAGACACCCACTCCAGAATAGCCAATAACCCTGTGGTTAGGACACTCCTATGGGATATAGAAAACCCACATCCTAGTCAGTCTCTCTCTGGAGCCCAATAGAACAGCTCTAGCAGAAGAAAGAGAATGACTCAGAACTCAACCTAGGTTTCCTATATCCCAGGGGCATACTTTAACCACTGGGCTATCAGATAAAAGGTCACTTATTTTCTCTTTTTCTTTCCCCCACCCCACTCATCCGCAGACCATTGAAACTGACACAGTTCCATTAAAAGTTTCACTTTCGAACAATTGTCATTTTTTGATCCAAAATATTTCACTGAAGAATTCCTGACCAGTTCTACCCAAAACCAACAGACTTATTTAAACATAAATGTTGTCCACACTGCTCTGAAGTGTAAATGTGTGGCAGTATGGCTTTTTGGCTGGGGGAATTTCCTTTCATATAGCATACAACTACAGTGCCACAAAAGAGGAGTTGCAGGGAACAGGGCAAGGATGCTAGATAGGCCCATGATCTATGCAGGGTTCAAGGGCTGAAGCCTCTGGCAGTTCTGTGGGAACAAGCCCTGCCATTCCTCTTTCCTACCCTGAATGGGAGGATTCTTTTTCAAGGAAAGTCCCCAACAACGTGACCCCAGATGCTTAGACTATTGGAAACAGGAAGCATTCCCACCTATTCTGAACAAAATCCATGCACCAGCTAGAGTCCAAGCTTACTCCCTTCCTTAATAGAAGAAACCAACCCTCAGCTTAAACTTTCTCTCAAGATTAGCTGTTCCTAGGGTCTCCCAATTCTGGACCATAGTTAATAAGAGTCAGCAAAAATAACTTATGGTGGCTTCAAGGAGAAGAAAAATAATTTTTGCTGGATACAGGACTGTAGAACTGAGGCTTTAGCATCAGGGAACTACAGTTGCTTCCTGTTAGCCCTCTCCTCTCTCCTGCCCTGGGCAGATCCCCGCTTAGAAGAAAATCTCATCCTTTATGGTTTATATCTTCAGTTATGGAGTGTTAAAAAAGACTGCTGTCCAATTCAACTTTTATAGAAGCCAAGCTTTTCACTGACTTCAGTTGGGGTTAGAAAGCATATACAGCCCATTGAGGAATAAAAGGGAAATATTAAATGAATACTCACCCGCTGGAAGTGAGACAAGAGAGATGCTTACAAAATGGCTACTTTAGGGCTATAGCTGCTTGCTTAGTCAAGTATAAATCACAACCTTCTATAAAAGATAAATGTGACAGACAAGAAAGGCAACAGGCAGTTATAAAGGAAAGACTTTCAAGAGAAGAGGGCTGTGTCTGGTATATTACTACTATATTAGCTTATTATTGGTGCTTTTTACGGAATCATTTGTCTGTGTTTGGAAGCATAGTACTGTATTGACACTTCTCACTAAATATCCTATAATGTAGAGCTAATAAAAATCAGTTAAGCATCAAGCGAGAGGTTAGATTTACAACAGGAGCAGAATTTGATCTTTGTCTAAGTTAGGGTGATATAGATGTGGAGTTTTGATTTGGACTCTCTGGAAAAGAGCCCTGAGCTACAATGTTTACTCTGGGCTTGATCCAGACTTCCTGCCATGAAGCTGAATTCAGTTCTGTAGCTCAGCCCCATTTTGTAATCGTCAAAGTGTCTTCAGGGGACTAAATAAGTTCCTAGGGACTGATTCTGACCCCTCAGAACCCATACATTGCTTCAGTGGTATATAAGGGCCATAAAGGTGCCACAACTGGCTGGTGGAGAATTCCCCTGGCACAGTAGCTGTGTGGGGCCACCATGCGTAGCCCTGCTCTGTCCCACTGGCAGCTTGTGGTGTAGGGCTAGGAATGGAAGGGAAAGTCTCCCATAGTGCTACAGAGATTCTGGGCTATAGAACAGTCCCTTAAGCAGTCTGATTAAGACTTCTGTAAATTAGCTCAGACTGTAATTCAGTTGTGGGCAACCTGTGGCCCACCAGGGTAATGCGCTGGCCAGCCACAAGACCATTTGTTTACATTGACTGTCCAGTTACCCTGATGGGCCACAGGTGGCCCACCCCTGCGCTAAGTGCTACTTTAGTTTATGCAGGGGGCTGCGTCAGTGCTGCACCACCTGAATTCCCTAGTCTTTTATTCTTCATTTCGGACTAAGAATAATTTGCAGTGCATTCACTTTGGAAAATGGATAAACTCAGCTCACAAGGGGGAGACTGTCTGTAACGCTTGGCCAAACTGAATTTCAATCATCACGCAATGCATCTGACTCACTCTCTGAGAAAACCTTTTACCAGTGATTGCGGATTTCCATATTCATGGCCCAACATTCTCATTTATAACCGGCTTCTCGAGGACAATTCAGAAGAAAGTTAAAAATTCTTTTGTGGTTCTGTAGCAACTTTCATCTCAGGCTCTCAAAGGATTTTACACACATTGGACCTGATTCTGATCTCACTCATGTAGGGTTAAATGATCCTCTGGACTTCAATGGCATCAGTCCTGAGTTAACTGGTTTAAATGAAAGAACAGGTTAAAGACTATTAAGAAAAGCTGGACATGCACAAGTCCATGGGTCCAGATCTAATGCATCTGAGGGTGCTGAGGCTGATGTGATTTCAGAGCCATTGGCCATTATCTTTGAAAACTCATGGCAATCGGGGGAGGTCCCAGATGATTGGAAAAAGGCAAATATAGTGCCCATTTTTAAAAAAGGGAAGAAGGCGAACCTGGTGAGCCTCAACTCAGTCCCTGGCAAAATAATGCAGCAGGTCCATTTTGAAGCAACTTGGAGGAGAGGAAGGTGATCAGGAATAGTTAACATGGGCATACCTGACCAACCTGATTGACTTCTATGAGGCGATAACTAGCACCGTGGATAGGGGGAAAGCAGTGGGCATGCTATATTGGGACTTTAGCAAAGTTTTTGATATGGTCTCCCACAGTATTCTTTCCAGGAAGTTAAAAAGGTATGGATTGGATGAATGGACTATAAGATGGATAGAAAGTTGGCTAAAGTTTTGGGCTCACAGAGTAGCGCTCAACAGCTCAATGTCTAGTTGGCAGCCAGTATCAAGCAGAGTACCCCACGGGTTGGTCCTGAGACCGGATTTGTTCAACATCTTTATTAATGACCTAGATGATGGGATGGATTGCACCCTCAGAAAGTTCGCAGATGACACTAAGAGGAGGGAAAAGGTAGATAAGCTGGAGGGTAGGGATAGGCTCCAGCATGACCTAGGTAAATTGGAGGATTGGGCCAAAAGAAATATGATGAGGGCCGAAGAATCCCATGTACCACTACAGGCTGGGGACCAACTGGCTAAGCAGCAGTTCTGCAGAAAAGGACCTGGGGATTACAGTGGATGAGAAGCTAGATATGAGTCAGCAGTGTGCCCTCGTTGCCAAGAAGGCATATTGGACTGCATTAGTGGGAGCACTGCCAGCAGATAGAGGGAAGTGATTATTTCTCTCTATTCAGCACTGGTTCAGACCACATCTGGAATAGTGTCCAGTTTTTGGCCCCCCACTAAAGAAAGGATGTAGACCAATTGGAAGGAGTTCAGCAGAGGGCAACAAAAATGATTAGGAGGTTGGGGCACATGACTTACAAGGAGAGGCCGAGAGAACTGGGCTTGTTTAGTCTGCAGAAGGGAAGAGTGAGGAGAGATTTGATAGCAGCCTTCAACTACCTGAAGGGGGTTCCTAAAAGGATGGAGCTCAGCTGTTTTCAGTGGTGGCAGATGGTAGAACAAGGAGCAATGGTCATAAGTTGCAGTGGGGGAGGTCTAGGTTGGATATTAGGAAACACTATTTCACTAGGACGGTGATGAAGCACTGGAATGGGTTACCTAGGGAGGTAGTGGAATCTCCATCCTTACAGGATTTTAAGGCCTGGCTTGACAAAGCCCTGGCTGGACTGATTTAGTTGGGGATGATCCTGTTTTGAGCAGGGGATTGGACAAGATGACCTCCTGAGGTCTCTTCCAATCCTAATCTTCTATGATTCTATGAAGTGAGATTAGGATCAGGCCCCATTAATCTCACCTTACAACACTCTTGTGAGATAGAAAAATTATTATTATATCCAGTACACAGATTGATATATTGAGATGCAGGGAAATTAAATGGCACAAGGACACAAAGGGCTTGTCTACAAGGTGTATTAGCCTGCGCTAGAGTGGTAAAAATTCTAGTGCATGCTAACTGGCCTGTGGGGACTCAGCTGGTGCACTAAAAGTTCCCAAGAGTGCATTAATGTACTCCTGGACTACATTAATATGCACTAGGGACCTTTTATTGAGTACCAGAAGTACTTGCATAGGCCAGTTAGTGCATAACACACTAGTGTGTACTAGATTTTACACCTCCCTGGAGTAGATTAATGCACCATCTACATAAGCCCCCAGGGAACCATTGGCAGAACTGGGAATAGAACCCAAGGGTGTGATACTCCTCTCACATTGGAGTAAATCAGAAATAACTCTGTTATAGTCAATGGGGTCACACTGGTTTTAAAGCGATGCCAGAAAGGGAAGAAGGCAGCCCATGAAATCTTGACTAGTCCCATGCTGTAGCCACTTGACACCATTTCCTGTATTGTTATTACAATGCTGTCATAAGTGTGAAGTAGCCTAGAATTATTGTTTACCTGTAAGGGGTTAAGCTAAAGGTAACCTGAGAGGTGGACAACTGACCAATGAGAAATTCCTCAGGAGACAAAGGATTTTAAGTTTCAGTTTCTCTTTGGGTCTCTCTCTGTTCACCTCGGCTATGGGATGAACACAGCTATGTCTTTCTTTTTCCTTCATTTCCATATCCCTTCGGTGTGCAGCATCTGCGCACTTTTCCTCTAGTTCTTGCTCCAAGCGTTTTTCCCTCATTCTCTCCATCTCTCGGATATGTTCCCTTTGTCTCTCCTCAGCTTGGAATTTGGCTAATTCCAAATCCTTTTGGCCCTTACCACCTGTCATTTTAATCTTTCTGTGTTCTAACTTACTCACTGAAAATTAAACAAAAATTTCTTATATCACTTGGAAATTCTCAGCAGGGTTTTAAACCTACCAGCAGAGGGAGAAAGACCCCCTACTCTGTTTCTCAGAAAACTGAACTGACCAGTTCCCCCACTCCACCCCAGGGACCCCTGGGATGGTTGCCTAGCACTTAACGAGCCTATTAACTCTTAACTGCAAACCTGGGCTACTCTCTGCTATCCAGCAGGAGAAAACCCTCTCAAAACCCCACCCCAAAAAACCTTCAGTTCCCTGCCCTCAGGCAACTGAAAAAGACAAAGAGATTCCACAGTCACCTGCATGAGTGGAACTAAAATGGCAATTGGATCATCCAGCAAAGTACTCTTTGATTTTTTCCTTTGGTCTGACTTTGGTGCTTGTGGAAGGTGCTGGCCTGACTGTGCTGCAGCCTGAAGTCCTCTCTTGATCCAACACCCCAAGAGAGTGGAAGCAGGGCCCCCTGGCGCACGCCCTGCAGAATGTACTTCAGTCCTTAGCTGGAGGGACTATGTGTCAGGATGGAAGGCTGTGTTTTTTTCTTACTGTTTCTTTATTGAAATTTTTATTACAACTGTCAAGGGAATAAGGCAACTTCGAAGAAGACATCTCCAGTGGAGGAACCAAGATAAAAGAAAACAAGATTTTGTAGCAGAATTAGGGCCTGATCCTACTCTCATCAGATTCAGTGGGGTAGGATGGCGGCTTTGGTTTTCAAACGAATGATGCCAGGGACAATTTCAATGGGATTTTTGCTTGAGTAAAGCCCAAGTGAATAAAGAACGTGGTACAGATATTAATGATGTCAGTGCATTGGTGGACGTGGTGAAAACAATTGACAAGAGTCAAATTATTTTAACATATGAAATAGAAATTAAAAACAGGAATTGTGTAGAGAATCAGTAAGCAATTATTACAAGGCAGTGATAACAAACTGCATGATGTGCTCTTGCAAGCATTCATTAACCCAGCCGAAAGAAAGGGACACACAACAGATGTGGGCAAGGCAGTTCAGAAGGAAAAAATCAAACCTAGATCATTATTCCTATTTATTAGTTGTATGGTAGCAGTGCCTAGAAGCTCAAGCCCTGGACTGCATTGTTCTAGGTGCTATACAAACACAAAACAAAAAGACAGTCTGTGCCCCAAAGAATTTAACCACCTAATCCAACATGATTTGTTTATGTTCCTAGCTAGCTCTTGTAAACATTACAATCATTCTCCCTCTCACCTCAAAATCCAGCTCTTAGTATGACACGTGCTTATCTTCTCCATTCTCCGGTTAGTGTGTGGAACTCACTGCTACAGGATTGAGAGCTTAGTGAGATTCCACAAAGGACTGGACATTAATACAGATAACAAGAATATCCAGAGTTATCACTGTGAAAATTAAAACAACTAACAAGAGTTTTGGCAGGGCATGAGCCAACTTCTAAATAATTGAGGGTTAAGGAGAAACTTTTCCTTGGAGGGAAGGGTTATCCCACAACTGTATACAGCAGGGTTCTTTGCACCTTTCTTGAAAGTTGCCAGTACATGACAATATCAGAGGCAAGTTAGAGGACTAGCTAGGATCCTGGTTTGATTCACTATGGCAATTCTAGTGTCTTATGTTCCTATGCTGTTGTTTTTGTTTTTATTGTTTCTTTCCTACTTATCTGTTGCAATCTATTTAGAACATAAAGCTTTTTGAGGCAAGGTCCTTGTCTTATTTATCTGAAAAGCAATTAGCATTTCATTGGCATTATATAACTAATTATATAAAAATATTAAAACAGGGGTGGCCAACCTGAGGCCCTGGAGCCACATGTGGCTCTTCAGAAGTTCATCTGTGGTTCCTTGTACAGGCACCGACTCTGGGGCTGGAGCTACAGGCACCAACTTTCCAATGTGCCAGGGGGTGCTCACCGCTCAAACCCTGGCTCTGCCACAAGCCCTGCTCCCCACTCTACCCCTTCCCGTCCCCTCCCCTGAACCTGCCATGCCCTTGCTCTTCCCCCTCCCTCCCAGAACCTCCTGCACACCACGAAACAGGTGATCAGTTGGTGTGGGGAGGGAGGGGGAGGTGCTGATTGGCAGGCTGCTGGTGGGTGGGAGGCGCTGGGAGCGGAGGGAGGGGCAAATGGGAGCTAATAGGGGGCTGCTGACATGTGACTGTGGCTCTTTGACAATGTACATTGGTAAATTCTGGCTCCTTCTCAGGCCCAGGTTGGCCACCCCTGCTTTAAAAGAATGTAAAATTGCAAAGTCAAGCACTCAGAAGTCAGGAAATGCCAGGATTAAGCATGCCTGTGCAACCTTAATTCAGCCCCCTTGTGTGGATACTTTTTGATACAGTCTTGCATTACATGATCACACCCTATTTTTTTGCTAAATTCTAAACAGCCTCGGTCTCACCTCTCCTAAAATCTGGCTAAGTTCATGATGGGGTTTCAGCTCCTGCGCAGTCGTGCGGGGCTTGCTGCTTTCTTTCAAATGTGCATTCCCGGGGCATCCCCTAGGGCACAAGTGTGCAACAGACAGAGAGGCCCCATGTCATTCTGAGAACCTGAGAGCCAGCCAGGCCTGCAGCTGCTGTCTCGCAGCAAGCCGAACAGGAACCACGTCAGTAACTTCCCTCTAGAGGAAGAATGGTCCAATAGTCAGAATGCTCGCTGCAGAGTATTGTTCAATTCCCTGCGCTGCCAATGACAGTCTGTATGACACTGGACAAATTCTCAAGCCTTTCTGTGCCTCGCTTCCCCAGCTGTCAAATGAGGCTGGCCGGGCTTGCCACCTCCAGGGAGTGTTTTGAGCATGTGTTTATCACAGACTGTGAGGGGCTCAGATACTGTGGTGCTGAGGACCGTATAACCACCTAAGATAGATGGCTAGAGGTTCCTCTGGATATAAATCTGGGTGGTATTTGACTCCATTGTTGTGCTAGCCCTTGGGAAAGGTCAAGCTTTTCCAGCAGCCAGCAGTTCAAAACTATAACAAAATGGTTGTCAAGGGGCAGATTTGGTAGGTAAGCAGAGCTGGGGGCAGGGAGGGGTGTTAGGTCAGAAGAAAACTCCAAGCCTGTATTTGGGAATCTGGTTAGACTGTGAGAAAAATGAGACAAGGAGAAATGTAATCTCAATAGGGCAGATGAGCTGCCAGACTTTGCAGGACTTATCCATAGATAATCTTGGAACACACTGAGCTTCACCTGCTACCAATATATCTGGGATGAACCTCTGTACTGCCTATAGGAATTCCTTTATAATCCTACAGTAATTAAGTATCCAAACTTTAACTATTATAAAGAAGGGCAATGCTTAAGTTTTCTTTGTCACTGAATCATGATTCTTGTGAGAAGTTACTGGAAAATCAAGAACGCTGGTATGCATTTCCTCCTCATCCAGTGCTTGTGCTCCTGATAGTGTGAGAAGGGCATTTGGAAAAAGACACTGTGCAAATGTTTAGTTTAAGAATATACCCAGCTTCCGCATTACTGATTTTTCTTCCATAGGGAAGCTGACCTCAAAGGCCCTGACATCTGCTACCATTTGGCAGAGGGAGACAGTCTCCTTTTGCATGCATAGTTTTTGGGAAATATACTTCTTGGATCCCATCCTGGAAAATATAAACACAGTAGGATATCAAGTGTATCATAGTGTTATAAATACAAATATGTGGAGATATTGATTTCTTCTTTACATTTCATTTGAAAAATGATGATGTAAATCAGGCAGCAGAGCAGTAGAATATTTCATTACCTTGAGAATATTAGCATTATATACTGCCATGAAGAAAAGAAATGAGAATGTAATGAAAGAAGTATCAAGCTGTAATTAACTTATGGATTGATTGGCTCATGGCTTGACTGCTTACCACTAGATTTTCATCTGCTCCCACATTTGCTGCAAACAAGCACATTGTGTATATTGAAAACATTATTTATAACATTTATTTGTACTTGATTTCCTAAATTAAAGCATTTATCACTTTCCAGCATGACAAGAGGTGTCACATAAACTGTCTTACACAATCTGTCTGCTGGAGCTAGCTCAATTCCTCAAGGAAACCTCATGCTAGCTAGCCAGCTCATTTCTAAAACATTATTATGAGATTCATATGATCAGAGTCAGTTCTGAGAAATTAGTAACCTGATTACAAAAGTACCAAGTGCTCAGCAGATCATCAATATGGGGCCCAATCTTGCTGACACGTGTGTGTAGCTTTTATATCATGAATAATCTCACTGACATCAATGGGACTACTCATATGCATAAAATGGAATCCTGGCCCCACTAAGTGAATGGCAAAACTCTTATAGAGTTCATTCAGGCCAAGATTTCACCCATAGACTTAAGTACATATCTCAGGATTGCCTCCCCACTCTGAACTCTAGGGTACAGATGTGGGGACCCGCATGAAAAAAGAAATAACCCCCCAAGCTTATTTTACCAGCTTAGGTTAAAACTTTTCCCACTAGACTTCTCTTGTGTCTGGACCTGGTATGCCGCCACCACCAAACTCAGTTATCCAAAAACTAGGACGAAGGGGAGTTTGGGACCCTTCTTTCCCTTTCCACTAAGCCCCCCAAACTTCTTCCTTCCCTGGGAAGCTTGAGAGAAAAAAAACAAACAAACCTCGCCTGATCCTGCGAGATGTGCCCGATCCAAAACCAGGATCTTACACAATGGAAAACAAGCAGTGAAATTCTTAAAAGAAAGATTTTAATTAAAGAAAAAGAAAGGAATAAATCCCTTATAGAAAATCAGTAGAACAGCACTACAATAATCAATAAAGAGTTAAAGACAACCCCCTCCCTGAATTTCTCCTCCTGCTGAAGCTTTACAGTATTAGAGAAACACAGAGATAAATTTCCTCCCACTGGAGAATTTTCCAAGTGATAAAAAGAAGGTAAACTTACTGACTGCCTTACTTGATAGAAAGCTTATAGTTACAGTGAAAGAAATAGCTGTGATTCATCCCATAGATGAGTTGAACAGAGAGAGACCTAGAGAGAAACTGAAACTCAAAATCCTTTGTCTCCTGAGGAATTTCTCATTGGTCAATTGTCCACCTCTCAGGTTACCTTTAGCTTAACCCCTTACAGGTAAACAGTAATTCTAGGCTACTTTATACTTATGACAACATATCTGAGAGTTTGCAGGATCTTAGAGGTCAAAAATCTAATTTTTTTAAAATCTTGAACAATAGGCTTATGGTGGCCATCTTTAAAAATGGCACCATTTACAAAGATTCTGTGGTTTCCAACATTACCTTCTGATAGGACATCACCAGAAACAACAGAACCTTTTCAACTGCAGACATTTTCGAGTATGTTCTTCGTTATAAAATGTCACTTCACCTCAATCATACTTCTCCAAAAATATAACCTAGTGTTCTCTGTATTTTAGTCTCTCAGAGCTGCATTATTCACACATTATTCTACAGTTTATCGGAGAATGAAAAAACAAATTACAAACATGTTTGTTTCCATTTTTTTTCCAAAATTTTGTTTTTGGCTAAATTTTCTGACAAAGTTAACATGTTTGAAAGCACCTAGGTGACCTAGGAGTCTAGGACTCCTTGATTTTCAATAAGACTTAGGTGCTTTTGTAAACTTTACACCAGTACAAAATAAATCATCTATGTGTAAAAATATGTAATATTGACAACATATATATGATCATGTTGCCTTCTAGTAGCTAGGCTACCAAGAATAGGAGCTCCAATACTAGACAACATGTTTCCTTATGTAACATGAATAAATGCAGATACTAGGAAAGTCCACATGATTAAAGAGCAGTGACTATAAGAAAATGGCATCTTCTTACTTAAGAGTTCTGTTCATTGTGTGGATCCTGTCCAATTTGACTAGTTTAATGTCAAATGTTAGTGTTTAGTACCTTTTAGTCCTCTTAGCACTGAACAATCAACACATCTGTGGGCCAGAGAGCTGGATTCAATTCTGGCACCTGTATCCTCCTCAACAGAATTGTTAATTGTTTTAATTACAGGGCCAAGTGGTGTCCTCAGTGAAACTCTGCAACTCCATGGCCATAGTTGGGAAGGAAAGAGTCACATCCATATCTATTATTATCCCTCCCAAAACTGGGAAAGGCTACCTATCATAGGAGCAGTCAGCCTACAACACGATTATATCGTCCCTTGATGTCAATGACTAGGATCATTCTCTCATATCCATGTTGCACATATCCAAGCAGAGCAGATAAGCAGATGCCCTCTGGGACAGCTGTCTGCTAAATTCAAATCTAGAGATCTCTTAATACTAGTTATTAGGTAAAAGCCAGTAACTGTGCTGGATTCTGAGATCCCCAGATGAGTGTACGAAGCTGTCAGTCAGAAAGTAAGCCCTTTGAGGTGTGTCAGTGTTGATAAATGCAAAGTAATGAATATTCGAAAAACTAATTCCCACTATGTATACAAAATGATGGAGCCTACGTTAGCTGTTACCACTCAAGAAACAGATCTTGGAGTCATTGTGGATAGTTCTCTGAAAACAACCGCTCAATGTGCAGCAACAGTCAAAAAAGTGAACAGAATATTGGGAATCATTAAGAAAGGGATAGATAATAAGACAGAAAATATTATATTGCCGCTATATAAATCTATGGTATGCTCACATCTTGAATACTGGGTGCAGATGTGGTCACCCCATCTCAAAAAAGATATATTGAAATTGGAAGAGGTTCAAAAAAGGGCAACAAAAATGATTAGAAGTATGGAATGACTTTCATGTGAGGAGATATTAATAAGACTGGGACTTTTCAGCTTGGAAAAGAGACAGCTAAGGGGGTATATGATTTGGGTCTATAAAATCATGACTGGTGTGGAGAAAGTAAATAATGAAATGTGAGCTACTCCTTCTGATAACACGAGAACTAGGGGTCACCAAATGAAATGAAGAGCAGCAGATTTAAAATAAACAAAAGGAAGTACAGTACAGCCCCGGTATAACGCGCCCTGCTATAATGCGAGTTCAGTTATAGCGCGGTTATACCGTGGCTTCCAAGTCCTGAGTTCTCTGTCCCCAGGAGGCGTGGGGGCCACGGCTTCTCTCCCCTGCTGGGCAGCGAGGAGAGAAGCTGCAGCCTCCTCTGCCAGAGACAGAGAACTCAGGACTGCAGGTGGGGGGGCCACGGCTTCTCTCCCCTCTGCCCAGCAGGGGAGAGAAGCTGTGGCCCACACCTGCGGGGACAGAGAACTCCGGGGCTGCAGACTTCAACCTGGGAGTTCTCTGTGGAATCCGCTGCTCCCCACCTGCCGGGACAGGGGGACTCCAGGCTGCTGGACTCCTCCTGTTCCGGCAGGCGGGAAGCCCTGGCTTTCCTGGAAGCCGCTGCCCCGCACCTGCCAGGACTGGGGGACTCTGGGCTGCCGGAGCCCCCTGTCCTGGCAGGCGGGGAGCCATGGCTTCCCTGGAAGCCGCTGCCCCCATGCCTGCCGGGACTGGGGACTCTGGGGCTGCAGGCGCCGGTGTCCCCTGCCCTCAGCAGGCAGGTGGGCAGCAGCTTCCACAGAGAACTCACGGGCTGCAGTTTGCAGCCCCTGAGTTCTCTGTCCCCGCCAGGCTTGGGGCCGCAGCTTCTCTCCCCAGCCCTCCGCCTGCTGGGAATGGAACCCCGCTATAACGTGACTCCGCATTTAGCGCGATGGGATTTTATGGATCCCATGGGTCACGTTATAGCGGGGCTCCACTGTATGTCTTCACACAACACCATCAACCTGTGGAACTCTGCCAGAGGATATTGTGAAGGCCAAGACTATAACATGGTTCAAAAGAACTAGATAAATTCATGAAGGATAGGCCCACCAATGGCTATTTGCCAGGATGGGCAAGGATGGTGTCCCTAGCCTCTGTTTGCCAGAAGCTTGGAATGAGTGACAGGGAAAGGATCACTGATGATTACCTGTTCTGTTCATTCCCTCTGGGCATCTCCCATTGGCCACTGCCAGAAGACAGGATACTGGGCTAAATGAACCTTTGGTCTGATTCAATATCACTGTTCTTATGTGAACTCAATGAGTTTGATGTGGGAGTTATTGAGAGACAATAATCACAAGACCTCATAACAATCTGTACATTTTTCAGAAAACACCTTTATTTTGAGATAAGGCAGTCAACATTTACAGCATTCCCTGGGTGAACATCATACTATTAAAAATATAGAATGGGATTTTCAAAGATGTGAAGAGGATTTAGACACTTATTTCCTATTCATATGAATAGAAATTGGGTTTGTCCAAATTGCCTTGGTGGCTTTGAAATCATCACCCATAAAGCATGAATCTTGATAAACAAAGGACCAAATTAATCCCTAGTGTAAAAGCAGTGAGGCAAATGGAGCTGATAAATTAATTTGGCCTCTTATACTGAAGTTACAACAAGGGTAGCTGATTCTGTTATCTGATCAATGGTCAAGGACTCATTCTATAGGCACAGTTTATACCAATTTTTAATGGTCTAATCACTAATTTCATTAGACCATATCACTGTGCAATTTAATAATATTGTAGTATTACATACAATATAAACTGTGTAAAAGCTTGTACATTTGAGATGGGATTTATTCTTTTCGGTAAAACCTATTGACTTCAAATAGTGTAGAAACTGAAGGGCATAGCTGAGAAAACTAGAAAGACAAATATCTTTTCATTTGATGATGTGGCTGAAGCTGATAAGAAGCACATCACAGAGAAGCACGTCACTCAATGCAGTGTATTATAGAGGTGAAAGGTTGAGCAATTATCTATAATTACAGTCATGAGCTAATGTTGTCATCACACAAATGGAGAAGAAATTATCTCTGTGAACGGTGCAGCTGCACAATCCCACATCAGTCTGCCTTGTATTTGCCAAAGTTGCTATATCTGGTTAAAACAAAAATCCTAGAAATGTGAATGGAAATACACTTGTGATAATAGAGATGAAAAACAGAGTAAGAACTGAAGTAGTATTTAATTTTGAAACCCTTATTCAAATATAGGGCATTACATTGTCTTCTGTTATTATTCTTAGAGGTTCTGAATTAAAAACGAATACAGTGGGGTCTGAATCAGAGCAAATTATTTTTTTCCCCTATGTGAAATGTAAATTGACCCCATCCAAAGTGAAAGACTTAGGTCCTAATCCTCAGCAAACCCTGCACAGACAAGTTCCCTCTACCCCTCACCTCTCCCTGCCAGAGCAGTGGCCCATCTGCCCAGAAGTCATAGCAAAATCAAGGCTTACTGGGATATGTAGCCCCAGCTGCTCCTTCCTCACTCCACTCAGGAGTGCCATATGGGCGGGTCTCTGAGTAACCCACAGTTGGAGAATGGAAGGCTGTGATGGTTGTCAGATGAACTCTAGTGGAGCTCAGCAATAACCCTAAGCTCTCTAGTTCTAGAACGCAGTCCAGTACGTCTCACAGCGAAGAGGTTGTTGGTGCGATGTGTCTGAGATCACATTAGTGGGCAAATCTGGAGACTTCAGAGCCTCAGGAAGAGACCTTAGAGGAACAGGAGGCCAGGGCTGATGGTCTCCTGGATGGGAAGGGTGTGGAGAGTTGTCCGTCTCTATGAAGGGCAGAGCTTGAGGCCCTAGAGCAAGAGTGGGGAACCTTTTTTCTATCAGGGGCCACTGACCCCACAGAAAAAAATCAGTTGCAGGCCACACACAGCCCCGCAGAGGGGCACGGAGGCTCGGGGCTTCCCCTAGGCTCCGAGGTGGGGCCAGAAATAAGGGATTTAGGGTGCAAGAGTGGGCTCTGGGCTGGAGCAGAGGCTTGGGGGTGTGAGACAGGGTGAGGGTTCCAGCGGGGGATGCAGGCTCTGGGGTGGGGCTAGGATGAGGAGTTTGGAGTGCGGGAGGGGACTCAAGGCTGGGGCAAAGGGTTAGGATGCAGGGTGTGGGAGGGAGTGCAGGCTCTAGAAGGGAGTTACGGGATGTCTTATGGGAGAGGGCTCAGGACTGGGGGTTAGGATGCAGATAGGGGTGTGGAGTCTGGGAGGGAGTTATGGTGTGGCAAGGGGTTCTGACCTGGGGCCTGCCCTGGCTCCGTGCTGCTCTCAGAAGCTGCTGGAATGTCTAGGCCCTAGGCAGCAGGGTGGCCAGGGGGCTCTGTGTGGTGCATGCTGCCCGCGCCTGCAGTCACCACCGCCGCAACTTCAATTGGCCAATGGGAGCTGAGCAGCCCGCGCTGGGCATGGGGGCAGCATGCGAAGCTTCCCTGATTGCCCATCTGCCTGGGAGCTGCAGGGATGATTGGGGAAGGGGCGCCGAGGCTCATGGCTTCTGGCCCCTGGTGCAGAGACTTGCTGCAGGCTGGATTAAATTAAGCAGTGGACCTGATCTGGCCTGTAGGCCAGAGGTTCTCCCCCTCCCCCGCCCCAGAGAATTGATGGTGATAAGCCATGAAGGGGTCCCAGTATGGCCAAGAGGGTAGTTCATATGGCATGGGTGGTGGAATCCACAGGTGCTTGCCTCAGTGGGATAGTAGTTGTAGACATCTGTCAGGAGTGAGGTCCGGTTCCTCAGGGACTTCATGAAAAGAACTTTCATGGGGCAGAGTGGAGAACCTTGTACAGATATGGGAGGCTGAGGCAAAATCTTCATCAGAATTCTCCTCCTCTAAGTCACTTGGTAATAGTGGGGCAGTAGAAGAAGCTTGAAGTACCACCATTGGTACTGGGCGAGTGTTCGAATATCTGACAATTCTCAGTACTGAGAAGTGATCTGAGCTGAACAATAGTGAATCAGGAGTCTCGGACGCTGCAGGGTCTTGGGAAAACTAATTCTTGTGGTACTGAAAATGTTTTTGGTATTGTGTCCACAGCTTTAGCTCAAGTAAAGGTAGCTGAAGGATGTAATGATACTGTGAGTTTTGAAGGCTCCAGGGTATTCTGGATGGACCCAAATGGTCTTTTTGGTAGGATAGTAGAGCTCTTCTTGCTGACATGGTCTACTGTTGATACCAATGTTTTCTATGAGCCTGATATTTTAGGGTTTCTATGCTTAGCAGAGATCTTAGTACCTGAGGAACCAGCTGCCTTGTGGGTACCATGTCAGAGACCGATGGGATCTAGGATAAGTTGAAATCTTTGACTTCTTTGAGATAGATATTCTATTTGGAGAACTCAGGCCATGGTCTTTGGAAGACTTATGAAAGGAAGCTTGAGTCTTCCTCTTAGATGTCCTTGAGGAATGTGGATCCGAGATAGAAGAGGCAGCTGACTTACTCAGAGACCGGTGTATGGTGGGAGCTCCTGGCTTGGGTCAGAAGCTCGACGCAGTAAGCGCTCCATCAAAAGATGTCAAAGTTTTATCTCCCTATTCTTTCTTGTGCTATATTTTAATGCCAGACATAAGTTTTACTTTTTGGAAATATGAGATACCCCAAGGCAATCGATAACCTCCCAGCCCACCAGCGGATTTCCCTGATGAGCTGCAGGCCAAAGGTTGCCGATCCATAATCTACATCATACCTGACTGGTGTTTGTCCAACCTGTTCTCAAAAACAGGTTGCCGATCCCTGGTGTAGATACTTAGTCCTGTCTTAGTGCAGGAGTCAGGACTAGATGACCTTTCCCTCCTACTCTTCTATGATTCTAAAATTCTTCAAAGAGAAATCTTTATAGACACTTTTTGTACACATTCAGAAATATTTTAATATAATGGTATCTGAAAAGTTATTCATATTTTTAGTACACTTATAATTATTAACTAAAAAGATAGTCTTTTAAATTTTGTAAAAATGACGTATTTTACACATCCCGTATTTACAATTGTGACATACTTAAATGTTATAAAACACCCACTTTTGACCTTTAAAATATATGTGTACTAGGACTCAGTATTAGATATATTATCATTTACAGCAAACTTAGGGTTTGCTGTGGAGCTAAACGTTCAATGGAAATTTCATATTCAGCCTCGCTTAATAAAGACTTTTCAATAACAAGAAAAAGGATAGGAAATGTACAGATATGGGGTCAGACAAAAAAAAAATCAAGCTAGCAATTTTAAAAAATATTATCACTGTGAAGACTTCAATAAATTAAAACCATATCGCACAATCCATTTTCACTGTACTGTTCATGATCACTTTACATTAAAAAAAATGTACTCCAGAGGTATGCATAAAGTCACAGATGTTTCAGTCAAATGTCAGGATTTGGTATCACTGCTCCTGGCAGGGCTGTGTTGGTTCTACTGAAGGTTCGTGAATAGGTTCGTTCCATTCCTTGTGGCTTTACTAGATCCTCTTTGTGCATAATCTTTTATTCAAAAAAACATAAAAGAAACAGATGAAAACAAAATGAACCCACTGAGTATTTATTTCAACAATTTTTACTCTTTTCAAATATCTTTCATTCTTTATTTTGAATGTTTGATAAAGGAAACTTGTAGTTCAAAAAATTAACTTCATTTGGAGACCCAATCCTGCAGTTATTGCTCAGACCACACTCTCATTAAGAGGGTTTCCTGAATTAAGGTAGAAGAATTGGGCCCTTGGTTGGAATCCTCAACATGAATATCTTACATTCCGTCAATCAACATACTGCATACTTCCCTAAACAATGTCTTTTCAACAATACTCTCAAGTAATCCCAAATCGAGTAGTCACCTACCCTTTATAAGTCATTAGACTTACCTCTATTTGACTACTTGTAATGTGGCATGTGCACACCCCAGTCTTGCAATCAGACGCTTGTAGGCAGACCCTTGTGCGTGTACAGAATCTCACTGATTTGCATGGGGAGGCAGAGAGTCGCAAGTATCCACCTGATAGCAGATCAGGGCCAGTAATGTATGGTATAAATATAGGGACAGAGCCTGCCCAATTTTATTCACACAGGTGAGCCTCCCTTGCGTTAGTAAGGGTATGTAGGATAAAGCCCATAGACAATTAGATCTAGATGCATCAGAGAGAAACTCAACAGCAAAAAATGCTTTCCCCTGTCACATGTCACTGTCTGCTGTGATAAAGATATATACAACTGCTAGAAAAAGATCTCTTTAGTCCCAGTAATGTTTACTTTTGCCATTTATAATAATAGATTGAGAGCTCATCTTCTTTCAAGGAAGACTACATGAAGAAGTGAAATATTTCCAGAAATAACATGAATATCATTGTCTCACAATATGTTGCAGTTGTCAATAGTGGATAATAGAACATAAAAATGCTTTAATGATGCTCTTTCAGGATAACAACAATACCTAGCTCTTATATAATGCTTTTCATCCACAGCTATTGAAGTACTTTACAAAGGAAGTCAATATCATTATCCCCATTTTAGTGAAATGCCCAAAGTCACTTGGTGGCAAAGCTGAGACTAGGACCCAGGTCTCCTGAGTTTCAGGCCAGTGCTCAAGCCACTAGGAATCACCAATGTTTCTTGTCTTTGCATCTTTATCAAGCCTGAATTTAAAATAAAGATATTGGCAGTAATTGTGCTAAAGAAGTTAGAATTCCTCCTAAACGCCTTCTTGTGATTTTATTTATTACTTTGGGATCAGCTACCATCAGAGTTCCTTATGAATACTGATCTTGGGGACAAGAGTGACTGAAAATAATTTTCTCTTGTCCTAGAGTTCAGGAAATATGCATTTTCCAGCATATAATTACTTAGGCTTAGAAAAATTAAGAGAGACAATCTTGACATAACATTCACATTTACAAAAAAATACAAAAAATAAAAAGAAAAAGACATACCCTTACCTCTGATACACTTAAGATTATTAAATCTGGAAGGTTTGTAAAGGACAAAACCAGCACATACAATAGGAAAGCGCTGCAAAAATGGGGCCAGATTCAGAAACTCTTACACTGACTAGTACTTTATTCTTCAAGTAGACCAATGGACCTCAGTTACTCGGGGAGTAAGATATTATTAATGGGAATAAGGATGGCAGAATCTGGCCCTAAGTTTGCACCCATTACGCAAATGAAATCCTGCATCTACGCATGCAAATGGATGTTTGTGTCTGCCATGTGGGTTACTGTGCATCCAAACCCAGACTTCAGCACACACAATTCACACATGCAAAGAAAGATACTAGTGATTGTGCATTTTGCATGACTTTCCTATTGCACCTGAAAATTTGGCCCTAGAATTCCATTTTGCTATTTATCATTTATGTTGTTTGCATGTACTTCTTCTATTTCACTCAGCATCAGTAATGAAAATAGATCAGTTTTACCTCACAGTCCTGGTTCTCATGAAGTAGCACAAAGATGTTGTGTTTGGCATCACAAGAATGCAATGGAGTATTTAAACAGAACAGGTTTCTTAAATCTGAATGTTTTGCCTAAAACCAGTTGACAGTATCTCTGCATATATGTCTGTATAATTATTGGTCCCAATTCTACCTCTAGTACTCCCTGGAGCCAATAAGAGCTGTGAACCTATGTTTCAAGTTAGAACTGGACTATTATCTTTAACAATTAGAAATAAAATAAATATGTATATAAAGATTAAACACCACAGGCAGAACAAATACAAAGAGGGAAGAAGATATTTTGTCCCCTTGGCAACTCAGAATTTTTTCCTTCCCCTTTCCTTTAGCGAAAGTACTTCTTGGGCATTTGGCAAACATTATTCATCATTACGCCTGGCTTCTAGAGAAAGTAAGTACAGAAGGATTCTGAGATCCCCTTCCACCAGCTCCCCTCCCCGCCCTGGAATTCCAAATCACCTTCATACACAAGCACAGTGCTTACTCTTCTGTCAGGGGCAACATTTTCCCCAGGTCTCAAACTTACTGTCTGTGCATGAGCTCCCATTGCCTGCACAACAGAAGACACAATGCTGCTCTTAAACCAGGGTTTTTTCCTGGGCAGTTCCTAAGATGTGTGTTCCTGACCCTCTCCTCCAGCCATCACTGCTATCATTGCAGAACTTGCCTTATGGCAAGGAAGGCAGAATGTGATCCTTCTCCAATCATTTGGTATTAGCAGGTTACCATGCCGTATCATGGACAATGCACTTCCCTACCAAAGACTGAGGATATCACCTTCTGCTAAACTCCATGATCTTAACAGTGCAAGAATCATTAGTGCCAAGGTTGTTCACGACCACAGACTGCATATGTATTGTGTCTTTTTTCCACCACCCCCAAACCTCTCACTGGACTGAACATGAGTAGTTAGACATGACACTTGAATGGACGTAAAATGTAGGTAAAACAGAAAATCAGCAAGTGAAAGCATGTGACATCAAAGGAAAGTATAGACATAAGAAAAATAAACATACCACTTTTGTCTACAGTATTGAGGGAAATGTTAGACAGGGAAGAAGAGAAGCTGTATAAGCATGGGTCATGACAGAGCTGCCAGAAAAAAAAAAGAAAGAGAAGAGCATAGGTAATGAGAGAGTCACTGTCAGCAGCTGTGCTATCAAAACAGTCTCAAATACAACAATGAGCAACACACCAGACCATAATGTCATTGTAGAGAACATGGTACCATTATGATAGTGCCTCGAGGTTTCCCACTGTGAAATAAATATTTCAGCTACAATTTACAGTGTGTAAAATGTATGGTGATGGTGCTCTCTGCTCAGAAGTAGGGAAGCAAGAGGACTTGAGCTGTGCAAAAAAAAATAAATCATATTGCTTGGAAAGCTGGAAGAAAAATTCCTGTTTTATTGCTGGATTTTCAGAAAGCAAAATATTTGGTGTTCTTTTGTCCTTAATTATATTTCTGAAATAGCAAAAGACAAATGTCTCAGAGATCTATTAGTGGAACACAGCAACTAGATTGTGAAGAACTTTCCAGAGAATTGGTGTTTTGTGCCCATAAATAATCTCCTCACAATGGTGAGAATATCGATACAATGTTTTCCAAAGACACCTGTCAACTGGCAGGGAGAAAAATATTGCAAGTTGCAAAAGGTCTTTCTGCCAGGTAGAAAAGACAAACTGGAATAAGATGGTGGTAGAAAGAAAACTAACTAAAAAATGTGTCTAACAGAAATTTTCATACCACCTTGTTTGGAGGTAAGAACCAACTATCTGGGCTTTTGCTCCCATAGGATTTGGTGTTACTAAATCCCTTGGAAAAATAAAAGCCTTGTTATATACAAGTAATTATGTAGGAGTCTATTAATATTTGCCTAAACTGAAAAAACTTACAGCTCAATGATACTCAGGTTCATATCTGTATTTCGAAAGTATTCACTGAATATCATATGCAAATTTCAGTTTGTGGACTGCTAGTAACTTGTTCATTTTGCCTATTCATTTTTCACTATTTGTGGTGCATAATTTGTTCACCTAAGTCACATGGTAGTGTTTCTGGTGAGTGACTGGATGATTAAAACTATTTAGACAGGAGACTTATGAACCATGAATAAAAAATACCACATTCAACACTTTTAAATTTAACATAACTCTTTCGGGTGACTCTTTTGAAGAATATGATAAAACTTATGAAATGTTTGCAGTTCAACAAACATTTTCACAAATAAACTAGTGGTAGTCAGAATCCTGAAATAACAAATTATAGCAAATAATGGACCAGATTCCCGACTAGTGCAAATAAGCATATTTCCATTTACTTTAACGGAGCTAAATCAATTCGCGCCACATGAGAGTGTGGCACAATGATAGTGATGCAAACTTGCAATGTTTATTTGCAAATATTTTTATTAGTCACTTCTTATATTATTCAACAAGCTGTAGTTATCATTAACCTTACTTGTTAAGATATATAATATATATTAGCTGCCATGTGATATAAGGGGTGTTCATTAAATAGCCTTGTTAGATACCAGTAATTATGACACTGATAATTATGTACTGTACTTACATGTGCAGTTAGCCACTTTTCATATACAATTACCTGTTCATGTGTGAGAATATTTTAGGCACAATTTATAGCTGTTTACATACTAGCATGCACCACAGTAACTAACTTGGTTTTAATACACCCCTTCTGTTATTTTAGTTCCAGTTTCTGTAGGAATCTCTTATTGTAGATAAATTATTACTTGACCTAAATCAAAACAAGGCACCCTTAATTTAAAGTAAAAGAGTCCACACATAGACAGTGCAATGAAATAACAAAAGGTATGAATAAAAGGCAGTTTAGTCATTTTGGTGGATGGTAGAGAGCTTTACACATAATATAGCAGGAATCATACAGGTCAGGATTGAGTGGCATTGGTCAAACTGCACAAATAAGTTTGCACAATAATTGTTTTTGGTTGCAGTCTGCATTATTAGTATTTTACTTGTGGTTAATTGTATTAACTCTGAAATGAACTGTATTCATTCATCATAGGAAACAAATAGCCACCTCCATCCCTACCACCAAAAGTTAAAACAAAACATCTGACCTGTTCATTCATGACTTCAGAGAGCTCGCTGAGCATATCCTTATAATGAGACATCATTTCTTCTTGATATTCTAACTGGTCCTCTTTAATAAGGCGTTTGTTAACTTCAAGAGCATGCCCACATGCTTCTGCAAACTGCCTACAAGCACAAATATACACCAAAGAACATCTATGCAAAAAACTCCAGTGAAAAAATATTATGTCCCCAACTTAAAGTTATAAACTAGCTGGGGAAAATTATGGTGCTCAGTTCTAAATCCCTAGGAGCATTCAGGCCAATGGATTTACCCAAAAATCAAGTGAAGTTTTGCCCAAGACCAATTGCAAGACATGGCTTTATCTAGTCCTACAGAAAACATTCTGCCTAATTTCATGTCATATCAGTGAATGTTTCTCAGCTATTTTTACTGGCTAAACAAAGTCAAACATTTACACTTAACCCAAGAATATTTACCTGAAAATTTCCTTCAGAAGTTTGACTTGGTTATCAGGATACTTCTTAGCATTTGTTTCTTCAAGAAAAGCTCTGGCGTATGCCATTGGTCCTGCATTTATCTGTTGGGGGAAAAGCACCTGGATTAGGGGGGCAGACCAGCACAGTTTGACTGTAATTTATAATTCTCACTGTTTAAGACTTCGGGTCATGTATCTGTGTTTACAGTACATGAAATGACACTGACTTCAAATGGATAGTACCGGGTGAATATAAATAGAAATTTTGTTCCGTATTCTGCATCTTAAAGACATTCTGCCTAGCATAAAGCTGCATTCAGGCAAGTGCCAAAAGCATTTCCCAACCAAAGCTAAACACACTGGTATTTATCTTCCACATGTTTGTTCTGAATCAATGACTCAAGAGAAATCGTTAATCTTCCAAGGTGCCATTTTCCAACTACAAATACGGTAGGTATTTCAATTTAACAAAAATACCAAAATTAGACTGTAGGTCAGATCCCTAGCAGGTGTAAACTGGAATAGCTCTTTTGAAAGGAAAGGAGCTGTGCTGATTTACACCAGCTGAGGATCTGGGCCCATGTGCCAGATAGATGAATGGCTTAGAAAGTTTCATATGCAGACAGTGCACTGGGTTTTAGCTAATGCAGTCGAAAAACAAATCCCACTGAATCACTAGGGCCAAATATGCTCTTCTCTCTAATCCCAATTTTTCTACATAAGAAATCATTAAACTGGCCTGCACAGATTCTCTTTAAAAAAGTATCTGAATGCTCATTTGAGTGCCAAGCTTTAGTTTAATATGGTCAGGCTGTTCAGGTTAGAGAGAGCTTAACATTTATGAGAGGAACACAAAGGGTATATTTACACTGCAATAAAGATGCCACAGCACCAAGTCTCAGAACCCAGGTTAATTGACTTGGGCTTGTGGGGCTTGGGCTGTCGGGTTAAAAAAACCCTCCACCCTCTCAGGGTTTCAGAGCCCGAGCTCCGGCCTGAGCCTGAACATCTACACTGCAATTTTTCACTCTGCAACCTGAGCCCTGCAAGCCTGAGTCAGCTGACCCGGGTCAGCTGCAGCCAGGAATCTTACACTGCAATGTCAACATACCCTAACAGACTTAATTATTTCAACACTGCCGGGCACTGATCCAACACCCATTAAAGTCAATGGGAGTCTTTCCACTGATTTCAATGGGCACTGGAACAAGACTTGAATACTCTGGAGTAAAATAGATTAAATATGCTCCACAAGTCGCAAACACCCAAATAAAAAAAAAGATGATTGGTACGTAAACATAAAACTGAGCCATTGTTACCTTGGCGCTGACACTTCCTTGAAGTTTGAGTTGCAGTCTAATCATGTCCACTTCTTCCATTGTGCAAAGCTGTTTAAGTTCTGAAACCTTTTTGGACATCTCATCAATAGCTACTTCAATGGGGTTCAGTTCTGTACTTGTTTGGCTTATGACTTGAATACGCTTCTTCACGTATGGAAATAAATGGCTGGCTGCTCAAAAACAAACGTAAAACTGTCAAATTCCACTCCTATAAGCTCGTAATTATGGAAGCAGTGCTAGTGGGTTCATAGTTTAGACTGCTCTCACTTTTTCCATTTTCTAAACACCTTTGTGGTCCAGGAAAATTAATACATGTACAGGATTGGCTCAGCAGGTCTAAACAGATATTTTGATGCAGTCATTACCAGTTCCATTTTGATCTAGCACCATTTGTCTCATATGTTTGTCAGAACCTGACAGCACATGCTTCTCAAAACTCATAGATTTAAAATCCACACATTTCTTATTCTGTGTTAGGGGCCCTAATTCATAAGACTATGTTTAACTTTAGGCACTTCAGCAGTTCCCTAATCAATAAGAATACTCACATAATGAAAATCAGGCATGAACTTAAACCCTTTGCTTAGCTGAGGCCTAGATGTCCTACATTCGCTAATTGTAACAAATCAATCACGAAACAGTAAGTATCTGACATGACTGTTGTCATATGCACAAAGGGAAGCAGACAGAGAGGACATGCCTCATCAAAAGCAAGAGCTGGGAAGGAAATTATCCTGTGAGAATTACTAAATTTCAATTTTTTTCGTGTCTCAAATTGGGATAAAAAGTCAAAATCTCAAACATTTTCATGAATTAAAAACCTGGAAAAAAATTGGTTAATTGAAATTAAAAAAAAAATAATTTTCAAAATGTTTTCTTTGGATTTTGACCATTTGTAATCATTTTTATAAACTATACATTAACTTACATTTTGAAACAAAAAATTTCAACATGCAAAAGAGAACTTTTTCATTTTGAAAATATCATAACAGGATGACTTGACAATTTCAAAATTATTTTTTTCCAAAATCTTTTCAAAATGGGAAATTCTTGAAAACCAGCCCCTTTCCAGGAATAGTTTAAATCATTTTCTAACTAGCTCTATGCAACGTATTTCCTTTCAGCTCAGCCAGGAAAGTGACTCAGCGAGTTTGTCTCCTGGGCCTTTGGGAAGTTTGGCAGAAAAACTTGCCTGTCCTAAGGTTCCTTCTGGTTCTTCTGCATACTTTAGGAAGCCTCCTCACCTCCTATGTAACCCAATGGCGAGCATCAGTTACAGATCAGTTTGAACCCTGGACAAGCCCCAATGTATGTGATGGCTGTCATCTTGGCCCACTCACTGGAAGTTGAACGAGGGACCTCCAGAGCTAAAAGCATGAGCTGCTACTGCTAGAGCTAAAGAGCCACTGCTCTGTAGGTGGGGTTGCAAAAGACTCATATCCTTTGTAGACTGGGCACCTATAATACACCTTGTCCAGTGGGTTACACTTGCCCTGATTGTCCAGTGCTCTTTCCCCAATGCACATCAGTTGCTGCCCCAACCCCCACAGCTGCTCCTCTTTTCAGTGTTACATCCACTTCTCTTCTTGTAAATGATAAATGCTTCATTTTTATGTGTATAATTTCTATAAAACTTCTAGAATGTATCCATTGTATCCACGCAAAATCTAACATATTGAGGCAGTGGGGTGAGACAGTGAATGAGAGGGTGGATATGGTGGGAAGCAATGGACAAGTGGTAGAGACATAAGGTTCCAGCCTGGTACATAAAGCCAGGGATGGAAGCTGAGTGTGTGCTTTGGAGTAGATCTGGCCAGGCAGCAGGGCTAAGGAAATTGGGGAGCTGATGAAACAACCTTATCTGCTGATTAAAAGTTTAAACACCACTATGCTATTACACTAACAATGTAATACATGCACTTTCAATTCAACAATACTATTCCCTCCCCACCCCAAAGTCAACATCTAAGAACTTAGTACTGCTCAGACACTAAAGAACACCCAGTATGCTCCGTGCTTCATCCCGTTACCCTTGCAGCTGTATCATAAAAGAGAGGCCTCCAGATATCAGGTATTTTTCTCCCTTGACTCCACAAATCCTTTAGGTGACTAAGTCTGTGCTGCAGGCAGCTTTTCCCATTGGGCCCTTTGGGGAGAATATATCCTGAAGTCAGATGGGGTCTAAAATCTCTGTCATTTTGAAGCCTTTCCTTGAATGTCAGCCTCTGTATTCATTTCTACTAGTGAGAACAAAGCTCATCAAGTGCGTGTTCAGACAGTTTCTTGTACACTCATCCAACATTTCAGATATGTCAAGTTCTAGCAGTAATTTCATGGATGTTTATCACTTTTCTTTAAGATAAGATTTCAATCATGATAACAAGCTAAACATTTTCTGTTCAGCACCACAGTTTAATCTGATTCAGTGAAAACTGGTGCATGCAATACTTCTTACAAAAGGATACCTTTCTGTCTTAGAACACAGGGATTTCTGGGTATATCTCCCACTGACAAGACATCAGAGATATGGGGTTTTGTTTTTTGTATACAGTAGACTCTCGATTATCCAGGATGATAACGAAAAAATTAATCCTGGTTAAAAAAATCCCAGATAATCACCATCCATAGGATATATGGGGCAGGGGATTGGTTCACCAGCCACCCTGCGCCGAGGGGGGCGGGGTGTTGGTTCACTGGCTGCTCTGCGCCCTAGTGTTTTTTTTTTTTTTTTTGTGCTTGGGGAGACAACAAAGCCAGAGCTGGCCTTGCGAGTTACGCGTATTTTTTTTGACATCCTGGTTAATCCACGTCCTGGTTAACCCAATCCTGGATAATCGAGAGTCTGCTGTATTATTATATATTATATAGAAGCCTTCTGTAAACCTGATATCATGTTCTAATTTTTTTAACAAATACTCATATCTGAAGTGGTTTATTTTTCCAAATGGGTAAATCTGACAAGCTCCACTCTGCTTTATCTTTAGTCTATGCAAGCTAAGAATAATAAAGAATGACGATTCTGATTTCACTAAACTGGTATAAATCAGGAGTAACTTTACTGAGAAAGTGGGGTGAGTGAGAAGAAAGTAACAAGGAAGAATGTCAGCTGATTATTCTCCAAACAGATAATTTTTCTTCTGTTATTTAATTGTCTGCAAAATCGTATAATCTGTATAATTTGGGCATATTAAAGACTATGCACAGAAATATGGACACAGTGAAATGGTTATTGCTCACTTAAAACAAAACTGTTGGCAACAATAATTGTGGACTTCATTATGCCCACTGGTTTTTGAGCAGCATTGCCCTTTGAAATCATATGCAATTTCTTATAGTCAGAACTTTAAACAGACAAATGGCAGCAACATACTTGTCAGGATTGTGCGTCTCTTGCATTGCTCTTCTACCCCTCCATGTTTTTTTCCTGACAGCGTGAAAGGGGTTTCAAATACAAAATGATTGATGTTGTGATGCATTTCAAAGTCGGTCTTCCTGTCTTCAGCCTCTTTCTCGTCAAAGAAAGGCGTGACATATGTAACCTGGATATAGGCGTATTTTGGATCCAAGTCTTTGGGGTTGACCTGTGTTAACATTGTTACACGTGATGAAACAATTTATCTGATACTGACTTAGTATTACTACTAATACAATCTCTGAGTGTTGTTTATAGGCTTGTTGTTTTTACCCACTGTGGTTCTATTGATATTTGTGTAAACACAGCTCATGATTTTCAAAAGTAATGTTGGACACATACATTAATATTTAGATAACTGACTATGGGGCATGTTTTTCAGTTGAAGTCAATAGGAGTTTTGAGTACAGTTCAGAGGAAACATTGGATGTGGGTTGAATGAATTTGAAAGAAAATAACCAATTTCAGCTGTGCAATGGTAATTACACATTTGCGATGTATGTATGCTTACAACATTGTCCCGTGGCTACATCACCATCACCGTGCAGCCCTAGGCCTTACTAGAAGGCAGTGCTCATTTTTGTTATAAAACTAGTGCATATTAGTCCCGTACTCTGCTCATATCCATTAGGAACACCTTGGAAACATTTATCACAAGAGCATTAAAACTTTGGCTCCCAGAAGCAGCACTACAGAGAGTATACCAGTGCGGTATAGAGTAAAGTGTGATGTGATCTTACACTTCAGTGGGAAAACTTTTTATTTAGTTTATGAGTGTTAAATATAAATAGGGCTAAATCTTGACCCATGGTAGTCATCCATGCAGGGAAGCAGGGGGCATAATGTGACCCATTACTCCCTCAATGGACTGCCTATATAATGAGTCATAGTTGGGATAAGTCTACACTGCAGCTGGGTGTGAGTCACCCAGACCAGGTAGACAGACTCATGTCATCGCGGCTTGAGCTGGAGTGCTAAAATAGCAGTGTGGATGTGGTGATTTGCACTGGAGCTCAGGCTTTCAAGCCAACAATTTCAGGTGGGATTGTACTTGGCTGCTTCCAGCCATGCTACTGCAGCTACACTGCTATTTAAACTTGTGGTAGCTCGATGAGAGCCAGCACGAGTACGTATACACAAGCATGGGACGGGGGAGAAAGTCACACGCCTAGCTCACCGTGTAAGTATAGTCTTAAAGTGGGAGAGCCACCCACATGGGGTTTTATTCCTATCTTCCCCCCCTCCAACCCCTGGACCTGAGAAGGCTAGGATGGGAAGAGGGTGGAGCTCTTACTCTCCCCCTAGTATACCAGCAAGTACAGCAAAACCATTGCAGAAGGTAGACTAGGCAGTGCCAGGTAAAAGGCTGCACTGCTTAATATACCCCTGAATCAAGGGGGAACCAGGACCAGACTGTGACTCTGCTCCTGCATCACTGCCACTAAGTGCTGCCTCTTACTTGGGGATTGTGGTAACTCCACAATCCAGCCATAGTATTTTCAATGAAAGGAACAGGTTTTTCACCAATTAACAAAAGTGCAGCATGTGTTTTTGAAAGAACTCCATGGGTCAAATTTGAATGCACGGCTCCCATTTTCCATGCATCTAAGGGCATTATTTCTCCCATACCTTGTTGGAATCTTGGATCATCTTCACATTGTCTGCTCCAAACTTATCTGCATAAAGTTTTAGCAGTCTCTGTGAGATCTCAGACAGCCCTGTTAACTTGGGTTCTTTATAGATATACTCTTTACCTTCCTCTTCGTCAAAAAAGCCCTGTTCAAAAACAAACAGAAAAGATCACTCAGTGTAACAGATCTGGCAAACTAAGTATAAAATAGAAAATAACACATACAATTGTACTGTGACATAAGGTTTAATGTATCCAATTGTTTAGATATTGGAGTCACTGATGGGTTTTTTCTGAGTGCTACAGCATGTGAATGATGAAGAAACCTAACACATTACACAAATTTTGACATTATACACAACATGCATCTAACTTTTAATCAGTTGGACAAGACAACTATTGTGAAATACAATGTAAACAACTTTGGATATTGGAGGATTTGTTTGATTCCTGTATAATGCATGCTTTTATTCGGCTATGTGGAGAGACCGCCATCTAGTGGTACATTCTAGATAAATTACAGATGACAATTAGTAATGGCTTATGGATTTACAAGAAATACAGTTCTCTCTTCACACAACAAATCTTTCAAGCAATAAAAGCATAAAATTCATTGGTGTAAAACTGCCATGCACAACAGCTGCGTGGGAACAACAAATGAACTGATCTGTATCTAAGTTCATTTAAATAGAGTATTCTGCTGTAATCTTGAAAAAATCAGTAATATATTGTGATATCTTCAAAGACAATGCAACATCTTATTTACACTGGAAAATATAAAATTGCACAGACTGTCGACTTTTACAAAAAACCTGCTGCACAGTCTTTGCAAAGCCATGTACTTACAACATTGGATGTAGCTGGCAGTGTATTAATAAAAGGTCTGTTGAAGTACAAAACAAGAACCTGCCAGTTTCCGTAAGAAATGTTGACCTCAGAAAAATTAATACATAAAATATACCATATGCAAATAAAACATACATAACTGGCGTATACCAACAGTTTAGGAAATACCTTTCCTGGCTGAATGTAACAGGTCACATGCACCACTCCCATTAGTAATAACTGGACTTTACCGCTGACAATGATCTTATACTTCAGTGGGAAAACCAGCTTTTTATTTAGTATCTGAGTGTAAAATATAAAATATAAACAGGGCTAAATCCTGACCTGCGGTGCTCACCCTTGAAAGGGAGTCAGGCGCATAAGCTAGATTGGTTTTATACTATGTTGCTGGACTTTTGGCGATGCAAATATTGCAGCATGTACCCAAACAATGCCCCTTGCTTGTCAATGGAAAATAACTCATTTAGCTTAGATGTCAGAGGAGATTTTCAGTCAAGGTCAGCGGCTACAATGCAGGCAGCAAGTCAGAATGATAAGGGTAAAAAGGACAGCAAATAGACATACAAATAAAACCCTTTAGTCCTACCATACTGTGGGACAGATGCCTGAAGTAGTAGTATTTCTTAGTAAGCATCAGAGGAAAAGTCCCATCAGTAAGACCTATTGGCAGGCAGAAGAGTACAAATATAGTCTGGGACTTTCAAAGATGCCTATGGGAGTAAGGCACTGAACTCCCACTGAAAGTTATTGGGAGTTGGGGGTTCTAATTCCCACTGGTGGTACCTTGGAAAGCCCCAGCCAAAAAGCAGTAGTTTTACACTTGATCACATTTTAACCTTGACCTCAGGAGAAAAATTAGAGAAAAAAAAGATGAATTACTAATTATCTACCAGGACAATAATTACAAAATGATATGAGACAGTTACAGCTTTGTAAAAATAAATTAACTAAAAATGCTGATGCTCATCTAAAATACATGAAAGAGATAAAGGAAATGATCTTTATTTCAGCAGAGCTGAAGAGAAAGAAGGACCTGGACATGACTCATCTTCCCAATTTCACTCTGTACCTCTAATAAAGGTAGGTACTATCTCCATGTGCTACACTATAATGTAGATATTTTATGTGGAGCATCATTAATTATAGAATGCCTCTGATATAGAATAAAAAGAAAATTTTGCAATCCCCCTATGGAAACTGTGGTTTGAGTTCTAATGCGCCTAGTAGTTGTGTGCTATAAAGGAAGTCAGACAAAGATGATCCTAATGGTCCCTACCGGCCTTAAAAATCTATGAATCTGGGAATAGGAAATTAAACTTTGTTCTTAATAGAAAATGTGGTACCTGCCACTATGACTGACAAAAGCTGACATACTATGAACATTTCTTAGGGGCACAGACAGCAACTAGATCCATGATAATTTTAATCAGCCTCTTCTACACAGAAAACTGTGAAAGAAATTTCCCCCATTCATTCACATATCATTTAGTAAAAATTAACCCAACACTTTCTCACATCCTTTGTCTATTTTTCTTCTTTTTCATTGTAAAATGTTCCAGGAGTGATTTTTTTTAAGATTAGAAAGTGCCCAGCACCTTGCGGGTGTTGCTGGAAACAAAAGAAGAAGAATAATGATAGTAATTTTTTAAACCTTATTATTAACCTATTATTATTATCAAAATCACATCATAGGCATGCAAGGCAGTTTCCAGACAAATGAAGGACAAAACTAGGCCTGAAGAGCTTACATCCTGTAAACTCTTACTCAAGTGATTGATTTTGATGGGACTCTGATGAGGGAAAGGTTTGCAGTATCATAAGTTGCTTTCTGATCTCACTCCCACTGAAGTCAATGGAAAACTACTTTGGGTGAAAAATAGACGAAAACTCCATTAATTCTATTCAACCCCAATAAAAAAACTAATCTGGATTGTTCTGACTGGAAATCATCTGCTTTATGTAACTACTGAATTAAAAAAATATATATTATTAATATTAATCCTGCCCTAAACTGGGTTAGAATATTGTCTTAGTCACTGGCACTATATATTTTTGGTAGCTAAAGCACAACATTTACACGTAAGTGTCAGATAGCCATTCTGATGCAATACAACTCTTTGAGATGATGCCTGTGTTAATCATTTCAGTAAAAAAAGACAACAGACAGATTTCTTCTACTCTTTAATGCGACCGATATTATTTAAAAGCCTGGTCTCTATCAAAACTTCAAATGAGAAGCAGGAGTTAATTGGAAGCCATATAATAATCTTGTCTGCCATATGTCACAAATCTGACAAACACCATTAAGAGTCAAATTAAAAAAATGTATAGTAATCAAATATACTCCAGTTTAGAGGATTTTAAAATATTAAGTAGCTGAGGTAGCATTATCAATGCATGGCAACATCTTGTTTTCATATTGCCTGCTATTGATTTATAAGGACAGTGTGATCAACTGCATGTAATGGTAGAAGTGAACTCTCAAACACTGGTTACTGGTTTCCAGTAAACTTTTGTTCATTTAGGGCTATCCAGTGTGGGGAGAGCTGAAGGAGCTTCTCTTTCCTCATGCAAAGAAGAGTCTCTGGCATAGCCCCTAAACTCAAGGGAGTAAAAGAACCTCCCCTTTGTGCATTCCTGAGGCAGCATATCACTCAAAGGAATTGGGCTATGGTAAAGCATGGCCCTACATTACTGCCTTTCTGCACTGGATTGTGGGGCAGGGCAGGTGTACCTGAGGGAGCAAGCTGCATCTCTAATTTATGTTGCCTGAAATGGCCCCCAGGGGCCATTGCACCAGCCAGGATAGATGGAGCAGAGTCACTCTGACCAGGTCCCTTTGCCCCAATATGATCATTAACTTGGCAAAGGGAAATGTCTGATCCTATCAGACGCTGAGTATCTCCTACAAGGTCTCAATTCCCACAAACCTCAAGGATGCTCAGCACCTTGCTAAACTGGTCTAAGAACATCTTCAAGACACAAAGACTTCAAAGCTTCAAAGGAAAACCGTACATTTCCCATTCCAATACTTCCAGCTTTGCCTCAGATCTGTTTGTGACCTTAGGCAAAATTGCTCTGCCTCTGTTTCTCCTCCTACTCTTTGTCTGTCTTGTCTATTTAGATTATAAGCTCATTGGGGCAGGGACTCACTATGTATTTGTACAGAGCCTCACACAATGGGGCTCCCAATGTGGTTGGTGCCTATAGGCACTACTGCAGTACAAACAAACAGTTATAATAATCAGCATTAGATACTGAAGTGCTGGACAAATCCAGTATTTTAGCACAAAATACCAGTCTGTAATTTTTGCCTTCTGGGATTTGGAGTGAGGAGTTGCCTTTGGGATGATATAGGTTGCTCCACTCACCACTCCCAGACCACTTGACAAATGCATTCTAGTGCAGGAGCAGGGTCCCATTGCTTCTATGGACACTGGGGGAGCGTCTGCCTGTGCCTTCCTGATTGTGCCTAGCCCTTTCATGGGTCCCATAAAGTTCTTGGCACCCTCCCACCCTGTTCACACATGTTAGGGCCAGAGACAGTCTGGTTCTCACCCTCTTTACGAGATATATATATTTTATTACGTTCTGAGATTTAGACACCATAATCCTGCCCCTTTCTAAAGGAATGAAATGGAATGGACATACTGTAGTTCAAGATGAAGTAAGTGTACAACAAAAGGGACACACAGCAGGTTTGGGATGGCTGTGTGAAATGAACTGCTGAACTGCAACAGCCCACTGGCAAATGTTTATGGAGAGGTTGCTGGTCAATAATTCTGGTAAGTGTAATGACCTTTTGAGCCAGCTGCCTGGGTAAAGCATCTATCTGGTATGTTTGTAATGAGCCCATCATCACGTTACCTAGATGTCACACACATATGCAAGTAAAAAAACTTTTGAAAGAGTCACATTTTCCCTCCCCCGTTTGACATCACCACTTTCTGTGGTACGTGAGGTTGACGGTCTCACCTGTTTCCTAGGGCACATCCTGACAGGGCCTAGCATATAGTGGATCATTTTTATTGTAAGATAGTTTGGATTGCACCCCTAAAGTGGCAGGGCCCAAGCTCATCCTGATCTTCATACATAAGGGGTACAACAGTTGACCTGACACTGTGAATCTTGGCATTCAGCTCCCAACAGTTATACCTTCAACACCATCAAAATCAGTTCCCCAACTGATTAGTCTCTGAAAGTGAGTCTCAGGGGAAGAGTAAGCCCCACTCCACTGAGGCTTCAAAGAGTAGCACTAAGACCCTGCAGCAGTTTTTATTCTGGCTGGGAAGCCAGTTAAGGACATGAAGCAATAGAATGATGTCTGTAGAGCAGGTTGGCTGTTGCTTGCTGGAATGGCATGACCTTCTGTGTGGCCTTTATGGTCAGTCTCAACAGAATGCATTGCAGTAGTATAGCCTGAAGCTGATGAAGGCATGGGTTTGTCATTGCTGAGTTCAGATCAGATAGAAAAAGGTACAGTATCTTAACAAGCCAAAGATGGAGACAACATTTCAGGCGTTTGTGGCTTTTTTGGGTGTGAAGGACTAGCAACATATATAACAGGACACTGAGGCTGCATATGACTTTGACAATTGGTAAGAGAATTCAGAGCTCTTCTTATGGTCTTGAATTTCTTCTTTCCTCCTATGAGCAACACAGCAGACTGAGCCTGAACTAGCAACAATTTATCCAGGCACTTATCTTGCACAGGTGCTTGGATATATGAATCATGGCACTGTATGGAGTCCTATTAGCATACTGCTGGTACAAAAGGTCATAGTGTCTCACCACCTCATCAGTGCTGAATGCTGTTGGCAGAACTCATAGGCAAAGTGCTTTTGGAAAGAAAGAGCAGCCCCATTTGTGACCTCTGGGATCTATTCAACCAAAGTCAAGCTGAGCCAGCATAATGAAACTTTGCTTACCAGTCCTATATCTTACTGGGGAGCCAACAACCCCTCTTGGAATGAACTGCTTCTATGCTCTAGTCGATACAGAAGTCTGATAATGTGTAAATGTGTGCAGTGTGCATTGCTGAAAGTAGAGAAATTCCTAGCTGCACTGGGAAAGATTAATCTGAATTCATTTTGTAATCTACCTGCCTTGTCAGTGAGGATAACAAGGGCCAATGAAATGCAGAAGGGAGACCAAGTTTTGTATCCCTGAAATCTCAGGGTTTAATAAATACACATGGCTAAATACCTATCATATTGTTGTCCAGCATTTTAAAACCTCAGGCTAGGCCCCCAAATCCATATGTAGGTACTTAAATAAAAGTCTTTGATTTTCAGAAATGCTGAATGTGCCACAACTTCCACTGAAATAAAACATCGTGAATAAAACAGTGAAGTCAATAACAGCTGCAGATGCTCACCACCTCTGAAAAATAACAGATGCCTAAATAAAGATTTGGGTATCTAATGTTGTAAAGTTTGGACTTGGTATTGCTTAGATGTAAAGGGTACATAGTCTGCCTGCCTGCCTGCCTATCTAAAATAGGAAAAAGAATGTGTCTATACAGTTTTAAATTAATTTAAGCAAGATCAAAATAACCTTTCATTACTGAGGTTTTCAAGTACTCTTGGCAATGAATGGATGAAAAAGTCTAAGGTGTATAATGAAAATGGAAGTTACTGGCATATGGGGCAAAGGAATTTAGAGAATTACAAAAAGGATACCTTTCAGAGGGAAAAGTATGCAGGCACGAGCCATGAATGGAAATGGATTGATTTTTTTCCCTTCAGGTCAGGCCTTATTTCTAAGGTTGTCATGTACAGTTGGTAATACGGTGCTGAGAACAGTTGTAAACCATTTGCATCCAGAGGATGTTCTTTGACTGACTAAGTGCATTACTTCAAATTTCCCCCTGATAAATGCTATTACCCATCATGGTCTTTTAAAGCACTTACCTTTAATTTCATATTACACTCCTATCTTTTGTCACTGATGCTTTGTTAGGAACAATCCGAGCCAACTTCCCCTCCCACAACATAAAAGCTCTCTACTTCTTAGTGAAATTAAGAATTCCATGAATGTATTTTAAAGCCATGTGTTTGTTCACAGCTTAAATTAAGCGTGTGCCAGCGTATAAACCAAGTGGCATTTGTTTGCAGAACAGTCATACTTTTTATATCACTAAGGCTGTTTAAATGAAGTTGCCCTTGTTTCACTGGCTGAAGAAAACCCTTTGCTTTCTAATGGAGATTTTAATCCTGATTGTTTGAGCGCAGCTCAGCTACTTATGTAGGACTAGTTTTAATAGCTCATTCTTTACTGAACTCTAGCATGTAGTTGCACTGCCCCAGGAATTGCCTTGGGAAGGAACTGTGACTTGAAGAGTCACAATGCCTCTCCTGCTTCCCTCTTAGGGCTTGGCTACACTGACTTTTAATAGCACTCTATCTTGCAGCAAGCCTGAGAGCTTTAAAGCGCCAGTGTGGACGAGCTCTGAGCACTAGGAGCTGGGCTCCGAATGCTCTGAGCTAATCCCCTCATGGAGGTGGATTACCAGGAGCACTGGGAGAGCTTTCTATCAGTGCTCCCACATGATCAAACTTGCACTTCAAAGCACTGCTGCGGGAATGTTCCCACGACAGTGCTTTGAAATGTTAAGTGTAACCAAGCCTTTAGAAAGGTGGGGGAAAGTAAGTCACAGCACTCCTTTATAGGGTGTACTTTGCTTTTCTCCCTTGCACCTGAAGAGTCCAGTTTCGCTGACCAGAAAACAGGGACCAATTCTTGGTCCCTTCCTTCTCCTCCCTACCCTCCCTGACTCACAGAGGGGATCGCCACTGTTCAGCTGTAACTGACGTAGGTCCTATGTAGCTACGCAAAGAGTTAGGAGTCTTACTCCATTGAGTAGCTGCTTAGGCCTAGTGCACAATTTTACACTTAAACAGCATTAGTTTTACAATAAACATGTCACCAGAAGAAACACAGGGTGCAGTTCTGCTCCCAGTGAAGTCAACAGCAAAGCTCTCGCTGAGGTCACTGGCAGTAGGGCCCATGGTATGGATGTAGCACGGTGACGGATACATTTTTGTAATTCGGGGAAACCGAACAAACAAAAATTAGTTTGTGAGATGTGACAATGAATAAAACAATGTTATTTCATCTGCCGCACTGAACAGTGAAAAGTGCAAAAAAGTTAAGGTTAAGTAAACTGTACCGGGGACAGGTGAGGATGAGTGAGAAGAATTAAAGAAAGCATGCAAAAGAACAGAGAACTTACCACAGCCTTGAATAAGACCAAAAGAAGAAAAGAGCATTAAAAACTAATTAGCAAACAGAATGAATCATATCAATCTGTTGTTTACAGACCTTATTATTACAGAGGAATGGAAATTGCACAGTTGCCAAACATCTTAAAGGAACATGCTGGCCTCCCACAATGGTTTGCAGTGGGGGAAAAGCATAAATTCATGTCACAGAGATTGCTCTGAACAGGCTAAAGCACAGTAGATAGCATAAAACTACTTTACAGCATATTGCACAGAATCAGAAGGGCTAAAAATTGAAGGTCAGAAATTCAGGAAGAAACACAACAAATTAGCTACTGTTTGCAGCTCTAGTTTATGCTGCTTAGAAAGATGGGACTGGATACTGAGGTCATTACTAGGTTTTATTGAATTCTTATCACATAAAACATCACTGACTTTGAATTCAAAATCAGTTTTGCCTGAGTAAGGAATGACTAGAAATTGAGGTGCAAATTCTGCTCTCAATCGCACCAGTGTAAATCCATTCTAACAATTTACACTGATGTAAAGTAAAGACTTCTGAGCTCAGCCTAGGCTTTTTAATGAACTATCACTATATAGTTTCATTGTTGACTATGTTTGCCTAGTTTAATTTCCTTACGAAAAGTGTGTCTAGAATGACACACTTCTCAAAATGTGCACCTTTATATCTGTAGATACATGGGACTTACACAGAGAATATGAGGCTGACGTACCTGTCCATAAAAAGCAACACGATAGTATCGCCCGAATAAACGTTTCTCAGAATTCACTACTTCTGCGACCTTCAGATATGATCGATGGATGTCATAGTACAGATCTGACAATCTCTAAGATAAAAGGGAATAGAAAAAGTGCAATGTAAAATTATATATTTAAAGGATTTATTTAGGCTAAATTTGCCTCCATGGGATTTCCAGTCATGTGGATGTGGCTACCTTCTTTATTCTCAGTAGCAGCTGCAAGAGGTCAATTTCAAGACTCCTGCCTTCTCCTGGCCACACAGTTTTAGTGTGGTAGCCTTCTTGCATAGCTCCAAAAGGAAAGAGTTACAGTATAAGTCAGTCCCGGTGTACAGAAAAAAAAATGTGATGGTCCCCCCACATCCGATGGCCAGTGATGAGGCTACTCATCCTGATTACTGAGCTAGGATTCAGTGGACATGGAATGGAATTAAGAGCACATCCTGTGTATCCTGAGAGACACAGCACAGAAGGGGCAGCCTTGGGGTGGGCATCAGGAGTTTCTTTATACGCCTTTGCACCAAGCTGTCCTCCACCATCACACAGAACAGTACTGCCCTTGCACGCCATTGCAAGCCAGAATCAGCTTCAGAGTATTTTGACTGGATACAGCCCTTACTCCTTCCCATTTTCAGTTATTCTATAACTTTATCATCATAGTGTGAACTTCTAGTAAAAGCTGTGTTTTGCACTGGGACCTTGCTTCCTAAATTACATCCCATGCTAAGTTACTTTTTTCCAGTTTAAGCAAAGAAATCAATTACTTGGATTATTAATAATTGCTATTCTACTTGAAATCAAAGAAAAACAAAAGCGAAGATGAAATAAATTCAAAATTAAATCCTTTATCCTGTAATTTTGATTATTTTTATGCTTTAGGTATATCTAAACATTTTCACTGACAAAAATCAACTCTCTGATAAATGCATATAGCAATTCCTATGCATTTGGTCAAAGGAGTTGTAAAAATAAGACTAGACCTCTAGAAGCAGCATATAATGCTAGACATAGACTAAAATCTCTAAATAAAAAATATCTAGAATTTTGATGTAATTTCACCAGGCAACAATATTATGGTTTTAATGATCTTTATGGGCTCATCTGTCTGAAGAAATTTGCAAGTGTGATTGTAGTGCTTATGAAAGGAACAGGATTTGAAATCAAAGCCCTTCATCCATTCAGGTAAAGAACAGGTGATAGCAACATGAGTTTCCATCCTCTGTCCCACCAAGGTACCCAAGCCCTGAGCTGGTGGGATCAGCTTTGTGGGTTAGAGAGTAGATAATATTTTTTTTTATCCAGTTAGTTTTTCTGCTTTGACTGCACAAAAGGGGACTGTTTAGACCCCAATCTTCCAATGAACTTCAAAGAGGCACAGGTGCCTGTTTGCTTTTTGAGCTCATTGCATGTCAGGGCATCAGTCATTATAGAGACGTGGATGCCAATCTCTTGGAACTGAGCTAAAGGCCAATATACTCATTTCATGTAGGCTATGAAACAGCCATGAAGATGGAACAATGTTTGGTCACTACCTTCATAGGTGACAGCATATGGTAATTTTATCAATGTAGGTCTGAATAATGAAAACTATATCTTGGGAATCTCCGAGCTACAGAAACCACAGAAAATGTATTTTCACGGTGTTTCCATACCTTGCACAGGCTTCAGACAAGGTATTTTTAACTTGATCATCAAAAGACAAAAGAAAGCCCCCAGCAATATTAAAATAAAATTAGAACAAGCCAATTCAAAGAACACTGGTCCGTGTTTGCCTGCTACCCTTTGTTTTTTAAGACAGAAATTTTAATTGGAAACCCAACTTACTTTAAAATCTCTTTGTTTCTCAAATACAGCAATGATAGGCTTGTTAACTTCAGCAATCAGTTCATATCTTTCAGACTTCCACAGGTATTCAACACATAACTCCAACTGCTTCACAAGGATATTCTGTAATCGCACAAATAAAAATTCTATGGTAGACTTGCTTGTTGATAGCATTTGGTAATTATGATGACATCAACAGTACATACATATTGTTTTATTTCAATATGATTTCTTCTATATAGTAGGTTAATATAGCCATAACAAGTTCAGTAAGAAATTGGTGAAAATCACTGGCAACCTGCTACAGTCTCATGTGGGACTAAGTATCACTTTAATGGTTCAAAATGCCCAAAATAAGAAATTCCCAAAGCTTCAGAAACCACCAGTTATCATATATCTGCAGCCATGCCACCTGGTGCCATGCTTCTTCAAGCTACTATAAGAGAAGCAATGCCAGGCTGGTTCAGTCAGTGCTTGTGCCTTTGAAGAACACAAGGTGACACAAAAAGTGGTGCTATCTGGATCACTAGCACTCTTCCATCAGAGCCATGAGCAAGTCAATGGATGAAATGTAAAATATTTGTAGACAGAAAAAGACCCCATGACACTTTTTTGGAGAAGCAGAGGGATGTTTTAGTCAGCGTTTCCTCTTCATATTCCAATTCTGGTATTTTACAATCAGCCAAGTTATTTAAATACGATGTTTTTGTGGCTTTATTGTTCATTGTTAAACAGTTGCCATATTTAAGGCAAAAGGAGTTTGCACTGATCCCTTAATATAGTTTATCACATTTATAATGTGCTCAGGCATCATATAAAAATGTTATTGCCCTCCAGAAATATATGCGTATCTTTTAGCAAAGACTACACTATAGGTTTGGGACAGAACTAAAGACAAGTTCTTTTCCCCTCACCAATAACAGCCATTGCAAATAATTCAGATCTTAACCCATATCACAAACCAGAGACTTTTAAAGTTTGGGAGAGACATGGAATACATACAGTTGGCCCCCTATTCAGTAAAGAAACTTTTCTAACTTATTTAGTAATCAAAACTATCTTTGACTGTCCCACTCTCTTGTGGTACCAGCGTTTTCAAATTAGTCATTATAGTTCTCAACTTTCTAGAAAATCTGTTTTATACAGAAAGCTAATTGTAATAGACATAACGGCATCAAGTGAATTAGGAAAGATATTTACATGACAAAGATTAATAAACCAGTTAACACTTCCTAAATAAATAAGTAGTTTAAAAAAAACAACCTTAAAGTAATAAAGCTAAAAGAATACAGAACACTATTATTTAAATGCTGCCATTGCTAACCTCGTTATAGGGAGTATCTTGCATTCCTGAATCTTCTTTCATAGCTCCTTCTTCTTTAATGTTTGGGGTAATATTTAGAAAAGCTGGCCATCCCATGGAAAATAAGCCTTGAAGTACAATCCATAACAATGCCAATTAATAGTTGTATAACCATGGATTTTAAAAGGATGTTGTAAAATGACAACCAATTTTATTTGGCTAGGATTATTACTTTTTTATTTTTTTACAAGATGAGTGGCACAAATGGAACTGATTGAATTTATGACACATTATTCTAAATTCTCTCTGTGGCATAAATCCGCTTGTCTAGGCAGATACACTAATATGTACTCATACGGCAATGATCTCAGAGAAATCCTCTTTCCTCTGCGTGTCACTACTCCACTTGTGTTCTATAACTCTGCCAACCCATATAAAACTACAGATAGAAGATAGTATTCTATGGTAATGGTACAATAGCATTACTACAGGGCTAGAGTCTGCCACCCTTACTCATGTTGACTAGTACAACCAGCCCTTATTCTGCAAAGACTTACATACATATTTAACTTGACACATTATGTGTAGTACTTCTGAAGTCAATGAGAGTATTCATAGTGCATAAAATTAAGCACGTAAGTAGTTCAGTGGTTTTCAGCTAGGCTATGTACAAAATACAGTATTACTCACTAAGGGTAAGATTGGCAGAATCTGGCCCATCATGATTTGGGCCACTAATAGCTTAGTGCTTTTTAAAAGGAAAATCTGTTGGGGTAGGTGATGTTAAGACAAACTGCAGAAACACATGATGTTTAGTTTAACAGTAGAAAAATTTGAAGGACGGTAATCTATTAAATTTAGAGTGAAATATACTATACCACTGTGCATGGAAATACAGAGGCACACACCACAAAGGTGTTGCTATTACTATTTGTTTTGATTTATTTGACGTTTACTGCCTCTGAGTTTTGACGTTACCCTTAAGCTGTTCATTCTTTACACGCATGACTTCCCATCACACTCCCCAGCTCGACGAAAAGCATACTTTCCTTCACACACTTCTTGTCTCACTCCTGCAGATAACGTGACTTCACCATTTATGAGCTATCAGACTATGCTCTCCTTTCCAAAACACACATCTTATTCTCCCTCGCCCCCTCCACCCAAGATATTTATTCTCTTTTCCACAGAAGCAATTCTTTATGGAAGCTGTGCCAGTAGAGCTAACTCATGCTGAGAACAACCCTGAAATGTAAAGTTTAATAAATTAACAGAGATTGGCAGAGGAACAAAATAATTAAAGAAAAAAATTGTATTTTTTTCTTTCTCTGCTATGCTGTAAGTAAAATAATCTAGACTGGCAATTATGCGTAGACAATCAGTTATCGGGCCTGATCCTCCTCACACTGCAGTCAAATGGGACTTTTGTCACAGACTTCAATAAGAGCAGGATCAGCCTCATTGCCAGCTTGATTCCCCAGTCACACAATTGATGCTTATATAAGCCCCAGAAAAATGACATTCTGTAGGAGTTTTACATGGCTCCACTCATCTCAGGCTTGGTACAAATGAAGGCTTTACATTTTTTTAAAAAATTAATGCTTCCTCCTTTTAATAGATTCTAGCCCTAATCAATGGATTTAATGGGTTTTCTCTTTTAATGTGAAAAGGAAAGATATTATTGTCAATTCTGAAAATGGTTTTGCAAATGGTTGGGAAGTTGAATATATTAATTTGAACATTAATTCTGAGCAGCAGCAGCAGCAGCAGCATTACAGTAACCGCAACAACATTTCTTTTTTTCTCTCTCTTTATTTTCCCCCTGAAATGAGGTGATTTTATGTAGCCATAAAAATCTTGTGGCCGAAAAAAGTCACCCAGTTGGGGATTAGTGTCCAAAAGTCCTAACAAAGTCAAGGAATTTCATCCAAATTGTAATTGCATATTTTTTTTCTGCACAGGCATTTCACTATTACACCGAATAAATGGTTGAACCATCAAACTTGATTTATCATAAACTGTAAAATAAATAAATAAATAAATAAATAAATTAAATAAATAAAGGAGTGGGGGAGTAGGGAATAAGACCCAATCATACAAACTGCAGTGTCTCTCCTGCAAGACATGGCTCCATTTGACTTGATGTTTAGATACTGGCAAGTACCATCTTGCAAGAGATACTCCTGCACCTTGCAGAACTGGGCCTTTAATGTTCTATCATATTATAACAAAGAAAATGAACTCCAGTTAAAAAGTTGTTCATCATGTCCTATGTAGAATATCATTATCTGGATGTTAATTTTTTCTGACTGTACAATCAAAGGTCTTATTTCTACTTCTATTATTGGACATTGATGATGTATAATTGTCCTTTTAAAGCAGTTTATCTCACTTTGAAATGAAAAATTACAGGATCCTACTACTATTTATGTTTATAAATTATATTCCATATTATATTAATATTATTATTATATAGATTAATTATTATTTTTGTGCAAAACTCCCACTGAATAAAATAGGAGTTCCCTGCATGGATCAGTAGCAGAATGGCTTATTGTTGATAAACCTGTAACTAGTGACATACTGGACAATTCATCAAGATAATTAAATAGTCCAACCAAAATGAGCATCAGAAAAGTATTATACAATGTTTTAATAGAAAGCAATTTATACTAGGAAATAATCATGTAACATAATTTTTTTCCCTTTTGAGAACATCTTCTTTCACTAGATCAGTTTAAGAGCAGTAATTTGATTTCCCTAAATGATGTTATTTGACCCATAAACAGGCATGGTTAGAACACTCACTTCCTCCACTGTGAGTAGTTAGTAACAGATTACTATCAGTGACTTGAACATCTTCCAGGAGCATACGTGAGGTACAAATCTTTTCCATTTTCCAGTAACCTATGGTAGTGTAAGATGTTATTAGTATAGTGCTACTGATATGTGTTAATAACATGCATATTTAATAATGACACATTAACAAATTAAGCATTCCCTTTTAGCACTAAAAAGCTAACCATTCAATTAACCTCCTATGTATAAAATACATATTTTATTATCCTGTTACAATAAGAATTTACTAGTCTCATATCTTAAACACTGAGAAGGGTACAAGCAGAAGGATAGCTTGAAAAGAACAAAAATGTGATCTGAAGTAAAACAGTTGCAAAATGTGTAATTGTTGTATAATGCACAATAGTTGTATAATTCTCTACATTAATTATTGCATTTTAATACATTTAACTTACCCTTTCTTTTCAGGTATTCTGCAATGAGGGCAGCTATATGGATATAGCACATAGCAGCCTGAAACCAGAGACCATATGAATATATTAAAGTACACCCCGTAGCTTACATTCTTAGTCTGCTGAGGGTCAGAAACTCTCTTCATTGTTGGAATATGTTTTGGAAAAGGGGAAACAAACTTAATTTGACCATTTAAAGAAATCATAGGTCCAATACTCAAGTCCTTACTCAGGCAAAACGATCATTGGTTTTAATAGGAGTTTTGCCTACGTACATATAGAGCAAGGGTTAATCGAGAGCATCAGGATCTAACCCATAGGAAATACATGGCTACTTTAGAAACAAATATTATTGGGTTAAGATCTTGGGGTTCAATTAAGCAATTTAATACAAATATTAATACAAATAAATTTGTGCTATCATCCAGATTATCTCCTATGCTGAGAAACAAACAACTTAGAGGGGAATGGAAACTACATAGTCTTATTTTCATTAGGAAATTAAGCTGTGTTTAAATACAATTTTAACAGCTGAATTAGCTACCATGATGCTGACAATGATCTTGTGGTCCCTGTAGACAAGAACAAATCATGTGTCAGCTAGTTATGGTTAATCCCTCATTTATATCCTGTAATATACAGCATATTCAGGCATTCTTCAACCCAGTCCACATTTTAGTTCAATCACGAGGGAAACTCAGCTTAGACAATAATAATACCAAGCTTTTATAGAGTGCTTTTCATCTGTAGATCTCAATCTAAATACAGACTGATTTCTTCATCTCATGTAAATTACCTCTGATAAATCTCCATTTCTAGCATGAATCTTGGCCATGCTTTCAAGCCAAGTCCTTCGTAATTCAGGTGTACTGGCATACGAGTTTGCTAGGCTGTACTGGAGGTCTACTAGCATCTCTGGGTCTTTCTCATGTTCCTTCATCTGCGCTGTGGCCATTAAAACTGTCCGGATGCGTTTGGTTAGGTCTTTCACCTCTGCTGGAAAGAGACTGTTCTTTGGAAAAGATAAGCAATGAATCATTGAAAAGGCCTACAAAGCCATACTTTTATCATGTTAAACTATAGTATCACCCCTGACTGGGCCTGGAGTCAATGGATAGACTCCTATTTAGATCATGCTCATAGTCCCATTATATTTACATATTGGACACAGTTCTCTGCCATTTATTTACTAATTTATCACAGCATCCATTAGAAATCCTAGTCCATATTCTGATTTCAGTTAACCACTGTCTATATGGAGTAACTCCACTGAAGTCAACGGACTGACGCTGGGGTAACAAGTGAAAATATGATCATATGTTTGTAAAAGATTGCTAAATTTATTGCCAGATTTACTTGCTTACTTATCGATGCAAGTAATACCTTACTCCACAGGTAGCCTCACTACCATCAATGGAAGAAGGTAGTTGTAGCAGGGCGGTCACCCCACTCCAACCCTGAAGGGATTAAAATAGCTTTGGGAAAGGGCTGCCCTGAGGAGCCAAGAGGGTAGGATGGTTGGGGAAGCAGCCAAAACTGGGCCGTACCCCAGTCAGGCTACAGTAGGCCTGATAAAAGGGCTGGTAGCCAGGAGCTAAGTCAGTCTCTCTCTAGCTTTAGAGGGAGAAAGACCTGGCTGCCTGGGAGCTCAGGGTGCTGGCAACACAGCAGGACTGGAGAAAGGCAAGAGGAGCTGGGGAGCTCCAGCCTGGCAACTCCCCAGCCTGCAGGCCTTGTGCAAGGCCCAAAGAAGGCACTGGGGCTGCAGAGGGGCTTCCCGAGGATAGGCAGAGGCAGCAGGTCCAAACCCCTTACCAATGATGAGTGGCCATTACAGACTGCAGTCTGCCCCACTGAGTGACTGGCAGTAACCACTGAGGCAAGGTGGGGTTAAGGGTTCCCCAGGGAGGCGAGATCCAGAGCGCAGGGGCACTGCCATGGGGTAGCACCCCAAGGCAAAGGGGTCCGGGAGAGACACGAGGGCCAGTGGCAGGCGAGACACTGGCCACTAGGAGGCACTCCAAGGGGTGGAGAGCTAATTCCCTGGATGACCAGCAGAAGGCGCCGCGCCAGTGGGTGGCTGCATCGTTACAGTAGTATTCAGTGTGAGAAATGGTATCTCAGCCATTTCAAACCACACAAGATTAAAATTTGGTCTTCCTATCAACCAGATCATAGATTATTCTTCAAAAATTATTTATGTCAGTTCTGCTTTTTCTTTTTGAGATGGACAATAATAAATTCTGATTTTAAGAGTTGTGGGATTTTGTTTGTGGTTTTTTTTGCGCAGGTGTAGCGAGCATAATGATACAGAAAAATAAAATTGTACCTCTCTTTTGATTGGCAAAACTGAGAATGCTACAAAAGCAGAACACACAGATACAGGAGTAGCAGATCAAAGATAATCAAAGCTTTAATAAAATAAAATATAGTCAAGACTCCCATGTTACTTTCACTAATTTTACATCGGTGTAACTATTAACTTCAGTGGACTTACTCCTGATTTACACCACTGTTAGGGGAAGGAGAGTAAGCCCCATAAGTATAAAATAGAAAATGTTTCTTGAAAACCATTTTAAATATATTTAGTAGAGTGGGGTTTAAACAGTTATTAAAATAATATTTATTATGAGTTAAGTCCCTTATTTTGTGTTAGCAAACTGCTCACAAACCAATCTGGATTTTCTATTAATGTATTTATTATTCATAAATATTTGCTAAATAGTTGTAAGAATAATTTCTAGCCTAAATACCATTTGGGAACTGTTAACTTCAACTACATGCTGTTCATGGTTTTTCACTGGTCATAAGGCATATTTTCTGGTCCATGACTGGATGAGTGAAACATTTTCAAATGGAGAATAACAAATAGTAAATAACAAATAATAAGTTCAGATGAATAAACTTTCATGCTATATTTATTATGATTTTGGGATTCACAAACATTTACCTAAGTTCCTGGCAGTTGCCTGACTACTTGAGAAATTGATCTTTGATTATGGTAATAGATGGGCCTGGTGGCATATGATGGAAAGGTGGATGGGGTGGGATCTAAGTTGCTACAGAGAGTTCTTTCCTGGGTATCTGGCTGGTGAGCCTTGCCCACATGCTCAGGGTTCAGCTGATCGCCATATTTGGGGTCGGGAAGGAATTTTCCTCCAGGGCAGATTGGCAGAGGCCCTGTAGGTTTTTCGCCTTCCTCTGCAGCATGGGGCATGGGTCACGTGCTGGAGGATTCTCTGTACCCTGAAGTCCTTAAACCAAGATTTGAGTACTTCAACAGCTCAGATATAGGTGAGAGCAGGAATGGGTGGGTAAAATTCTGTGGCCTGCATTGTGCAGGAGGTCAGACTAGATGATCATAATGGTCCCTTCTGACCTTAGTGTCTATGAAAATAATAACATGAACCATAAATCACTATAAAACTAAGTCAGTCCTTTTATTCATAAAGGTATTTCTGAATCAGTTCTTCCTATCATTCAGTCATCTATAACAGGTAGTGAGAGACAGAAAACCTTTCTTACTTTCATCTGCTTGTCTCCATTAGCAAAATTATTTATAATTGCAAGTGAATGCTGAAACCGAGATCCACCAATCCCTGCATCTGCGATCAATTGGCTTACAGCTTTGATGAGCTATAGGTGAAGAAGAAAAGAGAACAATTTATGGTTATTAAAAGAAAGCAAAGTTTGGACATATTTTAATTAATTGTTTTAAAAAAGTCAGCAAGAGTTGGAATTGATAGGGGGAGAGAAAAAGGCTTTCCACAAATATCTTATCAAGACAAAATATACGCAAATATATAAATATAAATAACAAATTGCCTTCTATATGTTTATAATTGTTTATATTTTAAAATATTAGATCCTGTCTCATCACTGAATTACTTCAGTTTTATGTTCATGTTTCTGTACTGACTGAATCATACTGCTGTAAAACTGGAGAAGTAAGTTAAGCCCACACTGCTGACACACTGGGTCAGACATGCTCCAACAGCTATGTGCTGTGCCTGCAATGCAACTAAGCCATAAACCTGATTTAACTGGACAGTTAGCTATATCTGCAGCAGCTTTGCATCACCGGCACAAAGGAAAACAGCTGGGATGAACTGGTGAACATGACCCAGTGTTTTCAGACATGCCAGAAAAATTAGAATGACACACAGAAGTTGTGATTTGCAGAATTCAAAGAGTCATTTCAGTGGAATATTTTATATAGCTCGTATACATTGTTTAAAGTGCATCTTAACTTCACTCACCTGGAGATGGGACCTGACTATTGACTTCTGTTTGTTAAATTCAAAGTTCTTTCTCATGAAAAAATAAAGAAGAGCAGATGCCTCTGTTTGAGTTGACCGTGACCTATGGTTACAGCATTTCAGGATTTCATAGCAGAATGATCCACATATGTCTGCTTGCCCTTGAAAAAATGCTGAAGGAAACTACAGGGGAAAAAATGTTAAAGTGTTTAGCACTTCTCCCACTCCTTGCTACATTCATTTTGAATCAACATACTTTGTGTCAAACTTGCATTAAAAACAAGTCTCTATCTCTCAGACACACCAGGGTCTAGCAAAAACATCTGCCACTAGCTAAGCATTCTCTTCTCTGTAAAAATGAAAGTAAGTGAAAACAGTGTTGTGTACAAAGCATTAACCAAATCCTGTTGTGTACGAAGCATCTGTCAAATTGACCTTCCAAATTTGTATTTGATGCACAAATAGCATCATGTGCACTGAAAGCATAGTGATGTGCAGCAGTTGCAATGAAAACAGCATAGTCAAGAGGAGTGAGGAGAATTATAAAAATTATAAACCATTATAAAAGCTGACCAGTGAGGAGAAAAAAGTTTGGAATAGCACTATAGCTGGGGAAATAATGTTGTGTTTTGTGGCAGTCTCAAAAGTTTGAAAAAATTCACTTCTGTTGGACTGAAAACAAAAAAATTCAAAATATTTGATAAATCCAAAAGTTAAAAAATGTTTTCGATTGAATTAAATGTTTCAGATGACCTTCAATAAAACATTGTAATTTGAGTATTTTAAAAATGATTTTGAATTTATTGAAAGAAATTTAAAAAAATTCAAACCAAAAAGTTATTTCAAACCAAAAACTGGAAACATTCCTATTTTGGGAGGGGAGGTAGAGAGGGCTAGGTTATTTTCAAAACAATTTGGTGAAACTGGCATGAATTCATAAAACATCTCAGTGTTGCCAAATTTGATATTTTTGCCAGAAAACATTTTGCTGAAAAATTTCACTCCTCTCTATTAATTACTATGCCATTATGACACATTAAGCCAGTGTTCCTCTTGCGGCCAACAGTCTGAACAGCATTAGAAGGCGGAGAGTATAGGATGTAAAGGCCCAAGTGGCTCTGTTCACTGAGAGCTACTGATCACAGGATGGAGACAGTAGAAAACAGAAGGAATGAGAAGAGGGAGAAGGTAAGCATGTTTGGCGCAGATCTAGATTGCTATAGAGATTATTATTCCCACAGGAGCCACCACTGAGATCAATATGTCTACAGATCTTTGGAAAAAGAACACAATCCCTGCGGCAATGGGATGGATGGATGGATAGATCAGATGATGTTAGATATTTACTTTCCTGCTACTGATCATGCTCCTCTGGCTCCTGGCAGTCTGGTGTGTAATTTAAAGCAGACTGTGGCTGGTTTATCTTATGCTTCCTTTGGCCTTTGAGCTATGTGGCTGAAAGAGGCATGGCCATATTTCTTTCATTTTAAAAAAAAATTTACAGCCATTCTGGAAGAATGGCATGTAGCTCAAACTTTTCTCCACTACTGTGTTACATGCAAGGGACTGGACAATCAGATCCATTTTGTTTAATGTTACAAAATTACGGTTGCATTTCTCCCACTTCTCCTCAGCCATCACTATAATCCATCTGCCTAATCCTGATTATTTTTTTAAAAAGGTCCTCAACTCCAGCTCTGATTTTGTAGCTGTTAGATCTGGTTCCCAGGCACAGTGAGGTAATTCAGTGTCTAAGTTTAGAAAACGCTCCCATAATTATTTGTACCCACAAAACTCCAGAGAGTAAATCAGAGGGTCTTTTTCAACACCGATCCCTAAATAATACCAATAAAATGAAGAGACAAACAGCACCTGAAAGTGTGAAATGCTCCACAAGATTGGATTTGTTGCACCGCCCTGCCAACCTTATGTAACAGCTTTCAAATGGAATAAAGGTATAATTACCTTGCTCACAAACAATCGCAAGGCAGCAAAGACATGCTTGAGGGCTACTGCCGACTGGTTGACTTGCAAAAAGAGTAGGTAGGTATCAAAGACCTTTTTCATCAGTGCATTCTGGCAATCAGATTGCTGGAGTTGTCTCTGAAAAGTTAGCACACAAACAGGATTGTAACATTTTTAAAATAATGGAATAGAAAATGGCTCCTTTGGGTTTTTTTGCACCAAGTCCTAATGTGTCCAAATTTGGTGGTATCATTAATATCAGCCCTACAAGTGCTTAGAGGTTACCAGCAACATGAGGCATTCCCCAGAAGCTGCGGGCTCTTCATACCTACAGTAATATGGGGCCATTGTTTTCCACTGCTTGTTCTCCCTACTCATTCACGCTAACTACTACACATAGCACTTAGGACTGGGAAGTGGGACTCATGAGAACTGGGCTCCGTTGATGGCCACCACTTTCTATCTGTGTGACCTTGAGCAAGTCACTTAGGCCAACATTTTCTAACTTAAATGCCTACAGTTAGACTTCTAAATCTATATTGCAAGAATGGCTTGATCAGTGGCCTGATTTTAAGAGGTGCTGAGCATCCACAACTCCCGCAGACTTCAATAGAAGCTATTTCAGCATCTCTGAAATTCAGATGATTTTGTTGATGTCTAAACTTAGCATTGATGCAATCGATACAGCAGGTGTTGATTTAGCAGGTTTGGGGAAGACACGTCAAATCAATGGCAGAGTGCTCTCCCATCAATTTGTGTACACCACCTCCACCTATCCGAGAAGAGTAAGGAAAGTCGGTGGGAGAGTGAGACAGCGTGATGCAGACACTGTAGTAAGTCAACCTAAGCTATGTCGGCTTCAGTTACATTATTCATGTAACTGAAGTAGTGTAACTTGGGTCAACTTGCTGCGGTAATGTAGTTCAGCCCTTTTATTCAGGTGCCTCAGTAAGAAGTTAGCAGCTTAAGCTTTAGGCACCCAAGTTCAAAAAGTTTGGCCTTAACGTCTCTGTGCCTCAGTGTCCCCATTTTTAAACTGTGGATAATACTTACCCACCTTTGTAAAGGTATTGAGATTTTTTAATGATGGGTTTATATGAGATCAAAACATTACTATCATCACACCGTAGCAAGTGATACTGTTTCCATGGGTCATCCCTTTTCCTACTCTTCTGCTCAGCCAGGACGCTTTAGGCCAGCACGTGCAAGGGGGCTTACTACTCCCTTTCCTTTACCCCACCAAAACCCTTCAATAAATGGAATGATTTGGCATTATATTTATTTGTTTGTAATATTCTCAAGGGCATTTTGAAACATTTAAAATTCTCTTTTTGCTCAAAACTATGACACCATTTCAAGCAGAGTTTGTAGCAATAGAACATACCTGGTGGTTCTGAGTGAAAAGACACAGTAGGTCAAGAATGATGAGGCAAACCTCTGTGGCAATATTTGCCTCTGTGTCTGCATAGTGTACAATGTCTGTTTCATTAGAGCTGCCTGCAGCAAAAGAAGTGGGAAGAGAACAACAAAGTGTGTATTAAGATAAATAACCCTCCAATCAGATCAAGAACTGCTTCCAAAATCACAACAAACATTCATTCCTAAGTGTGCATGTAAGCTAAAGCGGGGAAGAGGGTTGTTTGCTTCAATTTTGTAACAACTTTTCAACTTTGCAGAATATTGTTTCTTTGTTTGCTTTTTTCCATCACAGATTGCATTCCACCTGACAAGAGATTTGAACAATGAATTATATCCTATCATCACATCTCCCTCAGAAAAAAAACTTATGTGTAATAAACAAATGCATATTTGACATTTCCTGTCACACCGTCTGCTACGAGTTACATATCTTTTTCAGGTCCATCTATCTGTATCCTCTAGGTCTGTTAAGGGCTAACTGTAGGGTATATCAGGCTGTGTGTGCAGACACTAGTAGCTGATGGATGAACTCTACCTGTAAAGGACAAGGGCATGCAAGTTGCCTTCAGAGGACACAGGGAAAGTGAACTCTCATATATGTAATAATTATTACATATACATGTGAGTAGTGTGCATTTATTTTAGCATCCACCTTTAGATGTTAGTTGGGAAAAAGGGGAATGGTACACTCTCCTCATCTGTTTACAGTATATTAACACTGCTGGAACCAAAACTCTGCCTTGCCTTGCCTTCAGGGAGTACAAGCACTAGAAGAAAGAATCCCTGAACCTTCTCCCCTCACATAGGCATGCAATGACTGCTAAAATCTGGCACTGTTTGTTCTATATGTGAGTTAGCAAATTCTTGACTTCTCTGTAAATGCTATAATTCTAGAATGATATTCTAATGCTACAATTCACTCCATTCTTATTGTTGGTATGCTTTAAGGATACGTGTTATTTTTGAAATGTCAAATGTACATTACATCTTAATGGGCACACAAAATATTGCTTCCTGATTTTGGGATTAAAAGGAAATTTGCTATATAAAATACTGACGCATCCAGTCTCACAAAATCTGCTTCCTACAGATCAAAGCACCAGAATATGAAGATGACAAGGAGATCACAATTTGCAGCAGTTACAGCCACACTGTATTTTGAAGAGCTTTATTTGTCATGATTAAAGATGGCTGAAAAATTCAAAATTTTGAAATTTTTCGATGGAAAACAGGACAATTTTTTCCTGAAAATATTTGCAAACAGAGTCCCCATTTTTTATCAGCTCTAGCACTTATCCTATTTCAGCTGTTGCACACCTGACTGTACAACACTCCTGTGGGCACGTTCTCCGATGATGCAAATTACCATGGAACTTACTGAACTAGGCAAAAACATGGGTGGTACAAATCCACTAAAGTCCGTAGGAAGTCAGAACGTCTGAAAAGCAAGCTTTTAATTCATTTTCTAAATGTGTGTTTAAAGTACCTATCTTCAGGTTCTGATGTTTGAAAGTATTGGCTTTTATCTATCTTCTTTACATGTCTATAGTCCAACTATTAATATTTTTATAAGTTCCATTTCAGCCTTTAGGGCCTGATGCAAAGTCCATTGAAATCAATGTAAAGACTCTCATTTACTTCAATGGGTTTGAATCAGTCTCGTATACATTATGGTGCTGGGCTCTATAGAGAAAGCTAAGATAGAGAGACAGACAGATAAGTAGACTCATTTCCTTTGTACTTACTTGCCATGCTGCTGTCTATCATTTGCAAGAGTTTGGGGTTGGAAAATGCATTTTTGCCACGGATTATTGGTAATGTTTGAGATCTGTGATGTTTGTGGCCATCATGACTGGAAGTAGAATGCATCCTGAAATTGAGAGAGCACCATTTTTTGTTTATATGTTGTTATCATATCCCTGTAGCTTTTCCATGTCTCTCAGAATTATCTGCAGTATTTCTCAGTGACCCAAAGGGAGCCCAACTGATGCAAAGTATTTCAGGTTAATATAGCTGAAGAACAAAGTCAGCAAGGAATATATAACACAAGTAGATGTTCTGAGATTTCTTGAGATCACAGAAGACATAATAATATTCACTTATTACTAGGAGAAGCATTGGTTTAAACAGCTGACCAATGTTTACACAACAGCCTTTAGGGGAAGAGGAATTGAGCTGAGTTCTGTTGATTTAGAATACAGAAAAAACTATGAACACCACAAAGTATTAAACACAGTTAATATATAATGGGGGGACTGAAGATTTTAGAATGGACAGTGATAATAAAAAAGATAAATTCTTTTTTGTATTCTGCTAATGAATACAATCGACTATTTTGCTAAATAGAAGACATTTAAAACTAAGGGCACCAAATTCAGGCACATACATAGGTTCCAAAATAAAAATGGCCTTATTTTCAAAAGTACTGGAAAACTGCATCCTCTGCTGAATTCAGTGAGAACTGACAGTATGTCTGAAAATCAGGTCCCTTTTATTTAGCTGCCTAAATATGGATGTCTAACTTTAAGTACACAGTTTCGAAAATTTTGTCCTCTGCACTATTTATTTTCAGCATACAGGCCTAGAATCTAGTTTTGACTTGCACAGTTAACACATGCTCAATCCCTCGGAAGGAGAAGAGGGAGTGTTACCCACTTAGGTTTCCAACCCCATGCCCTATCCTATAATAGGAAGGAGGGATGTTCCCTGAAATACACAAGTTTCCTGAGAGCCACAACACTCAGGAGAGCTGCCAAAAGCCATCCAAGTGGAGAACTTGTGCCTCAGCACTCCTACCCTGATACCCCACAGCTTCCATTTCAACATGACCCTGAAGGAGATCTTTCTTTAGTAGATGTTAAGGCCAGAAGGTTCCAGTATGACAATCTAGTTTCCTACATACCACAGGCCAGGAAGATTTACCTGTATCAGCCCCATAACTTCTGTCCTGCTCTCCCAAAGAGTGGAGTCCCATCTCCTCCAAATATACACAGGCAAAGGGTGGGCTTTGCCCTTACCTTTTCACACCAGGAGTGACCTGCTCAAGAAGAGGCATGTCTACTCATGGACATTTAAGGTTGAAAATCAGGACACAAGGCACTAACAGTTTCAGCAATAAATTGAGCATTTATGTGTACTTTCCTCTCTACTAAAAACGTCTCTGATCTGTTGGTGATTATTTGATTATATTACAAATACTTTTAGATTTCCAAAGAGATAAACTCCCTTTCAGTGACCAGATTTTTGCTACCCAGTGTGCTGCAAATCTGGTTCTAAGTGTTGCAATGGGAACTGCTGGGTGAAAATCTGACCCCAACTATTGAGCCCTTGAAAAATCTTACTCTGGGTTACTTTGAAAATCTGGCTCCACATGCACATGAAAATATATTGTTGGTCAGCAAATGTAAATAAACAAACATACATCTTCAAAAGCAGAATACAAGTTAGAAGGGCCATTGAAAAATAACAATATTTTATTTCTCTCTTAACATATGTCTTTGCCATTCCTTAAAAATATTATTTATAGCCTAAAGTGCGAAATGCTGCTTTGGGAAGATGCAGACTGTAGCAGTCGCTTGAAACAGCTGCAGCATGTCTCATTCTTGGTAGTTTTTAAATTCTGCTCCACCATGCTGGTTCTCCTGTAAACGTGCAGCAAAACAATGGCCTCTTCATGCTTTAATTCAAGGGCATCTTGCCAGTTCCAGCTGTGAAATGAGATCAGGGCTTATTCTGGAGGAGGGGAAAAGGAATGCTTCCTTTTCCTTATGTTTCATTTGTTCCAGCCATATGCCATGATACAGGCTTATGATGTTGGGTATTACTGGGTTTGAATCAGCTGCGCATAGATAAACAATTTTATCTGTAAAGCACAGAACGGTGTGAATAGAGCCTTTCTCAGCCTATTCTTAGGCAAAGCCTACAAACCACACAGAGTCAGAAATTCACTCCCTTCATTCCTCCTCTCCTGGCTTGGCTGCTCTTAGGGTTGCTACCTCAGGCCATTCAGCCCACACCCTCCATCTTCCCTGATCTTCAGATGAGGCAATAAGTTACTTGTCTTGAAGAGTCAACAGAACCTACTTAACCTTTCCCCTGCAGGAACATAATGAGGAAGTATGTGTTATAAACATACACATTGATTTTCCCCTCAAGAGGGCATTAAGGCTATTACTACAATGCACATTTTACTTCTGCAGTTCTGACATAGGTTAGAACAATTAAATTCTGCTTAAAATGTACAATTTATGGATTATTTGGAGAAAAAGACCAGGAAAAAGGAGCATACACCTAGCTTATAAAATGGGCACAATAATAAATGACAACACAATGTGGAAGTAACCAAATAGGGGCCAAACATAATCACGCAATAAGTGGCACTGTAAAGGAGTCTTTAGGTGGATGTAAATGAGATTTAGACCCTGTGTTTAGATATATTTTGATCTGGATTTGGTTTAAGGTGTTAAAAGTGTAATAATTACCATTGCGACAATATACCAGATGTCTGACAAGAGGAGCTAGATCCTTTAAGTGTTCCATTATTCTGGGTGGCCTGAGCAAACTTAAAGGCAGCAGCTATTTTCCTGTCAAGAAAAAATAAACATTAACTCTGTTATGGTACGTGCCCCGGGTCAAGTTATGTTAATGAAAAACACAAATGTTCCTGGCAAAACACGATACAAAGCATGAATTGGTTAATATAGTAACTCTTCATTTTGCTACTGAACATATGAGAGAGAGAAATTTCATTGTTGTAGCATGAAATGAAAAATGAAGGATCGTAAAATGGTGGAACAGAAGTGCACATTTCATGCATGACAGTAGGAAAAATGATCTCACGCTCTCCAGTACAGTGGGCAGAGAAAAATACAAGGGGCAGGGAAATTTCAGTTTCTAATGATTTTGAAGCAATCATTGATGCATAATAGCACCATTCCCTTACAGCTCTATGGTGACAAAGAGAAGGATCTGTTTGTCCTTCTCCAGCATTTGTACCCAAAAACAAGATTGGGAAAACCCCAATATGACAGTGAACTACGACAGCTTAATGCACTATCACAAGTAATCCACCTGGTTGCCTAGGAAAATGGCTATATTAGTTGAGCTCCAAACTTTCATAGGGATTAAAAAAAAAAGTGTACATCAGCTACCATAGCTGTAAGTCAGCTACCATATTTAAGAATGATGCCTTGGGAATGAAATTGATATACATTGAAGACTTTTATCTACGTGTTAATCCCCACAGTAGTACTTAAAATAACAGTGCATCGTATAAGTAAAAAATAAATTACCTTATTATATTTCGTTTTCCTAGATATCTGAAATTTTGCAGGCAAACCCTGAAAGGCAGGAAATACATTTTGTAATGATTCTGTTTAGTGACACCATAGTATTTTTCAAAAATTCTGAGTCTTGATCTTTTTAAGAACACCCATGATAAATCCACCACTTTGTTAGCAAATGATCTAAGAACGTCCGGATCTTGGGAAACAGAAGGGGAGACTATCACTTCCACTCTATTATTGCCCATCTCTTCTCCTGGGTTTGGGATGCCTGTGTCGTCAGGGGGAATAAACTGTGAGGATGTCTGCAGCAGGACAGTTTCTCCACCAACCTTATGGAACTTTTGTGTCTAAGTAAAAATGACCCTGTCAGTTCCATCTCACTCATCTATCACAGATGAGCGGGTTAGGGGGTTCTGGGTTAAGTTCGAAGCAGGGAGCCTGCAAGAGTTGTGCTCAGAAGGAGCCAGAGGAAATTAGGTCAGGACTAGGAGCTCATGGAATGTGAATAGCTCTGGAATCCATAGATTTTTCACAAGATCCACTGGTTTTGGGAGGCAAAGGCCTTCCTTTTCCCATGAGGAAGAGGAGGGGCAGAGAATCTCAACCCCAAACAGAAGAATTCATACAATATTCTGTCAGGAAAACCCCAAAGAGTTTCCTATCCTTTCCCTGGAAATAGCCTACATAAAGATATGCTCTTTAATCATTAGCATGCCTGAAGTTTACCCCAGAGAGTAAACCATACTATCACTAAAGCAGCTGCTAGAGAACAATATTATTCAACAAACCAGCAAACAAACCAGAGAGTGAACTTACTCTAAAATGCTGAAAAAGTCAGCTATCTCTGCGAATGGAGCTCTCTGCCAGTAGGAAATCAATGTATCTGGAACCAGACATCAACATGTAGGAATTTAGCAATTATTGGAAACTGAGAGAAGTTTTCCCTTGACTTTACACTAAGTGTATGGTTACACTTACAAGATTATAGCGCTATTGGTTATAGCAGTCCCCTTATACAGTAATATGTATAGCGCTTTTGTATGTCCACACTCAGATGTGCCAGCAGTATAGCATGGCCACATTTGGGGCACTTAATGCAGCATTAAGAGCAGTGCCTTAGGGCAGGTATCCCAGCATTCAGCTGGGTGCAACGTGCTTTTTAAACGAGGGGCGTGAGGGGGGACGTGTTGTGTGTATGCAGAGGGAGAGAGCCAGTGATTTTTCCGTTCTTCTGAAAGCCTGTCAGCAAGCCTCCGTTCACAGAGGGCTTTGTTTTCACACAGGCTCCCTCCTTAAACATTTGCATTGCTTATCTGCCGAGTTAAGAGAGAAACTCTAAAGAGGTACTTCCGCATTCCTCCAGCCGAGTTCAAAACAAAGGGAAGGGACGTCAATTGCCTTAAATGGCTCTAGGCATCTCCAAAGATTACTTGTAGCACAGTGGGTGTTCACATTCTTGCTGTAGCGCTACAGCAGCTGCGCTACAGCCCTTATTCCCCATGTGGAGGTGGATTACCAGGAGCGCTATAACTCCGCGGTTATAGCGCTCTACGTGCCTTGCCAGTGTGGACGGGGAGGAGGTTATAGCACTCTTGGGGGCTTTATAGCACTATAAAGTGCCAGTGTAACCAAGCCCTAAGTTAACACTGCATGCAGAGCACGTGTTCGAGAAGCCCCTTAGCACAGGTTTAACAGCAGTGTAGACAGTGAGGTGCCACTTAGGCGAGTAGAATACACCTGAGGGTGTGAATCTGTACCCGAGTACATATCCTACATGGCTCATCCAAACTGTGCCTTCCCTTTACACTGCAATTTTTAATCTTGTCATGTCCTGCTATGCAGGAAAAGACTCCAGCAGCAAGGAAAGGCTCTGGCAGAGGAGAGGAAGCAGAGAGAGGCTCCTCCCATAGGGAAGAATTCTGGCAGCTCCCTGCTGCTGGAGTCTTTCCCTGCTGCAGGGAAAGACTCCAGCAGTGGTGAACGGCTCTGGCAGCAGGGAGGTAGAAGGGTGCGAGCCTTTCCTTGTTGACTCCCTCCTGCCAGAGCCTATCACTGCTACACGTAGCTGTGCACCACAGTGTGGACGCAGCCTGCTTGTCAGTGCAGAGTGTAGCAACCATGCCGCTGAAAGCAGTGTGTAGCATAGACGTAACATTAGTAAGGCCCTAAGGATTTTACAATATTAACGTAAAAAAGTGCTTTTGGGGGATTTTTTTTTTTTTAATGTAAGCAGTGTCAGGAATGAGATATATTCTGACATCTGGTGGCGAACTATGGGAATTGTAGCGAGTTTTGGAAAATAACTTTGGGGCTGATCAATTTGCATAGACACACCCACTGCGCCTAGCCTGAGCCCACAGCAGCCCACAAGGCCACTTCGGCTGATGTGGGAGCCCCAGTTTCTATGTTATTGGGGCAGGAAATATAAAGTGATGTTACCCTGATTTGGTGAATGAAGGACTATGGACACGTACTTGGCCCTTGTTATGATGGAGGGACTCACCATCATCTAGGTAGCACTCACTGGGCAAGGGCCATGCGTTTCAGAACACTCTGAGATTGAGAGAGGTCATGGGCAGGTCTCTATACCTTTTGGTGAGGGACTTGTCTAAGGCCCCCCGCCCCATTGCACTGTGCCTCTCTCCACTGTGGAATGTTTGAGCTAATTTTGATTCCCTTAGGAGTCTTGGTTCAGCCTGCTAAGCTGAATTCACTTTGAGTCTGCTGGTGTACCTGTGCCAAGGTGCTGACCCCCACCCACTAAGAGCTGAAATCACTTAAGAGCTGAAACCGCTGAGCACTGTGTTAAGTGGGGGTGGGCCTGAAGGCATGTTGGTGGCACCAAGCAATTTGTGCAGCTAGCAGAGCAAAGCAGCAGACTCAGCCGAGCGGTTCCTGGGTGCAGTTTGTGCGACTGGCAGCGGACTCAGCCGAGCAGTTCCTGGGTGCAGTTCGTGTGGCTGGCGGAGTGGCTGGCACAGCAGAGCAGTCCGTGTATCGACTAGTGGAGCTGTTTGTGCTGCTGACGGAGTGACTGGCACCGCAGAGCTGTCCGTGTG